>JAVGWX010000003.1:119412263-120092263 GCA_036924085.1 Ariolimax columbianus
GTGATGTTGGGCGTTTGTCTTCTCGTATCACTGCGCTGGGGAATGATGCATTGTCCATTTTCAGACAGGAGGGTCTATCCAAGGACAGAAGAACAGTTTTTCCAATTGACTCTCTAAATATGTTACCATTCATCTTGGTATGATTGTCCCAATAGACGGTATAATTTGAAGGAAACACAAGTTCTGCATTCTTCACTAGCTCATTATGTCTGCTACCTGCATGTGCTATTATCAAGCACTGTCATTTGCCACTAATATTTTAATCGGTCCATCCGCTGACTGCAATTCCTTTTCACCTGTGTGGTGAGCATTTATCCAATTGTCTTCCACATACACAATGTAAAATATTGTTTACGCATTTCGTGTACTTTACGTAAATACTTACTTCTCATGAATACTAGATGCAGACTCTCAGATAACGTTTCTTCCGCTAGTCTACTTTCTGCAGGTAAAGCCTATGCAAAAACCTTTACAGTTCTCCACAATATAGATTTCAATACATCAATGTCATTGTGTATTCTCAGGCGAATCTTCAGTTTCATTTGTGTTAATATTTCATTGGAATCAAACATTCTACAAATATTTCTTCTAATCACATACCTATCAAAACTATCTACCATTATCTTTCTTCCTTGCGTACTAGTTTTGATGGAACACAAACTTCAATAGTCTTGGAACAACATAGACTGGGACAACATAGACATAGCTGGAGAGAATGATTTTATACCAGGAAGGGTTCGCATGTATCTATAATAGTAAAGCTTATTGTCTGGCCCGCAGATGTTTGACAACCAAAGACGTGGGATGCCATCCTGAGAACATAGGACTAGCTTGACATTACCAAATCGATGGCAATGTTTGCCAGTCAGACTATGAATAACAATGCACTTTGCTCTTCAGTAATTGCTAACGGACTTTTATTTTTAGTTGTTGTGTCGCTGTTGACTTTTATTGTTGTTTCAAGCTGTTCGTGTTGAGTTTGTCACTCTTAACTATTTTTATCTACAGTAATAGCGGGTTGTACTTGCTCTTATATTCCGAGACGTACCGTAGAAGGGGTACTTGGTCACGCTTGTCTTTAGTGCAAATTAAGACTTCTGGGTAGGTTCATCACTATGGAAATCACTATGTCGATCTCCACATCTTTATCCAGGTTTCTGTAAGAAGTACAGCGAGAAAGTAAAGTGTTCAGCATATTTCACTTGGCCCTGGCGTTACTGTTGACTGCAAGTGTGGCGCCACGAATCTGTACTAATGAATGTTAAACTGTTTGACGTGAATTTACCTTATTTGTGTGGTTTATTCATATACAGCTTGATACACTTGTTCATTTTTCGGTACAAGCTTTGATTTATACAGCGACATGTTTTTTTGGAGATGGGATGGTTGGGCGCGGGGGGGGGGGGGGGGGGGGGGTGGTTGGGAGAGAATTACGGGAAAGTAATAGTTTTATTTTCCTCACGAATGATCAGTACGAATAATAATAACAACAATAATGTTCGCTCAGGCATCTAGGGACCGTTGCACCGATCGACCACTACCATGTTCTACTGTTGAGGCTTGTAGCCAAACCTCGTTCACTGCCGAAGGAGAGGCTGCTATTTGTCGGAGTCATGTAGAGCGGGGACGTCCCCTCCCACGCCTTTAGCGTGCCGGTACGAGACCGTTGTTACACATAGCAGACTTGGACATTAGATCAGTACAAAGGTTTCTGCCATTTTCCTTTTGAATGGAACCTACCAGATGAAAACTTTCTTGTACCACTCTAGCTAGCTAGTAGCGACAGTGTTTAGGTTTCAGAAATGAGCCGTACCAGGTATGTGCACATTTGCGGAAGTACATCCGTGATATTCAGCCCAAAAACTTGTTGGAACTACACCGTGACGAGAGGTCACGAGTCTATGATTGAGGTTACCCATTATTGAATTGTATACAGGGGTTATCTTCTTCTTCTTCTTCTTCTTCTTCTTCATCTTCTTCTTCGTACGCTGTCAGATGTCAACTTGAATTTGTTCGAAGAAAGCAGCTGTCATCCTGAGGCTGTCGACACTGCCATAGAGCTTGTCTAGTGTTGCCACTGGTGATGGCCACATGTGCTTTATCTGGTCCTCGTATGTCGGGCAATTTTGCAGTAGATGTTCAGCGGTCATTTTCCCTGTACCACAGGTGCATTCGTCAGTCCCACCTATCTTCAGTTTATTGAATAGATGGTACCTCAGTCTGTTGTGGCCTGTGTGGAGTCTGAAAACTCAGTGGGATGGAACCCACTGTACCACTACTCTTTTTGGTGCTGACTGCTGGCATAGTTGACAAAGTACTGCTCTTAAATCATTAAGCTCTGTATTTTCTGGCTTTTTAGTGCTGTAACCACTGACAGGGCATCTGTAAACAGGACTATATGGCTTTCAGTGCCTCTGCCTCCGCTCTGAAATTGCTTTAGAATTTTCCAGTTGCCACTGACAGTGTTATTTTTCTACCATTTGTTAGGCTTAGGAATACCCCTCCCCTCCATTCTGTGTTGTGTTTGTTACAGAACCGTCGGTGTATGCATGGGTCCAGTCCATGCTTGAGTAGTTTTTCGCTATGTACCTCAGGGTTATGTCTCTTCTTTCTTATTTCAGTCTGGCTGTTCTTATTTCCAATACCCTACAGGTGATATAATCGTATGTCTTTTACAGGTGATATAATCGTATGCCTCCTACAGTGTATTTAATTCTACGCTTCCTGTATACTGTTTTAATCATCTGTCTCCTCCAGTTTATTTAATCGTATGCCTCCTATAAGTTATTTAATCGTACGCCGCCTCCAGGTTATTTAATCATATGGCTCCTATTTAATCCAATGGGATCTAGTGTTCAGCATTCAGATCTGTTCCGTGATTGGTTGAGGGAACGTTAACATCTGGTGAACTGAAGCTTGTTCTCGTACGTGACTTACTGATACTTTTAGTTGTTTTGTTTAAGACCTGTTGTTTCTTAAGTTATACATTTATTATCCAGCTTCAAAAGTGTGGTTACATCCTCTCACCGGAAGACGTGTTTCGTGGACAATTTTCAGGCAACTGAAATTACATTTGGCAATAGGGTACAATTTAAAAAAAACAGATTTTGAGGAAAAGTCCATACAAATTATTGTATTTGATAATGATTCGACACAACATAACCCTGGACTTGAGCCAGAGTCTGAGAAATGATGTCTTCGAGGTGGACTTCGATCCTGTGCGGGCCTCAAATGTCATGGAAGTTGTGTGCACTGCTTACATGGCTAAGCATCCCACATCTATAGGTAAGTAAGCATAATGAGTTTGAATGTTATTTATTTCTGTCTATGTAGTATTTGTTACGTGACATTGTTGTGTGTACAATTTGTTCACTGTACATACAATGCTGATTTGTGTAATATAGTGACGTCATAAACTGTACAAGGGAATTAATATGTATAATGGGCAATATAAAAGCGTAATGTACGTACGAAAACAGTTTCTTCTTTACTAGCCTCCTGAAGAATTGAGACGCTCGTCCGGTAAGGCACAATATACTGACCAAGACCAGTGTCTCACTTGGATACAGGCTGTTTTCAAGGCAGTCTGGCTGACGAGATCTGATTCATGAAATGAAGGCAAGCATAGCACAACCACCTGGACGACAACAGTCCACCTTCATCAGCACGTTCAGTATGTGCAGGAAGATACTACAACACGACACGTAATGCCGTTTTCAGGGCGAACAAAGAAAGGTAAACTTACTCACTGTGGTCGTTAATCAACAACACAACTGGCTTCCTAGGCCTACGCATTGCCTTGTATTAACAATAATCAACAACACAGCTGACGTCCTACGTCTATCCATTGCCTTGTATTAACAATATCCAGTACTGTAGGGACTATATTTTTACTATACAACAATCACTTTTATCGAACGTAGATTGACACTACTGGCGAAAATACTTAGATATGGCAGCATTTTTGTTAAATGATTTAAGCGCAGAAACCTGTTTTCCTATACTCAAATGCAAACCTGCATGATGTAAAACTACAAATGCTCACAGACACATTAAAAACCCGATATTCACCTGACCTGATATTAGAATGGGGTTACACAATTTCACAATAAAATTATTGCCAGAGTCTTTTGCCGCAGGGACAGTTACTAGAGGGAAGACAAAGAAGATGGAGTCGAGCCGTTCAAATAAAAAAAACATTGTCAATTTAAATAAAATTGTCTTGCATTTGTCAAATTTATTTCAGGTCATGTCTTTTACTTTACAGCTACTACACCTCAAATACTAATATTACATTGACTGATTAAATGTCCCGCATCCTCGGTTTCTGCCAGAGTTGGTACTCATATCAATATGGACAGGAAATCATTTGAGCCGTTATTAGTTTTTGTCTCTGCAAGTTTCCTAGTTTCTTGACGTTTTATAAATAAGAACAGAGTTGTGATAGAGGTAATCTCTTTACCAGATCTAATTCCATGAATGTGATTTTTGTTATTTGGGGTATTATATCGTTGTTTATTTGTGGTAATATATTATTAATTTGCGGTGATACGATATTGTCAATGTGTGGTAATATGATTGTGTCTGTTTGTAATAATATGGTATTTTTATTTGTGATACTATATCCTTATCTATTTATGGCAATATGTGGTTGTTTTATGGTCTTATGTTGCTGTTTATATATAATCAAATGTCACTGTCTGTTTGTGGTAACATATGTCGCTGCATAATGTAACATAACATAACACTTTTGCATAATATAAAATAACACCATTACATATTTCAACGTAATATATCAACCCTATATAATATATCACCGTTACAGAATATAACACAATATAGCATAGCACCTTTACATAATATAACATCGCTCTTACATAATAAAACAAAACAAATCATTACATAATATGACATAACGTATCACGCTTACATAATACAAAATAACAAATCATCATTACTAATATAACACAACTAATATGTCACTCTAAAATAATTTAATCATGACATAACATAGCATATTACCTTTTTTCAGTGAATTTTAGTAAAATCATGAAACCAAAGAATTGCATCGTCCTATATAATACCCTTAATTGAGAGGACGGCGTGGCCTAGTGGTTAAGTGACAGCTCACAACACGAAGGTGCTGGGTTCGCTCCTCATCATATCTCCGGCCGTTATCCCGAAGAAACAATTCCCTCAGAAAATGCATACCAAAGTCGGATGCACTAGGACAATAGGTGCAAAATAAAAACAGTGCAATGCACACCGCCTTGGGGAATAGAAAAAAAGGCAAACGCAAAAAAAATAAAAAATTAATTAAACATACCCTTTTTTAAAATTTGGTTAATTGTATGAGGAAAAAAACTTATAAATAACAAGTTATAATTGCTCCTAACTTGTAGCAATAAAATAGAATAGATTGCGTGTAAAAAATGCAAATCAGGTTTAAAATTATGATTTAGCCGTATTTATTGTGTAGCCTAGTCGACAGTAAGCTGGCGTGATAAAGTTCGGAATCACAGACGAATATAAAAAAATCAGGGACGATGTTCGTTCCTGGTACGACCGCTCCTCTAGTCGACCCAGCTGTAAATGCGTACCTGAGGTATATGAGTTGGGGAAGGTATAAACACCAAGACAGGGAACTGGCCACCCCACCTCACATAGGCTGCGGCTCAATACATGAAGAACTATCGTCATTCCCGACGGCACTTGTTGCCATGAGACTGACTTTGATCTTTAGCATCTAATATATGTGAGTGAATACTTTGAGTAATCTGAGGCAGGGAGGGTCAGTGTGTGGCTTAGGGCTGGTGAACTATCTGAGACAGGGAGGGTCAGTGTGTGGCTTAGGGCTGGTCAACTATCTGAGGCAGGGAGGGTCAGTGTGTGGCTTAGGGCTGGTCAACTATCTGAGACAGGGAGGGTCAGTGTGTGGCTTAGGGCTGGTCAACTATCTGAGGCAGGGAGGGTCAGTGTGTGGCTTAGGGCTGGTCAACTATCTGAGGCAGGGAGGTTTAGCGTGTGGCTTAGGGCTGGTCAACTATCTGAGGCAGGGAGGTTTAGCGTGTGGCTTAGGGCTGGTCAACTATCTGAGGCAGGGAGGTTTAGCGTGTGGCTTAGGGCTGGTCAACTATCTGAGGCATGGATGTTTAGCGTGTGGCTTAGGGCTAGTCAACTATCTGAGGCAGGGAGGGTTACCGTGTGGCTTAGGGCTGGTCAACTATCTGAGGCAGGGAGGGTTACCGTGTGTCTTAGGGCTAGTCAACTATCTGAGGCAGGGAGGGTCAGAGTGTGGCTTAGGGCTAGCACGCTATCTGAGACAGGGAGGGTCAGCGTATGGCTTAGGGCTAGTCAACTATCTGAGACAAGGAGGGTCAGCGTGTGACTTAGGGCTAGTCAACTATCTGAGACAGGGAGGGTCAGAGTATGACTTAGGGCTAGTCAACTATCTGAGACAGGGAGGGTCAGTGTGGGGCTTAGGGCTAGTCAACTATCTGAGACAGGGAGGGTCATTGTGGGCCTTAAGGCTAGTCAACTATCTGAGACAGGGAGGGGCAGTGTGTGGCTTAGGGCTAGTCAACTATCTGAGACAGGGAGGGGCAGTGTGTGGCTTAGGGCTAGTCAACTATCTGAGACAGGGAGGGTCAGTGTGTGGCTTAGGGCTAGTCAACTATCTGAGGCAGGGAGGGTCAGCGTGTGGCTTAGGGCTAGTCAACTATCTGAGACAGGGAGGGTCAGAGTGTAGCATAAGGCTAGTGATCTCGCTTCCAATGTAGCAGGTTCAGATCACATCGTGACCAATTTGACAAAGCTGGCATGTCGGGGGTGTTCTCATGATAATACCGCTTCTCCCAGTCGACCCAACTGTAAATCGTTACCTGACAAAGGCAGAGGAACATTTTGGAGTTTATATGGGAGCGTCATAGTTTGTGCTCTGTCGTCGGCACTTTCAGCAGCGAAGTGGAAATAAGTACATTTGGAGACGCACCGGTACAATGAATTCGGTTCTATAAACTATTTTATTTCTGGAGGCACACAATTCATTTAATAATTAAACCACAATCGCAATAAAACAATGTGTACTTACTTTTAGCGATAATATCAATTAACATCTAATAATGATGTCGATTATGCGAAACTATATAAACAAAACATTGAGCTCGTATAACAATGATATAAACGCAAACACATCAATTCTAAAGTGCTAGATGGCATTCGTAGCTAACGTTCGATATAAACTAAATTTGTTATTTTTGCATGATCCCCTTTAGCAGGGTCTACTTCATGATAGTAAGTGTTGCTTCCGTGTGGATCGTGAGACAATCGACACGATATATGCTCTAAGAGAAATGTCAAAAACAGCATTGAGACTTGTATGCAGTTTTTGTTGATCTTGGCTTGGCTTCGTTCGTTCGTTCTCATTCTCTCGCTACCAAACCCTGAAAGGGCTTAAGTAGTAGAATGTAGTCCAGAGAACGGAATGCGTTTGGGTCGTAGTTTACAGCTTGACTGCGATATATGCACCTTTCTGTCCAACACATCCGACTTCTGCAAGCATTTTTTGAGTACCGGATTAGCATTCCCTCTTCGATCCCTTCTCCTTAGCCAGTCTGCCCTGTTCCAGCCTGTTATCTAGGATCACCACGTGGAGGTGTAGAAGGGTCTTGGCAGCTATGGTTCGGTGGCCCTGACGCTAGCAGTCAGCTATGGGTCGCTGACCACTCCAGCTCACGTGCTGCTCAGCATCTTGATCCATTTTGTCGATCTGACAAGGACTTTGACACCGTAAATCTGACAAACCATGACGAAGTTGTCACGCTAGATTAATTACATATTTCCGCCAGTTTCATGATGGCTTGAGTACGGCAAGAAGGAGAATTGTCTGTGGCCTTCCCAGGCCCCAGCTGTGTCAAACAGGGCTGTGTTGGCACCAGCATGGCTTGGTCTTTGCTGCACTGCTCTCTGATGTTGTACATGACTCTACTACCCGCAAGAATTTATGGTACAAGACGTGAGGTCAGCTGTTCAAATCGAGAGGTCTGAAGCCTTACACAAGGTGAGTGAGGACACGATATTGTGTTATCAGTTCGACGATGACTGCGCCGTTAACACCCCCTCAGAACAAGAAATGCAATCCACTATGATGGAGTTTTCTACGGTGTACAGTAACTTTCGTCTCAAGATCAGCATTAAAATAACTGAGTTACTCTTCTAGCCTGTATCCGAGAAACCGTACATTGAACCAAATATTACCGTACAAAACCAACGTCTCCAGACAGCTAACGGCTTCCACTATTTAGACAGCGCCCTCACTCATCATCATCCTTTGCATGAAATTGCTTTCATGAATACCCCCACTAGAGAGGCATATATCAACTTTGAGGTTTACAGCAGAATTGCAAAGACAAGCTCTGCGTTTCGGAGGCGTTAAACAAACGTGTGGTTCCGACAAGGCATCAGTGTCCCCACTAAGATTACAGTGCATCGTGCTGTTCTGTTAACCACTCTGCTGCATGCCTACGAAACATGAACAGTGGTTAGCAGACATGCTTATATCGCAGAGCAAAACTCCATGGTGTAGGCCCAAAGTAGGCGAGCCGTTTGAAAGAGTAGAACGCACGACGACTCCATAGCTGACTCCTCACACGAATGCCCATGTGTAGCAAAGTCTGCCGTGCCAGGATTGGTCTTCATATCCATATGAGAACACATCTCGCAGCTCAATCTTGATTTTGTCGCCTTTGCTTGCGATAGCCAGCTATTATTATTACAGCAAACCATAAAACGCTTGATATTTTCGACCTTCGAACTATTTTCTTAACTGCAGACTTCTAGATAATAATGTAAAATAGGCCATGATCTTGTCCATTTGATATTTTCTTTGGTGAAGGACATATGTCAAATTCTTAGTCAGTGCATGTAAGCACCAGACCAGTTCCGGTAACATAGTGTTAAGGAATTTAATCAGTCGTATTCACGTCATATGTTTACGGTTCATAAACAATCGTTATAATCTTGAGACGTTATGTTTTCTTCTTCCTTCTGTTACATTATCACTTCATGTGAAATATATGATCAAAACTACAGCTGCCCTCATTAAAATAGCAATAGTTTTACATAATGAAGTTCCTAGTCCTAAGTATAACTTTCTCTGGTTACCTATTCGACATGCTTTGAAGACTGCAGTGATCTTATCCTTCGAAACTCAGGATATCGCTTGACGCAAAGTGATTTCAGTGACAATTATCGATTCCATGCTGATAATGAAAACGCGGAAAATAACTCCGTTTTCAAGCCACTGTGGTATTTAAAGAGTTACCCCCCTTGCATCCGTTTGTGTAAATGATATTTACACGGAAAAGCTGTGCAAATAGATCGCCATCTTATATTAAGTTTTTTAAGCTTATAAAACAAAACCTCACTTTACTAGATTCGGTTTGAGAGTATGGCGACCATTCTCATTAGTTTATGTTAATTCAAACTCTTAATTATTAGATTAACAATTTTAAATTGGAAGGGGTTCAATGCGATTTCAAGTCTTGCGTTTGAGGAGATAATTTCATTTATGGTTTTTTTTTGTAATTCTTATTTATTATTTACAAATGAACTATACATTTTCTTAAAGCTTGGAATGTCGTTCAGATGACGTATTATTATTTTTCGACGTACTCATCAATCCCGGCCCAAACAACAATCGCCAACGTCAGACAAGTTGTCGTATCACATCGAAGAAAACAATCAGGCATTTTCTCCCGAAACCAGGTACGCACTGCTGCTTGCATCTCATCGTTTGAAGCATTACGGTGTCCCTTTGAGGTATACATTCAGCTTTGGGAAGAGTAAGAGACCACAAGGTGCTAGATCGGCGCTGTACGCTCTGTTGGTTGTGCTAAAACGTCGTCAAACTTGAGATGCTCGAAAGCATCCACTGCTTGTCCTCTCTTGTAGCTGCGAGGATTACCGTCCAAAGCATCCACTGCTTGTCCTCTCTTGTGAGCGCGAGCATTACCGGACCAAAACATCCACTGCTTGTCCTCTCTTGTGAGCGCGAGCATTACCGGACCAAAGCATCCACTGCTTGTCCTCTCTTGTAGTTGGGAGCATTATCGGACCAAAGCATCCACTGCTTGTCCTCTCTTGTAGTTGCGAGCATTACCGGACCAAAGCATCCACTGCTTGTCCTCTCTTGTAGTTGCGAGCATTACCGGACCAAAGCATCCACTGCTTGTCCTCTCTTGTAGTTGCGAGCATTACCGGACCAAAGCATCAACTGCTTGTCCTCTCTTGTGAGCGCGAGCATTACCGGACCAAAACATCCACTGCTTGTCCTCTCTTGTGAGCGCGAGCATTACCGGACCAAAGCATCCACTGCTTGTCCTCTCTTGTAGTTGGGAGCATTATCGGACCAAAGCATCCACTGCTTGTCCTCTCTTGTAGTTGCGAGCATTACCAGACCAAAGCATCCACTGCTTGTCCTCTCTTGTAGTTGCGAGCATTACCGGACCAAAGCCTCCACTGCTTGTCCTCTCTTGTGAGCGCGAGCATTACCGGACCAAAGCATTCACTGCTTGTCCTCTCTTGTAGTTGGGAGCATTACCGGACCAAAGCATCCACTGCTTGTCCTCTCTTGTAGTTGCGAGCATTACCGGACCAAAGCATACACTGCTTGTCCTCTCTTGTAGTTTGGAGCATTACCGGACCAAAGCATCCACTCCTTGTCCTCTCTTGTAGTTGCGAGCATTACCGGACCAAAGCATCCACTGCTTGTCCTCTCTTGTAGTTTCGAGCATTACCGGACCAAAGCATCCACTGCTTGTCCTCTCTTGTAGTTGCGAGCATTACCGGACCAAAGCATCCACTGCTTGTCCTCTCTTGTAGTTTCGAGCATTACCAGACCAAAGCATCCACTGCTTGTCCTCTCTTGTAGTTGGGAGCATTACCGGACCAAAACATCCACTGCTTGTCCTCTCTTGTAGTTGCGAGCATTACCGGACCAAAGCATACACTGCTTGTCCTCTCTTGTAGTTTGGAGCATTACCGGACCAAAGCATCCACTCCTTGTCCTCTCTTGTAGTTGCGAGCATTACCGGACCAAAGCATCCACTGCTTGTCCTCTCTTGTAGTTTCGAGCATTACCGGACCAAAGCATCCACTGCTTGTCCTCTCTTGTAGTTGCGAGCATTACCGGACCAAAGCATCAACTGCTTGTCCTCTCTTGTGAGCGCGAGCATTACCGGACCAAAACATCCACTGCTTGTCCTCTCTTGTGAGCGCGAGCATTACCGGACCAAAGCATCCACTGCTTGTCCTCTCTTGTAGTTGGGAGCATTATCGGACCAAAGCATCCACTGCTTGTCCTCTCTTGTAGTTGCGAGCATTACCAGACCAAAGCATCCACTGCTTGTCCTCTCTTGTAGTTGCGAGCATTACCGGACCAAAGCCTCCACTGCTTGTCCTCTCTTGTGAGCGCGAGCATTACCGGACCATAGCATTCACTGCTTGTCCTCTCTTGTAGTTGGGAGCATTACCGGACCAAAACATCCACTGCTTGTCCTCTCTTGTAGTTGCGAGCATTACCGGACCAAAGCATACACTGCTTGTCCTCTCTTGTAGTTGGGAGCATTATCGGACCAAAGCATCCACTGCTTGTCCTCTCTTGTACTTTGGAGCATTACCGGACCAAAGCATCCACTGCTTGTCCTCTCTTGTAGTTGCGAGCATTACCGGACCAAAGCATCCACTGCTTGTCCTCTCTTGTGAGCGCGAGCATTACCGGACCAAAGCATTCACTGCTTGTCCTCTCTTGTAGTGGCGAGCATTACCGGACCAAAGCATACACTGCTTGTCCTCTCTTGTAGTTGGGAGCATTATCGGACCAAAGCATCCACTGCTTGTCCTCTCTTGTACTTTGGAGCATTACCGGACCAAAGCATCCACTGCTTGTCCTCTCTTGTAGTTGCGAGCATTACCGGACCAAAGCATCCACTGCTTGTCCTCTCTTGTACTTTGGAGCATTACCGGACCAAACATCCACTGCTTGTCCTCTCTTGTAGTTGCGAGCATTACCGGACCAAAGCATCCACTGCTTGTCCTCTCTTGTAGTTGCGAGCATTACCGGACCAAAACATCCACTGCTTGTCCTCTCTTGTGAGCGCGAGCATTACCGGACCAAAGCATTCACTGCTTGTCCTCTCTTGTGAGCGCGAGCATTACCGGACCAAAACATCCACTGCTTGTCCTCTCTTGTGAGCGCGAGCATTACCGGACCAAAGCATCCACTGCTTGTCCTCTCTTGTAGTTGGGAGCATTATCGGACCAAAGCATCCACTGCTTG
This sequence comes from Ariolimax columbianus, assembly GCA_036924085.1. Lineage (NCBI taxonomy): Eukaryota > Metazoa > Mollusca > Gastropoda > Stylommatophora > Arionidae > Ariolimax > Ariolimax columbianus. The sequence continues at coordinate 119,424,601 of JAVGWX010000003.1, forward strand.
TCCTCTCTTGTACTTTGGAGCATTACCGGACCAAAGCATACACTGCTTGTCCTCTCTTGTAGTTTGGAGCATTACCGGACCAAATCATCCACTGCTTGTCCTCTCTTGTAGTTGCGAGCATTACCGGACCAAAGCATCAACTGCTTGTCCTCTCTTGTAGTTGCGAGAATTACCGGGCCAAAGCATCCACTGTTTGTTAACGTGTGAGCGCGAGCATTACCGGACTAAATAACTGCGAGCTTGCCTACACAGTCACTCAGCAATCGTGCACGAATTTTGTGAAAGTTTCACATTTAGATCTGAGTTGACGGTATTGTGTTCTTAAAATGCAGTATGGACTACGCCCTCACAGTCCCAAATGATGGTCATCATCACTTTCCCCACCCAGGCAACCTTTCATTTGTTTGTGGTAGGTGAGTACTTATGCCTGTGCTCTATAGACTGGCGCTTGTTTTTTTTTTCCGTTATAATGTATATGCCCAATACTTTTGACAGTGACAATTCGGTGGATAACGGCACCGCCTTCTCGTTTACAAGGCATCAGAATTTTCTGACACGCGTGCTGTCTGCCCTGTTTCATATTCTGTGTCAGCATTCCAGGGACTATCTCGCATACACTTTCCTATACCCAAGGAACCCATCTCGAACACACTTTCCTATACCCAAGAGACCCATCTCGAACACACTTTTCTATACCCAAGGAACCCATCTCGAACACACTTTCCTATACCCAAGAGACCCATCTCGAACACACTCCTATTCCCAAGCAGGCATGGATGATGTGATGGCCTCGCTCCATGGAAATCGAAAGTATTGCGTCGACATCTTTGTGTTAGACACGGCGATAGGCACGAATCAGTTGGTACATGCGGTCTTCGTTCTGTTTCTCCACAGCTGTGATCGGTCACTCGCTGCGAGTTTTGGCATGCAGGTTCGTCGTGGGTGGATTGTGACATATTACAGACGTCCCGACCTTCTGATAGTCCTCCTAGCCCATCCAGACTGGTATCAGAATGTCATTCTTCCACACAACCTTCTGTCGTCAGAAATTCAATAACATCATGTTGCTTCAATCGCATTTCCGTGTAGGCAGACATTTTACTGTCTGCTATGTCTATGCATTACGTTCCAGACGCATGTTACATCATATAGTAATTTCATTAGAGATTATTTTCACATAGGTATCACGTGGCTCTGAGAACTGTTGCCATATTTATGGCGCTGGAGGTAAACATTTCAAATCGGCCTCGTTACTTTGGCCTGCAGGACGCCTTTCTTTTTCTCAAACCCTGATGCATTCATGCTTCTTCTCCTCAGTGGTCCTCTTAATGTGATGCATTCTGTTTGAACTCTATCGGCAGCTAGCTTAAATTGCAATAATTCGTGAATTAAGTTATAGATTAACGATTGGACATTATCACTTTGAAACGGAAAACTATAAAAATTAGCATAGTCGATAAGAAATACGTTCAACAGATATGAAACTATAATTAAATTATTAAGTGTAAGAAGTATCATGTAATTGATAATATAGTAACAAAGGATGAAAGATGCGAAATGGAAATCACACATTTATCATGAATGTAAAAGTAGTTTTCACCAACATAATATTGCCATTCAAACAAGAAATTCATATTTGAACAATGAGAATTATCAAATGTTCCACTTACTTGTCATTGATTTGTGGCGCAGAGAGATAGTTACAAAAACCATGACATGTAAAATGGCGTAAGATTGAACTATCAATGCACAAGATAGAGGACGCTAGAAATCCATTGTAGCCAACCTTAGATTTGATGAGATGATAACTGGTCATAACTGCTTCGAAACTGGAATAATTAAATTGGGTAATATATTTAAGTTTGTGATATGTCTTCGGCAGTTTCTGACCTGTCGAAGAACAATTTGCTCCTCGCAGTGAAATCCTTCGCGATATCGGTTCCTAGTCTGACCTCATCTAGACGAGACGACTTTTGTGAGTTTAAATGTCAATAAGCTACAGATTTCACTTTTAGCTTTACAAGAAGAGGCTATTCAATCTTGACACTTCTTACGACAGTGCTTGACACGGTCACACTTTGCAGACATCAAAGGGGTTGTCTGACATTTTATTCAAAGGCATAGCTCGTGGCAAATAAACCGAGATTTAGCACTTAGACGCGCTGGACAGATCATGTTCGGCAATGGACTTGCAAAGCCTTGAAGGAGACCAAAACACAGTCGCTGGACAAACTCGGTGCGGCGAAAATAACGATATCGACGATACAAGACGAAACAAAAAAGACCCGAGTAAAGTAACAAGATCAAAACCAGCACACATGATGGTTCTCAATATATGGGATACGACATCCATTAGGCATTTGCTGGACTAAAAACCACAATGGAAGGGAAGGGTGGGGAAGTAGACGAAACGTAGTTTGAATAGTACATGAGAGAACAGAGCGTAGGATACGTTGGCACACGAATATCGCTGTTCTGTGGTAACATTGGATCTACACGGAGAAGTAGTATAAAACAATTAGCATTGCTCCCACAAAGACAAGAAGTATCAACTAGTTAACAGAAAAACATACTCAATGAAAGTATTGTATGAACAATAATTGTTTAAAAGATTAATAAAGATATACAGTCAAATATCTGAGGCGAATGATGTGATCTTCGCATACATTATCATCATGCAAAAATGACTTGAGTAAAGGCTGTAAGTGCTAAAACTTCACACAATATGTACAATTGTGTGTGTGCGTGTCTGGGAAAGTGCGCTCATGTGAGTGTGTTTATAGACATATGTATGTATATATATATATATATATATATATATATATATATATATATATATATATATATATATATATTTATATTTACACACACATGCACACACGCGCGCAACCCACGCCCCCCTTTCAGGAGGCCAGGAAATCCATGACTTGTAAATATTGTGTATTTACATTACAGGCCTAAAATATCCATTTTGACATTTTGTGACATTTAGGAGAACAATATCCCTTTTAAAATTTCAGAATTTCAGGTCATAAATTTGCTTTATCGAGTTACACATTTAATGCCATACACTTGATGCTACATACAACTGTAATTCATTTGATGAAAATAGCTTTCACTAAATACATTTTAAAATAAGGTAATCAAATTTCTTCGACGGTACAAACATTATGGTGCGAAACAATAGGCTAAGTTATTTCCAACCAAAGGATTGACTTAACGCAGATTGTTGTTGTGATTACACTATACACAGATCATGATAGCATTTAATTCAGTTCGCGTATTGTCAATGTAAGCCATATGTATTATTCATACTGTATTTTGTCTTGGCTAATAGACGCTATACTATTTTTTTGCTAATTCATTCATAATTAATCCTAAATGTAGTGTAAAAATTAAAAGAACACACAAGGTTGTCAATTTACACGAAAAGCGAGCTTATCAAGCTTAATGAACAAAGTATCTCAAGTGCTTTCATAACCTGCAAGGTAAATGCGTCTCAAAATAGTTTGCAGAATAAGCAACGAAAAAAGTTACTGCTAGAGCAACTTTAAATCGCAGTGCATACCAAATATATTCGAGGTGATTGAATACAAGATTTTAAGATAATCTGAAAGACCTCTCATACTCAAATTGGAATACGAGTCATATGCCACAGGAACTGAACATTACCGCCATTGTCCATATGTACAAGGGCAAGAGTAATCGTCAATATGTTGATAACAACAGGGGGATATGATCCCTGTCGATCGTTGGAAAAATTCTTCCTCGAGTCTTGCTCAACTGCTTTTCAACGTATCTCGAGCAGAAGCTGCCACCAGAGAGTCTCCGAGCTGGTCGAGGGCACGATATTTCAAATCCAAGAGAAATGTCAGGAACAGCATTGCCATCTATACACGGTTTTTGTTGATCCGACAAAGGCCTTTTACACCGTCAACAGGATGGACTCTGGAACATCATCGCGAAATTCGGTTGCCTTGAAAAATTCCTTATAGTTGTTTGCCAGGTTCATGTTGGCATATTGGCTCTTGTACTGAATGATGATGAACTTTCTGCAGAATAAATGGAGTCGAACAGGGATATGTGCTGGCACCATCGCTCTTTAGCATTGTATTTGCAGCCATGTTTTCTGAAGTTACACTTGCGTACATCTCAGATACAGAATAGATGGGCAGCTGTTCGCTCTGCTGCCCCTAAATTCCCTCAGAAAGGTGAAAGAGCAACCATCTTAAATCTCCTCTTTGGTTATGGCTGTGCCACTAACACGTGCCCAGAACAATTCATGCAGACAGCCATCACGAGTTTCTAACTGCATTCACTAACTTTGGTCTTACGTTCAACACCAAGAAAACTGAGGTAAATTTTCTATTTGAGCCGGGAAAGCCCTACCACGAACCAAACATAAATGCACATAGACTACAAGCAGCTGATATCTTTACTTACCGTAGAAGCGAATATTGACTCTGTGTTCCATTACATGATTTCTACGCGACTACTTCTTTTAGAAGACTTCGAGCAAAAGTTTAGGACCGGCCAGGAGTCACCGAGTAGCCACCAAGATAGGTGTGTATCGTGCTGTTGTGCAAACCACCCTTCTGTACGCAAGCAAAACACGGACAGCCTAAAGCAGGTATGTCAGGAAACAACCATTCCCATGTAAACTGTCTCCGAGGTCTGCACAGTATCAGTTGGCAAGATAGAGTGTCCAACTATTTTGTCCTCAGCAGGGCAAGACTCTCTGACATATATACACAGCTACAGAGAGCGCAGAACAGATGGACTAGCATGTTCTTCGCATGTCAGATGAGCTTCTCTAAACAACTGTTCCCCAGGTCAGGGCAGCGCTTGCGAGAGGGGGGGGGGGGAGGGGGAGGGGAGCGATGAAGGGAAAAACACACGATACAATGATACTGTACATGTTTCTTTGAATAGTTTTTCGATTGATCTCGCTGTCTGGTCGTTGCGTGCTTCGAACTGCTCATCCTGTCGCACTGCCAACACACAAATGGCGCTTGCGTTGCTGAGCAGAGATACATTACCACGGCGCAGGAAAAGCGAGCTGCACGACCGGACTGAATGCAAAACGACTTAATTATTGTAAAGTCGAATCCTGGTACGGCAGAGACCGCCACACTTGGGACACACACGCAATGAGCCGACTGTGTGATCGTTTGTTCTGTTCTTTCGGGCTGCTCCCCTCGGAGATATCTTTTGGCTCTGCGATATGATCACCTTGTGCTATACTAGTGCGCGAGGTGAAACCATTATGTACACGCATTTCCCAGGAGGTGGCACCATTTTTGAAGATCTTCAGTTACATTTTGAAGGAGTTTCGTTTGTAAAGTTTCTTTTCCCACTCATGAACGCCTTCCTGCTAAGAGCTTACCATATAGCAACTGCTGGTGAAAAACGCTGATCGAAAACAATATGTCGCGTTCATAATATCTTACTTTTTGCAGAATTAGCGTATGAATGCTCAATATGTTTGCATTGTTGAGCCTTTCATTGTTAGGTCCATGTTCCTGTTACCTGACCCTGAGCAACCTGTGAATATAGCTCACGTTAAAACGATTTAACTGTCTGGTGTGTCAGTTATATAACCGTCATGTCTGGTAGGAATAAATAAGAGTGTCAACATTACAACGCGATTCACGTTTACGTTAATGCAGGTACGGCTGCTGTATCGATAACATCCTGTAGCCGTCCAAAAGGTAGAGCATGCATTTGCAATCCTATTGTTGACTCTTCAGTCGATATTCGTTTTTCTGGTGAGGGTGCTACCTAACTAGATAAGGGAAGTTATCGACTGCCTAGACACATTAGTTTTGTATGCTGATGTGTGGTTCGCATGTACAACTTTCCAGGAGCTGCATCAGTTGTCCCAGTGTTGATTTGGACATTAAAATGGCATCACCGGACGGTGCTACATTCGTGACATGCGGGTGACAAAAGATAACATCAACGGAAGGAGATACAAAAGAGGTAATATGCGGGTGACAAAAGATAACATCAACGGAATGAGATACCAAAGAGGTAATATGCGGGTGACAAAACATAACATCAACAGAAAGAGATACCAAAGAGGTAATATGCGGGTGAAAAAAGATAACATCTACGGAAGGAGATACCAAAGAGGTAATATGCAGGTGGCAAGAGATAACATTACCAGAAGGAGATACCAAAGAGGTAATGTGCAGATGACAAAAGATAACATCAACAGAAGGAGATACCAAAGAGGTAATATGCGCCTGACAAAATATAACATCAACAGAAGATGATACCAAAGAGGTAATGCGCGGAAAGCTAGTCTGACCACAGGCTGAATGTCAAAACCTAACCTAAACAGAGACCATAACGCGATAGCGCGGTCGGTGATATGTAAAGACGATTAACATCAAAACGACATGGTGTCACGGTAGGACGCCTGTGAAGAGGATTAGCATATAAAAACTGCACAGAGAGTTTATAAACTGGCTAAACATTCGGGTAAGTGATGAACAGTTTTTTTTTCTGTCAAAGGTAGAGGAGAAATGGGACACTTTGAAGAAGTCAGTGCAATCTGCCGTTTCACATGTCTAGGGCATGAACAATGACTGATTTAACGACATCGATGAAGAAAAATACCGCCGGAACAGGTGCCTCCAAAATGACTCCGTCTCAACATCCAACAAGTCAGCCTCCACAAATGTGCAAAGAATAGTCCAGAATCAGCGTAGAAAGATGCAAGACGTATCGCTCGTTAATACAGCAAATGAGTTCCTGGAATTTGCAGATACGAATGACGTATATAAGTTCTATTGTGCGCTGACACGATCTGTGGTCCGCAATGCAATTGCCTGTCACTTGTCATCCTTACTGACGAACAAGAATCAGATTCTTGAGAGATGGGCGACGTATATAAGTGAAATCCTCAATCATTCCTCGGCCAGCAGGAAGCAAGCAATAACACACATGCCACATGACGAGGCGAACGATAGGATTGACGTTCCTCCAAGCTTTGATGAGGTCAAGAAAGAAATCAGGTTATATATCTAGCGGCAAGGCCAGTGAGCCAAATGCTCTACCTACTTGAGTTTACAAAGCAGAATATACTATCCTGTTACAACGGCTGACAAACCTATTCCGTTCAATTTGGGACGACGGCCAGATACTTCAGGATCGGAAAGATGTCTAGATTGTCAACCTATACAAGCGATAGCTTAACAAATCGCTCATTCGATGACCACAATGGAATCTCTCTCCTGGCAATCGCAGAAAATTCTGGTCCTAGTCCTGCTCAACGGCCGTATTAGTCATCTTGAGAATATGTAAATGAATGCTACTATATTTAATTATGTAGACAACCACCTCAACGTGACCGCAGGCACGTTTCTCTGACTGCATGCGAATGTTTTAAACATGACAACCACATACGCTTAGAGGCGCCTCCTTTTTTCCCCTAAAAATATCATATATGTTTTATTGTTTGTTCTAACAAGATCTTTACAGCGACATTTGTGATAACTACCCTAAATGTGTGATATGCACCGTCAGGACCTGGCGTCTGTGTTATCAGCGTTGACTGCAGACGTCGTTTTCGTACGGAACTGCGCTGATATCTCATTTTCGTCCCTTGCGCAATTCGGAGAACTGCGGCGCCATTTACATTTTTTGTTACAACTTCGCTGTCACCTGCACCTTATTTTTATTTCTCTTCTTTCACTGTATATTATTACATGCATGTTTTTGTATTTCTCTGCATTCTTGGGGGCTGAGAAAGTCGGATTAAGTGTGGGTAAGGAAAGACTATGATTGAATCAACTACTAGGGGTTCGGCGAGAGATCACGATTGAATCAAAAACTAGAGATTATGTGAGAGATAATGATTGAATCAAATATTTGTTCAGTGAGAGATCGTGATTCAATCAACTACTAGGTGTTCAGTGAGAGATCATGATTGAATCAACTACTAGGGGTTCAGTGAAGGTCATGATTGAATCAAATATTTTTTCAGTTAGAGATCATGATTGAATCAACTACTAGGGGTTCAGTGAGAGATCATGATTGAATCAAATATTGTTTTCAGTGAGAGATCATGATTCAATCAACTACTAGGGGTTCAGTGAGAGATCATGATTGAATCAAATATTTTTTCAGTGAGTGATCATGATTGAATCAAATATTTGTTCATTGAGAGATCATCATTGAATCAAATATTTGTTCAGTGAGAGATCATGATTAAATCAACTACTAGGGGTTTCAGTGAGAGATCATGATTTAATCAACTACTGGGGTTCAGTGAGAGATCATGTCTTAACAAAATATTAGAGGTTTAGTGAGAGGTCGAACATTAGTCAAGGAAATATTAAAAGTTTAATTAGAAACTGGTCAAGGTTCAATCAAGTAATAGAGAGGTCGACCATTATTCAATTAAATTCTAGAGGTTCACTGTGAAATTAACAATTATTCAATGAAATTCTAGAGGTTCACTGGGAAATTAACCATTATTCAATCAAATTCTAGAGGTTCACTGTGAAGTTAACCATTAGTCAATGAAATTCTAGAGGTTCACTGTGAAATTAACCATTATTTCTATGATATTCTAGAGGTTCACTGTGAAGTTAACCAGTATTCAATCAAATTCTAGAGGTTCACTGTGAAGTTAACCATTATTCAATCACATTCTAGAGGTTCAATGTGAAATTAACCATTATTCAATGAAATTCTAGAGAATAGGTTAGAGGTTGACCATGATTCAATCAAATACTAGAGAGCTTGACCATTATTTAATCCATTTTTCTAGAAGTTAAGTGAGAGGTTGACCATTTTTTAATCAAATACTAGAAGTTCAGTGAGAGGTCGATTATTATTCAATGAAATACTAGAGGTTCGGGATAAAAACGCTGAGCAGCGCATGAGCTGCAACGGTCAGCGACACATAGCTGATTGCTAACGTCAGGGCCTGCGAACAAGATATGCCAAGACCCTTCTAGATCTCTACGCGGTGATCCTGGATAATAGGCTGCAATAGAGCAGACTGGCTAGGGAGAAGGGATCGAAGAATGAAGGCTAACCCAGTACTAAAAAAATGGCTGCTGAAGTTGGATGTGTCGGACCGAAAGGTGCAAATATCGCAGTCAAGCTGTAAACCACGACACAACGCATTACGTTCTCCGTACTACATACTGCTACTTGTAAAGCTCTTTTCAGGGCTTGGTAGCGGGAGATTGAGGACGAACAAAGAAGGAGGGGATGACTACACGTTCAGTGAGAGGTTGACCATTTGTCAATGAAATACCAGAGGTTCAGTAAAATGTTGATCATGTTAGTTCTTAGTCGACCTGTACTTCCTTGGTATGAGCTGGATATAGCCGGAGAAGGGTTTTCTTCGTAACGGACTAGGCTTGAGCAGCTTAATACTCTGCTGCGTTGGAAAAACCGATTACGGAGGGTGGTTAATCGACATGCGAGTCCATCCTAATAATAACTGAAACATTAGAGCAATGTAGACCCGCAGTCTATTAGGACCCGTCTATGATGCTGATGCTCTAAACAAACCACTTAACCATGGCCTGTGTTATGCCATGTTACACAGTTAGACGCCCTTTCGACGTGCTCTCCATAAGGTAGTGATGCTATTCTTGCCTTTGTCATACACATAGACCCTGGCAGACCACTGGAGCAGACCACTCGAGCAGACCACTCTGCAAATAATACTAGGGGACTTCAAATGAAAACTTTAAAAGTGGGATAGAGTTTATAAAAACCTTGCCTGTGTATTGTAACTTGTAAATATGGTTGATTGGATGTCAAAAGTGTCATGCACTTCCTATCAGGATGCAGATGAACAACATGTATTCATAATTGCGGTTAAAAGATGGCCGCCCCATTATTGACATGCACCAAAGAGAAGCAGAGTTATGTTATCCTTTATTTGAGCAGCGAATGGGAGAAACCTACAGACAGTCATCGGCGATGCCCTTCACTTCAGCAAGTGTATGAGTGGAGCAGATAGTTCCATAACTGCGTGAGTTCTGTAACAGACTGCTCAAGACCAGGTCAGGCACACTGAGTAGTGACCCAAATTTCAATTGCAGCCGTCGCCGTCTCGTAAATGAAAAACGTCTGTGAGTGAAAGGCTTACCTTATCGTCATACCTCCTCATCCGCAGACATATTTTCAACAAAACATTTACTAGCAGCCATTAAAAACGCATCACTTTATTGTATGATAAGTATTACCATTAACACTGAGAGTGACCTACTTAACAAACACCGAACCTGTGCAAGTGATGACGGTCACAGTTACCAATTTTCCTGCACATGTCAAGCTTACATCCCTTTTTATAAGCTTCAAGTGCAAAACAACGAATACATTATTGTGTTCTAGAAAGTCTTCTTCTTCTTCTTCTTCTTCGTTCGTTCTCAATCTCCCGCTACCAAACCCTGAAAAGGCTTAAGTAGCGGAATGTAGTCCAGAGAACGGAATGCGTTGTGTCGTAGTTTACAGCTTGGCTGTGATATTTCCACCTTTCGGTCCAACACATCCGACCTCAGCAAGTATTTTTTGAGTACCGGATTAGCATTCCCTCTTCGATCCCTTCTCCTTAGCCAGTCTGCTCTGCTGCAGCCTGTTATCCAGGATCACCGCGTGGAGGTGTAGAAGGGTCTTGGCAGCTATGGTTCGCAGGCCCTGACGCTAGCAGTCAGCTATGGGTCGCTGACCACTGCAGCTCATGCGCTGCTCAGCATCTTGATCCCCTAGAAGGTCTAAACGTGTTCTTTTAATGCATTTTTTTGGGGTAAATTCATTGACTTTTCCCTGCATTGTATTGTATTCATACGCTTGTATTTTTCTGTCAGGTTTAGTATGTTTCCTTCTATGCGATCACCGAGGATCTGGAGGTCTGCTACCGCTTCGAGTTCTCTATTTTGGGTGCTTCGCAGACCTCTGGTAATAATTCTGAGTCCAGTATTCTGTGCCTTGTCTAGTTACTGTAGGTTGGTCTTTGTCGCTTTTGCATAGGCACCCATGCCATATTCCAGTGTTGGCCGTACGTATCCAGTGTAGACCTGTCTGACTGTGTTTGCATCTGCGCCCCAGTTTGTCTCTGCCAGTTTTTTCATCAGCCTTAGTCTGAGTGTGGCCTTCTTTTGAGTATCTGCTATGTGTGGGCCCCATGTTAATCTTTTGTCATATCTCATTCCTAGGTATGTAGGATTGTTTTCTCTAGGAAGTAGGCTATTTTCTAAATATAGGTCGACCTGCTCTGGCTTTGTAGAGAGCGAGAAGAGTGTTGAGAGGGTCTTGCTTTTGTTTATTGTGACACCCCACGAGTCTGCCCATTTCTTTACTGTATTAATTGCTTCCTGCATTCTTGCTTTTGCGGTTCTAATGTTTTCTGCCTGGGTCCATATGGCCAGGTCATCCGCATGGAGTGCCTTGTGGATGTGTCGTCTGAACTGTTTTGGCAGATCATTAATGAAGTGGATAAACAAGATAGGGGATAGTGATCCTCCCTGGGGAACCCCCTCATGCAGTTTGACCATTTTGCTCCTGTGTTCTTCCAGCCTGACTCTCGCACATCGTGAGTGGAGGTAGTCTTTGATCCAGTCAAGCATTTTCCCCCTTATTCCGCAGCCCGTTAATTTTAGCATTAGTCCTTTCTTCCAGACTTTGTCAAAAGCTTTAGTCAGGTCAAAGAAGGTGGCCAATAATTTGTATTTCCTCTGAAAGGCATCTTCGATTTCCTGGGTCAGATACGCGGTCTGGTCGTTGGTACTCCTGTATTTTCTATAGCCAATCTGGCACTCGTCCAGGATTTTGTTTTTCTCAAGGAAAGTTAGCATCCTATTGTTCACTAGCCTTCGAAAAAATAATGGTTGATGTCTGACTGCGTACGATGAAGAAGAAGAAGAAGTTCACTAGCCTTTCCATTGTCTTTCTCAGACAGCTAAGGAGGCTGATTGGACGGTAGCTTGTTTTGTTTTCTTTTGGTTTTCCCTTCTTGAGGATTGGGATTATTTCTGCCTTCTTCCATTCTTTTGGGAACAATCCTTTAGTCCACGATTGGTTTATCAGGTCCAGGAATACTAGAGAGAACAAACAGTAAATACCCACAGGACCCAATCAATAGACTGAATAGGAAACAGTATACCACAATGTTTCGCCTCAGAACAGGTAGAACAGGTCATTGCTGAATAAATGCACACATTCATAAAATGAAAGCAGCACAGTGCACAGTGTACATGTCAGAGAGGACCCAAGACTCCAGAACACATCCTGCAAACATGTCCACTGCACCAAGACGTGGAGAGAAACATACAAGACAAACTGTGGGGATCCATTGAGGACCTGCGACTGACGTGTCACTTTCTGGAGGCAGCCCATCTAGTGACATAAAACGAGCATACAAAACCGAACGCAAAGAAGAACAAGAAGATAATCACGTTCAAATTTGGCGCACACATTTGTCAAGTTCCGGAGAGTAAAAGGCCATTATTTGTTTTCATCGAAAGTTTTGTTAAACCTCGATTGTCGCCACGAGAGGAAGTGCAAGCTGTTGGTATACTCATGAGGAGATTGGCGACCAGAGAAGCGCCAGATATTTTAATTGTGACCAGTCCACTATTGTAAGGCTGAACTAGAGGTTTTGTGTGACAAGTACCAATAATACCCGCTCCAGGTTGATCAAACGCATGCAACAACACACGCTCAAGGTCGTCAAGTTCTTTTCATAAATCTGTGCAACCGCTTCCATACAGCATCTAAGACAGCAGCTCATTTACCCGACCCTTTGAGACTTGTCAGCGCAAACTCTGTGCGACGAAGACTTTGTGCCGCTGGTTTGCAAAACAGACGTCCCAACATTGGATATATCCTTACTAAACGTCACAGAACCAAAAGACTGGCTTGGGCCCTACACAATATTTGTTGTCCTATGGTGGAATGGGGATCAGCCATGTTCTCTGATGAAAGTCGGTTTCTCCTACTGTGATAAGAGAAATCACTTCCGGCGTCGACCCGAGAAATATATGTCGATGATTGTGTAGTCCAGCATAAGAGATATGGAGAGTAAAATAAAGTAAATCAACACAGCATTATTGCGGTAGGGGTGTGAGGTGTTTGCGATCTCACATTTCAAAGTCTCGGCTATAAGAGGTCGGTAGCCATCTACTTTCCCTCGCCGCTTTCACTTCTCGGCTTAACCGGTACCCATTTAAGGCTGGGTCGACCCGGACAACGCAGATGCGAAGCCAGCTCGCTAACTACTGCGCTAGGCGGCTCCCTAAGATATGGAGAAGGAGAAGGAAGTGTAGATGTGGGGGCTGGATCCTCTAATGAACTGCCTCCATGTTTTCAGAGCTAACGTTCCCGCTGATGTCTACGTTAATCAAGTACTGCGACCCAACGTAGTGCCTTTCTTCCAGAATCACCTAGATCTGGAAATCTTTCAGCACGATAATGCTAGGCATCACACAGCTAACATTACCAGAAATCTCTTAGCCCAGCAACCTTTTCTTGTACTGGATTGGTCTGCAATCTCTCCTGAAATGAACTAGATTGAAAACACGTGGAATGAACCGAAAAGATGGGGCTGCCAGCATGACATCAACAACGGAATGATTGGGAGAGGGCACTCATTGCAGAAGGGAAGGCCATACCCCAAACCTTTTCCCCGAAACACTCTGCAATAGCATGTGACGCTGATGTCAAGCCTGTATTGACACAACGGGGAATTACAAGCGGGATTAGTGATGGCTGTAACTTTATGACAGTGAGTGCGACTTTTTGTTTTTGCCCGTTGGATTGACAACTACTTAGTAGTCGTCTCTGAATTGTCTCGTGTTAAAGAAAACCACAAATTTGGGTCAGTAAAATCAGTAGTTTCAGTTACTTTAAATTTAGCACGAGTTGCGGTTCATAAAATAAAGCAATTCGTTTTTAATGGCGCCTAGTATATTATGCTTAATATTTTTTGCATCCCTTCTATCTCATCTCCTCTCGCTTTCTCCCATCGCTCTCTCGGCACACACATATAAACAGCCACACTCAGTCTCACTCACAGAAACCAATTTAAAATGTTAGCTTCTGTAACATGTGAGGTAACATTCCAAATGCGTTATTTATTTGTCCTAATTTCTTACAACATCTCTCTAGTTATGTTCTTCTTAATAACCCCTCTTTCTCCCTCTCTCTCTCTCTCTCTCTCTCTCTCTCTCTCTCTTTCTCTCTATATTCATGTACACATGCAAATTAACTCCCCAGTCAAGTTATTTTTGTAACACATACTCTGCTAACGAGCAAACTATTTTGGTGTCATTGTTTATCTCCATCGTTTCATAGTATACTTTTATCTTTATATGTCTCTTTCTCTCTCACTTTTCCGTCTCTCCACATAATCAGACACTAAAATAGTTTTCTACGCATATTGCATCGTCACCTCCACAAATTACACAGTCCACCAGCCTTTCAAAGACTACCTCGTCCTTCTCCTCCACCCAACCCAACATATGACATCTCTCATTTATCAACCATTTATTACATGCTTTATCACATAGCACACACTTGTGTAACATGTGCGACTGACATAATACCTTTCACCCTCCTCCCAAATTACTGCCCGATCATGCGGAGCTACTTCTCGCGGAATCATCCTCGGAACACGTGTCCCACTGGCCATTGATAAAACCAAAATGTGGATGTTCTCGACAGCCGAAATTCTCCGCCCCAATATCATCACATTCCAATATTATTTGATGTCATTTTGTAATTTGATATTTTATTCCGATACGAGATATCACTAGCCCCATCGAATCGATACCAATATCGTCTTTTTCTTTTTTAAGCAGAATAATAAATGTTGGTGTATATATACAGATGAAAGGGACTACTTTCTAGCTATACAACAACGAAACAAACAATTACGCAAATCACAGTTTTGGTATCTGCCATATGATCTCTTGTCTTGATTTTAATTCTCTTTTTTCACTCATATTCCCATTTTACACTTTCCTTCGCTCTCTTCACTATTCTCTCTCTCTCATTCTATTTCATTCACTCGACCCATTGGTATTTTAGCAAGCACACATTCTTTCTTCCTATAATTCTCTATTTCCAATTCCTTTTCTTATTCCCTTATACACTCTCACTCATATACACTCTTTTTAATTTAATATTGCTGATGCTATGCCAATCAGATGCTCATAATAAAAAAATATCGGGGAACTGAGGCGCTAGTCCGGGCAGGCACTACATACTGACTTGGAGGGTCGTCATGGTCAGGCACAATATGCTAACCAGGACGTCACGTCAGGGTCAGGCACAATATACTGATCAAGACCACTATCTCTCTTCCATGTAGTGTTTTTTTTAAACAGGCTGTTTTCATGGCAGTTTCGCTGACAAGATGTGGATCGACGTGATCCCCACAGTAGTGATTGTCACGGAGATGAAGCCAATCATAGCACAACCGTCTGAAGGACCGCTGTCTAATTTCATCAGCTCGCTCGGAGTGTGAGAAATGCTATTACAACCCGCCACTTAACGCCCTTTTCAAGGGCACAAAAAAGTAAACTTACTCAATGGGGGCTTTAAGCAACAACGATAGCAACAACATACAAAAAAACATTACTGAACCAGAGTTCATAAGTAAATTTGCTCAAGCTACAGATACAAAGAAAATATCATATTAAAAAATGCAGTAAATGTCAGCGAAGATGTACTTGGGGACACATCTCTAACTGACGATGACTGAGGTACCATCTATTCAATAAACTGAATATATGTGCTACTGACGAGTGCACTTGTAGTACTAGGAAAATGACCCCTAGACATTAGCTGCAAAATTGTTCGACAAATGAGGACCAGAGAAAGCACATGTGGCCATCACCAGTGCCAACAATAGATAAGTTATGTTTACAGCCTTAAGATGGTCGCTGCTTTCTTTCAAAAAATGCGTATCGACGTCTGACAGCGTACGAAGACTAAAACAAGAAGAAGAAAGTGATGATGAAATAGGCTGGGCTAAAATCTCAAATGAACGATACATACCAAATAAATAAATGACACTTATCTCTTAAATATAATTAATACAACCAACCAACAACAAGATAAACCAGAAAGTCTTAGGAATGTTACTGTTGCGACTGGTGAAATATGCAAGACAAAAAACATTAATTCGCTTCAAGCGTTAAAGTGATGGTGATACCACAGAACAAAAGAAGGACAAAGGCCGTAAAAGACCCCATGTAAGGAAGGCCATACAACAAACCAAATAACTGAGTTCACAAAGTCCAAGCAGATTTTAGGAAACACAGAGGGACCAACTGTAACAGACCTCACCGTTTGCCCTGGCCGTTATTTTAATTAGAACATTCTCACACTCATCCACATCATCATGACCACACACTTCAAATAATATAGCATACACAGATGGCATATTTATTACACAATATTCATATCATAAAAATGAGTAGTGGAATTACAAACACAATTCAATACATATCATCTTAACTAAGTATTCCTATGTTATATATAAGTTAATATAAATATTAAATAAAGCGGATATTTTAAGCATTAGCTATTGAAGGAATTCCCAACTATCTAAGCCCAGTTCTGTTGTCTCGCAATTACATCACACACCCCTCGCCTTAACTGCGCCCTCAACACACCTTATCAAATACTCTTCCGGAATCAAGATGCTGAGCAGCGCAAGAGCTGCAGTGGTCAGCGACCCATAGCTGACTGCTAGGGTCAGGGCCAGCTTACCAGAGCTACCAAGACCCTTCTACACCTCCTGGATAACAGGCTGCAGCAGGGCAGACTGGCTAAGGAGAAGGGATCGAAGAGGGAATGCTAACCCGGTACTCAAAAAATACTTGCTGAAGTCGGATGTGTTGGACCGAAAGGTGCAAATATCGCAGCCAAGCTGTAAACTACGACACAACGCATTCCGTTCTCTGGACTACATTCTGCTACTTAAGCCCTTTCAGGGGTTGGTAGTGGGAGATTGAGAACGAAGAAGAAGAAGAAAAAGAAAATACTCTTCCTCACTCAAATCCCCTCAGGCAGGTGATCTGGAAATACCTCGTTCACATTGTGTCCTGCTTACAACACAACGTTCAGATTATCACTTAATACAAAACTCACACACCTACTTGAGCGATCCTGTTCTGTCACTAACATTCGTGCAACAGTCTATCAATCGCTCCTCTATCTAAGTCGGAGAGTTAAACATACTATCTAAATTTAGTCACTCTCTCTCTCGATGTCATCTCTCTATCCAGCCTCCTCTCCATCCAGCCTCCTGAGCTAAACTTTGTCTCGAGTTATATACATTCAAGCAAAGTTAGAGCTTGACCATTGGATCTCAGGGGATGGCTATATTCAGTCTTATTGGAACGAAACACTTTGCACACCTGTCACTCATTTTCTCGCAGCAAGCCCCGCTGCCAATCCGTCTGTCAATCATTCTCTCCCTACCCAAATCGGGAGGCCTGTGGTCAGCTCCTACCTGTCCATATTCTTTGCCCCAACTCTGTTCTCCTTTGTTGAGACGGTGAGTGACCTTGACACGTATTCAGGTACATTTGTTATCAGGAACCACATCACCCCTGTCCTAACCTCCCCTTGCTCCGGCGGGAACTGTTACACAGTGACCACATATTCAATATGAGGAATGTCTACTAACAATGTAGAGAGTTTAATACCGACATGTACACGTGTTTCATTGAATACACCAAAGCCTTCGACACGGTAAAACATCAAAATCTGTAGAACATCATGAAAGAAATTGGGTTTTCTGTGCACATTATACATCTCATTGAAACAATATACCAAGATTTCGAGCACCTGTCCGAATATCTGGGCAAATCAGATTGGTTCGCAGTAAAAAAGGGAGCAGAAGGGCTAGAGCATCTAATTTCAGCAGTAAATGGACACAGTAAAGAACAAAACCTGTTTATAAACATAAACAAAACAAAGATAATGACCACAGACAAACACAATGTCAACATACATTTACAGTGGGTGGTTAGGAAATAGATCAGGTCACGCCATTTGGAATATTTGGGCTCCAGAATTGACAAGAATGGCGACTGCTCGAAAGAAATCAGAAGAAGAATAGCCATGGCAATGCAGAGACTGAACAGCCTGAAGAAATTATAGCCGATAACCAACAAAACAACAAAAGTAAAAGTATTGACAGCCTGTGTTTTTTCTGTGGCAGCGTATGGCAGCGAATCATGGACGATTAGCAAAACTTCTAGACAAAGAATCGAATCTTTCGAGTCGCCAGCAGTTCGCACCAAAAAGAGTAGTGGTACAGTGGGTTCCATCCCACTGTAACATCCAAGGCAACGAGGAGGCAGACAGACTGGCAAAAGAAGGTGCAAGACTACCACAACCAGATCCTAGTGTGACAATATTTAGGTCACATCAAGAGACACAATCGTCTCGAGAGAACAGTGATGGAAGGTATGGTGCCAAGCAAAAGAGGCAGGGCTAGACCAAGAAGACGACAGCATCAAGCTATCCAGGAATTCCTGGGTATCTTCTTCTTCTTCTTCTGCGTACACAGTCAGACAGTAACCATTATTTTCTCGAAAAAAGCGGCGGTCATCCTGAGACTCTCGCCACTACCATAGAGCTTGTCTTGCAGTTCCACTGGCAATGGCCACATCTGCTCTCTCTGATCCTCGTATGTCGGGCAGATGTTCAGTGGTCATTTTACCAGTACCGCACGGGCATTCGTCGGTACACCCTATCTTCAATTTGTTGAATAGGTGGTACCTCAGTCTGTAGTGGCCAGTGCGAAGTCTGAAGACGACGACCTGCTCTCTTCGGTTCAACTGGTAATAGGCATCGTTTTTGGTGTAACCAGTATGTTCGGTTTCCCATTTGGACATGTATCTGGCTTTGATAAGCCGTTTTGACTCTTCGTACGTCATACTGGTATCTGTTTGTGGTAGCCTTGCACCTTCTTTTGCCAGTCTGTCTGCCTCCTCGTTGCCTTGGATGTTGCAGTGTGACGGAACCCACTGTACCACTACCCTTTTTGGTGCGGACTGCTGGCACAGTTTGCAGAGTGCTGCTCTTAAGTCATTAAGCTCAGTGTTTTTCTGGCTTTTTAGCGCTGTGACTACTTCGAGAGCATCTGTCAGCAGGACTATATGGCTCTCATTTTCACTGTGTGTTACCATTTCTTCCACTGCCGCCCTCAGTGCCTCTGCCTCTGCTCTGAAATTGCTTGTGTACTTACCAGTAGCGAATGACAGTGTTATTTTTCTGCCATTTGGTAGGTTCAGGAATGCTCCTGCCCCTCCGTTCTGTGTAGTGTTTGTTACAGAACCGTCGGTGTATGCATGGGTCCAGTCCATGCTTGGGTAGCTTTTCGTTATGAAGCTTAGGGTAGTGTCTCTCCTTTCTTTTTCACTCTGGCAGTTTTTGTTTGCAATACCTGGTATATTTTCTACCACCTCTGGAAATATATCCTGCCTCCAAGTAGGTTTTCGTACAGTAGTGATGGGTTTTGGTGTTGTTAGTGCGTTTATGGGATCTTCGTGCATCTTTGCTTTGGCTATTTCTGCAAAGTTTCTCCGCTTTAGTTTCCCATTTCCCAAATTGTTTAGTCTCTGGTACATTGGATGGTCCGTCAGTCTTCTGAGTTTCTCTGACTGCAGCTGGGCTCTGCAGTCTCTTCTATCGGTCATGGATTGCAGTTTTGTAATCTTTTCAAGTTCTACAATTGGCGTTGACTTCATGCCACCTGTTATAATTCTCATGGCTTGGTTTTGAAGTTTGTTAACTTTATCGAAGTTCGCCTTCGCTGCCGTTGTCCATGCCGCAATGCCATACTCGAGAACTGGTCTCACTCTTCCAGTGTACAGTTTCTTTAGTATGCCTTCGTCTGCTCCCCAGCTTGTGCCAGCAAGTTTCCTCATGATCGCCATTCTTTCTCTGGCTTTCATTCGGTTTCTCTCAATCTGACTTTTCCATGTCATGCGCCGATCAAATGTGACTCCCAGATAGGTTGGGTTGTCGTTTGGCTGCAGGATTTTGCCATTCAGACTTAATTTGGTACTTTGGGGTTTTAATGAGAGCGAGAATATTGTGCACGTGGTTTTCTCCTCGTTTATTTTGACCAGCCATGAGTTCGCCCACTCTTCCAGCGATGTTAGGGCCGTCTGCATCCGATTTCTTGCTATTGTGAGATTCTTTTCAGAGGTCCACATAGCCAGATCGTCTGCAAACATTGAGCTATGGACTCTTCTTGGTATATTCTCTGTAATATCGTTTATATATACCAGGAAGAGTGTGGGTGACAATACTCCCCCTTGGGGTACTCCCTGCTCGAGTGTCACCTTTTTGCACCTCGAGTGTCAAATGCCTTTTCCAGATCCACCCAAACATCTACTGTGTGTTTCTGTGCCTGGTAGGCATCTTCTATCTCCTGGGCTATGAGGATGACCTGGTCCTCAGTGGATCTGTGCTGTCTAAAGCCGGCTTGCTGTGGAATTAGTATTCGTTTTTCTTCCAGATGCCACATCAGTCTGGTGTTTATCATCCGTTCCATCAGCTTGCCAACACAGCTCAGTAGGCTTATGGGCCTGTATCCATTTGGATCTGTTTTGTCCTTTCCTGTTTTTGGTACTGGTACCAGTATTGCATCTTTCCATGCCTGGGGTACAATACCCCTTTTCCAGCTTTGGTTCAGGACTGATAGTAGTTTCTTCTTCGCTGTTTGGCCCAGCCCCATCAGCATTTCGCTTGTTATCCCGTCTTTTCCGGGAGATTTCCTTTTCTTTAGTGTACTCATAGCCTCTTCCATTTCGCGCATTGTTAGTTTGGCCATCATGTGCTCTTCAGGAGCCGTATTTATGTTTTCGTGTCCCTTTAGCTCTTCGCTAATGTCTGTATGCTTATCTGCAGGGACCTCGATGTGGTTTGCTCTGGCATAGTGATCGACAAAGGCGTTTGCGGCTTTCTTACCTGTGATCAAGTTCTCGCCCTGCTTGATGGTAATTTGTTTATTTGACGGGGTTTCGTCGTTCATGGCTCTGACTAGCTTCCATAGCTTGTTCCCGTCTTTGTCCAGGTTCAGACTTTCCGTTTTATTTTTCCAACTTTCTCTTGCTGTTTGCTTGAGAGTGTGTTTGTACTTCGCCGCGGCGGCTTTGAGGGCGATGTTTGCCTCCATGGATTTTTCTCGTTCTGCCATGTTCCTAGCATTTGTTACTGCATCTTCCACTTTCTGTAACTCATCATTCCAGTAGGGCTTATAGTTTTTCCTAGCTCCTCTTGGGATGGTTTCAGTGGCGGCTTGCATTATTGCCTTGCTTAGGCTCTCCACCATGGGCTTCATTTTGGTGTTTCGTGTGTTGATGGTTTCACACAGCCCATCTGTCAGGATTGCAAATCTGTCCCAGTCGGCTCGTTTGTAATTCCAACGTGGGAGCGGTTTTGTTTCCTGTGGGCTTACTTCCATGTCAATGGTTAGCCTGATCGGCCTGTGGTCGCTACCTGCCAGTTGGTTCAGCACCTGGCGGTCTATTTTATAGTGTATGTCCTGTGTGGAGAAGGCCAAATCTGGAGTCGAGGTGGTATGCCATGTTCTTGAATAGAAGCTAGGGCTATCCTCCGGCCTATTGATTAGGGAGAGATTTGCATCTATCTCCCAATCTTCCACTTCGTCACCTCTACTGTCTGTGTCAGAGTATCCCCATCTCTCCGAGTGGCTGTTGAAATCTCCAACTACTATGCAGTTGGAGTCTCTGACCTCCATACTCGAGAGCGATAGGTCTCTGTTTGGTGGTCCGTACAGATTGAAAATGCGGAGTTTCGTCTCTTGAGCCATTATGTCAACTCCTACAATTTCTGCTTGTCCGGTGTGATTGACAGGTACCGCGCTACTCGGTATGCTGTTTCTGGTCAGTATCAGGACCCCTCCTTTGTGGCCTTCTCTATCTAGACGGAAGGTCTGGTATCCTCTGATTGAGAATTTATGGTTATTGTTGAGGTGCGTTTCCTGGATACATGCCACGTCAATCTTACCTTCATGCAGGTGGTGTGTTAGGGAAAGTTTTTTGTTAATGACTCCCTCCGCATTCCACTGTAGTATTTTGAGGGAATTCCTGGGTATGACTGGCGGAGGCTAGAATTTTGGCAAGGGAAAGACTGTAATGGGAACGACGTTATATAAATGACATGCTACATGATGATAACAAGAGATTTTAACTTTCACACGGATAAGGGAGGACAGAGAAATCCGAAACGTACCGAGAATATTACACATATATAACAATTGAGGCGTTCAACTCCCGTTATAAGCACGCTCAAATGGATAATTGGCTTACTGTTAGGGGAGGAAAGGCAGTGAGAAAGGGAACAGCCCACCCCATCTCATACAAAATGTAGCTTGGTATACAGAAGTATCAAATACTTCATCCCCGACTGAAATGCATGCCATGGCACGGTTTTTATCTACGAGTATTAATACGCTGATTTATATTCGTTCGTGTCTTAATTGATATTCATTGAATAGTTTTAATGAATGCTGTTAATATTAGTTATTCTATCTTTGCGTAGTATCGTCTGTAAAAATATCTTCTTGAATAATTGCTAGAAATACCTACCTATGTTAGATATGTCTATAATTGGATACTAGGGCAAGTCAGTAAAGACATCACAAATAGAAATTAAAAACCACATTTCTTCACTTACATTGTCTCTTATTTATTCACATAATTCCACCAACATTGATACACTTATCCCATCCCTTTATCAGTGCACCAACACCTGCAGCATATAAGTCTTTGATCCGCTGTCAAGCCCAATTTGTACATGACATACAACCACTTCGTCATTAGGACAACGACTTCGATGAAGGTGAAATAGTGCATTATGATGCAGGCTAAACCATCCGAGTACCCTATTACAACTGTTAGACTGTCTATCGTTCCTCGTTTACAAGCTCGAATCATTACCCCCAATAGCGCGGAGAGACTTTTGTTTGCAATCTGAACAGAACGAAAAGGTCGGACTTCATCAACAATTTTTGAACGTCCTTTAGAAAATGTATACAACGAACACATTTTGCCCTAAACATGAAGTACTTGCTATCAATATCCTTTGCATACATTTTTTTGGGTCATAAAATAAGTGCACAACAGCAATATATTATTTGAGTATACACTCTGTGAGCACAGACGCCACGTTATATCTGAGTTGCGCATGTGCATGCAACATTTAGCGCCTGCTACCTAGAGTAATCGCAAAGCTTGATGTTTCTGCCACCGAGTGATACCTTTAGATATTATTAAGTACATTTTCTAGCTATCCCATATCAGTTTATGATCAACTTAATGACTTACTTGTGTGCAATATGGCTTGATGCAAACTTCTCCCTATTCATGTCTCTATCTAGTCGTGGTAGAGGCGCGTGCGTGTCTCTATTACCACGAGAGGTAGGCCAGCGGAAGCATACTTGCTCTAATGGTCTTTATTGAAGCCCTCAACAGGGCAAGCTTTCGAGCATATATATTCTACTACATAGATCTCCTTTCAGACAGACTGGAGATGGTCTTCGAATGTCCGTTTCCTGCCTCCCTAATCAGCTACTGAACTTTGAGTGCATTACAGCATAACGCTTCTCTGGAAAATGGAGGAACAGAAACAATTATACATTAACCAATTGAAAGTGTCTGGACAGTTTTCTCCTTGATGTCGTCTCCTGGGAGATATTTGCTCCAGACCGCTCAGTATGGCACACTGCAATCATACAAGATGATCGCTTTGCATCACAGAGTCTAAAGTCATCTCGGTAGTTCTGCAAATAAAAAAGTCAGCTGCACAAAAGGACAGAAAGCAAGACGTCAGTTAAACGGCCCGTCCCACATGTGCCCCACTTGCGGTAAAAGTTGTCACGCAACAGTCATATACTGTACACCTGACTATACTTTAACAACGTCTTTATACTGGTTTAAAAGACTCAGCAGAGTATGTTTGTAACCAGCTTCTTTTACATTCACTTAATCTAAAAAAATACCAATCCGCATCCAATATATTCTTGAATGCATTAATTGACCATGCCTCCACTATTTCCTGTAGTAATGCATTCCAAGCATTCACCACTCTGTGACTAAACAATATTTCCTGGTATCTAATCTGGACCTTTTATTAGTTAATTGATGGCTGTGTCCTTATGTTTTACGTACCTAACGCTGATGTCAAATTCACTTGTGATGGGCTATTTTCATAGTCTTTTAAGTCCGTCGTTAAAGAGCAGCGTTCAGACATCTAGACCACAAGACGAAAGATGGTGTACCATAATTGCCATGTGGTAACCGCGCGACAAAAAGAGACCTCGGGAACAGCCCCCAACTCGCTGGCGAGATTCACTAGACAAGCAGAACATACACGACCCCACAACAAACAGACTACTTTCCCAATGGACCACATGCGCCCACGACATAAACAACTTGAACCTGAGTTGGAACCTGCTCAAGGATGACCACCCCTTAACGAAGAAGGGGTCGAACTAAGAACTTCTTGTCACCTGTGCAGATTGGGGACTTAAAGTAACTATAAAAACATATCCTGCAGGCACGCCTGTTAAAATCTGAAGGACCGCGCTACAGGCCTAACGAAGCTGTGCAACTTTCGCTCGATACAGATGCACATGCGGGAACATGAGACTAGATACGGAAACTGAACCATGCCTTGGAAATAAGTATTGGTCCCACTGCCTCAAGATTATAAATGTAACACCACGATGAAATCTATTGTATAACCTTCAAGTATATATCGAGGATTCTATGAAAACTTACTGTGTTTGCCTCATGTTAACCGGATCGTATACTTTCTCCTGATTTGCAATAAAATGATAGTCACTTTTCAAACTCAACCATTTGGTGCTCATTTTCCACACATATCTCTTTCTCTCTCTCTCTCTCTGACTCTCTCTCTCTCTCTCTGTCTATCTCTCTCTATCTCTCTAATTGTCTCTTTAAGTATTAAATCTCTTTTCACTCTAATTATCTTTCTCTGAATGCTTTATTCGTGCAGCCGGCTCTCTACTTCGATCTGAACTGTTTATTGCTGAGGTGGGACGTATTTATAGGAGATGATCTGCCCTCATTAATTTATTGAATATATTGTTCTTAAGTGTCGTCAATTATATATTTGTGTTCATCTTCAAAATTATCTTTTTCTGTTAATTGCCTTGTTTATTCATTAATAAGCAATTTCGGTATTTGCCATTCTTATAGCACGGTTCTTTCGATCAATGACATAACAAGTATTCTTGTCAACCAATCAATTCATTACTGATACATGTATGCTCTTGTGTGCTCGTGTCAATTCTGTAAATCATCAATTGTGGCGTACACATTCTTTCTGCATCTCCCGATCGCCTGTCTCCTCATTACCTTAAAAATCGTGTATATATACACAGTAAATTGTTTGGCGACCAGCCAAGACAGGAAACAAAATTCGTGTTGCTAATTTCTGACAATTTCCATAAAGATAAATTGTAGGCAAGCGTCCAAAAATTGAAATGTATGGCCCAGATCATACCGTACAATGTGTTTCCTATTTAAAGGGTGAAACATGGCCTTTATTTCACTTTAGAAAACATAAAAAAAGCTTAATATCACATTTTAGATTATCAGTTCGTAATGGACCACAATAGGGCTAGCAGACGAGTACCACGTGATATCTTTCAGATCTTACCTAACCAAGTGAAGTATGAACGTCTGCCGAGACAGGACCACGATGGAGAGTATCGTTTCCTGTCAGTAATGTCCATAGTCTGCCTTTAGAGCTGGGGGACAGGACGTCTATAGCAAATATGGTCAGCGAGCCAGAGCTCACCAAGACCCTATTCCGAGTCCAAGGAGCGGTTCTGTAAACGTACTGCACTAGTGTAATCTGTCTACGAGATTAAGGATCGCAGTGTGAAGGCAAGCCTGTACCCGAAAAAAAGCCAGCTGAAATCGGATTTGTCGGGGCGAGAGGCGTATTGCTGTAAAGTACTACAAACGTCACAACTTCATTACCAGGACGAACGTCGAAGAAGAAGAATATAAGAAGAAGAATATAAGAAGAAGCAGCTCAAGTGACCTTTTGGTGGCTCTACAGGATAGACCAGATTTTGAATCCGTACACAGGATGAGGAAAACTCAGATTTAGCAATCAGTGGTTTTCAGTGAACGCCTGTGATGGTTTCAGACTCGATGCAAGACGTTAATTGAAGCCGCTGTCGAGTCGAGTCTTCTAATGATGTCCCAGTGGCTTCGTGCATCGGAGTTTTGATCGCTGCTCAGGTAAATGAAATCCTCAGTGGAGTTGTCATGGCTACCATCTTCAATAATTCATGTCGTTGTGGGGTTGCAGCCACGGTTTTTATATTATGTTTTTGGCCATGAGACGTGGGTGCCTAATCTAGTTGCAATTTCTTCTTATTGCTTAAGTGGTTTTATCTTTGCCTAATGCTGGAAGCCTGGTATAACTACGTGAACTGCGTAGTCGTGGTCGGTCATACGTATCTGTCTGATGGGGACTCCTGTGGTGTGCATCTCTAGCTGGTCGAGGATCCAGTCAATGCCTCGGCACATCAATTCTGTGGAGAAGGCCCATTCTTGTCGGACATCGGATGATGTATAGAAACTGTTGGAGATATTGTAACCTATGAAGAATAATGCTCCAGTGTGGCAGTGCAGCTGTTCCATTTGCCATTGCAGTGTGCGGAGAATTTCCATTTCTTTTAAGGCTTTTCTCAGCGAATAAATGTGATTTTTAGTCGAAAGGAAACTGCATCTTTGAATATAAATCCGTTAACGAATCCCTTAAACGATTCGTTAACAACCTCTTCGTTATTTGTCAAAATTCTCCGGCCAAATTGGGATCATGCATTAAGCTGCAGGCTAAACCGTGCGAGTAGCGCATTGCAGCAAAAACTCTGTATTTCGTTACTCGTCTGCATTAATCAACCGAGTCAAAGACATCTTTAAGATCGACGTAAGCGAAGAAAAAGGGCAGTGTAATTCTCTATGTACCTCCATGAGTAGACAAAGAGTAAGGATAGCATAGGTGATGGATCGGCAGACAGTGACGCCAGACTTTTGGGGGTGAGAGTGGGGGTAGATTTTGTGCTGAGCCTTTTTCACCTAAGATTCGATGTATTCAAGAAATATGTTGGCAAAGAAGACGAAAGAAGAATTATTAAGCAGGCCTAAGAAAGTGACTTGAAATTGTAATATATACAATACACAGCTTAATAAATGAGTAAAGATCTAATTTACAGACCGTGCGGAAATTTGAAAGTTTGGTGCTTGAGCCATATTTATTGGACCAGTGGCCTCCCTTATTTCCGAGACTTGCTTTATTACGGGAAATGAAAGAAGAAAAGAAGAGCAAAGAAAAAAACAAAGACAGCAAAGCCTACACAGAACAAAGAGATAATATGCATAGAACAAAGGCAAAGCATACATAGATCAAAGGCAGAGCATGCAAAGAACAAAGACAGAGCATACAAAGAACAAAAGCAGAACATACAAAGAACAAATGCAGAGCATACAAAAAACAAAGGCAGAGCATACAAAGAACAACGGCAAAGCATACAAAGAACAAAGGCAGATCATACAAATAACAAAGGCAGAGCACAGAAAGAACAAAGGCAGAGCACAAAAAGAAAGGCAGAGCAAAGAAATAACAACGGTAGATCATACAAAAATAAATGCAGAGCAAAGAAAGAATAAAGGCATAGCATTCAAAAAGTAAGGCGGAGCAAAGAAAAAACAAAGGCAGAACATACAAATAACAAAGGCAAAGCATGCAAAGAACAGAGGCAGAGCAAAGAAAGAACAAAGGCAGAGCAAATATAGAACAAAGACGAAGAAAATTATATACGAAGTCAAAGAATAGGTAGAACAAGAATGAAGAATAAAGATTGGAAAAAAGGTAGATGCAAAAAAGAACACGCAATTCAGGAAGTTAAAGAGGCAAATGAATAAGATACAAATGGTAGAGTTGACGAGAAGAGAGGAAAACCAAAATAGATTATTCAACAGGAATGTACATTGAAATAACTTGGTAGCAGGGACACCAAATTGTACATGTTTACACAGCTGTTGTTAGATTGTTTACAGATTGATCAGCATCTGGGTGTACCATAGCGTAATCTCCTTTTAGTCAGCAAGGAAAACATTTGCAAACGACATTTTTATGAAAATAAATACAGAAAATATCGCGAGCTTTTTCCAGACCATCTCTAACTTCGGATTTTATTCTCAATTCGGACAAGAGAGCCATCGGTTAGCGTCATCCATACCACAGCCTGCTTGACTCCAGAAAGGAACGGATCTGCTCATTAGAGGGCGCTGGTATAAATATTCACGTGCGCGCGTGTTCATAACAAAGTTATTGGCTGTTTATTTTATTCCAAACAACGATTTTCTGTTTGTGCAGTGTTATACTTTAGGACTGTGTTAAATCAAAGTATTAAAATATATTTATAACAGAGTAGTTCAATGTGAATTGCCACCACATGTTTAACTACATAATTGTGTAATGCTATTAAAATATGACCACGTATTCAAATAAGTTACATGCAAATGCATTGTTTACTTAATACAAATAAAATGTTCTAGCGTTAAACTATTCTTTGAACAGGCCATATGAAGTTTAATAATGCAGTAAATTACCGTCGGATTGTTGATAACAACATTCATTAAAGAGTGAACTGCAGGAAATCACAGTAATTTTGATTACCGAATATTATGACATCCTCATAAATCAATATATTTTCGTTCTTATTTTCATTTTATTTCTTCTTTTTCTTCTTCTTTTGTTCCCCTTATTTTCTAGTTCTACTGATCAGTAGTATACATGTAACAAGTTCTGCTGATCAGTTTACATGTAAAATAGGCCTTGTCTTTCTTCGCTGCGTCATATTCGAGGTTTAGGTTGGCGGTTTTCATTCAAACACAAGACTATTCCACAATCGGACGATGTTTAGACTTTGTGAATGACCATTTTGTTTAGTGCTTTGAACGGGATCGTTTCCTGCTGCAAAGTGGGTTGTCACTTTAAAATGATGCGTTTTTGTTTCCATGTTGGTTCACTATGTAGCAAAATAAATATATTCTCCCAAAGCCTACATGTCCAGTCCTGACTCATACATATTGTTTTTATTTTTTGTCGTATTTCGTTGCCGGTGAAGCGTATGGCCACAGCTACAGATGTCCATTTACATGGATTATACTTAACTAACTTAACTTACTATCTTTGTACTGGTTCAGACGACTCTACACAGTCTGTATATAGCCAGTTTCTTGGTGGGTGGTTTAACCGATGTGCGAGTCAGTCTCAATAGACTCAAACACTAAAGATAAGTAGACCCGCAGCCAGTTAGTCCCCATCTATAGCTGCTCTTACCAACCCAGTTAGTTCCCATCTATAGCTGCTCTTACCAACCCAGTTAGTCCCCTCTTACCAACCCAGTTACTCCTCATCTATAGCTACTCTTACCAACCCAGCTAGTCCCCATCTATAGCTGCACTTACCAACCCAGCTAGTCCCCATCTATAGCTGCTCTTACCAACCCAGTTAGTCCCCTCTTACCAACCCAGTTAGTCCCCATCAATAGCTGCTCTTACCAACCCAGTTAGTCCCCATCTATAGCTGCTCTTACCAACCCAGTTAGTCCCCTCTTACCAACCCAGTTAGTCCCCATCTATAGCTGCTCTTACCAACCCAGTTAGTCCCCATCTATAGCTGCTCTTACCAACCCCGTTAGTCCCCTATTACCAACCCAGTTAGTCCCCATCTATAGCTGCTCTTACCAACCCAGTTAGTCCCCTCTTACCAACCCAGTTAGTCCCCATCTATAGCTGCTCTTACCAACCCAGTTAGTCCCCTCTTACCAACCCAGTTAGTCCCCATCTATAGCTGCTCTTATCAACCCAGTTAGTCCCCTCTTACCAACCCAGTTAGTCCCCATCTATAGCTGCTCTTAACAACCCAGTTACTCCCCATCTATAGCTGCTCTTACCAACCCAGTTAGTCCCCTCTTACCAACCCAGTTAGTCCCCTCTTACCAACCCAGTTAGTCCCCATCTATAGCTGCTTTTATCAACCCAGTTAGTCCCCTCTTACCAACCCAGTTAGTCCCCATCTATAGCTGCTCTTACCAACCCAGTTACTCCCCATCTATTGCTGCTCTTAGCAACCCAGTTAGTCCCCATCTATAGCTGCTCTTACCAACCCTGTTACTCCCCATCTATAACTGCTCTTAGCAACCCAGTTAGTCTCCATCTATAGCTGCTCTTACCAACCCAGTTACTCCCCATCTATAGCTGCTCTTAGCAACCCAGTTAGTCCCCATCTATAGCTGCTCTTACCAACCCAGTTACTCCCCATCTATAGCTGCTTTTACCAACCCAGCTAGTCCTCTCTTACCAAGCCAGTTAGTCCTCTCTTATCAACCCAATTAGTCCCCTCTTACCAACCCAGTTAGTCCACATCTATAGCTGCTCTTACCCACCCTGTTACTTCCCATCTATAGCTGCTCTTACCAACCCAGTTACTCCCCATCTATAGCTGCTCTTACCAACCCAGTTAGTCCTCTCTTACCAACCTAGTTAGTCCCCTCTTACCAACCCAGTTAGTCCCCTCTTACCAACCCAGTTAGTCCCCATTAATAGCTGCTTCTACCAACCCAGTTAGTCCCCATCTATAGCTGCTCTTACCAACCTAGTTAGTCCCCATCTATAGCTGCTCTTATCAACCTAGTTAGTCCCCATCTATAGCTGCTCTTACCAACCCATTTAGTCCCCATCTATAGCTGCTCTTACCAACCCAGCTAGTCCCCATCTATAGCTGCTCTTACCAACCCAGTTAGTCCCCTCTTACCAACCCAGTTAGTCCCCATCTATAGCTGCTCTTACCAACCCAGTTAGTCCCCTCTTACCAACCCAGTTAGTCCCCTCTTACCAACCCAGTTAGTCCCCATTAATAGTTGCTCCTACTAACCCAGCTAGTCTTCATCTATAGCTGCTCTTACCAACCCAGTTAGTCCCCTCTTACCAACCCAGTTAGTCCCCATCTATAGCTGCTCTTACCAACCCAGTTAGTCCCCTCTTACCAACCCAGTTAGTCCCCTCTTACCAACCCAGTTAGTCCCCATTAATAGTTGCTCCTACTAACCCAGCTAGTCTTCATCTATAGCTGCTCTTACCAACCCAGTTAGTCCCCATCTATAGCTGCTCTTACCAACCCAGTTAGTCCCCTCCTACCAACCCAGTTAGTCCCCATTAATAGCTGCTCTTACCAACCCAGTTAGTCCCCATCTATAGCTGCTCTTAATTAACCACATGAGGAAATGTACGTATAACATTTTACTTGAATTTTGTCCGGGCAGTTGCCGTTAAGCCTACACTTTTTGATTTTTAACTGCCAACGAATTATTAACGTGCCCAACACTGACCACAAGAGTCCGATCTCACTACACAGAGATCAGGGTAACTTTTACCAGAAGATCCACGTGAAAAAATACCGATTTTCACCGTGATTCGAACCCGCGACCGAGGCGGAAACTTTACCTCGAAACCACTAAGGTTTTTACGGGTGGAAAGGGGGCGAGGTAGGGGGAGGGGGAGAGGGGGGGGGGGGTTGGAGTATTTCTCTAGCAGTTTCCGTTTAAATGATAATGCTGCAAGCTTCATGCACATCCAGTTTAAGTCACCTAAAATCTACCTTCCGATGAAATTTATATTTTCTTTCATGCGTGCCATTTCAATCTTTAAAGAGTAATCTCATTATTCAAGCAAACTACAATGTTCTAGTTCTTTTGCTATCGGCAATCACTGCAATAGTACATAAAGAGTGGCCATGCAGATCTCGCCATGGATGACAGATTAAATAGCGAACAATGTCTCCGTGATCTCCAAACAACTCGAGTTTGCTAATCGGTGAAATCTCGTTACATGCAGTAGGGAAAATGTTCGCTGGTCCCTTGAGGTACCTGTTTATGTCCGGCTGGCAATGTATTTATTGTGATATACAAGGAGTATTCAAATGAAACCGAACTTTCTGTACCAAGTGAACATACGTACGATGCGCACGATGAAGTCAATTCTGGCATAAACAGCACATACCAACTGTCAAGTTTGCAAAATTGCATTATCCTCCGACTTATGGTTTCCTCAGTTTCCTAAATGGGAAATAACTCAGTGATGGAGGCGGTGCTTAGACTAAATTCGTTCCTTGTTAAGAGGTTTTGTAATCAGTGCTCATAGTTCGTTGCTCTTTTTTAAAATGAAAACTGGTTTACTTCAGATCTTACATCAGCCGATTTAAATATGTAATACTGCTGTGTAGTTGTTCCTTCCAGTGTTCCTTCCTCTTTGATTATACTCGCAATTGCAACCACACAAGGCCATCTTTCAGAAATCGCTAACAACTGGCCATGATATTTGATATATTTGTTAATATGTGCAGAATATATATTTAGCTGCAATAAATAAACTTCAATATGCGGAAGATACAATTTTGATGGCAAAAAGTGAGCACAAATTGCAGATCTAGGTTGGACATAAAGAACCACATTTTTAGACATAGATTGGTTTTTACATGACATGAAATGCAACAGCAGGTGGTAAACGTGGAATAGCCCAATGGATTGTAACATAATAAATTGAATGCACATAAATGTATTTTGTGCAAGTCAAAATGGAGAACAATTAAACTGGTGGTAAACAGACTCTGTGTAGTCTTCTAAACGGAATAAATAAGTTAAACAATAACATTAACAAACAAAATGGTGATACATGAAAAAATCATGTATGCATATAACAATAAAATAACTACTGTAACAGTAAAAGAATTTCTCTGATCGTCTCTAATAATGTCTGGTATATTGTTAGACGGATGGAAGAAGATTGAGGAAAAAGAAAAGGGGAAGAAAATGAAAAATTAACGTTGAAAAGTGAAATGTTTTCATAGTGCTTTACAAAATGTTAACTTAACGTCTTTATACTGGTTTAGAAGACCCTGAAGAGTCTGTATACAACCAGTTACATTTACATCACCTTGCTCTAAAACCTATGCGCATCCAGTTTATTTTGAAATGCATTAACTGTCCCTGCCTCTACTACTTCCCCTGGCAATGCATTCCAAGCAGACACCACTCTCTGACTAAAAAAATATTTCCTTATATCTAATCTGGACCTCTCTTGTTATTGTAAGTGGCTGTATTTTAAAAAAACTTGTTATAGTCTAATTTATCCATTCCTCTGATCATCTTATAAACCTGAATTAAGTAACCACGATTTCTTCTCTCTTCGAGACACAGTAGGCCAGTTTTTCTGAGTCGTTCCTCATAACTGTAATTCAGGAATCCCACTATCATCTTTGTCGCTCTTTTTTGTATTCTTTCTAGCATGTTTATTTCCCCTCTATGATAAGGACTCCACACCTGTACACAGTACTCCAATCTAGGTCTAACTAAAGCTTTATACAGTTTGACGATCCCTTCCTTGCTCCTATATGTAATATTTCTTTGTATCATTTCTAACATTGCATTTGCCTTTTTCACTGCTACCTTAACTTGCTCACTCACCTTTCCTGTATGATCTATTATAGCCCCTAGGTCCCTTTCCTTATCTATCTTTTTAATATTATTTTCTCCCATTATGTAATTATATTCCATATTGGATCTACCCATGTGGATGACTGTACAATTATCTACAGACCATTCTCGAATTTTATCTAAATCCGACATCAATTTATCCACTTCCGCTTTAGATGAGACACTACTGCATTGTTTTGTGCCATCAGCAAATTGTGCAATCATGGATCCCATATCAATGTCCAAATCATTTATATATATCAAGAACAAAATTGATCCCAAAACCGAGCCCTGTGGCACACCACTTTTCACTTCACACCACTCAGAGTACTCCTTATTTATGCCCACCCTCTGCCTTCTTCCCGTTAACCAATTTTCAATCCATTTGGCAACTTCCCCACCTATTCCATGTGATTTTAACTTTCGAAATAATCTTTGATGAGGTACTCTATCAAAGGCCTTTGCAAAGTCTAGATAAATAACGTCCACTGGCTCCCCTTTATCTATGATTTTAGGAACCTCCTCCATGAATTCTAATAGATTTGTTAAGCATGATCTCCCTCTAGTAAACCCATGCTGACTATTTCTAATTAGATTAAATTTGTCTAAATGCATTACAATGTTTTCTTTGATTATTGACTCTAACAATTTACAGACTATGCTCGTTAAACTCACCGGTCTATAATTCGCTGGATCTGATTTTTTGCCTTTTTTGAATAAGGGGATCACTCCTGCATCTTTCCAATCCCGTGGAACAATCCCTTTTGTAAGTGATTGAGAACATAATATAGCCAATGGTTTTGCTAGTTGGTCTCTAGTTTCATACAGCAATTTTGGATGAATACCATCTTGACCTGGGCATTTATTCACTTTCAACCCCTCCAATTTTTTTTAAACCATTTCCTCTGTAACACAGAGTTGAACTTGGACGTTTGTTATTGACAGCATAATTTTTGAAGCAATTAGAACACATTTGAAACTATATGTGATAATGTCATTTCACATGTGATATTTTCAGCATTTATTAATTCTTAATTTTTTTTTAAAAGAATATGGCTCTGATTTTAAGTTGATAAAAATTCTTGATCATATTTTTTTAGAAATCAGTGTCTCACAAACAGAATAAACTTTGAGGAGAATGTCAGTAATTAACTGTGATATCCATTTCAGACAACCCCTGCCAATATCTTTCAGATATGACAAATAAAGGCCATGTTCTGATCCTTGCTCAACGGGCACACATTTTTTCCAAATACAGTGCAGATATGCACAGAGTACAATTCATATTTCTGCAGACTTTATAAGAAATGTAACCTGCAATAAAGACAATTGCAGTTTGATATCTCTCATTGAAGTCAATGTCAATACATTCATCCAACATTGATGGTAAATCATTCATTCCACTTGTTACATCTCCTACAGCCTTATCCTCCTCCCAGTCAGCCATGAAATCCTTCAGGCTGAACTGTCCACATCTTGCAGAATTCTAATGAAGGAGACCGATCAATGTTAGCTTCTTCTCAGACTCCATAATCTGACGAACAGAAATGTTATAGTTTCCTTCATATAGTTGTCGATACTGGGAAAATCGTAACTTCAAGCTGTCAGTTTCGAATATTCCTGGTAACACATAGGTGCAATTTTATGTACCTAGCAAGAACTTTATCAGAAACTGTAGAGCAATGATGGTGTGTTTGAGAGCAACGTGTGTTTGAGAGCAAAGTGTCTTTGAGAGCAAAGTGTGTTTGAGAGCAAAGTGTGTTTCTAGCGACAAACATACTTGACGAGCCTTGAACATCCTATGCTTCAAGCTAAATGACTAACTTATTCATGAATGCAAACCTTATGTGATTCAAACATTTGAAAGGTTCACTGTCACCGTCTCTTACATGTCTTTCTTTCAGGGAGTACCTTGACATTAAAGATTTTCCTGAGTAGCAAAATGATGAGAATGAATGTTCTAGTGCCAAGAACAGAATCACTTAAACCTGGAAACAAATAAAGGGCTGAAACAACTTTCTCATTTAAAATCTTAAGTGCAAGGCTTACTTTCTGACATTCAATGTTTGAAGGATACAAAGCTTTGTGTGTCAGAGATGGTGATGGCTTGACCATCCGATTTTCTTTTAAGTGGCACAAGAGCAATAATGTCTTTCTTTGCTGACAACAGAGATGACAGCATAAATGCCTGCACAATTTTAACCTGCTCCTTTGGACTGTTGTTTGCTAATTCTTGAATAGTGCCACCTTTAAAACTATAAAAATTTCAATCATTAAAGAAGCCAATTTTGCCGTGGACCTCTAATTGTAAAATGTAAAGCTTCGTTCCTCAGTCGAGATGGGAATTTGTGTCCAAAGCAAGATTTGCAGATAAGGACAAACATGATGGCAGTTTCCAAAGATATGACTTATTTGGCAGAACAATGACACTGCTTGAATAAAGTCACATGCTAGATCACTTAGATGATAATAAATACAGTTGGGAAGACGGCAACAACAGTTCAGAACTGTAATGTTCTCGCCTTGTGTCATTTAGCTTTATCTGTCCAAGCAACAATTGTACACTGCGAGCATGCCATGCCTTTCATTTGTATCATCCACAGTAATCTTTGAATTTGCTTTAGAAATATTTTATTGCAAAAATATGTCTGAACTCATCGAAAATGTTATTCAGTTTAGACCATTTGTCTACTTTGGAACTAGGTAAAATTATGGAATAAAACACTGAAGTCTTAATATCTGTTTCATTACAATATACTTGGACAGTTAAATCGGAATTAATCTTCCCTGAATTGATCATCTTTGGACATTCTGAAACATCTGTAATGTAGAATGTCACTACATGCAGAGACTTAATAATAATATAATCAAGCTCGGCAGTATGTTTGCTGATTTCTTTACACAAATATCAAAAAGATTATAGAATCATCTTCATGACATTTTTTTAAGTGTTATCATCCCTGACAGCCAGCTGATCATTTGTTCTCTCTTCTTGTTTATTGTGTTGCAAGCTCTTACAAATATGCTGGTAGATTCTGAACAATCGAAGGGATTGCATCTTGACTGAGTTTTTGAGTTTTTCGTAAAATGCTGACTAAAGACTCATCATCACGTTTATACGTATCTTCGCGTAGAACATCATATACAGTAAAACGGTTTATATACACAACATAATCTCGGGTATACTTATAGTCTTTCCTTGGAAATGTACGAGTCCAAAATGCCTTGCTTACGAACTTCATAGATCGATTTGTTTTACAATCTGGAACACAACATTTACTTGGCATTCTCAATGATTTCCACTGTGCACGTCGTAAAATATCAACTGGTTGTATTCATACACTATAGAGTCTTCTAAATCAGTATAATTAAGTTAATTTAAGTCACAATATAATCCACAGTAATAGATCTGAAAGCACACTTTGAAATATAGGTAGAACGGAAATGCATTTCTGCCGCCTCCGGTGAGAGTTATGTATTCCTTAATCGATTTTAGTAGCAGGCCTGTAGATTAAGATGGCCAGAGTGTGATACGGAATCTGCCCAGAATTGATCAGCAAGCGGTGCTAGAAGCAGAATTACCTATCGCTGATCAACTATGGACGGATTCCGTATCACACCCTCCATGTTTTTAACGGCCTGCTGAGAAAACTATGAGTCGGAATATAATGAAATATTGCAAACTTGACGGTTG
Source organism: Ariolimax columbianus (assembly GCA_036924085.1). Classification (NCBI taxonomy): domain Eukaryota; kingdom Metazoa; phylum Mollusca; class Gastropoda; order Stylommatophora; family Arionidae; genus Ariolimax; species Ariolimax columbianus. The sequence continues at coordinate 119,461,902 of JAVGWX010000003.1, forward strand.
GTATGTGTTGCTCACACCAGAAATGGCGTTATCATGCGCATCGTACATATATTCACTTGATGCAGTTAGGTCCGGTTTCATTTGAGCACGCTTCGTATATATATATATATATATATATATATATATATATATATATATATATATATATATATATATATATCAATATTACTATTGCAGTAGACTGTTATGGCGTTTAATGCAAAATCTTGTCATTTAGTGCCGCGAGTTTATAAAATATGTTCTGATCGTGAAAATAGTGTTATGATAAGTCGAATTAAAATGGAAAACTAGTTACACAATAATACGTGTTAGTCCCTTCATTGAGGTTTGTTGTCCAGCTATTAATTCTTTATGTATTGGTTTATAGTACTCATCTTGTATAATGACACAGTTTTAGCGATCTACTTGAATTCGAAACTTGTATTGCATCTCAGGTCAGACGTGATTTCCCTTGATTGCTGCAACTTACGATAATACCAGAAGCAGTTATTGTCTCAGAAAATGTTTAAAGTGTAGATCGCATCTACTTGGATTACTTATTTCAAACGGCATGTTGCTAATGTTTGTTGCCAGGTCCCTTGTAGGTATTTTCAATTTCCTACTGCTTACTAAGCCTGAGGGAAGGTATAAATAATTTGATGAGATTTTTTTACTGAAAATTTTGTCCGGACATCGGTCGTTACTCCATCTCTCGTTTCGATTTCTAACTGCCAAATAATTTTAAACTCTGACACGAGAATCCGATTTCACTACCCAGAGCTCAGGTGAATTCAGAAGATCCATGTGGAAATAAGACCGGTCTCCGTCGTGAATCGAACCCGCGACCTTCGGCACACGAGGCGGACACATTACCACTGAGTTCCCATCATTTGTTATATTTCCAAATAAAGTCATATACCTTGGCCTTACTCTCTTTATTTCTACCAACTTTTACTTATGTAACAAAGAAACACGCACATAAGATATGGACAAATGTTACCCATGAAATATATCATATATTGTACTATTGAGATTAATATTATCTGCATAACGACACTTGTGGATTTAGTGTCTCTGTTCAATACGAACGGGAGCCTACTATTTTTATATATCCTTTATTTCACGACAGGAAAGAACAGGATCCATGTAATCTCTATAGGGGTTTGGGAATAAAGATTGGCAACATCAACATGTAAAACTAATTGAAACAGGAATCACAATACTACGAACATTATTGCTTTCATGCAGAGTTCGGTAACGGAATAGCTGCAGTTGCTATGTTATCCTTCATGAGCAGCGAAAACAAACCACGAACCAGAACAACAATTATCATTACAAATGAAACTGCATAATATTTTGATTATATTTGTAAGCCAGCTATTAACATATACTTCATTCGCCGTGAAATGTTCAGAGATTGTCTGCTCCATTGTTAAAAACTTCAATTTTTCTTCCGAAGAAAGAAGAAAGATAATTTATGTTTATCATAAAAACTGAACGGATCCGTTTAATGGTCACAACAATAGGAACATCAAATTCACACAGAAAGAAAAACAAAGTAGTTCTTTCTCACAGGCTATGGATGTTTAGAGAAGGAAGACTATCTTCTGAGGAAAAGAAATAGAAATCAAATAAAGAAGTCTTGAAGAAGTTGGGAGTTAACAAAATAGTGATATAAATCAGAGTCAGAAACGATGGTATGCAGTACAAACATCACATAACATCGTGTCTAAGGCCGGAAGAAACGGTAACAAACAGAAGGTCAATGATATAAGTGCGAGTATAACATCAAGGCATGGTCAAGTAAACGCATCATGAAGGGACATAGGACTTTGAAGATCAATTTTAGCGAAACTACGATTGGACAATGGCTACATATCTGATCTGATCTGAGTTCTCTCACGACCAAGAATATAAAAGGAAGAGTCGATCCGCTGCATCTAACCGAAAATATCACATAATTAATCTCAATAGAATTGTTATTAAAATTAAATATGCCAGCATTCAATACAGAATATAAGAGCAACTATCAACTTATAGTATTGTATAGACCTTGGAAGACATAGTAAATACGAGAACGAGCCAGTAAATGAGCCACTAATTGATATTTTATAAACAGAACTACTAAACTATTGCACTTAAAATTATTTTTGAACATAATTTCTACCAAAATTGATATACTTATTCCAACGCGTTATCAGTGCACCAAAATCTGCATCATGTACGCATTTGCTCTGCTATCTCAGTCACATTTGCACGTCTAGTTCTAGCTGTTTGTATTTCGAGAAACGTCCCCCGCCAAGGTTTGATCATCCTTTATGATGTAAGCTAAACCATGCGAGCACTCTTCTACATTTGTTACTCTGTCTATCGTTACACGTCTGTCATCTGGAAACATCTCTCCCACCCGCTGTACATGTGTATGCGACACATAGCGCCTGTTACCTAAAGTAAAAACGAAACTGGAAGTTGCGGAAACCTATTAATATCTTTAGAAATTGCGAGCTACGTATTTCAGCTTTCTCATATCAGTTTGTGACCTACTTACTGACTTACCTCCGTAGGTAACACATGTGAACCGACAAACGATATATTGTTTGATTGACTGATCGATTCTTACTTTCGCTCCAAGGGAAGGATAGGGACACACTACAGTTGGTCCTTTTACACGGAACCTGCAGACGAGTATTTGTAGTGGCGAGTTCATAGCATTGATTTTACATTATGAGGTTGTTAGCCCTATTAATAACCCACTTATGCCGTGGCAGTTACATGCTTTGAAGGTTAACAATGGTCTTCATATATTCAACCCGGGTGCTGTGCAGGGGATAAATGGTAGTAACGACACTGAAATCAGAAATCTAATCTTTCATATTTTGCTTGTCCTTTCGATGGTCGTTATTACGTCATCTTCTGGACTATCTTGATGGGTTCTGTGATGTCATGCCTAATGCGCAGGTAGTCCAATAACGATCGGACACTGTCGAGGGCGACGTACGATTAGGGGCAACATAGTACGAGGCCTAACTTATGTGATGTAGTGTCAACAGTACTCTTCACCCATGCCCTACCTAACAGCAGGTGAAGGACCCGTTTGCATATTGTCAAAATGGGAATGCCAGACCAGGAGATAATCTAGCTCACTTACTGAAATAGACAATCGCTCTAACTACTGCGGTACTAGCACATGCAGTAACATTAAAGAACTTACAAAATGATATACATTATAGGAACACTAGATGAAAAATACACAAGAACATAGCGACACGCCAGGAAATGTTTTCTTGACTCATGCAAACTGTGCGTGTGCTCTTTGATTAAAAAAAGTTGATGTATTTGTTAGCTTGTCGACATTCAATCACATTTTGCTGCTGGCTGTGGCCGCCTTAATTCTGTTCATGCCGAAATAAGATCCTTCATAGGAGACATATGATCATAGTCAATACAGTTTTATTAGAAGTACAGAGTAAAGCAGAGGATCAATAGACGAACATATTAGATGGACAGATAGGACGGTAAGTCTTAGATGACTTCGATAAATGTATGTATGTATGTATGCATGCATGTCTACCTGCCTGTCTGTATGTCTGTCTGTCTATCTGTTAATGCGCGTGTGTGTGTGTCTGCGTGCGCGCACGCGTTTTGCATGCATGTATGTGTATACAAACACAATACAGTGAGGCAGAGGGACAGATGGGCACACAGCCATGTTGACATATAAATAGACATTCAAACTAACCGAGAGGCAACCAGCCAGGTATAAAAAAAGATATACAAATATACGCGAGCAGACAAACATACATATTTCCTAGCTAGAATGAAAAACAGACACAGAAAGACAACCGGATAGACAGACAGACGTAGAGATAGATAAATAAGATAGTTAAATAGATAGATAGATAGATAGATCCTTTTTTTTTTTTAAACACTGACTGTGTATCCAAGGTTCTCTAGTGACTGATTAAAATAACAATGATGCTTTTTTGCATAATTAAGTTGTCAGCCGCAAGCACAACACTCTTTAGCCGTATTTTACGACACACTTGGTAGCTGACAGTGGTTCAATTTTATTCATTCCATGTACCACTCGTTTTAAGATTGATCATTCAGAGATTGATCTATTTAAATTAACCATTAGAAGAGTGTTATATTTATTCGTTTGAACATTGATTTCAACTATTCTTTGAAGATTGAAAACGAATTAAGCATTTGGAGATAAATAAAAAAACCTGTTTTTTTCTTCTCATCGAATATGTAATTGGTCATAAACGTATAGTATAACCGTTCAATAATATGTAGACATCTCGGTGGTTATTGACACTGTTGCTCAATCAATCAGTTAATCAAAACTCTTCAGCTCCATGCGTAGCATAGGTCCTTAACAATAATCTCCTAGTCTTCCTGTCATGCGCGATTATTTCCAACTCCCTTTCCACCGGACATCTTGTCTGCCGTTTTTATGTTCGTCTCGACTTCTCTTCCTCCAATTTAGTTTACGTCTGCCAGTACTTATTTTGTCCTGATGGTTCTTGAACCATCCATAAACTGCCTTATAATGTTATAAGCTGGTTTCCGCAATGTGTGTTCCATTCATCACCGGTGTCTTCTCATTACGTCTAGTCCCATTGGTATCTGTCCGTTTCTTTCTAATAGTTCTACCTTAATGACTTTATCATACTATTTTACTCCCTCCATTCGACGCAAGCATCTACCGATGAAAGCTTGGACTTCTGTACTAGTACTGCTTCTTGTCCCCCGAACCCCCTCCCCCCGACCCCCTCCCTCCGTCACAGAGCCATTCAATAGAACGGATTTGACATTTGGCGTATTTTTGTTCATTTTTCACTCCTGGTATTCCACTTAAAAAACAATGCAGGTTCGAATGCAATTGTAAACAAGATATAGGCAGACTAGAACTAATTATTCGACCATTGAAGGCCTGTATTAGGTACCGACCGCAACAAAAACTTGACAGAGAAAAAAAAATTCTTACAAAAATGTATAACTAATGGTGGAAACCTTTTAATCAGCCACGCTAGCAAAATACTCTTGCGGATCCTATCAAAAAGGATAGAGAAACAGATTTGAATCTGAAATTCACGAAGTCCAAGCAGTTTTAGGAAACACAGTGGGACCTGGGGCCACATATTCAATATGAGGAATATCTGCGAAAAAATGTAGAGAGTTTAATGTAGCCATGTACACATGTTTCACCAAGGCCTTCGACATGGAAAAACATCAAAATCTGTGGAACTTCATGAAGGAAATGGGGGTTTCCTGTGCACATTATACATCTTATTGAAACATTATACTTAGATCAATAACCAACTGTCCGAGTATCTGGGCAAACATCAGATTAGTTCGCAGTACAAAAGGGAGTAGGACAGGGATGTATCCTCTTACCTTATCTGTACAACATTTATGTGGAATGTATAATAAGAAATGTTAGAGAAAACGAGAACATTGAAAGTTTTGATACATTTACGATTGGCGGGTACGAGATTCCAGAGTTACGATACGCAGACGACACGGTAATACTATCAAAACATGCACACGGGCATGAGCAGCGACTTTCAGCAGTAAATCAACACAGTAAAAATTTAAAAAAATGTTTATAAACATAAACAAAACAAAGATAATGACCACAGACAAAACACAATGTCAACATATATTTACAGTAGCTGGTGAGGAAATAGATCAGGTCACGCAATTTGAATATTTGGGCTCTAGAATTGACAAGAATGGCGACTGCTCGAAAGAAATGAGAAGAAGAATAGCCATGACAATGCAGAAAGACTGAACAGTCTCAAGAAATTATGGCAGAGCACCAGCAAAACGACAAAAGTAAAATTCTTGACAGCCTGTGTTTCTCATGTGGTAGCGCATGGATGAGAATCATGGACGATTACTTAACCTTCCAGACAAAGAATCGAATCCTTCGAGTCAAAATGTTACAGAAAAATCCTCAGAATACCCTGGACAGAGAAAAAGACGAATGTAGACATTCGGCAGGAGTTGAGCATCGACGAAAGCTGGTTTATCAATTCCATTATGGCCAGAAAATGTAAATACTTTGGTCACATCAAGAAAAATAACCGTCTTGAGAGAACAGTGGTGGAAGTTATGGTGACAGGCGAAAGAGACAGGGGTAGACGAAGAAAACGATGGCATCAAGATATCCAGGAATGTCTGGGTATGACTGGCGGAGGCTGGAGTTTTGGCAACGTAAAAAGTTTCTTTCAGACAGACTGTGATGGGAGCGATGTTCTATAAAGGACATGCTACATGATGAGGTGTAAAACTGAAAACGTAATTCAATGAATATTTTTTTTTTTTTAAACCAAAAAATTTATTTGTCAGTTAAATAAAATAATTGATATTTTACTAAAGTATTTTGCCATTTGCATATTATTGCCTATGATGATTTCGTTAAATTGTGTGCATTGTAATGATTTGTTTCACGGCTTTCCCACTAATGAATTGTACCTGCTATATTATTTCTCCAAAGAGTGTCTGTTTTAACGCTATGTACGTGGGATATTTAATTAGCTGATTGAATCACATAGTGTCATCTTAAGTGGGTAGAAACGACGTCACTACGATACGAAGTGCTGCCTGGGATACTTACAAAAGCCGCTAATTTTAGAGACGTCCTGTGCGCTCTCGTTTCATGTCGTATTGAATTACGTGATAGATGCCGCTACAATTTGAGTCTCTGTTCTGAATTCTTATTAAATAGTGTGGCTGGAAAAATGATAGGACATAATTCTGAACTACGGCAGCTGGGGATTACGAAAAGGTTTTCGACAGTTTTGACCGTCAGTCAATATGGAAACTGCTGAATCACTACGAAGTTCCTTAAAATGATCTGCAACGGTTCATAAGACTCATGACAACGGGGTATGTAGAGTGGTGCATGAAAATCGGGTTGCCCTTGCCATTCGCAATAAAGATAGAAGGAATACCTCTTGTCACTTTTCCTCTTTTGACTGACCATCGACTGGATCATGACAATAATGGCAGCTCATTATGTGGTCTTCGAGGTTAAGTCTGCGGGTCCACGGAGGCAAGGTCAAGGTTATGCCAATAAATACAAGCGAGAATGTTCCAATTGTGCCTAACACGGTTGTTCTTCAAGATATGAATTCGTTTCTTTATCTGGACAAGAACGTTGACAAAATATGGACACAAAATGACATCCACTTAAAAAACCAGAAGGAGCGTACAGTCTTTGTTAATTTTGATAAACTCTGGATATTCCGGAAATAAATTTATATAGAAGATCAGGATTTTAAACTCAAATGTCAAAACGGGTTTGTTCTATGGTTCGAAGGCTTGGCGGACAACGAAGGCGTTAACAAACAGGTTGCAGGCCCTCGTAAACAGCTGTCTGCTCAGAATTGTGGGTTTGAATTTGTATAAGGTCACACATGTTGGCCTGTAACGCAGGTAAAACGAACTGTGAGTGGTGCAGGAGAAGAAGAAAAGACAATGGAGATGGATATGTTACACCTTGAGGAGGTATACTGGTAGCAGTGTCTGTGTTGGACCTTGGTTGAAGGAAAAAGAGGTAGAACTTGACACACATATAGACGAAAAGTGGAGTAAAATATAGAGACCACTAGCCCGTTGTGGATAAAGTTGAAGCGGCTGACGGCTGATCGACTCCATGATGATTACTTGTTGATGACCTTTGCTCCGCACGGGGTTGAAGGTTTTTGATTTCATTTAACAGTTTGTAATCTGAAACAGAAATGGACGAGTTGAAATGTGAGGGAAGTGACGAGCAGGGGAAGTAGGTGGGAAGGGATGGGACAGGAGGGGAGTGGTGGAAAGGGAGGGGTGGGGTAAAACGATGGACGGATAACTGGTTGAATGGAGAAGAGATGGGCGGAGAACGGGTTGAATGGAGAAGAGATGAGCGGAAAACTGGTTGAATGGAGAAGAGATGGGCGGAGAACTGGTTGAATTGAGATAGATGGGTGGAATGGGATCGGGAATGTTAGACTAATTCATGTGAGAAGTGATAGTCGGGTTGGAGGGATGAAGAGATGGGTTGGATGATGGACTGGTTGAAGAAGAAGGAAGACGAGCTGGTCAATAATGGTTGCGGAGAGGGTTTAAATGGGGGGGGGTGTAGGGGGGTGATACGAGGAGGGGGTGGGGTGATTGGTGGGCGCAAAAAGTGCAAGGGGATATCAGTGCAGGAAATGAGTGCTCGATAGGAAAGACACTTTGAACTACTGTTTGTATTTTCATATTGCAAAATTCAACTAACGTCTTTACGTTTTGCATGGGTCTTCTGGTACAGTTTTAGAGTTGATCGTTGACTGGTTAGAGAACCTACCTGCCATTAAAAAAAGTTATTTACAGGTTTGCGTTTCTGGATTTTACTATCGAAGGTACAACTCGTTAAAACCCGGACCGAAGTCTTTTAAGTTATATCAGGCCGTACTGGCCAGTGTATGGATGCGTGTATGTATCTGTAATGTGTTGTTTTGTGTGTTCCACTGTGACAATTTTGTAGTTATACTAATCCTTTCTGAACGTGGAGAAGTTGTCTTATTTATATACCCTATTTAGACTAGCTAGATTTAACTTGCGTTTATATAAGCGCTTTGTAAGTCAGCAAAAGACGAGAAATCCACAAAAAATCAGGTATAAAGTCTAAAACACTATATACGCACCTACAGAATCTGCCGTATGACTAACTTCATTATCGTAACTAATTGATCTATAGGTCTGCGGTTTTCCTAGTATCGATATCGTGTTGTCATGATGCACAAATCTTTTGGGGACCTTCGCTTTGTCCACACAATGGTCAAGTTTTCTAATTATTTCCATCTTTGTCTCTTTGTATTTCAAACATTGCCTGATTCTGACTTGTTCTCCTTCATTTTTATTTTCAACGTATGCTAGTTTATGTTGTCCAGACGCCACAAAAGTTGAACAAATCAACAAAAAAGAAATAGGATAACTTGGTGTTTATTTGTTGATGGTATTTGCTCAGCGGAGATCTGAAACATTTAAATTGATTGGTTGAATTCATGTTTATGAGGCTGCATTGAAGACTAATATGTTCAAAAGTATTATATATTATTATGTTGTGAGATTTAGTGGCACTAGTTTCTTACGTCAGATCAGGCCAGGTCGTTTGCTACTTACTAGAGGGACAATGAGGCTAACGTCTGGTCAGGCAAAACACACTGATCAGAGAATGTTAGCCAGGGCCTGGAGAAATATACTGACCAAGACCCTCACATAACCATCTCGTTGGTCGTCCTGGTAACTGGCTGCTGTCGAGGACTCTGACTAACAAGGTGAGATTCGACGTGATCCCCGAAATAGTGAGCGACACGCAGATGAAGCTAACCCGCCAGTTAACGTGCTTTTTAGGACGCACAATAGAGTAATCCTACGCATTGTTGGCATTCGACAACAACATTAACCTACTAGAAAGTAGATCGTCATTCATTTATAACATTGTTTTCTGTCCTTTATTGATGGTGCACCGAAAAACATGTTTTACGATCTCTTAATGCTTCAACAGAAATTACAAACCTTAAAGAACATCAAAATCTATCTAAGGAAACAAATACTCACAACTTATGAATAGCCAATTGTACTATGTGGGTCTGAAACATTGACTAAAAAATAAAGAAAAAAAAGTTTGGATGCGTTTAAGTGTGGTGACATCGTAGCATCGCCCGAGTGAGTTAGATAGAAATGCATTTAATGACGATGTTCTCAAGGACAAAATCAAGAAAGACAAATATTGAAATTGATACTAAAGCAGAGATTAGTTGGCAAGGACAAATTAAGTGACATGAAAGTGTACTACGGAAGATGATACTAAAACAGATTAGTTGGCTAGGACAACATTAAGTGACATGAAAGTGTACTACAGAAGATACTAGAAGGCACTATCCAGCGGAAAAAAAAGGAACAAGAGGACCAAGATTCATATTGTTATCTCTATAGAGATTCGAACATCTACTTAAATGAAGAGAGCTGCAGAGGATCGAGTGAAATAGAGAGACATGCACATACAATCTTAAAAATAGTATTAGGACTGACCAACCAGATGATGATGAATGCTTCATTACAATATTTTCTCTCTACATTCATCGCGCTATTTAAAATACAATCCTCTTCAGCCATTTAAAATAGTTTGAAACAAATCGACATCATTTTGTGAATTAAAAAAAAAAATTTGTATACTTTTATGTCACTATTTATTTTCATTCTAATAAATCAACAAATGCTCTGCAATTCACATGAACACAAGTCTTCGAACGATTTACATTTGTGGAGAACCGTATATATATATATATATATATATATATATATATATATATATATATATATATATATATATATATATATATATATATATATATATATATATATATATATATATATATATATTAGTTTGTTTATTATTAATTGTCATGGACAAAACATCGATACATTTCGACATTGTACGGATATGCAATTAAACTTCTACTGCGATCTTTGAAAAATGATGTAAAAGTCCAAAGTGTGTAAAATATCATTTAAATAACAACCAACTATGTCTTGAAAACTGGTTTCTACTGTAAATAAACGGTTAGAGTATCAATAATATTTGCCTCTGAAGGATGAATATGCTTCTTCTTGCGTGTGTGCTCAAATGATCTTTAATCATACCTTAACAGATGGTTTCTTCTTATAATTATTGTCTGTGTCCTTCAAAGTGAGTTCTGTATTTTTTCATGTTTTTCCGTCTTTTTATTATTTCTTCTTCTTCTTCTTTTTCGTTCGTTCTCAATCTCCCACTACCAAACCCTGAGAGAGCTTAAGTAGCAGAATGTAGTCCAGAGAACGGAATGCGCTGTGTCGTAGTTTACAGCTTGGCTGCGATATTTACCCCTTTCGGTCCAACACATCCGACTTCAGCAATCATTTTTTGAGTACCGGGTTAGCATTCCCTCTTCGATCCCTTCTCATTAGCCAGCTGCCCTGCTGCAGCCTGTTATCCAGGATCACCGCGTGGAGGTATAGAATGGTCTTGGCAGCTATGGTTCGCTGGCCCTGACGCTACCAGTCAGCGTTGGGTCGCTAACCACTGCAGCTCTTGATCCCTTTTTATTATTTGACATCAATGACTTCAGTTCTTTACGTCCATCGAGATACGACGAACATCATTGACAAGTGTTACATTGTACCATACTCAATTCTTATTTTGTCTTCAGTTTAATTCGTTGTAAACTTTTCAGATTTTAGCAAACGAAAATAGCTTATCTATAGTCGTCCTCATTGGTCATATTATATCACTGTTTGATGTACTTTTAAGTTTCTATTTCCAGAAATCTCTAAATAATTTTTTTAATGTACTGATATCATAGTACCACCCGAGTGAGTTGGACAGAAAGACATTAAATGACAATGTCCCCAAGGCGGTAGAGAGAAAAACACAAATTGAAAATAATACTAAAACTGAGATTAAGTTCGCTAGGACACATCATGCGACTTAAAAGTCTACTACTAGAGGGAACAATATTTAGGAAAAGATGAAGGACTCACTACTGCTAGACTCACTACCATCTAGTTGGTATCCATGTTTTTATTAAGTGATACTTCTTTCTTCCTACTAAAACATATTATGTGTAGTCTTTTACTTTGATCAGTTAGCATGCGTGTATTCTGTTTTCGTAAACAAAGTTTTAATAAATTTGAAAATAAAATATACACTCCGAGTGGTCTGTCGGGGTCTTCGTGAATGACAAGGACAACATTATAGAAGAATACTCCACAGAAAGCACGTCGTAAGAGGCGACTAACTGTGTGACATGGCACAACATGGCTAGGTTGTTTGTTAAAAGATTCATAGATTGTACCTAACAGGCTGAAAGTCTACTTTGCTCTAATGTTTGAGTCTATTAAACTGGACTCGCACATCGGTTAACCACTCTGCGTTGAGACAAGTGCCGCGGAGTAATACGCTGCTCGAGCCTAGCCGCTAAACAGGAAATCTTCCTCCCGACTACATCCAACTCAGGCAACGACTTCTGCCCCTGTAACAGGATAATGGACTAAGACTAAGAATTGGAATACTTGGAATCTTGGTATTTAAACAGGCATGTTGTTAATGTCTCTGACCATATAACCAAATAATTTTAGGTAAATTTTTAGTTCAATTATTTAATTCAGCGACCGTTAAGCCTACTGTTTTCTATATCTGCCAAGGAATTTTTAACGTTCTCGACATTAAACACGGCAGTCCGATCTTTTTACTTAGAGATGAGGTTCATTTTTACCAGAAGATCCACGTGAAAAGATCCCGGTCTTCACCGTGATTCGAACCTGGAGCCTCCGGTACCCTAGGCGGACACTCTACCTCGAGACCACTGGGTCCCCTTTAAAATATACGTAACTTTTTCTTACTGGTATCTATGGGCATGATCTTACGTCATCGTGCTAGTTTGTTCTTTCTACATCGCCTTATTGATCCAAATTCTTAGCAAAATGTTTTCGCAATTGTAGTAAAGTAGATGGAATGGGAATTGCGCCTTCATTCTTCCATACACAATATTGTGTGTGTGTACAAGTGTGTTGGTGTGTTGTGTTTGAGTGTGATAGATGTATGAAAATTAGTGCATCATCAAAGATGAATTCTTTAACGATCAACAGAACACCATGCCCACTAAATGTAAGTGTAGACAAGAACGAACTTCAGCATGTCCGGGAAATCAAATATCTGAGAAGTTCCATTTAAGAAGATAGAATACTTGATCGACAAATCGAAATACGATGCCAAAATGACTCCGATGTGATTTATCAATTGTCAGCACTTGTTAAATATCTGACCATCAGCGTAACAACTAAACAACGACTGATAGACAATGCATTTATACCAAACTTACGTTACCAGTTTCAGACTTACTCCTTACCCAAATCCCAATGGAGGAAAATAGCGAAATGTAAAATTAAATGTCTATGAAAAGTACTCGGTATCACCAAAAGACACACAATGAAAAATGAGGACATTATAAATATGTCGGAAACTACTCCAATTTCTGAATTCTTTTCTTGTCAGAACATACGATAAGGTGGCTGGCTATTTGATGCGAATGCAGCTTTATAAAGCCTCACTGCACGGTTATAAAACAAGAAGTTCAGACTACAGAGCAGGAGGGAGACTGCGCGGTACGTGTATATGACACATACCAGTAATCCTTCTACGACGCCAAGCTTACAACAACCGAAACAACATACTTGGCACAAGACGATTGAAGCTGTCCATGTAGCGATTTAGCACAAGTGGACGGGCAACTAAACTGAACTAATTTCCACTTTAAATGCGGCCATGAAAATAGGCGTTAGTAAGCAAGTGAACGTGGGAGTGTCTTTGTTAGCAAGTATATTTCTCAGACTTAAATCAAAATCTAATTCGAATCTGTGCATTAGTGAATTACGTGTTACCAATTCATATTTCCTTTAAAAAAAATGGACCCATATCATTTTATCAGTTTGATATTACATCAATAGCTGTTGATTGTTCTCCTCCTTTTCCTCTGCTGGTTCTAAAAGCAGAGTCGGTTTTCTGCTGTTTCCGGTGAGCATGGCTTATCAGGGGAAGAGAGTGCAGTCAAGTTTTAAAAAAACAAATAACAATATCGTAAGTGACGACAGACGTGCAGTTGCCGTAATAAAGTAATCAAAGCTGTTACGTCTGATATTAACACAGAAAAGCTTCTTACTTCGTTATTGGTAAATGTTACGAAAGCATTGTGAAAGGCACAAGCTTGTTTCGTGTGGGCTCATTAGACAAATACTCGCGTGTGTAAGGATAATAATACTTCAACCTACCAGACATGTCATTAAAGGCGACTAAGGAGGTGTGGATACGAAGAAAGCTCGTTATTCCCATACAAGCGATTAGCCACAAGAGAAGGAACGAAGACCTCTACAGTTTATACCCAGTGACAGAAGCTGAGCAGTAAATCGCATTACGTCCTACAGTGAACTAATAAGTCCCTAGCTGCTAGTGTAAACGAGCGTTCCAGTACACAGCTTCTAAATCTAGTGTTATCCAGCATGTCACCAGTTGACCTACATCTTTGTCACGTTGACTGTATAGTGTGATGTATCCTTGTCGATCTTATTTCGTGTTGTATTATTTTGTGGCAGCGTAAGGCTTTTAGAGTTGAGTAGTTTACTTATCTTAAAAGTTACAACATATATCTACACCACTACACGACTTCAATACAGGAAACACTATCCTGACCAGCAAACAAAACAATATAATATATTTACATGAATAATGGTTACATAATTTCAACAACCGAAAATAACTCCTAAACTAAGTAATCATAATTTATATATATATATATATATATATATATATATATATATATATATATATATATATATTTATATATATATATATATATATTTATATATATCGGTACTAAACTACCACAGAAGATACAAGCAAGTAATATTGATCATACTCGTGTAAACTACATAAAACCCAGATCCTACGTCTCATATGAAATAACATAAATCCTAAACTTAGCATAATTCAGTAGCATTATAAATCAATGGTTCTATCTAAGTCGTCTCCCAGTTAGTTTACGTTGTTGATGATATGTCGTTCCTGTCAGGGTTGCTGCTTTGGGCTGTCAAACATCTCAACATAAGTTACCACATGAGTTATGTTTCAAATTCAACTGTGGGCAGTTCTCAAGTGTTTGAGACATTCCCTTTTGGTTACACCTATGTCAAACAAATTAGTTCTCTGAGGGCTGAAGTGATGCACCTCTCTTTCCGAATTGACGTACCTTTAGTATCACAGTTCCAAGGATTCACTAAATGCTAATCGAACCGAACTCTGTTACCACTGAGATGACAGTCCCTAGGATTCGCTGAATCCTAATCGAACCGAACTCTCGCACTACTAGGATTACAGTCCCTAGGATTCGCTGAATCCTAATCGAACCGAACTCTGTTACCACTGGGATGACAGTCCCTAGGATTCGCTGAATCCTAATCGAACCGAACTCTCGCACCACTAGGATTAGTCGCTAGGATTCGCTGAATCCAAATCGAACCGAACTCTCTTACCACTGGGATCTCGAAGGGCCACCGTTCTTCGACATAAACCAACTACACAGATTCCTTTGAGAACTGTTACACTGTCTTCTAGATCCAACCAATTCGCGCCAAGACGAATCTGCTCACTCGATGTGATCAGATCTCTATCTCCTTTTGTTTACAGGGTGTCCCACTCATACATGCGCAATAGTGCAAGGCTCTATATGTCTGATGGGATAGCCACCCCATGAACGCTCTCTATTTCTCTCTCTCTCTCTCTCTCTCTCTCTCTCTGGATCTCCCAATCCTGTGTGCATTGTCTTTTATACCTTATTTACTTAGCTCTAGAAACAGATATGGCCGACCAGTGGTGCTCATCCATTGGCTGATCAGCTATCCTCTCATTGTTTGTTCTCTTCCAATCTAGAGTCCCATTGGTTGTACGAAACATAGGTTCTTGTCCCTTTTCTGTGCTAGCCTGTTGGGTGTGTTCTTATTTTCAATCGAAACCCCCACCACTTAGGCCTGATACTAGAATTTGTCAAACCGACACCCACCCCCAAACTAGCCAAGTTCCCCACGTTAGTTGTGAACCTTTGCCTCTCGTTTTGCACTGTCCGAAAGTTTGGTGTCAGGACCAGAGTTTGACCCCTGCTCGTCCAACAACATTCAGGCAACCTTTGTTTCGCAGAGTCGCTAGCCCAATCTCCCCCTGCCCTAAACGCCCATGCTCCAACTGAAACTGTCACAGTATCTATAACTTATCTTCAAAGAAACATACAAAGAGAGAGTACACTGCTCCTTGTCAACTTTCTTCCAAATGATTTCTCTTTGCAATTGTGCTTCTTTGAGACAACATCTGCGACAAATAATCACCTTTTGCTCAGCTAATAAGAAAACACTACCATATATAGGTAATCGGCATAGTGGTCATATACTCGCTTTATAGTAAATAGGCACAATAAAATTACCACATGAACACGCACAGCCGCTTCAATAATTGTTTATAATATTAGCTGTTAGCAGAGTCAGTGGTCGGACAGTAAGATACTAGTCCACTGGCGTGGAGACGTGGATTTGAAAACCGAACGAGACAATAATTTTATTTCCGAACGCGTGGTGAAGATGAAAACATTCCATGCACACTACACGTTTTGCTACTGAGCAGATGGATATTAATACTAAATCGTATACATCTTCCTCAACAATAGATGGAACCCAGCATTTGAAGAAATACAGTGCTGTAAACATAGTTAATAATATTAAAGGCGCTAGTTACCTTACTGATGTCCGCTGCTTCATCGAATATATTTGTCAGTATTTCTATTCTCGGCCAGTATCATTCACCAGTGTTATAGCTTTCTTCCCTCGAGTAGCACCTAACTTTCAAATAATAAAGTTAGTGTAACATTCCAAACATATTGCAGAGGGTTATGCACGGAGCTAGCAATCTCGTCAAGTAAAACCACTGTTATGAATGTAATTGCTCCCAGGAAAGAACACAGTCTGTAGGAATGGACCAATGCTTCAGTTAGAGAGAAAAGACGAAACAATTATACACACGCTTTATAGTGTGAATATTTTCCCACTTAAACTCCTGTGTTTTACTGTAGCAGTACGTTTTACTATATTGTGATAAGTTTAACTATTAGATAATGTTATTCAATGTATTTTCTCCATCACATAGAACTAATTCAAAGACTGCAACTCCTAACAGCGATGTCGCCGTACAAGTGAAACACTACATTGCTTATAGTGATAGCACTTTAAGAGTGGAATATAAATGCCCACGAGGGCAATCTCAGACTTTACTCATTCCGTTCCAGATAAATAAGACTTACTCATTTTCTACCAGAAATGACCAGACCTAACCCCTTCAGTATCATAAAATTTAAGACACAACTAATTCCGTTTCTGAAAAAGTTCAAAAATAACTAAATAATCAACACAACAATCGCAGACCTAAGACAATCCGTGCAAGATAACTCAGATGTAACTCATTAAGCATCAGACAAGTTCAGATTAACTAACTCATATCGTAACAGAGAAGTTCAGATCTGACACATTCCTTGCCAAATGAATCCAGACATAAGTCATTATGTACCTCAGAGGTCCAGACGTAACTCATTCCCTGTAAGACAAGTTCAGACATAAATATTCTGCTTCTTCTTTCTTCTGTTGTTCTACTGGCCCTTGCCATACGGCGTCGTAGAGAGGCGGGATGCTAGATATCTTGTTATCGCCAAATGGGAGGCTTCTGCTGTCGTTAGGTGTAACTTCATGACTGTCCGAGCACCCTCGATCCACCGACCTCGATGTCTGCCCATATCTCGTGGACCAAAAAACTACACATGAAATGCTTTCGCTGCAGGTGGATAACAATGGATTCTGACTAAATGACCAAACCTCTTGATTTGATGTGATTCAGTGTAGTTACTAACTGGGTCCATCCCCACTATCTGCCTTTGTGTGGTGCTGCGGATTCGGTCATTGATTGTCTTTCCAGTTGCACTTCTCACACAGCACATGTCACATCTCTGGATCTGACTTGTATGTGTTTCTAGTAAGAACAAAGACTGACATTAGTAACACAGTGTAGGAATGAATGGTGTATTTATCAGTTTCCACGTTGTTGAACGAAACACAATTGGATGCTTCATTATCGGTGCAATTTGATAGTGGACACTGCTTGCCTTCTGAATTATATATGCACTCTCTCTCTCCACTCTTCCATCATCAACGAACATTCTACCTAGGTATTTCTTCTTCTTCTTCTTCGTACGCAGGCAGACAGTAACCATTATTTTTTCGAAAAAAGCGGCGGTCATCCTGAGGCTGTCGACACTGCCATAGAGCTTGTCTTGTGGTTCCACTGGTGATGGCCACATCTGCTCTCTCTGATCCTCATATGTCGGGCAGTTCTGCAGCATATGTTCAGCGATCATTTTACCGGTACCACACGGGCATTCGTCGGTACCACCTATCTTCAATTTGTTGAATAGGTGGTACCTCAGTCTATTGTGGCCAGTGCGAAGTCTGAAGAGAACGACCTGCTCTCTTGTGTTCAACTGGTAATAGGCATACCTAGGTATTTGAACTCCCGTACTTGATTGATACCAATTTCACTGATGTGCAAACTTCTCTGTAAGTGTCACGCGATATCAACATAGTCTCTGTCTTGCCTGTGTTTATCTTCATGTCATTTTCATTATACACGAAATGGTGATGTTGTAGGTTTCTATATGCAACAACAGTTAATTTAATGTTTCTTTGTGGGGGGATTGTATCCATATAAATTATGAACAGAAGTTGAGAAAGAACCCCTCCATGTCTTTTACCACTCAGCACTGGAACGCAATTTGTCTTACCTGCGTTCGTTCGTAGTGTACCTTCACGTTTGGCGTACAAGTAGTTGACCCTCCGCACCATATTCCTCCACTACTTCCCATAGCCTACATCAGTTTACCGGGTCAAACCCCTCTTCTTGATCAATGAAGGCCACATGGAGATTTTTATTGCATTATAAGGTTTTTTCACATAACTATATGTACATCACCTACTTTTCCATATTTATTTACAGTCATTATTTTGCTATAAAAACCTCAGACTTAACTTACTCTTGAACAGAAATCCATTTATAACTCATTCCGCGTCAAGAATATGTAAGATCTAATTCAATGCGTACCAGAAAGATCCACTTAATTCTTTCTGCAATATTAAAATCCAAGACCTAACTCATTCCATACGATTTCAGCCCAGATAAAATTCATTACCAAAGAGAACATTTCCATAACGAACTCAATCTCTAAGAGGAATATCACATACCTAACACATACAATAGTATAAAAGTTCAGTCATAACTCCTTCCATACAAGAGAGAAACAGATTTAACTCATCAAGTATCAGAATGCAGATGACACTACAATGGCTTAACGGGGAGGCCATTTTGAGGAAGTTTGGCTCGGACTTGCTAACGCTCTGGAAAGAATGGCCGAATACTATGAGGAAAACCACTTCAAAGTTAGCCTCAATAAGATACAGGTGTGTGCTTTCTGCTTGGGGAACGAAGGGGCTGAACGATGGCTTCATATCGGATGGCGCAGACGGGTCCTTGGACATAGCGATACGGTCAAGTCATTAGGAATTGATGTGGACCGCACTTTATGGTACAGGGCACATTGCAGTGCGTTAGAATAGGGGGTCAGTGCGGGAGATAACATAGTTCGCAAACTGACAAATACTGCATGTGGAATATCCCAAATGGTGATCCGCACATCGACCCTTGTGATGTGTCTCTCGACCAAGGAGTGGGGGAATACATCTACACACACAAAGCAGGTCTATGTGGCAGTGGATGAGTCATGCCGAATTGTAACAGGACGCCTTAAACCGACATTACGGAAAAAGTCTATGCAATCGCATCTCCGGATATTGGAGGACATGTCGCATCTGGAGATGAGAGCAGTCCTTGGAAAAGAGACACCCTCTGTTTGGACATGCGGTAGAGATAATGCGACTGCAATCAGGTCACGTTTTTCTGTGTACTGTTCAGCCCTCAGAACAAAGCCCCGAGAGAGGCCGTATGGAAGGGTTGCGCCAGGGAAGGAGTTTAGGTTGAATGGAGATCAAAGAGGAACCTGCACCAGGATATGTTTTGTCATAAACTGCGTGCAAATCTTTGAACAGGTTAAGAGTAGGTATGTCCAGATGTGGGTCTAGTCTGAAAAAGTGGGAATTCTCAGACAATGAATATTACCCGGGACACCTGCTTATATGTAATAGGATGCACGAATCCTGTGCAGTGGAGGACCTGATTGTGTCCAGTGAGGAAGCATTGACAGTGGCTGGGTTTTGGGCGAAGACTGAATGAGATTTCCGGACACGGAAAGTAAGCAGGTATCAGAAACTCATGCATAGCTAATAATGTATCTACAACGATATAACGTATTGTATTCCAATAAAGGTCAGGCAAAACCTACTCTCTAACAAAAATAAACCAAGACCTAACTCAATCTCCAACAGAAAGGTCGCAGACTTGAGATCACTTATCAGAAAAGAACTATACATAAATCATTTTACAACCGAAACCCGACACTGCAAAAATCTAGGAGCTAATTCGTTCCCCAACAATGAAGTCTCAGACCTAAGTCCTTCTCAAACAGGAACGTTCTCAGACTAATTTTTTCGTCCATTGGATAAACTTGAAGTTAACTTATTCTGAAACAATACAAGTTTCATATCTAACCATGGGGATGGGGTGGCCTAATGGTTAAGTGGTACGGTTCACAACCCGAAGGTGCTGGGTTTGATCCCCATCACAGCATGACCGTTACCCCAGGGAAGCAAACCCTTATAAAATGCAGGAGGAAGCAGACCCTTACATAGA
This sequence comes from Ariolimax columbianus, assembly GCA_036924085.1. Taxonomy (NCBI): domain Eukaryota; kingdom Metazoa; phylum Mollusca; class Gastropoda; order Stylommatophora; family Arionidae; genus Ariolimax; species Ariolimax columbianus. The sequence goes on from JAVGWX010000003.1 coordinate 119,482,345, forward strand.
ATGTATGCTGAAGTCGGATGCACTGGGCCGACAGGCGCAAAATAAAAACCACAGTGTAACGCACACTGCCTTGGGGATTAGAGAAATAAGGCGAACGCCAAACAAATAAGCAAAAAATAAAAAATATCTAACCATAAGTCCCATACCTAAGCCTTTCTCCAACAGAAACCATTCAGACTAGTTCATTCACCAACAGAAAAGTAACAGACCTAAGCCTTTCTCCAACAGAAACCATTCAGACTAGTTCATTCACCAACAGAAAAGTCACAGACCTAAGCCTTTCTCCAACAGAAACGTTTCAGACGAGTTCCTTCTTCAACAGAAAAGTCTCAGACCTTTCTCATTCTTCAACAGAAACGTTTCAGACTAGTTCATTCTCCACAGAAAAGTCTTAGACCTTCGTCTTTCTCCAACATAAGCCAGTTATTACTCTAATAGAAACGTCTCAGCTCTTTGCATTTCTCCAACAGAAAAGTCTCAGGCGTAAATAAATTATTTCCCAATAAACGCCTAAGCTTTAAGCCACTCTCCAACAGAATTGCCTCAGACTAATTCATTTTCCAACAGAAAAGTACCAGACCTAAATTATTATCCACAGGAAAGTCACAAACCAAGCTCACTGTGCACCGGAAATATGCCCCAGCACTGGGAACTAATCCTAATCCATTTACCAATTTGTTGTATGGGAGCTTTGCAGTGATAAAAAATGAAGTTTGCCCTGAAAGAAACCGTGTTTATGTAGAATGTTTATTTGACCCATCCTAATACGCTCACACAGCAGATAATTCTTGGTATTGCAATGATAGGACCGAGTTGAAATGTTCACGAACTTGAACTAAACTGAAATCTCAATGGGTATTATACGATGTCTAACGACAAATTAGCATTTATACTTGTTCCGTTCATGCCATTTATATTTATTATGTGATGCATTTTCTGTGCAAACACTGTCTCAACACATTTTTTTCAAATCTCTCTAAATTAATCTGCACACCGGTAAGTTAGTGTAATGGACATTGCGCAATGGACTAGATGTTTGTTTGCACGGAATATCGTCTTTACTTAAGTCTCAGCTGTTTACAAATGTAAACTTCAACGTGAGTTATAATTGTGTAAAGTACGAGTATTTTCAATATACGCCTATTATGAGTTGAGGGATAGATTTATCCGAGGTTTTCTGGGTTTATCTTTATTTTATTCGTTATGCTGTCACTCTAGATCGTCTAGTACAGGCTCAAGACTATTTAACTGAACTTCTTAACTTGACATCCGTATACTGGTGTAGAAGACTCTGCAGAGTCTGTATACAACTAGTTTCTTTTACTTTCACTTGATCAAAAGTACCTATGCGCATCTAATGTATTCTTGAATGCATTAATTGACCCTGCCTCCACTATTTCCTGTATCAATGCATTACAAGCATTCACCACTCTCTAACTAAAAGAATATTCCAAAGTATCTAATCTGAAGCTTTCTTTAATTAATTTGTAGGCGGCTGTATTTTGAAAAAAAAACTTGTTAGAATTTAATTGATCCTTTTCTTTGATTATCTTATAGACCTGCATTAAACAACCTGAAATTGTTCTTTTTTTATAGATTCTATAGGCTAGCTTTGCTTAGTGTTTCCTTATAACTAAAATTCGTTCATACTACTATCAGTTTTGTCGCTCTGCATTGTATCATTACCAGCATGTTTATATCTCCTCTAGGATAAGTACTCCGCATCTGTACACAGTACTCCAATCTAGGTCTAACTAAAGTGTATTCAATTTAGCTATGACTTCCAGGCTCTTATGTGTAATATTTCTTTTTATCATACCTAACATTGTATTTTCCTTTTTTCACTGCTGCCTAAACTGCTCATTCACCATAACTGTTTATTTAATTATAACCACTAGGTCCTTTTCATTTTTTATCTTTCTAATATTGTTTTCTCCCATGCTGTAACTATGTTCAGAATTGGATCTACTCACGTGGATGACTGTACATTTATCTAAATTAAACTCCATTTGCCAGCTCTCAGACCATTCCCAAATTTTATCTATTTGGTTTACCTTTACCAACTTTGAGGATTCTTGAACATTATTATTCTCAGCACGTTTTCAGTAGCAATGGATTTTAATCGGTAACCTTACCAGCATCCTTCCTGCGAAAACATGTATTTTCAAAGTTACATTTAAGTTTTCTATGAATAAGGTACAGAGTAAAGGTAATAATAAATTAGACACTGCAGTTGGGGATAGAGACTACGTTTCTCTGTGTATCGCATTTTTTGCTTGTTTGTGATGGGGGAATCAGTTTTCTCCTTTTCGAATAAAAAAGCACTTCATTTACAGTTGGAAAGACAGAATCGTATTGAGTCTACAGATCGAACATGGTATCTTTAGTTAGCTAGTTTTCTTTCCATGTGTGCCGTTGAGCGTCGTGGGAATCTAATGTCGTCAATCCTGCACCAAGTGCGTTGCGTCGGTCAATGTGAGCCCTTGTTGTTGCACGCTCACTCTAAAGTCATATATCCACCTGCCTCGTGGCCACCTCCTTGCCCTGTAGCCAGATCTACCAGCATTGTAAGCCATCAGTGGAAGTTGATGAGGCTGCAATCTCATGAGATGACCAAACCAACTTATTTTCTGCCTGGAAATGTATTCGGCACACGACGAAGTGCCGACCATACTTCGAATGTCGTAATTTCACATTCTGTCTGTCCTGGTAACACCGATGATCTTTCTCAAACACTTCTTTTCACAAGTCGAAATTCTGCTCTCACACGCTCTGGGCAGAGACGATGGTTGGCACGTAGCACAGAGTAGTTTAGCCGCTGTTACTTTGTTGTCAAAGTAATGTTCGGGTGTCTAAGCAGTGGAGACAGCGGATAAGTCATAGCAGATGCTTTTTGAGACATAGTCTCAATTTCCCTGTCGATCCTACCGTCTGCCGAAAAAAATACTGCCCAAATACTTGAACTCATGGACCTGTTGAATGGTATCTTTGACATGAGAAAAAACGTTTAAATCACTCTGCCACAATGACGCTTTGAATTTGGTATCTGAAATTAAAAACGATGCTGCTCAACTAACCACATAACAAAGATCTGATGTTATAGCCACACATCCCCATTTTTACGACATATTCTTGTTGGGCAAACCTTATTGTTATTAGATAAATGTGCAGACATTCTAGTGTGTGCTGACATCCCATACAATAAACCTAATCGTTTATCCTATAACGACAGCCTGGATCAAACTTTCGAACATGAAAAGAAAAAAATGATCCCTGCGGTTTCTTAAATCAGGACAGTTATCTTGCATGGATTCACAGTCCACGAGCAGGGATTGTCCAGAAAATATGACGTGGGCGTTAGATGACATCAAAATGTTTCAGACACTTGAATGATATCGAGACTAGAAAGCCAGTAATATTGTTATAAAAGATTACCAATGAGGGTTGGCAATAGGACTGGTTACCTCATCTTGTAGAAACTTTAAGCCACAAAACTTGTGAACAGATATAGACAGATCAATGCTTCATGTCTTGATGTGTGTTAGTTGAAGCATGTGCTACAAATGGAGCTGAACACGTTTTTATCGATCGATTGATTGATTGATTATTGATTGACTGGGTTTGAGAAGGTCTTGGACTCGCTTGGATCTAAATTCCTGGTGATGCTTGCGTTTACGTTAATAAATTAACCTGATACAGGGGCAAGAAAGAATGTCGGGGTCAGAAGGCTGGACAGAGTACGAAACGAAGAAATCAGACAGAAAGTGGGTACAATACCGTGCATGTAATACATTGAAATGCAGATAATACAATGGTTCAAGCACCTGACAAGAATGCAACCTATGTTACCAGCTGTGCATTTTTACAATACCACACATCAGAGTTGCTAGCAAGAGGCAGACCACGGACAAGATGGATATATGGTGTCAGTGAGGCAATGAAGAAACACGGAATGACAAAAACATCGACAAAAAAGATGACAAACAACAGAAAATCATACCGCTCCACGGCGTCTAACGACACAAGTGGATAGAAGATGACGACGATGACACTAGCGACGGAAACACTTAAAGGGGAAAATAATACATATTGATGAGGGAAATAATGTTCTTTCTGGCTTTGAGTGTCACTGCACTCTAGGCTGACCCTTAGATTCTTAATCTCTTTAAAGAGTAAGGGGTATCGATACTTATGACTCTCATAGCTCGCTGTTTATACACACTGCTCACACTTTTAAGAGTCCTTCCCTGATGCAGTTTGCGGAGTGTCATTTCATGGATTCCGGTGTTATAACAGTGGCTTATAAACCAGGTTACGTTTCGGAAACCTCGGTTTCCCGACCACATCAAGCGCCATGACTGACATAAATAAGTAGTTCCGTAAGGCATTGTTCCAGGAAGACGAGGCAGAGGCTAACCAAGACGCAGATGGACACAATACATCAATGACACCCTAAACGTGAACATGGACCACGCGGGTAGACTAACTGTTGATCGAGATTCCTCTCCAATGGCTGTGATGAGAGCTACGTCTGTGATGAGAGCTACGTCTGTGATGAGAGCTACGTCTGTGATGAGAGCTACGTCTGTGATGAGAGCTACGTCTGTGATGAGAGCTACGTCTGTGATGAGAGCTACGACTGGGATGAGAGCTACGTCTGTGATGAGAGCTACGTCTGTGATGAGAGCTACGTCTGTGATGAGAGCTACGTCTGTGATGAGAGCTACGTCTGTGATGAGAGCTACGACTGTGATGAGAGCTACGTCTGTGATGAGAGCTACGTCTGTGATAAGAGCTACGTCTGTGATGAGAGCTACGTCTGTGATGAGAGCTACGACTGGGATGAGAGCTACGTCTGTGATGAGAGCTACGTCTATGATGAGAGCTACGTCTGTGATGAGAGCTACGTCCTGCCAAGGACACACTACCTGATAATGAGTGTTATAATGTAACTCTCATCCATACAATGAATGCCAACGTCTGTTAGCATGTAAAATGATTCATTTTCAAAAATGGCAATACAGCTGTGAGCCGCTACCTGAATGTTAAATACTGACACCACATTCAATGAACCAGACATTCTCACATTAAGAGAATATGGAATCAATCCCCTCTGCTTAATACAGTATAACATAATTTATTATGTTAATTATGCCGTTGATATTTTTTGTTGTCACTCTAACTGTATTTCTTCTACTTCAAATATGTATAATAGTGTGCCGTTTTCAATCATCTAGCCATCTACGTTTATATTAAAGTTTTGTTTATTAATTTTTCTCATTTTGTTATTTTCATATTCACATGTATCCGAACTCATGGTGCATACTTTAACGTCAGCGTAAAGTGTAACATGCTGACCAATTGTATGCCCACACTGTAACCCTGGAAACGGGTTATTTTACAGCAACCTGACAAGCGAGAAGGGGGATGGCACTCTGATCCTCAGTGGTAAGCTTGTTTAGAATCATTGCACTGCGTCACAGAGATCTCGACTAAGCTCCACATTCTTCAAAAAGCACCGGGATGCAAGAAGAGCCACCGTTATCTGCTACTAGAGAATTTCATCAAGAGTGAAGAACTCACTCAGTATGAGTAGCCTCGAAAACAACAATAGCAACAATGTGAAACCCTTTTTTAGTTGTTATTTTAACGAATATTTAGTTGTTCGAATAGCAGAAGATATATATATGTATAAATATATATATATATATATATATATATATATATATATATATGTATATATATATATATATATATATTATTGTACGTATATATATATATACATATATATATATATATATATATATATATATATATTAATGTACGTATATATATATATTTATATATATATATATATATATATATATATATATATATATATATAAATATATACTTCATTTCTCGCCTATTTAGATGGCCAAATTCAGGTTTTTTATGGGATAATTTCCAACTGTAGTTCCCTTGTGGGCACAAAGTTATAAGTACATATTCGGTTTCTTTCTATTAATGATACGGTCTAGTGCTTCGCTTGCTTTCTTGCATTAATTTAGGCATTAATCAGCTTCTTTGACGCTGTGAATGAAGATTACTATCTTTAAACCTTAGATGGATGAGTATGTCTTCTTCTGTATTGATAATATTGCCTTGACACTGACTGCTAAATCAGCTTCACTTTGCCGAAGATTTAGTACTTATCACGGAGGCAGCCACAGACGCCAATGAAATGCTAGTAGCGCTCCACCAAAGATAGCGGGACTCGAAGTGAACACGTCCAAGGCGAAGTCATGCGCAATCGATTCGCTTCCGCGACCTAATCTTCCTGGATGGAGAGAGACGAGTACATCTACGCATGGAAATCTGCTCAACAAACGGCTCAAGCCCAGAGTTAACAAGACGACGTCGTGCGGATTGGGCGGCTTTTCTTCGATAAAACCGGTACTGGACAACATCCACGATCAGAGCCTCCGCGCCTCTCTATTAAACTCCACAGTACTACCTCCAATTGGATATATGGCGGAAACATGGTCACTCAGGAAAGAGATGGAGTCCAAACTCAGAGTGACCCAAGCCTCCCTTGAGAGACGCATGGTCGGCCTCACGCTTCAAAGCCAAGGTACCAAAAGGTCTTCACAGCTACGTCAATTGTCCCTAGTGGAAGATGCAGTTATTTATGCAGATAGAGAAGGGGGCGCGTATTACGAAGAACGGACGATCGTTGGAACACAGCGACAGTAATATGGTACGCCAGAGACAAAAAACGACCACCAACTGCTTTGTCCGACTCCCTTGCGTCCCACAACAACATTCACGAGGCCACAAAGGGGCAACTCATTATCCACTGGTCCACCATGGCCCAAGACAGAGACAGTTGGAAGAGAAGTTGGGACCCACAACGGTGTACCCGTCCAGTAATTCAATGAAAAAAGCCGTTATGAACAGTTACTGAAAGATTGCATCTCTCTGGCGTACGCCGCGTTTTATTGGTGTGTTGCTCAGTAAGTAAAATAATGTAATATTAGTTGTACGGACTTCATTTAGTTCGTCTATTACCTAAGCAGTTATTTCAATGCTGTTGAAGACTGTATCATAGCCCGGGATCAAGATGCTGAGCAGCGCATGAGTTGCAGTGGTTAGTGACCCATAGCTGACTGCTAGCGTCAGGGACAGCGAACCAGAGCCGCCAAGACCCGTCTACACCTCCACGCGGTGATCCTGGATAACAGGCTGCATCAGGGCAGACTGGCTAAGGAGAAGGGATCGAAGAGGGAATGCTAACGCGGTACTCAAAAAATGCTTGTGTTGGACCGAAAGGTGCAAATATCGCTGCCAAGCTGTAAACTACGACACAACGCATCCCGTTCTCTGGACTACATTCTGCTACTTAAGCCCTTTCATGGTTTGGTAGTGGGAGATTGAGAACGAAGGAAGAAGAAGAAGAAGAAGAAGAAGAAGTATCATAGCCCAGAAACTCACGGCACAGACGCAAATGTATTTTAAGTGCCATCCATTGATTGGTTTATTGTATGGAGGGAACAGTTGTTGAGTGGCCTTTTCTGAAACTCGCTTTCTCTGGTGGTTGATTCTCATTAAGTTGCTTCTCTAGTCATTTCACAATCATTTTTGCAAAAAGCTTGTACATGTATGAAAGCAAATAGATCGGGTTATAGTTTGTTAGCTTTTATGTAGTCATTTTAATGGGAATCAGAATTGTTTTTTAACGTTTTCTATTGATCTAGGATTTGCCTTCACTAAGGAACTTGTTGAACAGTTTAACGGACTATTGTGATAGTGTTTCTCATCCTGCCTGAATTACTTCAGTAGTGATTCCATTAAGTCCTGGTGTGTTCACATAGTTTACGTGTTTGATCCATTAAGTCCTGGTGTGTTCACCTAGTTTACGTGTTTGATCCATTAAGTCCTGGTGTGTTCACCTAGTTTACGTGTTTGATCCATTAAGTCCTGGTGTGTTCACTTAGTTTACGTGTTTGATCCATTAAGTCCTGGTGTGTTCACCTAGTTTACGTGTTTGATCCATTAAGTCCTGGTGTGTTCACCTAGTTTACGTGTTTGATCCATTAAGTCCTGGTGTGTTAACCTAGTTTACGTGTTTGATCCGTTAAGTCCTGGTGTGTTCACCTAGTTTACGTGTTTGATCACATACAATATTTCATTGGTTTCGATCGTTGGGATCGATACATATTTTATAGTGTGTGGATATTTGATAATAATAGCACTTGAAATGAAAAGCTGGGTGTAATACTCCTTACGAGCTTACTCTATTTTCACTCTATCCCCAAAGGTGGTATTATATTAATTTTGTAGATCTATTTTTCTATTCTATCTATTTATAATTATTTTTCTACATTTGATTACGCTTCGTTTTGTTTTGGCTGGTTTGATCAGGTTTTAACATCTTTGCTGCTCATAGTGTACTTTAAGACTGCGCCGGATCTACGTTTTCAACTAGGAAGACTCGATTTTATTGAGCAGACCACTTTTAGCCTTCTCCTTGCTGCTAGACGTTGTTTGGTGTCATCACTGAAGCGACTATATTTTTTTGTATTAGGCTTTTTTGTCACTGATGCAATTGTTCAGCTTTTGTATCACCTGTCTTGGGTGACAGGTTAGAAATCCTTCGCACATCAAATTATGTCGTCGATTTTATTCTATCAGCTCAGCAATATCAAACATTGTTATTACAGCAAATGACATAAATTGCATAATTAGCAGAAGATATGCATTGGTTATACAACAGATGATATGCATTGTTTACACAACAGAAGATATGCATTGTTTATACAACATATGATATGCATTGTTTATACAACATATGATATGCATTGTTTATACAACAGAAGATATGGATTGTTTATACAACAGATGATATGCATGGTTATTACAGCAGACGATATAAACTATGTTTGCAGCAGAAGATACATCACACAGCATGTTTTGTAGCACCCATTCAGCAGTTGAGCCTTATGCCTAAGTTAAATAGCGAAGGAGAATGTCGGTGAGAAAACTGAGAATTGTTATGATTGCTATGGTGTTTTTGTTTAATATCTAAATAGGGTGGACACCGATAAATTGTTTATGTTTAATGTTCAAAACCCTTCGGCAACCCCAGCAATGGGGAAAATATATGACAGTTTTTTTTGTTTTTTGTAATGTTAAAATAGGGTTGACACCGATATATTGTTTATGTTTAATGTTTAAATATCGGGGAAACCGATAAATTGTATATGTTTAATATTTGAATATCGTGGACACCTATAAATTGTTTATGTTTAATGCTTAAATATCGTGGGCACCGATAAATTGTTTATGTTTAATGTTTAAATATCGTGGACACCGATAAATTGTTTATGTTTAATGTTTAAATATCGTGGACACCTATAAATTGTTTATGTTTAATGTTTAAATATCGTGGGAACCGATACATTGTTTATGTTTAATGTTTAAATATCGTAGACACCGATAAATTGTTTATGTGTAATGTTTAAATATCGTGGACACCGATAAATTGTTTACGTTTAATGTTTAAATATCGTGGGAACCGATAAATTGTTTATGTTTAATGTTTAAATATCGTGGACACCGATACATTGTCTATGTTTAATGTTTAAATATCGTGGGAACCGATACATTGTTTATGTTTAATGTTTAAATATCGTAGACACCGATAAATTGTTTATGTGTAATGTTTAAATATCGTGGACACCGATAAATTGTTTACGTTTAATGTTTAAATATCGTGGGAACCGATAAATTGTTTATGTTTAATAATTAAATATCGTGGACACCGATACATTGTTTGTGTTTAATGTTTAAATATCGTGGACACCGATAAATTGTTTATGTTTAATGTTTAAATATCGTGGACAGGGATGTCTACTATCGATGTGACGATCTAGGCGTAATCTATCAAACTCATGAAAATATTTGCATGCAAATATCAATGTCTGTGTAAATATTTAAAAAGGGGGATTAATAAATCATTTCTTTAGACTTTCCTTCTAATGAAAAAATGTTTTTATTGAGTTTGGAAAGTGCAAGTTTTCTTTAAATTATGTTTTTTCTTGGTGCGATTTCCCTATGTAATGCTACACAAATTTGTCAGAACTCAAAAGTGTAGTCATTTGAAATATTTCAATAAGAACATCTATCCTGTATCGTAACATGATAAAACGTATGTTTACTCCAGAATAAGCGTAAAGTTAATCAAATCCACAATTTATGTCAAACGATCACTGAAATATAAAGCTTGTAGAGAATCAGAGGCAGTACTTCAATGAACTAGCCGCAACAGCTGAAAATGCAGCAAAAGTGGGCAACAGCAGATACCTTCACGAGATCACAAGACAGATATGCAATAAACCACCTGCTACAAATACACCAATCAGAGATAAACATGGTAACCTTGTTACTACAGAAAAAGAACAGATGAAATGTTGGGCAGAACATTTTACAGAGATATTGAATAGACCACATCCGACAACAACCCCTAATTTTGAAAAAGAAACAGACATGCTCCTCTTACCAGTGTCCTGTGCAGAATTTGCTTTCACAGAAATTAAAAAAACCATCCAAAAACTAAAGAATTTCAAGGCAGCAGGGGATGATGAGAATACTGGTGAAATGTTAAAAGTCGCAGATGATACCACGCTCGCTCATCTCCTATCCATCATAAATGATGTGTGGAAAGAGGGAAAAAAAAACACACCAACAATTGAAAGATGGTATTATTGTAAAAAGGCCAAACAAAGGAAACTTATCCAATTGTAACAACCGGCGTGGCATAACACTCCTGTCAGTGCCTGGGAAAGTACTCTGCAGCAAATTAGAAAGACTCAGGGAACAGGTAGATGTCATCATAAGAGAAGAACAGGCTGGATTTAGACCAAAGCGTTCTTGCATTGATTACCATTTCTCACTCAGAGCTATCATAGAAGAATCATTAGAAATTCAATCCCCACTAATCATCAAATTCATTGACTTCCAGAAGCATTTGACAGTCTACTCCATCTAACATTATGGAAAATTATAAAGATCTTTCGCTTACCTTCAAAATATATAAATGTTATCAGGCCTTATATGATAATTCACGATGCTGTGTTCGAACAACCAAAGACAACACTGAATGGTTTAACATAAAAACAGGAGTAAAACAGGGATGTATTTTATCACTTCTGCTATCTGGCATAGCTATAGATTGGATTATGGAACACTATGCCAATGATAAGCATTTACGCATATGATGGACATATAGCACGAACTTAGAAGATCTTGATTTTGCAGACGACCTAGCGCTACTAAGTATCAACAATGAAAAAATAAGAAAATATAGATAGACTATGCCAATTGGCAGAACATATAGGACTTCAAGTAAACGCCTCAAAGACGAAAAGCAAGGCTTCCCCAAGCACAACGGTTGATATCAAGCTACAGGGGAAATCTCTACAAAATGCCCAACACTACACATACCTGTGAAGCAAAATGACAAAATATGGATATACAACGAAATAAATTTCCACTAGAATTGCTTTGGCGTTATGCTTTAATCAACTCACCAACTTCTGGAAATTAACGACACTGAGCAAACATACCAAGCTCAGACTATTCGACTCCATCGTAATATCAGTCCTGACATATGGATGTCAAAGCTGGAAGACAACAAAAGCACTGGAAAACAAACTAAATATCTTTGAAAAAAATGTTTAAGAAAATTATTGAATATACGCTGGAATCAGTTCGTAAATAATGACTCGATAAGAACAGAGACAAACCAACTATATGTGTCGACCATCACCCGGAAAAAAAAACGATGGACATACATCCGACATGTCCTTAGAATGAACAACAACTCGAATGGACACTAGGGGGCGTTCGGAAAAATAGTGAGACCCAAGGAAACACTGAGAAGAACAATCATCCAATGGGCTAAACTATGGGCCTCAGCACCATACAAGATCTAAAAACAGTGGCGTCACAACGTTCCAACTGGAGATCATTTGTTTCTGCCTTATGCGCCGTATTTGGCGTGCAAAGAAAATGGATAGACAAATAGAAAGAAACATTTGCTTGTAATATCTTCGATAAACTAGTCTACATCCACGACGACTGAATGTCAGGTTGTGTAGATCAAAATTGATTTGACGTCCGCTTTAGTGAGATAACTTTTGTTCAATAGATTTATCATTGTGTGAAATCTTCTGCAGAGTTAATATGCCAGTGTTTCCTTCTTTGCAGTCCATGGTTGCATGTTTCACTTTTATGATTGATTTTTTTTAAATAACCTACATTGTCATGCTTTTGCAGAATTTTGGGGCATTTAATTTATATCTTCTTCTCTTTGGCACGTTCTTTCTGGCTTGGTTGCAAACTTTTTTTTTCTTAAATATGTGTGTCTTTGTACTGTTGATTTATGATTTTAGTTTTCGTAACTTCACTATGTGAAATATAACGCACCGTCTAATCGTTATTTGACTTGAACGAAGGAAATAATGCCACTGTTATTTTTAGATTTAATTTTTTTTTATCGTAAATTCTGTTCACAGAAATTATGTTCTTTCTTGATATCTGAAATGGTGACTCATTTTTTAGAGTTGATATGTATACCTGAGGGAGTCGCATGCATATCGGTCTACTATTCAAGAGCACATGCCTTCAAAACCGTACTGACGCCAAAAGTAATACAATATTGTGAATGTGATTTATGAACTGTTCTACACAATAGAGTAAGTTGTGTAGAGACGTCATCAGCTAACCCAATTATTAGTTACATGAGACAATTAAGAAAACTAAAAATTATTTTAATTGGTGGCACTTGAAATTCATGATGTCTCGACTCTGTGACGAGTTCTTGCAAGAAAAACTGTTTTTCAACGTAGAAAATTGTAATTATGTGCAGTTCTTGGTGTGTGTGTTAAATGGACATTTTCAAATAAATATTCTATCACTGGATGAAATTGAAATACAAATGCAGAAAAATGAAACACTGTCGCTAGATTATTAAATCTCTCAGTTGTTGATAGTCCTGCAAACCATGGTCTGCACAATTTGCCGGGTGTGGTATATCCAGTTAATTTTGTTTTCGAGATACAATTTCATAAATTACGATACAAGAACCAAACAAATAAGTAAACAGTTCTTTCTCCGTAGAGTTGATAAGACGAGGAAGACTTACATTCACACATTTATAAAATATAAGTAATTCATAGAGCACTTACGATAACACACGCATGCATAGGAAAGTATGCATATCAACATTCAGAACCTGGTTTTTCACGGCTCAAATAAAGTTAACTTACAAATATGCTGCTGTACAAATAAGTAAACTTATATACAAACACACAGTGGTATGTGGTATATGGAATATGGTTCATAGAACCGACTTCATTGCACCTAGGCGCCCCGTTATGTGCTCAGTCCATTACATTGCAGAAAGTGGCCACAACAGAGTATGAGCTCCGAAGCTCTCGCCACGGCTCCGAGATTTTCAATTGAAAACTCACGACCTGTTCTTCTTCTTCTTCTTCTTCTTCTTCATACGCAGTCAGACAGTAACCATTATTTTTTCGAAAAAACCGGCGGTCATCCTGAGGCTGTTGACACTGCCATAGAGCTTGTCTTGCAGTTCCACTGGTGATGGCCACATCTGCTCTCTCTGATCCTCGTATGTCGGGCAGTTCTGCAGCAGATGTTCAGCGGTCATTTTACCGGTACCGCACGGGCATTCGTCGGTACCACCTATCTTCAATTTGTTGAATAGGTAGTACCTCAGTCTATTGTGGCCAGTGCGAAGTCTGAAGACAACGACCTGCTCTCTTCTGCTCAACTGGTAATAGGCATCGTTTTTGGTGTAACCAGTATGTTCGGTTTCCCATTTGGTCATGTATCTGGCTTTAATAAGCCGTTTTGACTCTTCGTACGTCATACTAGTATCTGTTTGTGGTAGTCTTGCACCTTCTTTTGCCAATCTGTCTGCCTCCTCGTTGCCTTGGATGTTGCAGTGTGATGGGACCCACTGTACCACTACCCTTTTTGGTGCGGACTGCTGGCACAGTTGGCAGAATGCTGCTCTTAAGTCATTGAGCTCAGTGTTTTTCTGGCTTTTTAGCGCTGTGACTACGGCCAGAGCATCTGTAAGCAGGACTGTATGGCTTTCATTTTCTTTATGTGTCACCATTTCTTCCACTGCCGCCCTCAGTGCCTCTGCCTCCGCTCTGAAATTGCTTGTGTACTTACCAGTAGTGAATGACAGTGTTCTTTTTCTGCCATTTGGTAGGTTCAGGAATGCTCCTGCCCCTCCGTTCTGTGAAGTGTTTGTTACAGAACCGTCGGTGTATGCATGGGTCCAGTCCATGCTTGGGTAGTTTTTCGATATAAAGCTTAGGGTAGTATCTCTCCTTTCTTTTTCAGTCTGGCAGTTTTTCTTTCCAATACCTGGTATATTTTCTACCACCTCTGGAAATATATCCTGCCTCCAGGTAGGTTTTCGTACAGTAGTGATGGGTTTTGGTGTTGTTAGTGCGTTTATGGGATCTTCGTGCATCTTTGCTTTGGCTATTTCTGCAAAGTTTCTCCGCTTTAGTTTCCCATTTCCCAAATTGTTTAGTCTCTGGTGCATTGGATGGTCAGTCAGTCTTCGGAGTTTCTCTGACTGCAGCTGGGCTCTGCAGTCTCTTCTATCGGTCATGGATTGCAGTTTTGTAATCTTTTCAAGTTCTACAATTGGCGTTGACTTCATGCCTCCTGTTATAACTCTCATGGCTTGGTTTTGAAGTTTGCTAACTGTATCTAAGTTCGCCTTTGCTGCTGTTGTCCATGCCGCAATGCCATACTCGAGAACTGGTCTCACTCTTCCAGTGTACAGTTTCTTTAGTATGCCTTCGTCTGCTCCCCAGCTTGTGCCAGCAAGTTTCCTCATGATCGCCATTCTTTCTCTGGCTTTCATTCGGTTTCTCTCAATCTGACTTTTCCATGTCATGCGCCGATCAAATGTGACTCCCAGATAGGTTGGGTTGTCGTTTGGCTGCAGGATTTTGCCATTTAGGCTTAATTTGGTACTTTGAGGTTTTAATGAGAGCGAGAATATTGTGCACGTGGTTTTCTCCTCGTTTATTTTGACCAGCCATGAGTTCGCCCACTCTTCCAGCGATGTTAGGGCCGTCTGCATCCGATTTCTTGCTATGGTGAGATTCTTTTCAGAGGTCCACATAGCCAGATCGTCTGCAAACATTGAGCTATGGACTCTTCTTGGTATATTCTCTGTAATATCGTTTATATATACCAGGAAGAGTGTGGGTGACAATACTCCCCCTTGGGGTACTCCCTGCTCGATTGTCACCTTTTTGCTCATCTGCCCTTGTACTTGGACTCTGGCCGTTCTTTGTTTGAGGTAGTGGTTGATCCTCTTGTACATCTTCCCACAGACATCTCTTCTTCTTAGCTTGACTCTAAGTCCATCCTTCCAGACTTTGTCAAATGCCTTTTCCAGATCCACCCAAACATCTACTGTGTGTTTCTGTGCCTGGTAGGCATCTTCTATCTCCTGGGCTATGAGGATGACCTGGTCCTCAGTGGATCTGTGCTGTCTAAAGCCGGCTTGCTGTGGAATTAGTATTCGTTTTTCTTCCAGATGCCACATCAGTCTGGTGTTTATCATCCGTTCCATCAGCTTGCCGACACAGCTCAGTAGGCTTATGGGCCTGTATCCATTTGGATCTGTTTTGTCCTTTCCTGTTTTTGGTACTGGTACCAGTATTGCATCTTTCCATGCCTGGGGTACAATACCCCTTTTCCAGCTTTGGTTCAGGACTGATAGTAGTTTTTTCTTCGCTGTTTGGCCCAGCCCCATCAGCATTTCGTTTGTTATCCCGTCTTTTCCGGGAGATTTCCTTTTCTTTAGTGTTCTCATAGCCTCTTCCATTTCGCGCATTGTTAGTTTGGCCATCATGTGCTCTTCAGGAGCCGTATTTATGTTTTCGTGTCCCTTTAGCTCTTCGCTAATGTCTGTATGCTTATCTGCAGGGACCTCGATGTGGTTTGCTCTGGCATAGTGATCGACAAAGGCGTTTGCGGCTTTCTTACCTGTGATCAAGTTCTCGCCCTGCTTGATAGTAATTTGTTTATTTGACGGGGTTTCGTCATTCATGGCTCTGACTAGCTTCCATAGCTTGTTCCCTTCTTTGTCCAGGTTTAGACTTTCCGTTTTATTTTTCCAACTTTCTCTTGCTGTTTGCTTGAGAGTGTGTTTGTACTTCGCCGCGGCGGCTTTGAGGGCGATGTTTGCCTCCATGGATTTTTCTCGTTCTGCCATGTTCCTAGCATTTGTTACTGCATCTTCCACTTTCTGTAACTCATCATTCCAGTAGGGCTTATAGTTTTTCCTAGCTCCTCTTGGGATGGTTTCAGTGGCGGCTTGCATTATTGTCTTGCTTAGGCTCTCTACCATGGGCTTCATTTTGGTGTTTCGTGTGTTGATGGTTTCACACAGCCCATCTGTCAGGATTGCAAATCTGTCCCAGTCGGCTCGTTTGTAATTCCAACGTGGGAGCGGTTTTGTTTCCTGTGGGCCTACTTCCATGTCAATGGTTAGCCTGATCGGCCTGTGGTCGCTACCTGCCAGTTGGTTTAGCACCTGGCGGTCTATTTTATAGTGTATGGCCTGCGTGGAGAAGGCCAAATCTGGAGTCGAGGTGGTATGCCATGTTCTTGAATAGAAGCTAGGGCTATCCTCCGGCCTATTGATTAGGGAGAGATTTGCATCTATCTCCCAATCTTCCACTTCGTCACCTCTGCTGTCTGTGTCAGAGTATCCCCATCTCTCCGAGTGGCTGTTGAAATCTCCAACTACTATGCAGTTGGAGTCTCTGACCTCCATACTCGAGAGCGATAGGTCTCTGTTTGGTGGTCCGTACAGATTGAAAATGCGGAGCTTCGTCTCTTGAGCCATTATGTCAACTCCTACAATTTCTGCTTGTCCGGTGTGATTGACAGGTACCGCGCTACTCGGTATGCTGTTTCTGGTCATTATCAGGACCCCTCCTTTGTGGCCTTCTCTATCTAGACGGAAGGTCTTGTATCCTCTGATTGAGAATTTATGGTTATTGTTGAGGTGCGTTTCCTGGATACATGCCACGTCAATCTTACCTTCATGCAGGTGGTGTGTTAGGGAAAGTTTTTTGTTAATGACTCCCTCCGCATTCCACTGTAGTATTTTGAGGGTCTTGAGGTTTTGGCCAATAGACGTTGCCCCATAGCCATGTGCCTTGACTCCACGACACATGGGTGGGTGACCACCAGTAGTCAAGGGTGGGCCCCTTCGAGGAGTGGGGCCCGGCGCTATCGCTGCCTGGCGGGACTCCTCAGGATGAGCGCCATACGTTTTTCTAATAGGTTGTACTGCCATCATACTGTGATTTACGTTGCACTGTTTTGTTAGGCTTGCGGCCCCGTGCATCCGATTTCAACAGGCGTTTCTGTAGGGATGCCCTCCTTAGCCTTTAGCTGTCCCCAGCCTATCTGCAAGGCAGCAGTTGTTTACGATCAGAGTTTTCTCTCTTATGGAAGTTGGCTCTCATTCGGTTTCTCTCGATCTGACTTTTCCATGTCATGCGCCGATCAAATGTGACTCCCAGATAGTTTGGGTTGTCGTTTGGCTGCAGGAATTTGCCATTTAAACTTAATTTGGTATTTTGGGGTTTGATCGAAAGCGAGAATATTGTGCATGTGGTTTTCTTCTCGTTTATTTTGACCAGCCATGAGTTCGCCCACTCATCCAGCGAGTTTAGGGCCTGCTGCATCCGATTTCTTGCTATGGTGAGATTCTTTTCAGAGGTCCACATAGCCAGATCGTCTGCAAACATTGAGCTATGGACTCTTCTTGGTATATTCTCTGTAATGTCGTTTAAATACACCAGGAAGAGTGTGGGTGACAGTACTACCCCTTGGGGTACTCCCTGCTCGAGTGTCACCTTTTTGCTCATCTGCCCTTGTACTTGGACTCTGGCCGTTCTGTTTTTGAGGTAGTGGTTGATCCACTTGTACATTTTCTCACAAACATCACTTCTTCTTAGCTTGACTCCATCTTTAAGTCCATCTTTCCAGACTTTGTCAAATGCCTTTTCCAGGTCCACCCAAACCGCTACTGTGTGTTTCTGTGCCTGGTAGGCATCTTCTATTTCCTGGGCTTTTAGGATGACCTGGTCCTCAGTGGATCTGTGCTGTCTAAAGCCGGCTTGCTGTGGAATTAGTATTCGTTTTTCTTCCAGATGCCACATCAGTCTGGTGTTTATCATACGTTCCATCAGTTTGCCGACACAGCTCAGTAGCTGATAGGCCTGTATTCATTTGGATCTGTTTTGTCCTTTCCTTTTGTTGGTATTGGTACAAGTACTGCGTCTTCGATCCTGTTCGATCCGGTCTGTCTACCTGAACACATCATGATTCGAATCTTGGACATTGGAATTATAAACTAAGCTCCAACCCCAAGGCCAACGAAGCAGCATAAAAATAATTTAAAAAACAGCAACAAGGATTAATCAAACATATTGGATACTTAATAATCGATTTCGCAAACAATTGATGCATCCAAGGTCAGATACTGTCGTAACGCAACCCGTGTTGTGTCACGGTGGGATTTTGGTACGATATCTTTGAAGCGAGCAACATTTTTTATCTGGATTGTTCCAACATTGTTTTAGCCCTGTGGCCAAAGCGAAACTGTTACTGCACGTGCTCAATCAATACGTTAACAACAGATCGGTGTCAGCGATATTTCTCACGGTGATGCCATGTGATCTTTAAAAAAAAATGTTCTTAATGTAAGTATGTGTAAAACGTATTAGGCATTAATATATGGACTTAGGATGTGAGACAATTATTTTTCTCATAATTTATGCTGAAGATAATTTATAACAAAGTATGTATTCGAGGCACCATTTTATTGCACTTTCTTAGATTTGTGTTAACGATTCATCTCAAAGGTGTTTCCCGTTTTATCAATTTAGTTCATCCTGTAACCAATCAGGTCGTTGGGGCACACTTGAAGACACCTCCACAAACCCATGACATCTCTCTCTGTCCGCTACCGCCAGTCGTGCCTCACCGGGACAAAGGTTTGATTACCCAGTAATGTTGTCTGCCCATCTCTTCCCTGGACGTCCTCGCACTCTCTTTCCTGGTACGGAACATGGAGTAACAAATTTGTAATTCCGCTGGACCTCGGGACGTGTCCATACCAAGCCATCTTTAGCCTTTTGGTAGCTGTGAACAGATCATCAAGTTCCATTCAAACATCGTCGTCCAAAATGTTAGCTCGCACATCTTCAAAATCGTAGACATTCGTCATAGCTCGAATTAAGAAACATCGTGTAAATAGAACAGGCGCGCTTTGAAAGATCATTGATAAGGTTTTAGTTTGAAGTACTCCTTCCTGCACATCATGACTGTGCTTCTTCACCTGTGCTGGACTGTACGCGAGGGCTAAAGTCCTTTCTGAATTAGTCTTTTTGTTCTCATATTTTCAGAAGGTTCACTGTGATCTTTTGGTTATATAGTAAACCTGATTTACATATTGTTTTTTTTTTTGGTTGCAATTTGACATTGCTGATTATTATTTCAAGGTCTGTATTGCCGTCTGCGCTATGAAATACTCGTAATATTTTGCTGCATTGAGATGTTGCCACAGTCCCAATATGAAGTAATTCTGGTGTTAGTAGCCTAATCGACAGCAAGATACTTTGTGAACGTCATTGGCAGCAAAGAACGTGTTTGTTACACATAGGTTATTTTGTTATCATAATTCAAGCAATATCTGACCATTTTCATGTAAATTTCCAACGTCAAGTTGCCCTTCGAATCCTGGTCATCTGTCGTGGTCCTGCCCAATGCGTGCGTCCATATCACTCAGTATTTATCTTTCCCTGAAAGTGAGTTTCTGGCGTACCGTAGTGGCTCATATAACTTGTATTTCTCTGCAGGAGTTACTGCCAGCGTTTGTGCATAAACGCCGACAATGTTCATATAGCCACCCTTCGTACATAACCGGAGGGACATTATGGGCCCTGATACAACTCTTGGTGTGTTGATAAGGCTGACAAGTCTGTATTTTACAGCTACGCCGACTCCATACAGCCGAGGTTGGATGATATCCCAGGCCTTGCCAGAAGAAAGTGTAGTCTATCCCCTTTACTGATTCGCCTCCGGAAGCCTCGTTTCCTGTAAGGCAGCAATACCTACACGCAGTCGTGTAGGTTCACTGTTGATATGGCTGTTTTCCTGCATGTCTTTCAAGTATGTAAAATCCCTATTTCAAAGACCTGTGTGGCTTTTGCTTTGTTTAGTTTATCGCAGAAATGACCTAGGTTTTTCCTTTAGCGAAGGCAGTTTCAGTGACGAACTTGGCCTTGCCAATTATGCACATACATCCTCTCGTTCCGAGTGTTCTACTACAAGGCAAGGACAAAGGTTTCTGCGTTTAGAATCAAGCTTGGTCTGCAATGGATGTCAGAGGTTTTGTTGCATTAACCACCGACTGCCTTAGAGTTGCTCCCTCCTGATTTAGATTAAGGTTTACTCCTCTAGCCTTCTGTAGTGCTATGCTAGCCCACAAGACAGTAGAGAGTTTCGTTAGGGCTTACTCTCTTAGTTTAGTCTCGCTTCATGGCACATCCACTGCAGTGAGTATTTAGAGACATATATGTTCCTGGTGTATGGCCTCAAATATCATATGTGACCACTGTATCCTGTGTCTGCTATTCAGAAATACTTTCAAACGTATCTTCCAAAATCTGCAACAAATGACGTGGATAGGCAACACTAAATAATAGCGGTCATTTCGTTTGTCCTACTAGATACAGAGGTTAAAACGTCAGAATCACGAAGTACATACTGACCATCACCCCATCCGCACCAGGAAATAGGCTGCGTTATAGTAGGCTCACTAGCAAGGTTGGGATTGACAGTCTATCTACATAGTGGTGAGACAACTGAGAAGACTTGAATTGCACTACAGTAATAAGAACCAAAGTCCGCATTCTTCATTAGGTCCCTAGATACGAGATGAACCACTGTAAAGCCGCCACTAGAAAGTGCAGAACTCGGTTCGGGAAGCTTAAAAAACAAACACAAATAATCTAAAACTTTGTTGTTGTTTTATTTCAACGAATATTTTATTCTTTATGCACAAACAAAATCTAAATAATAACAATGCTACTGCGTCCTACAACACATGACGTAACAAGACGAGTTGATAGGATTGTGCTTGAGACCGGCAACGTCCTCATGTAAAAAAAAACTGTGTCCGAAACCACCACAACGCAAACAATGAAGTGCACTTGAGCAGCTTCATGCTAGTTGTTCTACAATGTTCGTAGCCGAAAAGAAAACTGAAAAAGGAGGAAGATATATCGCTTCTTCTCCCTAGTTTGTAATCAGACACCAACGTCAATGGCACCATGTCATGTCTGTGGCTGTCAAATTGAGGCGGATTTCGACGTTCGCCATTAAACACCAAAATGCAGTGGTTCCAACAAAGTAATGTCTGTCACTATCTAAACGAAGTGGGTTGCGTTGTTTGCCGTCTGACACACGAAAATGGCTCCGACAAAATCGTGTCTGTCTAATTGAGGCGTGGTGCGTCTTTCGCCGACCGACACTCAGGTCAGTGGATCCAATAACGATATGTTTGTGGCTATCTCAATCAGGCGTGTTGTGTCGTTCGCCGCTCGACATCCACGTCCATGGCTCCAAGAAAATTATGTTTATAGCTGTCTAAATGTGACAGGTTGAGTCGTTCGCAATCATACATGTTTTTGTGATAGGCTTTTCGCTACGACTTATAATGTACTGTGTTGTGAGTCCACACGCCACATCCATCCGTCGTCAGCATTCATTGTGTGTGAAGCTGATTCCCTAGCGTTAGTTAATCCCATTCTTATTGCAAGGTAGCAGTTATTTATTTTAAATATTGTTTCTTCTAGAAAAATTATTAAGTGCTTTAGACTCTGCAGACTATATTTTTCTTGGCACTGTTTGTAAAGGAGAAATATATGGTGAAGTATTCAGTATAACATTGATGTGACAGCTAATTCTTGTGCTTGGTAGAATAATGCTTTCTGTATTATAGCATATGTTCACCCATCCACTTCTCGCTAACAACCTTGCTATATTCAGAACTAGAAATCCCTGTAATATAATGTTGAATTGATATCTTACAGTATTAAGGGCCCCAATAGGAAATGAATTCCTTCAGGCATTGTACTGGTCGCGTTAGCAGTTACAGCGGTCTTTTGATAGAGTAAGAGACAGTTGTAGGGAGAGAGACAGAGAGAGAGAGAGATAAGGGAAGAGACAGATAGGAAATATATAGAGAGAAAGAGGTGGAGATATAATGGCTTTTTTGGTCTTTTCATTTTCTGAATGATTCTAAATCTAGGAACAGGAAACATCTGATTTGTCACATGTCAGTCTAAGTGTCACCGTAGAATCGTTGCTATTTATGGAAATCGTCTGACGTAGAATGTATGTAAAGAACGTCTCTTCCCCGGAGTTCTTGGAACATATTTCAGAATACGTGTTAATGTCCTTTGAATGCATTATTTGTAATGATAAGTTTTACGAATTTTGGAGGAATGATGAATTCTGTAGCTTGAAGACACTTCCATATTTCATTCATTTCTTCCTTGCTTTTTCCGAGTCACAGAATGACAGATAAATGCAGCTACCTGAAGTGTTATACCCAAGCTAATTATCACTGCAGTTTCCCCATTTCGTGTTTGAAAGTGTTACCGACACTTGCCGCCCAACTGAGTCACTCGTCAGTGACTCGTCATGACATTCTTGGGTTACAGCCACTTGTACCATACTGGAAAGTGTTTGTTCTTGTTATCCCTTCGTTCCATGTTTATAAAGTTTGTATATACATTGAAAACCGTGTGTGTTCGGCTTGCTTATTGACTAATTACTTGTCCGTCAATGTGTGCCGTTAAACGACATGAGTTCAGGTGAACTTTTTTAGACGGTGTGCTGCGTCGGTTGTTAATTCTCTTATTCTGATGTAATATTTATGTTATGTCATATATCCATGCGCCCCGATCTTCCTTGTACATAGAAACAAAATCGTGTGGTTAGTGTGTACTGGTAGTTTATTAGGTTGCATTCTGATAGATGACAGCGCCATCGTACCATATGTCTTTATATGTATTTAGTCAAAGGGTTAAGTCTTGCCTTATTTCTAATCTAAACAGGTATTACTTTATCTCGTGACACTAATGAATGTATTTCATTTCACGTGCTGTAATTGTCCTTGCTTCTAACTTGGATAAGGATCAAGTTTGACATCGGTAGCACAACTTTTGTAGTTTGACGTTGGTAGCACAACAATCTGTATTCGCGTACTATTGATCAGTTGTTGTTTTGTTGTCAAACTGATGTTCGGCAGCTTAAGTACTGATGACAGCTGACAAGACACAACAAAAGCATTCTGACATCGAATTTAGATTTATCTATCTACAGTAACAATCTTCACATGTTTTTGAACTCTTGAGTTTGTTTTTTTATTTAGGCATTCTTCCCATATCTGTTTAGTTGACCATGTGTTCTACCTATCTTGAAACTTTCGGACTTGGATGTGCTAACCTTTCCTAGAAAATGTTACCAATCTTTGTCAAGTACATTCATATGATTATGATGTCTTTTCTTCTTCCTTATATATTTGGGTTTGGTCGTCGGCAGAGAGGATGTTGACATCTATTAGTTAAAAGCAGCATTTCAATTGTGCCAAAGTCAGTTAGAGTACCTTTGTAGCAGAGGGATAGTTCTTTCTTCTCACTGCAAAGGTATACGGTTCGATCTCCTTTATCAACACGCACCATTTGACTCTGATGTGGACACTTGGTTTTCTGTTTGGGATAGAGAGACCGGAGTACTTGGTTTACTGTTTGGGACAGAGAGACAGGAGTACTTGGTTTACTGTTTGTGACGGAGAGACAGGAGTACTTGGTTTTCTGTTTGTGACGGAGAGACAGGAGTAGTTGGGTTTCTGTTTGTGACGGAAAGACAGGAGTAGTTGGTTTTCTATTTGTGACGGAGAGACAGGAGTAGTTGGTTTTTTATTTGTGACAGAGAGACAGGAGTAGTTGGTTTTCTGTTTGTGACAGAGAGACAGGAGTAGTTGGATTTATGTTTGTGACGGAAAGACAGGAGTAGTTGGTTTTCTGTTTGTGACGGAAAGACAGGAGAAGTTGGTTTTCTGATTCGGGCGGAATAACAGGAGTACTTAGTTTACTGTTTGGACGGAATAACAGGAGTAATTGGTTTACTGTTTGGGCGGAATAACAGGAGTACTTGGTTTCCTGTTTACGGCGGAAAGTCAACGAAGAACAGGACTGGCGACCCCAATTAGTAAAAAAGCTATGGTATCGTACAATGAAGTCTGTCATCCTTCTTACTCGACAACAGTTTCTTCTATTAGACTATCATGTTAAAGTCACTTCAGGTTCTGCAAATGTGAATATATATATATTTATTTTTTAATGTGGCGATTCTCGTGCATTAAGAAACAAATAAACAAGTGTTTCCTGGAGAACAGGTATGAAAAGAGAATTAAATAAATAAAGTCAGAGTCAGAGAGTTATATCAATTTTCATTTGACGTTTAAACATTTTTTTTTATGAAACCCACACTTGAAGGAAAAATATATCCTCAAACAACTGAGCTATTATTTCCAATTGGAAAAAATAGACCTTGTTAGAAGCCATGGTAGAAGAAAATATATACCTCAAACATGCAAGAGAACGACTAATCTAAAAATGACAAGAAAGCGTTAAGAGATAAACAGAAAAAAGCAGGTAACACTGCTTAATCAAGACAATATATAAGATAGACACTCATGGAGATCCACTGCAGATGATCATCCATCTTATTTGACATCATAAATTATGTTTAAGCCAACTGTTTCCATATTTTGGAAAGTTCTTTCAGCTACGATAATGACGTATCCAAAAAACACGATATTGTATGATATATTATGACGTCAATAATACAGTATTTAACTACCCGGATCGCGTATAAATATATACTCCCTTCTCGGACATTACAGCTTGACCTATATATCCATACGAATTTAAGGATAGTCGTTTGTAGGCGTAGTCTTGACCTCATTTCTGATTTGATTAGTTGGTGAGTTTATTTGTTGGCTTCTGATCAGTGTTAATTAGCGACAAATGTTCTTAGACGTTTTTAGGTTTTAGTCGACTTGTACTTCTACAAGGACAGATGCCGCTGTGCTTGTCCCAGCTTAAATGTGAGCTGGATCTAGCTGGGAGAAGGGTTTCCTGCTTAGCGGGCTAGGCTCGAGCAGCTTAATACTCTTCTGCGGTAGGACACGTGCTTACGGAGGGTGGTTAACCGATGTGTGAGTCCGTCTTAATAGACTCAAACACTAGAGGAAAGTAGACCCGCAGCCTGTTATGCGCCATATGTGTTGCTCTAAACAGACCACCTAGCCATGCCCGGTGTTATGCCACGTCGCACAGTTAGTAGCTTCTTTCAACATGCTCCTTGTGAAGCAGTGGTGCTATTCTTGTCCTTGTCATATACAAAGAGCCCAGAAGACCACTCGAATTGTGTTAAATTTATATGTAATGCGGTTTCGAATGTTTATTATGAATCTCCACATGAAACTGAACAGCATATTATAGAACTAGTCTACATTCTCTGTTTCAAATACTGTTTGCTTGATTGCCAAATCGGATAAACAGTTCTTTCATTATTGTGAATTAAAAGCCGAAATTAAAGAGAGGTAACGGGTAGGCCGTATTCATTCCTAGAACTATTCCCTGCACACTGATGAATTATCTTATTCACAAATTAACAAAGGGGAAAGTGTATGCACTCCAAAGGGTGACATTTAAAAGTAGGAGAATTTATCTGTAGAATCACTTGCTCTGCCGGAGAGAGAGAGAGAGAGAGAGAGAGAGACTGATCATACAACCATTACGTTCTCCCTCAGGGAAGAGCTACCAGCGAGAGAAGCCTCATGAAGGTCTAAGGTTGTTGAAATAATGGGGCTCTGCAATAGGCACGGAAGTATGCGATCAAAGTCAGGCGTCTTATCCTTATTAGCTGAGAAGTTTCAATGTGCAACCAATCAGTTTGATGATTTCTTTCTTGAAAATCGGTTATGTTCGTGAGATTTTGACAGTTCTGTTTTCATCTCAGAAGCTCAAATATGCAATTCCTCTATTCACAGAATAATATCAGTATTTGAACCACCATATCACAAGGTTGGCAGTTAAAGAAACATTAATTGGACAACAATTAATTGTGAGAGACAAAATAAGACCAGGCCCCATAGGCGTTGCAAGTCTGACCTATTCCAGTATTATGTTATTCCGTTTTATAAGAAGTCTTAAATATAAAATTTATTTTATTTTAAAACTAAAATATTCAACCTGCTGATATACCAATAACAAAATTGTCTGCCTGACTGGTTAATATACCTAGTTAATGAGCATGATGCTACTGTAAAAATCATACAATGTGATCATTAATAGTTGAAAAGGCTGCAGCCAAGTTGCATAAAACACTTTGTATCATCATTGAAAACGAATTAAACCAGACTCATTTGTAAACATCAATCTGACAAAAACTGACTTTATCAGGTATTCTTGAAGTTTCAATAATTTCATGCCATATATAACCACTGCACCTCCAGCTTGTGCACCTAACTAACCATTATCCGGAACTTATCAATCAACTCACCAGCTGTCTCTATGCCTAAAGCGTCCAAACCCAAGCTAGTTGTCGGCGAGCCTTGTGAACCTCCAAGTGACAATAAATTTGGTTTGGATGTGTTTTCAGAACCAGGGGCTACCTACTGTAATTCCACCTTCGACAGCTTCTCCTGCTGGCCTACGACCAAGGCTGGAGAGGTTGCCAAGATTACTTGTCCGGATGTCTCAGTCGCTGACCCTACTGGTAAGTCAAATTTTTTTAGATGTGAAAAAGTTTTTTGTGTTTACCAGTACTTGTCATTATTTTTTATTTTAATCTAGGAGGACATTAAGACAGCACATCAGAAACGACAAACAGGAACCCAGTGAGGAGTAAGGGACGCTGAGGGCGTGTGCTATCTCCTCTGTTATCCATCATCTATACGGATAAAATCATATGAATAGCTAATCACCGCCAGGAATCGCTCAACGAATTGATTTTTGCAGACGGCCCGAGCCTCTTCTACAACAGAGAGGAGGATTTACAAAAACAGCTCACATGGCTCTACTCGGCCTGTCTCCAGTTTGCCATGACGATCAGCTGTGATAATACAGACACTATGACAATCAAACGGCAACCGAGAAAGCGCAGTTTCCACACTGGCGGCAAAACCCTGAAGCAGGAATGGGCATTTATATGCTGGGAAGTGTCTTCAATGACGACTGCAGACTGGACAGAGAGAGAAAATAAAAGTCAAAAGGCAAACAAAGTGTACTACCAGCTAGCACCGATACTGAAACATCCAAGTATCAACATGTCCATTAAACAGACACTGATAAACACTTTAATCATACATACGTTACGCTATGCGTGTCAAAAATGTACTCTATTATTAAGTACAAACGAAAGATGACATGCGGTGTTTACGTAGTGCAACAGGGCAGACAATTCGCTACAACATTCGCAACAGGACGCTGGGGAATGTGGTATGGGATACATTAGTTAACTACTATATTGGAGTACATAGAATAAATTGTTTTGATCATTTGTAAAGGATGCAGCATGACCAACTTGCGGCGAAATGATACTACATGGAAGTTCCAAAACCACGTCAAGAGGACAACCTAGGCGATAATGGATATTGGGAATCAAAGAAATGCTCCAAAAGCTCAACGTGTCAGGAGCACAAGCCTTCCACATAGTACAAACTTGATGTCTAGGTATTCCGCCTCTCCGCGACGCCGCAAAGCAAGAGCAGAAGGAGATAATTCGATAGAAGAATCACAATCTAATACTGTTAATAGGACGCGCTTGGGCAGATTCCTGTCTTTGTGGAGCACAAACTTCTCTATCCGGGCATTGATGGTGTTGAAGGCTGCCCAGCCCGACCGTTTCCGTCTGAGGATCTCAGGTTGTATGATATTCTCCATGTTGAGGAGACTTCCCAGATAGACATATTCGTCAACGTCCTCTATGGGCGTTCTACTCAAGAATATGGGGTTGGGCTCTGCGAAACGGTTGCGTATTGCTCTGGTTTTTCCAAAGTTCATAGCTAGACCTGCTTTTTTGCCTTCCGTGTCTAGTTACCCTAGCATCTCTGTCGCGCTTCCAAGGGCGTCTCTGTGATGAGTACGATGTCGTTTACGAATCTCAGGTGGTTAAGGCGTCTTCCGTTGATTTTGATGCCGAAGTTGTCCCAGTCGCAGTGCCTCATCGTCGACTACAGGCATGCAGAGAATAGGTTCGGCGAGATGGAGTTTCCTTGCCGTACTCCAGTCTCGGTGGCGATAGTGATGGGTTGAGTGAATGGGCGGATGACGGTGGTGTATCCTACGTAGCATTCTGGAGTATTTCGATGTAGTGGAGATCTACTCCTAGCTCGACCAGTGCTTTCCACACGAATTCTGTTTCAACCGAGCCAAATGCCTTTTTGTAGTCAATGAATGTATTAGCGGTGTTTGGTGCTCTCGTGCCTTTTCGATCAGAATGCAGCACGTTGTTATGTGATCTAGTGTACTGTATATTTGTTTCTAACAAAAGGAACAGAAAAACCAACTGAGAACAGCACACGCATCTCTTGAAAGACGCCTCGTGGGCATAACTTTCAGACAACAGTGGCAGAGCGAACTACACAAAAGCGACATCAGGAGAATGTCACACATCTAGGATGTCATATAGTAGGTCAACCATTCAACACATCGCTAGGCAGGTCATATATCCAGAAAACATGATGAAAGTACCGTAGCCACCATGTAGTACCTGCGCGACAAAAAGAGACCTCGGAGACGGCCCCCAGCTCGCTGGCGAGATTCACTAGAAAAATACAACATTCACGACCCCACAGACAGACTACTATCACACTGGATGACACCCGCCCGAGACAGAAACGACTGGATCATGATTTGGGACCGTTCAAGGATGACCACCACTTGACGATTAAGAGAGAGAGAGAGAGAGCGTGAGAGAGAGAGCGAAAGACAGAGGCATACAGACAGGCAGACAGACAGACATACATACATACAGTTAGATGGATAGATAGAAAGATAGATAGACAGACAGACAGACAGATAGATAGATAGATAGATAGATAGATAGATAGATAGATAGATAGATAGATAGATAGATAGATAGATAGATAGATAGATAGATAGATAGATAGATAGATAGATATATATATAGATAGATAGATACAGGGACAGATAGATACAGGGGGATAGAGAAAGAGATAGTTGGATACAGAGATTGATAGATAAAGAGATAGATAGATAAAGCGATATCTAGATAAAGAGAGAGGAAGAGGCATACAAACTTGCTGGCTAAATGGCCAACCATTTCATATTGTTCGACCCTGCGGGCATAGGCGTTTGAGATCAAAAGTTATTGTTTGCTCACGCTGAAAGGCACACGCAGGAAACAAGCGAAAAAAATCAGTTATTCTTTGCTTCAATAACGCTACCGCTGCCGATCTGTTTTAAAGAATATGTTAAAGCGATATTTTTACCTTTTTAATAAGCGGTTACATGTGTTAGCAACAACAACAAAAAGTCACGATAAGAGAAAAAATAAACAGCATGCTGCATTGCGAGCCGTGTCAACAGATAAGTAATTAAGCCTAGCAATTTATCAAACCTGATGTTGGGAATCTCATCCGACATGGGCGCTTGTCAAACTGGTTAAATGGGAGTTCCTTTTCTGGGCGGAATGAGAGAAGAGAAAACTCATACATTTTAAGTTTTAATGTCTAGAATATAAAATATTACATTTGCACCGGAAACAGGAGTATTTATTTTACGATTTTAATGAGGTGCTGTAGCAAGTCGGTGAGGTTGTTTACAATTCACAATCAGAATGTTCTTCGTTAGTCTGACATTTATTTTGTTTTGTATTTTCCTTTATAGTGCACGTATATTAAGGAAAAAAAATAATTTCAGATGTCTTGCCGACCTTTCTACACTGTGCATAAAACGAAAAACGATCGAATTGATGTTTAACATTGACATGGACAAAGTAGCATCAGAAGCCAGTGTGATTTGGTCACTAGAATTTGTGGAAGACAAATATTGGTAGCGACGAACCCAACTCAATGTATGAACAACTTTT
Organism: Ariolimax columbianus; assembly: GCA_036924085.1. Lineage (NCBI taxonomy): Eukaryota > Metazoa > Mollusca > Gastropoda > Stylommatophora > Arionidae > Ariolimax > Ariolimax columbianus. The sequence goes on from JAVGWX010000003.1 coordinate 119,512,666, forward strand.
TGCATACGACAAAGGCCTATTTAGTTTGTGAGTCCGAAGACAGACTTAAACAATCATTGTTAATTTAGTTTAGTAAATCATGCTAAAGATATAATATTAAGTTTAGCACACCAAAGACAAATATTTTGAAGGTGATCAAAACACCTGGTTCAATAAACAAATGTAAAAAAAAGGCCTTACAGTTCACTATATAGGCAGTATTTTTACAGAATATGGAAGGCTTTATAGAGAAAGCATAATTACCACACAGATCCCAAGAGTAAAAAAGGGAACATTGCTACAACACACTTGATACACAACAGCCGACACAACACACTTGACCCACAACAGCCGACACAACACACTTGACCAACAACAGCCGACACAACACACTTGACCCACAACAGCCGAGACAACACACTTGACCTACACCAATCGATACAACACACTTAACCCACAACAGCCGACACAACACACTTGACCCACACCAGTCGAAACAACACACTTGACCCACATTAGTCGACACAACACTCTTGTCCGACACCAGCTAACGCAACACGCTAAACCCACACCAGCTAACACAACACACTTAACACACACCAGCTAACACATTTGACCCACACCAGCAACTACAATCCCACTTGACCCACACCAGTCGACACAACACACTTGACCTTGACCCACACCAGTCGACACAACACACTTGACCACACACACCAGCTGACACAACACACTTGTCCCACATCAGTCGATACAACACACTTGACCACCTACACCTGCTAATACACCACACATGACCCACACCACTCGACACAACACACTTGACCACCCACACCAGCTGACACAACACGCTTGTCTCACGCCAGTCGACACAACACACTCCTGCCACACCAGCCGAAACAACACACTTGACCGTGACCCACACCAGTCGTCACAACCCACTTGACAACCCACAACAGCTGACACAACACACTTGACCCACACCAGTCGACACAACACACTCGTCTCACATCAGTCGACACAACACACGTGACCCACAAAGAATCTTTCTATATCGTTTCTTCTGCCAAACCAAAACAACGATATTCACTTCTCTGGTGAGTGTACTATCAACTTGTCTATCAACTGATTTTAGGTGTTGGCCCTGTATAATGATTAGTGATTTGTGGTTGGGCTTCATGTGAGGCCTTCTCGGGTGTACGTAGAAATGTTGCTTCCGTTTCTTTATGCGGACCATTATACCACAGTTAGTGCAAGCAGTTGAACAGTTATCCATGCTGGACTGCGTGTCCTGTTTTGAGTAATGGCGCAGTCATCAGCAAAAAGTTGATATAAGATGGTTGCTTCTTTCATTTTGGCGGGAACCGTAGATGCCTAAGATTGAACAGCTTCCATACGTGGTGTATCTAATATGTACGTCAGTGGCCCAGTCATGTGCAACAGCAGATGCATAGCAAAAATAACATACTAAAAAACCTTGTAGCAAGCACGCAGGTCTGTTGGACTACATTTGTGACAATGTGATGCTTCAGACAGTTCACCAACCGACATGTCATCATGAAATTGGTAGCATAGCTTGCCTGTTTCCAATGATCAAGGTCCACAACGTTTAAACCAACAAACAATGACCCCCAAACTTATAATATGAGGTTAGTCCTTTCTTCACATTTCTAATATGAAATGACAATTCCTATCGCAAGCTTCGTGAAATGAAATCTCGAAAAGTTTAGGAAGTAAATTAAACTGACGAATAAATTCTGACTGTCTAATTGACTTTTCTATGGCAGACTTATTTGAGCTCTTGTTACGGGAAAATGCTTTTTTTTTATTCGACAATAATCCTTTTGAATTAAGTTTTTGTAAACTATAGATACACGAAAGACAAGGGCAGAGCTGGAGAGATTGGCTCATGACAAAATTAAGAAGACATTCGTCGTGTCCGACGTTTAGATACACTACCTCTGCAGTGATAATCAAACGTTGTAACAAATCAACTACTCAAAGGTTCAAACGTTTAGTTGATCCCATATCAGAGACTTCTGTCAGTTACGAAGCATTAAGAACTTCATTGCACTAGATCTCAGCTTTTTATGTGGGATGATCAGTTCTTAAATAGTAGGTTAGGTACCCATTAACGTCTGATGTTCGTCCATCACAAGTAATGAAGACCACTCTTGTTCAGCCGCGTGGACAGTCTTTTCTCTTTCCGTGTCCGCTGCTCGGTGATTTGGATTAAAATGAGGAAGAAACTACGCCTTTTGTCAACCTCCCTCTCTGGTCTTGAGCTACCTTTGGCCAATGGCAAGATATTTATCGAGATGACTGGAGATAGCATAGGATGCAGAAGGTTTACTCACGAAGCCTTTCCCATAAACAGGTATCCCGAAAGGCAGCGGAGTAGAGATGACATCTAACGGTGTGTGTCGTGGCTTTTCCATAACTACTAGAGGTTGTATGGACATCACTCAGCGTGTTACTCAGTCTGGTATCTATCCCCGGCTGTGTTCGATTCATTATAGTAGTGTCTAAACTTCTCACACGCCAATTTCTGGAAGTTCAGCCGTGTGAACTAGTCCGTGAAATACGACACAGGTTTAAGCGTAGTGCCACTCATATAGCCGGTGTCCAAACCAAAATAATCAGACGGAAGAAATCACAAAAAACGAAGAAATTAACGTCCAAACGGAAAACAACACCACGTTTTCGTGAACACAAGTGTAGTCCTCGAGTAGTGTTAATTCCAGGCAAATCCGTGGTCCGGCGGCATCCATAATGAACCAAAACAGTAGAGCAATGTAGACCTGCAGCCAGTTACGATTGCGTCTAGGTAGGCATTGAGGAAACTAAGAAATAAAGATGTTACATTTCGGCGAGAACTAAGTTATCTGACAATTCTGTAACACGGACGCTGTAATTAGAATAGTAGGAGCGCCTGTTAGTCATAACTGACTATAGCATGATGGGAACTTGGAATAGTAATTCTCTACTTAGTTTCTGGTTTTCCTTTTCCTAGAGACGTTGTTGTTTCATTTCTCTGTATTGTGAAGTTTATTATCACCCAGCATGAGATGGCTTTTCAAGTTACATCTCTACTTTGATCGGTCTGACAGCATTGTCTTTTCGATATGCCTAAATCAGCCCCAATGTCTTTCTGTCCAAATTACACGCTTATTTGAATCTCAGCTATTGTCAAACGATTGTTATTTTGCCATCAGCCAACTGGCCATCGAGAATATCGTTGGGGATGTGATCATGTTCCACGAGACAAACATGGCCATGCCATCGTTGTCTTCGTTGGGTATCGAAGGAAAGTGTACATACTTGGGAGACCGATGGAAGAATGCATCTTGACATTTTTCATTCTGCCCCTCTATGTCATGCCATAGATGAATCACCCGACTCGTAGATGGAAGGTGTTCAGATCTGTGCTCTTGTGTAACTTAGGTTGCTAACGTTTTGCTAACATATGGAAGCATGATGATGGCACGTGCGTGTTAAACCACAACCTTGATCTTTATTTTAAGTTTCTCGATTTCCCGAACACGCGTAGTGAGACTAGCAAATGTGTTAGCAGCTATGCTAAGGACATTGTCAATTCTTGGGTCAGAGAGATCATTTTGTACCCCAGGTACGTAACTTATGGCACAGCTGCCAATTCATAAATGTCGATGTTAACGGTTCGTGTGACATCTACCTCCTGTCCAATCATATTTGTTTTCGAGAGTTTTCCTGTTAGCACACTATCTGTGCGCGCCTTTGATAAGTGATCGATCAAGATCTAAAATGCCTGCCCACTGTGAATGACAATTGCATCATCATTAGCCAAATTCAAGTCTCAGCTGGTGACCTTACTGATCCTCGTCTTGACCTTGATCATTGCCTAGGTTAAACAGTCAACCATCCGATATGGTGTGAAGACAGATTACCTCATTAATATTACAAAATGCAGGCTTCATTATCAGTCATGCTTGAAACCACTGTGGATACCAAATGGTTGTTAAACACTACCCTTAATTTGAACTGTTTTTTTTTATGGCCCCAGCGAATGATATTATTAGCTGTAGCAATTTATTAGGGCATCATATTTTAAGAGGATTTTTGAAAGAGTACATCCCTGCTAACTAAATCAAATGCATTTGTCAGGTCAATGAAGGGATTATTCTGCTGGCGTGACTTTCTGGTCATGTCGATCGCTGATCTCCCAGACACAAATCCAAATGATTTTTCGGATAGACACGATCAGTAAATTGGTGTATTTCTTTTAGCCGTAGTAGGTTGACTGGAACAGATTTTGGAGGCACCACGGAGCAGCGAGACATCTCTACAATTATTGCAGTCACTATTATTACCTGGATTTGTATCTAATGTCCCAATCTGAGCATCTCTCATATATTGACGAAAAATAGTCTTTCCCCAGCACAACATCATGTGCAGCGCTTGATCAAATTAGGTAGGATTCCGGCTCTGCCCGGCTAACGGGACCTTTGCCCGTAACCAAGCTATCAATGCATTCATTAAGATTTTCTAAATCAGGTTCGATGATCTAGCTCCTCATACTTGGTTAGCGTGTTTGTTTTTTGTAAGTAGAATAACCACTAGTAAAAGAAACACATAACTGCAAAACTATACTACAACAGGATACACAGCGTACTTGCATGCCAAACACACACGTTTTCGCCCTGATGCATCATATAGACCAAAGTACATATCTGATATTTTGATAATACTTACTAACGTATATATATATGGCTCTTTTCGTGTTTACATGCGGTTTAAAGCGGGTAAAAATCTCATTTGGCATCTCTAATCAAGACTAATCTTCCCTATTTTAGACAGGTACACTTTACCGCATGAGTGCAGGTCTTGGCTATTCGATTGTTCGCCTGTCTTCCATTATGCTGTAAGCGATTCCTCGGAAGTCTTTACAGTTCTATTAAATGTTGTCCTTGTAACTCTATCTTCATCCATCTTTTACTACTTTTGTAAGTCTACGAAGAAGTATGTCATTTATGTCTTGCGTTTATCATTGACTAACTTAGTCGCTCCTCTTCTACACTGAGGAATAGATGTATCTTTCATGTTCCCTGCGGCTTATAGTTCATATATGATATAGTAGGCCTCTTCAAGTCCAACAGATATGTTGCCTCTTACGACATGTCTGACAGGTTGCAGTGGAACTATTCCTTACTGTCCATTCAGACCCAGAAACACACATTTGTGCTATATTTAGAATTTAGTTAGCTAAATGTGTTTGTCAGCTATTGCCTTTCTCGACCTATAGCTGTTGTTAGCTTGCAGATCGTCCTAGAGAATGAGTAATGGTGACATCCTAGAAATGTACGCCCCAACCTACAGTTAGCTGGTGATGTATATCAAGAAACACATTACCGGCAGCCATTTTAGATAATACTGCATCATAAAATGTTGACTTCGAGGTTCCAGTAGTTATTTTTAGCTTGAACGGTCAAAATCAATTTTGAAATTTGCATTTGACAGCCAGATATAGGACTAGTTCCGAGAGAAAGGAGATTATGAAATCAACGATGCATATTAAGAAGTTTAACTAACGGATAAATCTCAAGAAGACCTCATTAAATTCGCATGAAAAGACCATTACAGCGTGTCAAATGTAATGCCCGAGAAAATCCATTAATGTTACCAAAGAGATCATATGAGGATACTTTGCGTCTTAATTCACCCCAAACAAAATAAACATATCTTTTTAACATCAAACAAGAGACAGTGACGTCGCAGAATAATCTACTTTTTAACTGTTGGGTGGGTGTTAAACATTCTGCGAGAAGAAACGAAAATGTCCTTTTCTGCATTCTCTTGTTCCTCCCGTCTTAGCAATTAATTTCTGGAATCTATCCATGTTAGTCCATGATAAGGAGAATAGCATTAAGTTTCTACAGCAGCGTGGCATTATCCATGCTGTCAGACGATGTAACAACAACCATGTGTTCTAACCCTCTGTAACCCTAATTCTAATATGAAACCTAACCATAGCCGTAATCCTAGCCCTTAACGAAAAGAAACATATTTAAAATATTTGGACAAGCAGAACATATCTCAGAAAGTGAATAAAACAGCAAAAATAGGCTTTTAAAAAAAAAATCGCTCAGAGGATCAAGACTGATAGTAAAAGCTTATTCTCTTATGTTAGAAATAAAAACAAAGAACGAAAGACAAAGTAGGCCCTCTCATAGACAGTACAGGGAAAATAATAAGTGAGAATAGGGAGGCTGCTAATCTGCTCAATCAGTACTTTTTCACCTTCTACACAAAAGAGGACTGCTCCAAGATCTCAGAGCCTGTAGATATTTTTCAAAGAGACATGGATACAGATGGATTAAGATCAATCTGTTTTACAGAGGAAATGGTTTAAAACAAATTGGAGGGGTTGAAAGTGGATAAATGTCCAGGTCAAGATGGTATTCATACAAAATTGCTATCTGAAATTATAGACCAACTAGCAAAACCATTGGCTATATAATGTTCTCAATCACTTGCAAAAAGGATTGTTCCACGGAATTAGAAAGATGCAGGAGTGATCTAAGGGGATAACTCCTGCATCTTTCTAATTCCGTGGAACAATCAAGAAGGGCAAAAAATCAGATCCAGCAAATTATAGACCGGTGAGTTTAACGAGCATAGTCTGTAAATTGTTAGAGCCAATAATCAAAGATAACATTGTAATGCATTTAGACAAGTTTAATCTAATTAGAAATAGTCAGCATGGGTTTACTGAAGGGAAATCGTGCTTAACAAATCTATTAGAATTTATGGAGGAGGTTACCAACATGATAGATAAGGGGAGCCAGTGAACGTTATTCATCTAGATTTTGCAAAGGCATTTGATAGAGTACCTCATCAACAGTTATGTCGAAAGTTAAAATCACATGGAATAAGAGGGGAAGTTGACAAATGGATTGAAAATTGGTTAACGGGAAGAAAGCAGAGAGTGGGCACAAATAAGGAGTACTCTAAGTGGTGTGAAGTGAAAAGTGGAGTGCCACAGGGCTCAGTTTTGGGACCAATTTTGTTCTTGATTTATAGAAATTGTTTTGGACATTGATATGGGATCCATGATTGCAAAATTTGCTGATGACACAAAACTATGCAGTAGTGTCTCATCTAAAGCACAAGTGGATATATTGAGATCGGATTTACATAAAATTCTAAAATGGTATGTAGTCTAGCAAATGGAGTTTAATATAGATAAATGTACAGTCATTCACATGGGTAGATCCAATATGGAACATAATTACTGAATGGGATAGAACAATATTAGAAAGATAGAAAAGGAAAGAGACCTAGGGGTTATAATAGATCATACAGATAAAGCGAGTAAGAAAATTCAGGTAGCAGTGAAAAGGGCAAATGCAATGTTAGGTATGATAAAAAGAAATATTAAACATAGGAGCAAGGAAGTGATAATCAAACTGTATAAAGCATTAGTTAGACCTAGATTGGAGTACTGCGTCGAGTGGATGCTGGAAATAATACCAAAAAAAAGTGCTACAAAGCTGATAGTGGGATTCCAAAGGCAAAAACGGCAAGGCGAAGGCCGTCGTCCATCGTAGACGAGGATGGCATAATTAATTTTGATAGCGCTATTTTTAGTAAGGATTAACTGCGCTACTTTTTATCCTCACTCTCTCGTCTCGTGCCGCCCGACCCCAGTGGCAAGTCAAGGATAAGACGACTAGAGGGCGACTACGAGATGCAGGGGACTCCGCATCAAGCACCCGTGAAAAAGACTTCGCCACGGAATCCCGGATAGTGGGATTCCAGAATTACAGTTATGAGGAAAGACTCAGAAAAACCGGCCGACAGTGTCTAGAAGAGAGAAGAATTCGTGGTGACTTAATACAGTTTTAAAAGATGACCAGAGGAATGGATACATTACACTATAACACGTTTTTTTAAAAAATACAGCCGCCCACAAGAACAAGAGGGAATAGCTACAAATTAACTAAAGAGAGGTCTATATTAGATATTGGGAAATATTCTTTTAGTCAGAGAGTGGCGAATTCTTGGAATGCATTGCCAAGGGAGGTATGGACAAATTAATGCATTTAAGAAGAAATTGGATGCGCATAGCTTTTAGAGCCGTGATGTAAATACAATTGGTTGTATACAGACTCTGTAGAGTCTTCTAAACCAGTATAAAGACGTTAAGTTAAGTTAAGATAAGTTAATATAATCCTAACTCTAACTCTGACCCTAAACTTAACCTTTTTCAAAATTGAATATAACAATAGTTTCTACACTTCTATTTTTATCTAAGCCTTTACCCATATACAAAATAAAATTATATTGATCTGTCCTCCCCTTGACCAGAAATGGAATGTGCCGTTACGTCTGAAGGAACCCCCTTCCTCCCCCCCCCCCCCTGGAACTCTGTTTGGGGTGAATTAAGACACAAGTACCCAGATGAGAAATAATGACATAAATATTGTATGAACTACTCCTTGAAGCCGAGTCTGAACACATAAGACGAAAGAGACATGAGGAAGTTGAACACAATTTGATCAGCTATCACTGCGCATATACAATCAAACTGATTATACAGGGGACAGCGTGGTCTAGTGGTTAAGTGACACGGCTCACAAGCAGAAGGTGCTGGGTTCGATCCTCATAACAGCACCGGCCGTTACCCCGGGGAAGCAAACCCTTAGAAAATGCAGGAGGAAGCAGACCCTTACATAAAATGCATGCTGAAGTCGGATGCACTGGGCCTACAGGCGCACAATAAAAACCGCGGTGCAATCACACCGCCTTGGCGGTTAGAGAAATAAGGCGAACGCCAAAAAAACAAACAAACAAAAATGATTATACGAAACCTGGGCAACACCTTTTTTAAAAATATGTGACGTAAACCACACTTCAAAAACAAAAAGTAGACGCTAAACTGCAGGATTTTTTATGATTATATGTACATTTTAAAAAGAATTAAAATTGTCTCATCCTCACTGGGATCAAAAATACAACTGACACTGAAGAAAAGAGGAAATACATTCAATTTGTAGGAGAACTTTGACCAAATTATAGTTAAAGTAGACAGCATTTAATTGCCCAACCTATTGATTTCCATAGAATATAATTTCCAATAAACGATGCTAATCAAGAAACAATCGGGTTTCTCGTTCGTTCAATTCAGATGTATCCGATTTTGCCTAGAGATAATGGGAAATTTAAAAATAAATATTTCATAAACAAATAATCTACATTTTAAACCCCTACAGATTAACAGTTTTTAATAAAACGAATATGTTAGTAAGAATAGAAATGATTGAGGTGATCACTTTACATTTCATTTGGATATTTTGTTTCAGATTTACTACACTCTTAACAAATGTTATAAACTTTTAATTGGTCAATCAGTTTATATAAAAGTCAGATTAATACATGTTTTTTTCACTTTCAATATAATATATTTTTTCTGTATAGCTAGCTTCATAATTTTCCTTACATTTGCCATTAATTATATGCAAATCTATGTTTAAAAGCGGATAGGAAGAAATCTGTGAAGTAGGGGTAAGGGATGGGGGCATGGGTTCATACCCAGGCATTTCTGGATATCTTGGTGCCATCGTCTTCTTGGTCTATCCTTTCCTCTTTTACCTGGCACCATACACACCATCACTGTTCTCTCGAGACCGTTGTATCTCTTGATGTGACCAAAGTATTTGCATTTTCTGGCCGAAATGGAATTGAAAAACCAGTTCTCCTGTATGCTCAACTCTTGTCCAATGTCTGCATTTGTTGTTTTTTCTCTGCACAGGGTATTCTGAGCATCTTTCTGTAACATTTTGACTCGAAGTATTCGATTCTTTGTCTGGAAGTTGGGTAATCGTCCATGATTCGCAGCCATAAGCTGCCACAGAAAAAACACAGGATCTCAAGACTTACTTTTATCATTTTGTTGGTGCTCTGCCATAATTTCTTTTGGCTGTTCAGTCTCTGAATTGCCATGGCTAGTCTTCTTCTGATTCTTCTTCACCATTTTTGTCAATTCTGGAATGTTCATATTCAAAATGTGTGACCTGATGTATTTCCGCACCACCCACTGTAAATTTATGCTGACATTGTGTTTTGTCGGTGGTCATTATCTTTGTTTTATTTATGTTTATAAACAGGTTTTGATCTTTTTTTTTGATTATGGTACTGAATTACTTGATGAATTTGGGCCTATATTTTAGTTCAAATACAATTATGAAAGTGTACGTTATCAATACGGCAGTGACTGGGTTACTAATGTAACAAAAGAAAAAAAACTCCACATTCACATCAGTTTTACACATGCCTAACAGCGTTCAGAAATTACATTATGAAATATTGCAACAACTAATTACAATAAGAAATAATGAGACACATAGTATGGACAAAGCCAGTTAGTACTACATTGACGCCCAACAAATGAAGTGGACTGGTCATTTAGTCAGAAGGAATTATGACTAGCCTGCAGCGAAAGTATATCATATGCAGGTCTACGGTCCATGAGCAAGAGGTCGACATCGACGCCCTTGGATCGTGGGTGTTCCTGACCCTTTCAGGAAGTTACACCGAACGACAGCACAAGTCTCCCACTTGGCGATAATAAGAAATATACGTATACGCGAAACCGCATTGCAAGAACAGTATGACAAAACAAGAAGAAGAAGAAATATTAAAATAACAAATTACCAAAGCAAATGTTAGAATAACAATCAAAAAGTACACAAACTAAAAATATATTCGAATCCCAACAACAGAGAAACGGAAATGTTTTCTCATTACACCCGAAGCAGTTTATTTTGGCTTGCCTAGAATGTCAAATACTTGATAAAAGGTGAGGCAATGCTGCCAGATAACGTCAACACGCAACCCTCAAAAAGTGTAACAAAATCCATAACCGACATTTCTTAATTTTCCCCTTACCTAACTGTATATTGTAAACCGTTTAGCATTGTTAGACAAGTTAAATTACACGGGACAACAGCCAAAACAGTTAGGAGACAAATGTCCCTTTAGTCAACTAACATGAACATGCTGATCACGAATATTGATAATACAATCTCGATTTAGCTTTAGTTTTAAATATCGGGAGGGACGGGGAGGGGGTGAGGAAGGAGGTGTATTCGGATGAAATTGGTGAGATGCACCTGATGAAAATCGAATGTGGAGTTCGTGATTCTTTATGAAATTGGAAACCGTTAGTGTCAATTAGTTGGATGACACAATCTCCAGCAATTAATGAAAACACATTTCCTTCTTGTCATCATATAGGTTGTGGATTATGTGAGTACAGACGTTCATTTCCAGATGCCTAGAGAATTTGTGAATTTTGCGCATTGCTTATGTTGTTTTTGTTTTGTTTTTTGTTTGCGAGCAAATTACTTTCTTATCACAAAGGTGACACATTACATCGATGAAAAAGAAAGCTTACAGCATTTACTTAGGTTGCGCGATAGCTGACCAGAACCCTAAATATATGGTGTCGATGCTGTGCCACAAATTTACACTGCTGGTATAACGGATAAAAACAATCGATGCATTTGGTAGTTTAAATGGTGTATAGGGAACCGACAAACCAGCTTAATGATCATTGCTCTTGATTGACTCCTCCAAACTTGCTGGCACAAGCTGGGCAGCAGACGAAAGAATACTCAAGAAACTGTACACTGGAAGAGTGAGACCAGTTCTCGAGTATGGCATTGCGGCGTGGGCAACAGCAGCAAAGGCGAACTTTGATAAAATTAGCACACTTCAAAACCAAGCAATGCGAGTTATAACAAGATTACAAATCTGCAATCCATGACCGACAGAAGAGACTGCAGAGACCAGCAGCAAGCAGAGAAACTAAGAAGACTGACAGACCATCCAATGCATCAACGACTAAATAGATTTGGAAAATGGAAACTAAAGCGGAGAAACTTTGCAGAAATAGCCAAAGCAAAGAGGAGCGAAGACCCTATGAACACAGAAACAACACCAAAGCCCATCCCTACTGTACGGAAACCCACATGGGAGCAGCATATCAATCCGGAAGTGATAGAAAATATACCACTTATTGGAAACAAGAACAGCCAGACTGAAAAATAAAGAAGAGACATAATCCTGAGGTACATAGCGGAAAACTATCCAAGCATGGACTGGACCCATGCATACACCGACGGTTCTGTAACAAACACAATACAGAATGTAGGGGGAGGAGTATTCCTGAGTCTAACAAATGGTAGAAAAATAACATTGTCCCTGGCAACTGGAAAATTATCAAGCAATTTCAGAGCGGAGGCTGAGGCAATGAAGGCTGCAGTAAAAGCAATGCTGACAGGCGAAAGCAATGAAAGCCAGATAGTCCTGTTTACAGATGCCCTGGTCGTGGTTGCAGCACTAAAAAGCCTGAAAAATACTGAACTAAATGATTTAAGAGCAGTAATCTGTCAACTATGCCAGCAGTCCGCACCAAAATAGTAGTGGTACAGTGGGTTCCATCCCACTGTAACATCCAAGGCAACGAGGAGGCAGCCAGACTGGCAAAAGAAGGTGCAATACTACCACAACCAGATTCTAGTCTGACCTACGAAGAGTCCAAAAGGTTTATTAGGGCCAGATACATGGCTAAATGAGAAACAGAACATACTGGCTACACAAAAAATGATGCCTACTACCAGCTGAACAAAAGAGAGCAGGTCGTGATCTTCAGACTCCGCACAGGCCAAAACACACTGAGGTACCATCTATTCAATAAACTGAAGATAGGTGACACTGACGAATGCACATCTGGTACAGGGAAAATGACCGCTGAACATCTACTGCAAAATTGCCCGACGTATGAGGACCAGAGAAAGAACACGTGGCCATCACCAGTGCCAACACTAGACAAGCTATATGGCAGTGTCGACAGCCTCAGGATGAAAGCTGCTTTCTTCGAACATATTCAAGTTGACGTCTGACAGCGTACGAAGAAGAAGAAGAAGAAGAAGTAGAAGAATGACTCCTCCAATTGGACATTACATTTCTAAGAAGACAAAGCAGCTTTTAACCGATCTGAATATTTATGCTGCTATGTCCCGGTGTCTCACAGTAAAGATATTTGCTGTTCCGGACACAGCACATTCTTATATTCTTAATGATGAAGAAAACAGTAATGTCCAGTGAATATCCTTTACCCGTGGAAGCATCTACATCATAGATCTTGATATCGTAACTATTGTAGAGTAAGCACAGCCATATACAATTACCAAGAGTGAATGTAATTATTTATCGATAGATATGTTAGAATAGTTAAAAGGTAAAGCAGAGCTGTTTGAGTCCAGAATGCAGCAATGGAATCTTCTTGAAGACAACATGCGGATGTATGGGTTTTCAGGAAACAGCTAAAACAAAAAAATCGTAACAATTTTTCATAATGTAAAATAAGCCCTTATTGCTTCGGGCTGGCAAAGTCGGTCTATAGACCACAAAGACTGTTCAGTAATTAGTCCAAGTTGAGCTTGAAATGTCTGCTGTTCCATAGTGGTGACGTTTACCATCTCTTCTACTTGGTTATGCAGCCCACACGAAAGAAGCCCACAACAAAATGAAACAATAATTAGGGTTGTTGTTTTTATATTGCTCTTTTTGGGTGATTGTTAACATGTATGAAGTGTAGGTCTTGGCCAGTTCTGTTGTTTTGTTTTAAAACAACTATCCCAGTGACATATATTTCAATTGCTTGGGTCCAGGAGAAGAATTTATGGAAGGCTTAGGAATAATGATCACTTGCCCCTGCAGTCGCAACGTTGTGCGCATGCTAGATTTTTTTAAATCTCCATTAGTTTGAAACATTTGTTTTTCAGAAGTGAATTCATGTCCTCTTCGTCAGAAAAGCAGCAAGCTACCCACTCAGCAACCTACTCCTCTTTGTTTAATAATGATAACTCCAACGTATTCTTTATTGTTGTTATTTCATTGTTAAACCACCACTATACTTTGTAATTGCCCTTCCATCTCGGCCATGCCACTATCATTCACACCGCTCACTCTGGTATCTTCATTTCTGTGCCAGCATTACTTCTTCACGTGTTTATCAATCGGGTATGCATCATTCGCTCCTACGGGTTCACCGAGTTTATTTTGTCACTTAATCTCCACGTGCATTTTCTCATCTGGCGCGTGTCATGCCTGCTGGGGTTAATGATTAATTCGCTGTTATTTGTTCATGATGTGGTGTAAACTAACTTAACATAGAATGATGAACCGATGCAACTATTTTTTAACATTAACAAATACATTCTTCCTCAAATAATGAGTTTAAGACAGTACATCCATAAAATAAACGTGCATAAATAGGATTGGCCAGGTAATATAACGTAATGTGGTGTCCTATAAGAAAAATTGCCAAATGTATGGGCCAGGAATATTTCATATCATAAAAGACTGAACGATTTTAAACAAGGACATATAAAATAATATTTTGTTTTGAACTGAAGAATGCTAATAAAAGACAAATACAAGAATGTGTAATGTTAGACTAAAGAGTTATATTCTAAGACATTAAAAATAATATGTAATGTTATACTGGAACATCATTTCAAGGACATACGCAAGCATATCTATTTATACTGAAGAATTCTGTTCCAGGACACATACAATAATATGTAGTATTTGACTTAAGAATTATATGCTAATACATTTAACTAAATATGTAGTATTTGACTGAAGAATTATATTCAAATACATTTAACTAAATATGTAGTATTTGACTGAAGAATTATACTCTAATACATTTAACTAAATATGTAGTATTTGACTGAAGAATTATACTCTAATACATTTAACTAAATTTGTAGTATTTGACTGAAGAATTTTACTCTAATACATTTAACTAAATATGTAGTATTTGACTTAAGAATTATACTCTAATACATTTAACTAAATATGTAGTATTTTACTGAAGAATTATACTCTAATACATTTAACTAAATATGTAGTATTTGACTGAAGAATTATACTCTAATACATTTAACTAAATATGTAGTATTTGACTTAAGAATTATACTCTAATACATTTAACTAAATATGTAGTATTTGACTTAAGAATTATACTCTAATACATTTAACTAAATATGTAGTATTTGACTTAAGAATTATACTCTAATACATTTAACTAAATATGTAGTATTCGACTGAAGAATTATACTCTAATACATTTAACTAAATATGTAGTATTTTACTGAAGAATTATACTCTAATACATTTAACTAAATATGTAGTCTTTGACTGAAGAATTATATTCTAATACATTTAACTAAATATGTAGTATTTGACTGAAGAATTATACTCTATACCTTTAACTAAATATGTAGTATTTTACTGAAGAATTATATTCTAACATCTTTAACTAAATATGTAGTGTTAGACTGAAGACTTCAGTTTAAGGACATATAAAAGAATATGTAGCGTTAAACTGGCAAACTCTATTCAAAGACATACAAGAATATGCAGTATTAGACTTGCGAATTCTATTCAAAGACATACAAGAGTATGTGGTGTTAGACAGGCGAACTCTATTCAAAGACATATACAAGAATGTGTAGTGAGACTGAAGAAATCTATTCAATGACACATAAAAGAATATGAAGGATTAGACTGGAGAATTAAGTGCCCATGACATATAAAAAAATATATAATGCCATAATACTGAACCATCTTTTAACGGAAAGATGAAGAATCATATAATGTAATATTGAACTGATTGACTATTTTCAAAAAACGAAGAAAAAATATATAATGTGACACAAAAGTGAAGGAGTCGTTTCAAGAAATGAGGGGAGAATATGTTTTTATATGAAAGACAAGTGACAATATATCTAGCAATGCTCAATTAATATAAAATGATAAATCCTTCTTCTTGTTCCTTTTTCATTTTAGCCGGAGAAAAAAGCCACCACTTCATTTGGCCTCTTTCAGAAGACCTGCGCGAAAGTATTATGCATTCTTTTCAGTGGTGGTTCCTGTAGTAATTTGTTTTATATGATGAAGTTCTAGTCCTATGTCTATGACGTTATTGTCACATTAGCTGTCTAATTCTTTCCTCCCCATTATATGTACATTGCAGCCTAGGTCTTCCTCTCGATCTCATTGTTGGAAATGCTCCCTCGAGTATAATGTTAGGTAGACTATTTCATCTTGTCTCGCTACCGTGTCTTTGAAGTGTCTTAAGTGTTTTTACAACTGTCAGTGAGTCTTTATGTGGTTTATTATTGCGATATATTGTTGTTTATTTGCTGACATTGTAAAACACTTCTAATATGTCCAATAAATAGTAAACGTGTACATAATGGCATGGAAGACAAAAAAAAAAAAAGCTTCAGAACTTAAATAAACTATTTAACACAATTTTTAACGAACGTGAAAGCCACTATCCAACTATTACCACTTCTCGTAGACATCTGTTAAAATCCTTTAATAAGATCTATAAAATGTCATGTTATTTCCAACTACATTGAAAATACTTCTTCTTCTTCTTCGTTCGCTCTCAACCTCCCGCTACCAAGATCTGAAAAAAGCTTTGCAAGTAGCGGAATGTAGTCCAGAGAACGGAATGCGTTGTGTCGTGGTTTACAGTTTGACTGCGATATTTGCACCTTTCGGTGCTTCTTCTTCTTCTTCTTCTTCTTCTTCTTCTTCTTCTTCTTCGTTCTCAATCTCCCACTACCAAACACTGAAAGGACTTAAGTAGCAGAATGTAGTCCAGAGAACGGAATGCGTTGTGTCGTAGTTTACAGCTTGGCTGCGATATTTGCACCTTTCAGTCCAACATATCCGACTTCAGCAAGCATTTTTGAGTACCGGGTTGTCCTCCCTCTTAAATTCCTTCTCCTTAGCCAGTCTGCCCTGTTGCAGCCTGTTATCCAAGATCACCGCGTGGAGGTGTAGAAGGGTCTTGGCAGCTCTGGTTCGCTAACCCTGACGCTAGCAGTCAGCTATGGGTCGCTGACCGCTGCAGTTCATGCGCTGATCAGCTCTGGTTCGCTAACCCTGACGCTAGCAGTCAGCTATGGGTCGCTGACCACCGCAGTTCATGCTCTGATCAGCTCTGGTTCGCTGTCCCTGACGCTATCAGTCAGCTATGGGTCGCTGACCGCTGCAGTTCATGCGCTGATCAGCTATGGGTCGCTAACCCTGACGCTAGCAGTCAGCTATAGGTCGCTGACCACTGCAGTTCATGCGCTGATCAACATTTTGATCCCCCAATGAAAAGACAGGAAGACCATTTGATCGTTACGAGTTATTGTATTATGACATTTTTCAGTAGTAATTTCTGTATTGGTTTTTGGATACTGCACTGTTCGCTCTATTTTCCAATAGACTGACAATATTTTCGAACGGTTCATCCGTGTTTTGTCATCTCTATGTGTTTCTGTTCTCAACGACCAAACGCCATTCATTTACCAAGACAAGAAATGATTGACACTACCATCTGTTTCTATTAAAATAGCCACAGTTAAACGTTATTGGAAGCAGAAATAGAAAATAACCAATATTTAACAACAACCTTATCTATTCGAATACTTTCGAGAAAATAGTGTTAGATGTAAACAACATATTGTCATTCAACTTGTCATTGGATGAAATATATTTAGAAATATAACATGACAGACATTTAGTTCGGTTGGGATACATTTCTAACCACAATTTTATGACGATACGTAATGCAATAATTGTCTAAAATTAACTAAGTTGATGAAAGTGGGAATAGTTAAAATGTTCTTCTATTTGTGAAATTATGGGAATAAAAATCAAAACACATGTTTAATATCCAGTGTCAAAGAAAGTCTTAACTTGCAGGTCGCTCACATTGGCGCGTGCTCACCATTCTTTGAGCATTTACTGCATTCTGGAACGTCTCTAATTTGAAAACAATTATGTGCATTCCTTTTAAAATATTTTGGACATAATTGTTTTTCGTTTCTACTTCTGACCCTAGCGAAAATGAGATATTCTATGTTTTATACCTGAATTATATAATGTATTGTTTTTTGAACTTTTCTCCAAATCCCGGAGACTAACCCATATTCTACGAACTTTTAATCTTAGTAAAATATAATGCTGACAATGGCATGGGTTGAAGAGTATTGTACCCTTGTGGTGTTATCATAGAACGATAATAAACTGACACGGGCACATGCGGGTGAGCTAGTTGGATAACAGTCTCAATGGCAGGTGGATAGGGGTTCTAACGCAGAGAATCAACTTTATTTCTATCGGAGATTAAATTAAAAATCAAGTCTGCTAGCGGGTAATATAAGTTAGCGGCATGTCCTTTACAGAAAGTCGCTTCTTACAAATGTCACCTATTTTGGCTGTTATAAGGTTCTTGGCGAGTGTGCAGTACGGTAGGTTGCTATTACTTTCGGAGCAATCGGCCGAGAAAAAAACGCAAGTGTCTGCCAAACTGGACACGATGCCAATCGAACCTGGTGCGCTGGGATTGTAATTGAGAAAACGTCGAACTGATAGTTCTATCAAACAGACATACTCATAATGTCGACAAAAGTATACATATCAAAGGTATGCAACACAAGGACAAACGGGGAAGAAATATGTATCGAAAAAGTCGAATCGACAACTGGATGTCGAGGCATCTGCAATTTGTTGTTCTCCGAATCACAACTCATCGTTTCATCAATCATTGACGGACATTTACTCAGCTATAGATTTTTTCTTTGAACCTCTGAACCTTTAAACCTCTGAACCTCGGCACAAATGTACCGAAGCACTCAACGAACCTGTTAAGCTCTGGACCTCTCAGTTACATAATTACCATGGCACTCTGGCAGTTACAGCCGGCTGGCTTGACCTAGCCGAGAGCATACCGTACATCAAGGCTATGTGCTCGCGTATGCTGTAGATGCCAACTCATGTAAACAATTAGAAGGAATGTTAGTAGGAAGGAGGGGTAACATTTAAGAGGACGAAAATCTACATCAGCAGTTCTAAAAGTTGATCAGTTGTTAGACTCCTTCAATATTATTTGAATTCATTGTTGTATGACCGGAAACAGTTCGGCATATCCACAAGTTCCATGAACATCTAGAACAATTTGCCTGTAGAATAAATGACTACATAATTGAAGCTGTTCTCACGACATGGAATATATGTGAAAGTTCATTTTTTAATTAACTAAAATATTCGATTACGGTGGAGCAGAAATCCAGCCAGAAATATGACAGGAAGTGCAAATAAGAAATCTGATCCATGTTTTCCAACATCTTTAATAGGAATTTGGTAATCACGGCGGTAAAAGAGTGTATTCTACCGACTAGAGCATAATGAAAAATGTTTTGCCAGTTTATTTATTGTGGTACCTTGGAGATGTTCTAATAGTTTATTTATTGCAGCACCATAGAGATGTGCTAAAAATGTGTTTATTGTGATGCCTTTGAGTTGATGCAATACATAGGTTCTCAGTCAAGTGAATTATATTGTTTTTGGAGTACAGAGACTACCGAACAAACTGTTAAAATATTGAACATGCTTCAAACTACAATTCTATAAATTATACAAAACGTACATGACATACCACTTTAATTTATTGTGGCCATATAGTCGACCAATTTTAATTTCATCTGACACTGCTTTGTTTAAATCGGAAAAAAGGATATGTTTTTATTTCAAAGATCGAGTAAACACTGTTACAAGACCCATACAATTTGAAAATGTTGATCGTACCGTGCGATCTTAAAACTGTGTAAACTATTTTGAAAAACAGATTAGAGAAACAAACTTTGCAGCACATTCACTATTAAACTGTTCTTTTCAAAGGAAAATCAGCGACATGGTCATTGACAATAAAGATCAACTTTTACAGATCAGATCTGTAGCATTAGGCGTATTTCCAATTCAACGATGTGGCATTGTGTAATCAGTTGCTGGTGTTTTAAAGATATGTTCACTAGGTTCATTTAAAGATATGTTTCTCCATTGTTCTCCTCTTGTAACAGCTATCAGAGTCTCATATATTTTGAAAAAAAGTGTAACCTTTCTTTGAATCAGAGAATGCTTTGTTTCAGTGATTGTAGGTGCTGTACAGATAAAGCACCAGCTACGTTGCGAATAGAATGTTGATTTCACGTTAGTGTGAAAAAATGAGCTCCAAAAGTGAATGGCATGCATTGTATGATCCATGGTGAGGAAACGACATACAAAAGAATACTACAACCTCACTAGACAAGGAGAATCTCTCCACTCCCGACTTTTCAAGCAGTTTAGTATTAACATGGATGCAGGTCATCATTTGCTACTTTTGAACACAAATATTTCATAGAGGTGAAGATAAAATGTAAATGGGCGAGTATTGAAGCTTTGAGATGAACATTAAATTATTTTTTTTTTAAATGCACGATAAATTTATGTTTTTTCTTGGTTGGGTGATCAGCAAGCGATCATGAGTATTGACTATTTGGCTTACGCTCTTGAGCAGTTGAATAAACTCAATCTTCAGATGCAAGGAAATAATTCAAACATAAAATGCATTGATACCTACATCTTTCATGAGGAAGCTGCACAATCTGAAGAAAAAGATGGAGATAAAAAATATGTTGCAATATGTTAGAAAATGTCGTTAGTTCTTGTTGCTGATGGCGATGACAAATAGATTCCAGAATTTGCCGAAAAGGAAATTGTTGCAGCATTTTAAAGAAATGTAAAACTAATTATGTCAATGTTCCTGAGATCAGTAATTATTTACTGCGAAATCCATACTAATTGACCGTTGACAAGTTCCTGATGAATGTCAACATTCATTTATATAACTGAAAACTGATTAGAAAGCAAGATATATGTTCGATGAGAAATCATTCACCTTTATTTCTACCAAAAAGTGACAGATTGAATCAATCAACTTACAGATAGCGATCAAAGCAGCAATTTGCGGCTTATAAACCAGCAAATAATATTTATAGTCCGTCTTTTAATTCATGAACAAGATCCGAAGCAATTATCTTAAAAACTGCATGTCATATACAAAGGAATTTTCACATGCAGCTTTGTAATATACATGAGGCTAAAACATTGATATTATTTAGTCCATAGATCTTGAGAATTTTGCACATCGTCGAATTCCTTTGATCTTTTGCGACCATTGCAAAGAAATGACTTTAAATTTAAGATTTTAAAGTACATATTTCTCGTCGAATTTTGTTCATAGGCGTTTCTTGATATGTCTTGATAGATCAATTGATTGTTTGTTTTGGCCTTTATGTACAGTCGCATAATGGCACCAATGTGCAACTGTTAGTACAGCCCTTCGGTCACCATTAGACCCCAATGTTGTATCAATTTATGTTGCTTAAAGCATTTGGATATTGAAATGTATTTGTTGTCCTTGTATGTACACTTAATTGTTTTGATAAACATACGCTGATTCATGAAAATCTGCTAATCAGTGTATCCACAAAAGATTATATTAATCACTCCGAATCTGTCGATTCAAAGAGGTTGATAATTGTTACTGGCTGGACAAATTGTAATCCATCTCGTTGCCAATACTATGTTCTTCTTCCTGGAGCACATATTGAACAACTTCTTCCACAACTGAATGTCTATTTTTAAAAGGTACCAACGTGTCAGCACTTCAACATCACACATTTTAAATGCCCTGTTCTGTTCGGCAACTTGTGCTTTGACTTTAGCCTACACAAGCTCAATAAGGTTTAGATGCGCCTGATATGCATGCAGTCGTAGAAAAGTGTAACCGTACTCTTCAATGATTTTGTCAATATTTTACACCTTTGTCTTCCTCACAAGCTGCAACAATTCGGGCTTCAAATATATGTCGTCGAAATTCACTTTTTTCTTAGCTAGCCATGTCCTAATTTGAGCTTTTGTATTTGATGCAGTTGGTACTTTGTCTTGCTCTGATATTGCATTGTGATAAGATGCATTATCCGTTACTAGGCATGGTAGTCCATCCATTATTGGAAGTAGATCATTCGTCATCCAGTGGCTGAAAATGGATCCATTGATTTAAGTGTGATAGTCTCTACCATTCGGTACTTTTTTATTGGAAAATAAGTTCAGCTTTATGGACAAGTCCTTTTCCACTGGTTCCGGCATACATTAGTAAAATGCACTGCATTTTGCTGCTTGGAATTTGTCTTTTCTGTTCACATTCAACTGATTGTCATTCTTTACCATGGGTGTGGTGGGCATTGACCCAGGATATGTCCGTATATAATACTATAGCTTTGCCTACGCCATTCACGTTTCTGTCTCAGGTATTTGCTTCTGGCATCAATCAAATGTGACTTTTAAAATATAATATTCCTGCCGCCTGACGTTTTCCTGAATGTAACTCCGGCGGCTCTGGCAGTTTTCCAAAGAGTAGTTTTGTAAATTTCAAAAATGCAGTCGGAATGCAATGTTAGTTTTAGTTTCCGGAGAATAACAAGTTGATTTTTCGTCAACAGTTTCAAAATCTTCCGTTTTATGACATCTCTGTCGAAATTGTCAAAATTTCTTTACTGCCTTGTTTGAAATGAGTGCACCCTGAGTCATGTCCAATCTAACAGTTAAAGGATCATCTACCCAGACCAAGCGCCAATTGCGTTCCTTTCTGTGGGTCACGGATATCGCAATATAAATGACCCATCTTAGATTTCCTGCGGAAAAATTGGTATAGTAAAACGGTAACCTTCTGCATTGTTTTAAATGTACACTTCAAACTCATTTTGAAATTGATATCAATGGAACTTATGAAAAAGCAACTATATGTCACAACAACAAAACCACAAACTATGATATCGGGATAAGCCGATGATGAACGACAGTTTCACATGAAAGGCCTTGGTTGTTTTCCGCACTCTACAAAGTGTATAATTTGTGCACGGATAAATCAGAAATTTGTTTCTACTCAGCCTAGTTGCATGTCAAAACATCGATTTTTTTAAACCGCACCACTATGTACCGTATACGTGTTAACATTATGTCCAATTCAGGGAGATTGCTTTTAATATAGCCTAATGAATACATTTTTCAAAATTCATCAAATTTGTTTGAGAAAAATATTTACTTGAGGTCATTGATATTCTAATGCTGCGTGTAAAAAAAATCATTTGGATCTGAAATGCTGTTTAGTAGAAAATTGCTTTGGACATTCTTTATGAATTAAAATACAGACTATAACAATCAGCCAGGCTGAAGAGATCTGGAGCGGTGCAATCGCTGTAGTAGTGAGCGTCACGCAGATGAAGCCAAGCGCAAGCGCATGGATGACCACGGTCCTACTTCATCAGAACACTCGGTATGTGAGTAAAGCTACTGCAACCCGCCACTTAACGTCCTTTTCAGGATGCACAATAGATTAAAGATATTCACTGTGGGCATACAATAACACCACCATCAATCACCTGAACAAAATTCAACCTCAACACACTCGTGACTGCCATATCGCTAATCATCGTTAAGAAAAGATATTGATTTCAAGAAATACATCTTTCTCCAAGGTCAGATAAATAGAAGGGATCAAGATGCTGAGCAGCGCATGAGCTGCAGTGGTCAGCGACCCATAGCTGACTGCTAGCGTCAGGGCCAGTGAACCATATCTGCCAAGACCCTTCTACACCTCCATGCGGCGATCCTGGATAACAGGCTGCAGCAGGGCAGACTGGCTAAGGGGAAGGGATCGAAGAGGGAATGCTAACCCGGTACTCAAAAAATGCTTGCTGAAGTCGGATGTATTGGACCGAAAGGTGCAAATATCGCAGTCAAGCTGTAAACTACAACACAACGCATTCCGTTCTCTGGACTACATTCTGCTACTTACCCTTTCAGGGTTTGGTAGTGGAAGATTGAGAACAAACGAAGAAGAAGAAGAAGAAGATAAATAGAACACTTTGCATCACACTACACAACAATTAACAAACACGATCATATACCATCACATGTCATTGGTCCGAGTGCTGCTAGATCCGCAGCACCAACAGCAGACATGAATTGTTTTCGTACTTCAGTGACTGAAATGGACATCAGACTGTAAAGCTAAGAAAACGTTTATTTCTAAAAAGCACCAAAAATATTTATAACAGCATTAAGACAAATTAAATCTAACCAGGAATAGTCATCATGGCTTTACTAAAGGGAGATGTACTTAACAAATCTATTCGAATTTATGGAGAAGGTTACCACAATGATAGATGGAGATGAGCCTGTGGATGTTATTTATCTAGATTTTGAGATCTGGAGTACCTCATCAAACATTGTTTAGGAAGTTAAAATCACAAGAAAAATAGACGGCGAATTTTCGAAATGTAAAGGAAATTGATTCACGGTAAAAAGGCATATATAAGAGGTTCTTTGAGAGTTGTGTGCGTGCCACTTGGCTTTGAGACCCATTTTGATCTTGATATATGCACTGTATAAACGATTTGGGCATGATATCGGATCCACGACGGCAATATTCGCGAATGACACAAAACTATGCAGATGTGTCTCGTCTAAAGTAGAAGCGGATATATTGAGGTCGGATTTAGATATTATTCGTGAATGATCAGAAAGCTGGTAAAGAGAGTTTAATGTAGATACATGTACACTCATTCACATGGGTAGATCCAATATGGAACATAATTACAAAATGGGAGAGAGCAATATTAGAAAGATAGAAAAGGAAAGGAACCTATGGGTTATGATAGCTAAAAGTGTTAAGATGAGTGAGCAAGTCCAGGTAGCAGTGAAAAAAAAAAAAATGCAATGTCAGGTATTATAAAAAGAAATATACACATAGGAGCAAAGATGTGATATTCAAACTGTATAAAGCATTAATTAGATATAAATTGAAGTACTGTGTTCAGGTGTGAAGTCCTTATCGAAGAGAAGATATTAACATGCTCGAAAGGATTCAAAAAAGGAGCGAAAAAATTGAAAGTCGGATTCGGAAATAATAATGATGAGGAAAGACTCACAAACTACGGACTACAGTGTCTAGAAAGAAAGAGAAGATGAAGACACAAACTTACTCAGTACTTACATGTAATCAAAAGATAATTGTTAATGTAAGGTCTGGTAGGGTGTGTCACATATAAATGTTACAAGAGGAGTGCCACATAAATGTGCAATTTCCTCTTGTCTGTTTAACATTTGCACAGAATACATATTTAAACAGACAGAGGAAATGCCAACTCACATTATCAATAGAGTATAAATAAATAATCTAAGATATATAGATTGGTCCTGTTAACTGAAAGTCAACAAGAATTTCGGGAAATGATGGTTCAAATGAAGAATAGCGGTTAGTTATATGGATTACAAATTCAACTGAAGAAAACAAAAACAATTATAAATAGCAAAGTAGACTACTCTACATAAAAAAATAGGTGTTCAAACACTGGAACAAGTCAAGAGCACGGAAAATGGGCGAAGTGAAACGGAAATTATCAAGCGAATAGGGATGATCAAATTTAGTTCCATTTATCTGACTCCTATTTAGACTTTCAAACAATTTGATCTACATGAATCCTTTTTAGACATCCAAACAATTTCAACTACATGAATCCTTTTTAGACATCCAAACAATTTCAACAGCATGTGTCCTATTTAGACAGCCAAACAATTTCATCTACATGAATCCTTTTTAGACATCCAAATAGTTTCAACAGCATTTGTCCTATTTAGACATCCAAAAAATGAAATTTACATGAATCCTAATTAGATATTCAAACAATTTAAACATCTTGAGTCCTATTTAGACATCCAAACAAGTAACTCCCAAATTGAAAATAGAAGCGATCAGGTATTATGTATACTCGACATAATTGTATGAAGCAGAAACATGGAAAATGAACAAGTTATTAGGGAAAAGATTTAATTTCTTTGAAAAATGGCTGCATACGTGAATGGGTTGCATCTCATGGAAAGAAAAGGAAATAGATAATAACGTCACGGAGAAATAAGGGGTGTAAAGAACTGATGAACTAAATGAGAATCAGACAGTTGAGATATTTTGATCACATAAAAACACCTTGCTTAAAGCAATACTTACTGGAAAAAAATGTGGAGGTCAAACGTGCCACAGGTAACACGGTTGTAAGGGAGAGGAGACTATCAACGGATGGAACAATACATTATAGCAGGCAGCACCATTAAGGCAAGATAAGAACAATATAGATCCATATTCATTGGAGAAGACCTTCAACGTGGAGATGGTGCTTGAACTGAGCTTAATTAATCAATCCCTGTGAAAAATTAGTTGTTATCGCTTGGGGTGAATCACTATTTAAGACAAACAAAATGATGAACTTTCTGGACGCCGGTGAGGGAACGCCCACTGTGAAAGAAGGCACTTATGCATGTCATTCATTATGTATAGCAAATTGATATCGACAACATTTTTTCTACATGTAAGATACAAATGATGTTGCTAAAAGTAAGCCTGGTCAGAACATCAGTGATCAGCAACTTATGTAGAGAGCATCATTGATAACACAAAACAATACAGATTCGAGCAGAATTGCCTGATAGTTTGACACTCAGATGAAAAATTAACTAATTGCCATACTTTTTTCGTCAGTATATGGACAATTTGTAGAAGTGTAAAAACTTCTAGTAACTTTACATTAAGTGTGCCCAACAGAAAGGTAGTGGGCAGGGATGGATGTCTCGACCCCACTATAAGTCGCTAGGGATTGTAAGGTGTTGTCGAAGCTGTTAAACAAAATATTAGTATTGGAGGAGTTGGCTGTCTAAAATAAAATAAAGATCAAGCGATTGTGAATTAGTCATATATCGAGCATTCATTAACTCTGATGTTCTTGTTAGCAATATCATATATCGCACATATATAAATTGCAATGTCCTTGTTAGCATTATCATAGATGGTACATTTATCAATTGCAGTGTCCTTGTTAGTGATAACATTTGTTGCACATGTGTTCACTCCGATGTACTGTTTACCAATGTCATATATCGTGCACGTATTCACTGTGATGTCCTTGTTAGTAATAGCATACGTAATGCGTGTGTTAACTCCGATGTACTTGCTAGTAAAGCATATGCCATGTGTGTATTCACTCCGATGTCCTTGTTAGTAAAACCATATGTCATGCACGTGTTCACTCCGATGTCCTTGTTAGTAATAGCATATGTCATGCACGTATTCACTCCGATGTCCTTATTAGTAATATCATACGTCATGCGTGTGTTCACTCCGAGATACTTTTTAACAATGCCATATATCGTGCACGTGTTCACGTCGATGTCCTTGTTAGTAAAAGCATATGTCATGAGTGTGTTCACTCCGATGCCCATGTTAGTAATAGCATATGTCATGCGTGTGTTCACTCCGATGTCCTTATTAGTATATCATACGTCATGCGTGTGTTCACTCCGATGTACTTTTTAACAATGTCATATATCGTGCACGTGTTCACGCCGATGTCCTTGTTAGTAATAGCATATGTCATGCGTGTGTTCACTCCGATGCCCTTGTTAGTAATAGCATGTCATGCATATGTTCACTCCGATGTCCTTGTTAGTAATATCAAATGTCATGCGTGTGTTCACTCATAAGTGCTTTTTAACAATGTCGTTGCTGTTTGCAAATGGCCATAATGAGTAGGTTACTCTTTTGTGCGCTTTGAAAAGGATATTAAGTGGAGAGTTGCAGTAGCTTTCCTCACATCCCGAGCGTGCTGATGTTGGTGGACCGGGGTCCCTTAAGCGGTTGGGCTATGCTTGGCTTCATCTGCGTGTCACTCACTACTACGGCGATCACGTCCATCCCTCACTTCGCTAGCCAGACTTCCATGAAAGCAGCCCGTTTTCAGAGATGGCTACTAGGAGGCCGAGGTGAGGGTCTTGATCAGTATGTTTTGCCTCACCCTAACATGTCCTATCAGTATATTTTGCCAGACCAGGCGTAAGTCTTCCTCCCCTTTAACAATGCTATATATCGTGCATGTCTCCACTCTCATATCCTTGTTAGCTATATCATATATCGTGTATGTCCGCTGCAATATCCTTGTTAGCAATTTGAACCCTTAAACGTGATTCAATATTGTGTAATCGAATTTTAAGACGCAAAACGTGAAAGTGTTGACAAATGCACTTTTCGTAATATTATTTGCTGAAGAATTAATTATTTATCACAAATAAAACTTTTATGGATTCATAAAACATTTGATATGTCATAAATAATAAGAACATAGGAATCATGAAAATGATAGCCAAACATGAATCATATTGAGATTTAAAAAATAGATCATCCAAAAAGAAATAACATATTAATGAGTTCAATTCACGTTTCATCGACTTGGGCAGTTGAGCGACGGTGCGTGGTTATCTTGTATTTCGTTAGCTAAATGCGACGGTTCTGTTGTAAGCACGTATTGTTGTAGGATTACTCGAATTTCATTTATCCGTTTTGTCAGATGGCCTCCCTAATGTCCTGTAGCCAGATCACCATGTGTTGCGGACATGCAGAGGAAGTTGACCAGGATGCATTCTCATCAGATGATCAATCATTTTATTTTCTGCCTGCCTGCCAATGTTCTCAACACACAGGCAAGTTCCTACGAAATTTAGAATTGATCATTTTATCTCTCTTGGTGAAAGGATGACCTTTCGAAGATGTGTCATTTCACACATTGAGATCTTCCTCTCCAGCGTTTTGGATAAGTACCACATTTGATACTGGTAGCGCAGAATTGATGTCATATGCTGTTTATCGTAATAATTTAGTACACAAGTTCATGTTCCGGTTGAAGCAGTAGTGACAATTTATTGATCTTAGCAGAGGTTTTTGGCAACTAATTTGTATTACTCTAACAAACTTTCAATCAACTGTAAAATACTTCCCAGATTTTTGAGCTCTTTGTCCTGCTTGATTTGATACTCTTTACATTTATGGTAAGTGGACAGTGGATCTGCTGGTCAGCTGATCTTCAAAATGCCCGTCTTTGATGTGCTAGTCTTCATATTGTACCATTCACAGACTGGCAACGCGAGTTCGTTTGATTTTATAGTCGTCCTACATATTCGTACATTACTGGAATTTGGCTATTCTCCAACTGTCAAGTTTGCAAAGTTTCATTATCCTCCGTCTCATAGTTTCCTCAGCAGACCGTTGAAGACATGGCGGGTGTGATATGGAATCCGTCAAGAGCTGATCAGCGAGCGGTGATTCAGTTTATATCAGCTGAACGATATCGACCAGTTGACATTCATGCAGAATCCAGGCAGTGTATGGTGACAAAAGTGTGTTCAAGGCAACAGTGAAGAATTGAACAACAGTATTTAAAGAAGTTAACTAAAGATCTTCCATGACCGGGTCACAGGTCAGACGCATATTGTTGCGTTAACTCGCGTCCTTCACACACATATATATATATATATATATATATATATATATATATATATACATGTACATAAATTTGTATGTTTAGTAGTAGCAATAGTAGTAGTAGTAGAAGTGGTAGTAGTACTAGTAGTAGTAGTAGTAGTAGTAGTAGGAATAGCAATAATAGTTATAGTAGTCTTAGTTATAGTAAAAGTAGCAGTAGTAGTAGCAATTGTTGTAGTAATAGTAGTAGTAGTAGTGGTAGTAGTAGACGTAGCAGTAGTAGTAGTTGCACTAGTAGCAGTTGCAGTCGTAGTAGTAATTGTAGTAGTAGCCGTTGCAGTAGTAGTAATAATTGTAGTAGTAGTATTAGTAGGTTTTCGTAGTGGTTGCAGCAGTATGTGGTAGTGCATGAATCCATTGGTTCACCTGTTATAATTTACTGTTTGGCCTACTCAGTCCTAATTGACTTACGTGTTTCAGGCAACTATGATGTTAATGGCTACCTCATTACCTGTTGTATTGGTGGTCCAATCGGTTGTCGGTGTTTAGTTTGTGATTAGTTTAATGTTTACATTTGTTTTTTGTGATAGACGATAATCTGAAGATCATATCGGGGACACTGTGTTGCTGTCCTGGTACGGTAACAGAATGGTACCTATGTGTTTTTTTTCGACTTTTGTCCGTTAGTACCGCTGAAGCTTCGCTCTTTCTTTTTTTTTAAAACTCAACGTCTTTATACTGGTTTAGAAGAATCTATAGAGTCTGTATACAACCAGTTTCTTAGAGGGTGGTTTATACCGATGTTCAAGCCCATCTTGATCAGCTCAAACACTAGAGCCGAGTAGACCCGCAGCCAGTTAAGCGCTATCTATAGCTGCTCTCAACAAACCACCTAGGGAAAGGTGCAAATAACTCGGGTAGATTGTTAATTTTAATTTTGTCCAGGCAGCGGCCGTTTAGTCTACTCTTTGATTTCCAACTGCCAAGGATTTTTAACGTGCTTGACACTGTACACGGGAGCCCGATCTCACAACTCAGAGATCATGGGAATTTTTACCAGATCATCCACGTAAAAAAAAAGCCAAATCTCTACCGTGATTCGAATACGCGACCTCTAGAATCCGAGGCGGACACCTTACCTCGAGACCACTGATCTTAGCAAACACGGGTACGTTGCATTGGATTACGGGAACATTATTGTTTTTTTAAATCATGAAAAAAAAGTGCAGAAAATGGATGAAAACGTAAGCAGTAAGGTATGCAGTAAACGTAAATGAGACCCTTCTTTTGGGTGTGACGTTTTGATGCCATGGCTGAACGCGGTCTTACATTCTGGAGATGGAAGGCCCAGCTCTTTTCCTCACTGACATTCAGTCTGTAACAGAGTAAGGTGTATATTTACAGCTGGGTGAAACGGAACACTGAGACTTAAAAATTAAAAAAATTTCGATTTTGACGTGAAACTGTTTGCTTTGACACTTAAAGCTTGTACCTGGTTCAAAAACGAAGTGTTTTATCCGTACATAAATTCAACAATGTTTTCATTGTGTCTCCGTGTGTCTGTCTCGTGCATTATTTGTGGCTATGCATCGTATCCATTCTTAGTGATTTTAGTCTGTGCTAGATACGCCAAATGGCCTTCTCGTTGTAAAGTTTCTTATAACCATGTGGTTCTAACCATTACCATTCACGTTACATATGATGTTCGTTTTAAATTATCCATACTTATTTTCCCATCAATTCCAAAAATTAGTTGCGTTTCAAAGACTTCAGAATGAAAATCAAAATGGCGCAAGCAGAATAATCGCTGATAATTAATTCTAAAACTGGATTGTTTATAATCTGACGTTTTTGTTTTGACAGTTACTCTTACTGATTTCTTTACTCTTGTGGCGAATTCGATCTTGTTATTGGGTTTCCATTGGCTCTTCAAACCCCTCAAGGCGTCCTAATAAAAAGCGTAGTGCGTTCACCTCGCTTCATTGCAATGCAAGACTTCTCAGCCCTCTCACCGCTGTATGATACACAGTGTTGATCCCAAACTCGTTTACCAGTCTGCTTAATTTAAACTTTACTTAACGTCTTTATACTGGTTTTGAAGACTTTGCGGAATATGTATACAACACGTTTCTTTTACACTCACTTGATCTAAAAATACATATGAGCATCGAATCTATTCTAAAATGCATTAATTGACTCTGCCTCCACTATTTCCTGTGGCAACGCATTCCAAGCACATGCCACTCTCTGACTAAATAAATATATCCTGTTATTGAATCCCTTTTTCTATCATATATGGTGTGTGGAATGAGGAAAAATCATCCCAACAGTTTAAGGTATTATTGTAAAAATACCAATGAAAGGAGACATATCCGATTGTAAGAACTGGCGGGGCATAACACGCCTGTCATCGTCTATGAAAGTACTCCAGCATGATATAAGAAATATCCAGGGAACCGGTAGATGCCATCATAAGAGAAGAACAGGCTGACTTAAGACCAAAGCTTTCTTGCATTGATCAAATCTCCACACTCAGAACTATCATACAAGAATCATTTGAAATGCAATCCCCACTAATCATAAATGTTATTGACTTCCAGAAGGCCTTTGACAGTCTACACCGTCCAACATTATGGAAAATTCTAAAGAGCTATGGTTTACCATTTAAACATTAAATATCATCAAGACCTTATATGATAATTCAAGATGCTGCGTTCCAATCACCGAAGGCAACACTGAATGGTGTAACACCAAAATAAGAGTAAAACAGAGATGTATTTTATCATATCTACCATTTGGCATATCTATAGATTGGATTATGAAACACTATTTCCATGATTTAGAATGGACAGATAATAAGGTCATAGAAGATCTTGATTTTGCAGACGACCTAGCTCTACTAAGTACCATTAATGAAAATAAAACAATAAAATATGGTCACAACAGATGGGACTTCAAGCAAACGATCAAAGACAAAAAGTATGGCTTCCACAAACATTTGATATCAAGCTGCAGGTACAATCTCAACAACATTTGATATCAAGCTGCAGGTACAATCTCAACAACATTTGATATCAAGCTGCAGGTACAATCTCAACAACATTTGATATCAAGCTGCAGGTACAATCTCAACAACATTTGATATCAAGCTGCAGGTACAATCTCAACAACATTTGATATCAAGCTGCACATACAATCTCAACAACATTTGATATCAAGCTGCACATACAATCTCAACAACATTTGATATCAAGCTGCAGGTACAATCTCAACAACATTTGATATCAAGCTGCAGGTACAATCTCAACAACATTTGATATCAAGCTGCAGGTACAATCTCAACAACATTTGATATCAAGCTGCACATACAATCTCAACAACATTTGATATCAAGCTGCAGGTACAATCTCAACAACATTTCCAACACTTCACATACATGGGAAGCAAAATGACACAAGATGGCGATGATACGTAATAAATTTCACTAGAATTGCTTTGGCCTCATGCACCTTTAATCAGCTCACCAACATCTGGAAATCAACGACACTGAGCAAACATACCAAGCTCAAACTATTCAACTCAATCGTAATATCAGTCCTTAACATATGCATGTCAAAGCTGGAAGACAACAAAAGCGCAGGAAAACAAACTAAATGTCTTTGAAAATAATTGTCTAAGTACATTATTTAATATACGCTGGGACTAGTTCATAACTAATGACTCGATAAGATCAGAGATAGGCCAACTAGAAATGTCGACCATCATCCGCAAAAGAAAGACTATTGACATACATCGGATATGTCCTTAGAATGAGCAACAGCCGTCTTCCATTGCAGGCACTCGAATGGACATCAAGGGGCATTCGGAAAAGAGGGAGACCCAAGGAAACACTGAGAAGAACAATCATCCGAGAGGGCTCAACTATGGCCCTGGCTCAACAATGGGCCTCAGTACCACACAAAATCTAAAAACAGTGACATCACAACGTTCCAACTGGAGATCATGTGTTTCTGCCTTATGTGCCGTATTTGGCGCGCAAAGAAAACAGATACAAGTATAATCTGAACCTTTTCAAAAATTAATTTGTGGTTGTACTCGCTCCTTCTTTTAGACGACTGTATGTTGAAACACTTGTTATAGTCTAATGTATCCTTTCCGTTGATACCCTATATACCTGTATTAAGTCACCTCGAATTCTTTTCTTTTCTAGACACTGGCAGTCTGTTTCCACGTGCATGACGTTGACATAATGATTGTGTGAGGAGTGGTGCGAAAGCATCTGTATGTTGCACCCGACCTTGGCCCTACCATTAGTATACTTCAAATAAATTAAAACTCACAGCATAAAGCTTAACATTCTATAAAATGGTAGTCGTCGGGGATAGAGTGTTAGAGATTCATTATATTAGATCTAAAGCATCTTTCTTGAGGTTGGAATAGCCAGTTGTATTTGTCAATGTCTTGTATGTCTAAAGAATGGGGCGTATGGAGATCAGGGAAAGACAACTTTGCAAATGACGCTAATAGCATACACTCTACCAACTGTGCTATTCAGACTTTCAGCATTGACATAATTTTAATTTATTAAATTAAATTCACTTGTAATGAATATGACATGAAGATCAACACAGGCAAGACCGAGACTGATAATATCGCGTGAACACATGCAGAGAAGTTTTCACAGCAGTGACATTGGTATCAAGCGAGTACGATAGTTCAAATGCCTAGGTAGCATGTTCAGTGATGACGGCAGAGTGGATATAGATTGCACAGATAATTCAGAAGGCAAACAGTGTCCACTATCAAATTGCACATATTTTGAACCACCCTAGGGATCAAGATGATGAGCAGCACATGAGCTGCAGGGGTTAGCGACTCACAGCTGACTGCTAGCGTCAGGGCCAGCGAACCATAATTGTCAAGACCCTTCTACACCTCCACGTGGTGATCCTGGATAACAGGCTGCAGCAGGGCAGATTGGCTAAGGAGAAGGGATCGAAGAGCGAATGCTAACCCGGTACTCAAAAAATGCTTGCTGAAGTCGGATGTGTTGGACCGAAAGGTGCAAATATCGCAGCCAAGCTGTAAACTACGACACAACGCATTCCGTTCTCTGGACTACATTCTGCTACTTAAGCCCTTTCAGGGTTTGGTAGTGGGAGATTGAGAATGAACGAAGAAGAAGAAGAAGAAGAACCACTCTAGATTGCTTCTTTCAACTAAGAGGAGGCTGATTAAAAATACTATTTATTCCTACATTGTGTTACCAATGTCAATCTTTGTTCTTCCTAGAATCACATAACATTAATATCCAGAATTGTGAGATGCACTGTGTGAGAAGTTCAGCCGGTAAAACAACATCTGACCGAATCCGCAACACCACATTGAGACAGATAGTGAGGACGGACCCAGTTAGAAACTACATTGAACCACAACAAATCAAGAGGTTTGGTCATTTAGTCAGAATGCATTATAACCAGCCTGCAGCAAGAGCATATCAAATGCAGGCTTCTGATCCCCGAGCAAGAGACAGATTACGACACCGGTGTATTGAGGGTGTCTCTGACACTCTCAGGAAGTTACACATAACGACAGCACAAGCCTGCCACTTGGCGATAACAAGAAATCTACGCATCCACCCTCTCTGCGACGTCGTATGACAAAGGCAGGTGGATAAAAAAAGATGATATGTATATTACCATTTTAGTGTTCCAACGTTATTCTTCTCCCCCCCCCCTCCCCCCACCTTTTCCCTTTAACATTCTTCTGAAGGTTCCTCTGTTTGGAAGTTCAATACAAACGAGAGTCGTTTGGGTTCGATAACAATAAATCGTGTAGCCATTTGCCGAAGTAGACGGCAGTGTTCCGAGCCAACGAATATTTATGATGATATAATCCTTTTAGCTGTGAGATGACAGCCGAATGCCTCCTGTACAAATGCACGCGTCTTCATTAATTGTTGTAAAGATATGTAGAGAGTATGTTGTCTATGATGGCGAGTGGTGGAGCAGCCGGTTTCGTAGATCGACTAGCCATGGGCACAAAGTCAAGAGGTACTCGACTTACACTTAGCTGTTGTTTCAGATTGTGGAATCTGGTTCACGTACTGGGTCTATTCTATTCAGATATTGGTTAAGAGCGGCATCTCTTGTTCTCAGCTTGACGATAAAACTCTGATCTCTTGTTCTCAGCGTGACGATAAAACTATTATCTCTTTTTCTCAGCTTGACGATAAAACTCTGATCTCTTGTTCTCAGCTTGACGATAAAACTCTGATCTCTTTTTCTCAGCTTGACGATAAAACTCTGATCTCTTGTTCTCATCTTGACGATAAAACTGTGATCTCTTGTTCTCAGCTTGACGATAAAACTCTGATCTCTTCGTTTCAGTTTCTTGGCTGGGGGGGGGGGGGGGGGGGGGTATCTGGTTTTGCTTGGTATTTGAAATATTTTCGGTCTGCTTGGGATGTGGCCCACTGATCTAGCCACTCCTGTTTGGGATGTGGCCCACTGATCTTGCCACTCCTGTTTGGGATGTGGCCCACTGATCTAGCCACTCCTGTTTGGGATGTGGCCCACTGATCTAGCCAACCCTGTCTATGGTAGTTTCTCAGGATTTGCTTTCAGGTCTATAGCGCGATACTAGGTTGTGGCTGTGGTAGCGTTGCCAGGAATTTGGCCAGCTTATCGGCTGTCTCATTTCCTGGGACTCCGACATGCCAGGTATCCACTGGAGCACCACGTGCGCTCCACAAGAGGTGGAAAATTTGTAAATTAATTTGTAGATGTTATTAACGTCTAGAGATATTCTGTTTTCCAAAGACATCTTTCCTCAATAAATTAATACAAACTAAAAATTAAAAATAAGCCAGAGGTTAAGTGTTATGAAGTGCAATAGCAGCCATCGATGTTGACATACACCCTAGGGGTGGCTGTGGAAAGCACCTGATAGCAAGACGTCATACAATGACAACTTACAGGTTAGCAGCCTCGACTAAGGCGGAGGGAAGACCCACATTACTATTAGGCTAAATATCAGCAGGGAAAAGTCTGGAGGCCGGAAACCGCAGAACCACATCTATACCAGGCTTCGTAAGCCGGGAAAGGAAACTACACACACACACAATTTATTATTAATAGCGAAATGAAAGTCCGAAAGACAAATCAGAAATGATGCGGGGCGAGGCAACTTCTAATTTCCTACCAGATGTATTTACAAAACAAAAGGATAGTTTCGGGTGACATAATTGAACACCACGATTCCAGCACCCCAGTACAACAGCAACGAACATCTGAGGTAGAGAATTTTCCGACCTCAGCAAAAGTGCAGTGTTCTGTTCACTTTACCGGTACGCCATGATTACTCTTATTGAAAGAAAGGCTGTGAGGAAAGAAACTGGTAACTGCCCCATAAGGCTCGAACCTAATACACTAGAGTATATAACACTTCATTCCCCAAACAGCAGAATCTGGTATAGATTTACAAGAACAGTTGAGTAATTGATTGGTACAGATTTGGAACAGTATATTGCCCCTTAATACACTGTGGAAACTCTCAATGAAAGCAATATTCTTCTTCTGACTTCCATTCACTATTGCATTCCAGTTTAATTTACTTAAATGTGGGTTTATTTTTAGAGCTGCCGTTGAAACATAGAAGGCTACTAAGCAGACGTCTATCGTGATTGTCTTACGAAGTCGCAGCAGCATTAGTTAAAGTATATTTTACCATTTAGGGGTTAGACCGCACTGTTCATCCATTTTTCTGACATAGGCTACTCTCAGTTTGACAGTGGGCCAATTCTGGTTTATCACATACATATAATCAAGCTGAAAACAAAACAGCTGCTATCACAGAGGCAAAATATAAATAAACATCTAACAAAACATAGATCAAAGTAATCTCTGACGTGCCCGTCCTATTATATTCAGAAAGCAATTATTGAGAAGCCAAACAACCGTTACGAAAATCAACAATCTGACTTTATATAATAAATGCCTAAATTGTTCCAATAACTTGAACACAAACACCTATTGAAATGTAGAATTTTGAAAATTGAAACGCAATAATTAAATTATTTCAAAGCTTCCCATTTGCCGGAGACGAACTGTAATCCTTGTCCACAAACACGAAGCAGGTTTTCAAAGCTGTTGTCAGAGTGTGAGTAAAAGAGCACAGCTGATTGGCTGTGGTCTGCATAATTCAGTTTAGAGAGCTCAAATTATTGTTAATGTGCTCTCGTGAGGTAGATGAAACATACTGTAGGCAAGGCGAGGGTTTGAGCAAATTGCGGATACCTGGCTTTGCGTTTTAATATCTAATTAGACAGCACCCTGCGCTACTGAATCCTCCCACGACGCTCTATGATAGCAGATAAATAGTTAATGAGTCTAATGATTGAGTGATTTTTAAAAACTAATTCATTAATTTGTCTTTTGCTCTAATTAAAGCACGGAGAAGAAAACCACTACTGCTTCTATGTTTCAGAAAGCATGTAAACGAGCATTTGCGTGTGAAAGTTTCAAAACAATTGCTAGCAGAAAGATGACTGTTAAACAGTGAGTGTCCCAATGTGGTCTTGTCACCCCCATTGTTCCTCACGTATAAAAACGACAAAACAGAAAATTTCACAAAGAGTGCACACAGTTCTGTTTTTGCGGATGACTTAGCTGTGTGGTTATCCGCAGATAAAATCCCTGCAGCACACATTCTGATGCAGACCGCTCTAATATCTTTGGAGGAGTGAACCAAGAACAGCTGCCCGTCTGTCCTGTATCTTATATGCACGACAGTGTTAAAGCCACGTACAGCATTAGAAAACATGGCTGCAAGTACCATGCTAAAGAGCGTTGAGGCTAGCACACAGAGATATTTGACTTCATTTATGACTGGAAATGTCACAATTATTCAGTACACGGGCCGACATGCCATCATGAAACTGGCTGACAACTGATAAATTTGTTCGGGTCAACTGAATTTTGCCCTGATCTTCCAAAGCCCGTCCCTGTTGACGGTGTCAAAGGCCTTCGTCAGGACAACAAACCTTGTGTACAGATCAGAATGCTGTTCCTGACAGTTCTCTTGGATTTGACGAGCTGCAAAAATCATGTCAATCGTCCCGCGACCAGCTCGGGGTCCACGTTAACTCTCTGTGAGCATCATCTGCTCGAGCTGATGTGTTAAACGATTGAGCAGGACTCGAGCTAGAATGTTTACTGGGATGTAAACGTGTAATAAAGAACAACAGATGCCCCACTTTACATCTGTTAAACAGTGAGGCATTTATTTCGATGCATGTATGCTTGCAGGAAACACAACAGTAAAATAATGTGATTCTTCTTCTTCTTCTTCTTCTTCTTCGTACGCTGTCAGACGTCAACCTGTAATGTGATTATTCAATACGCTTGTTCGTTTGTTGACATTTTTTAGTTATTCTTCATCGCACGCTTTCTCAGGTCATCGTTCTCACTTATTGTCAACAACTTGATAACAAGGAATGACTCACATCTTAGGTACCTCCCATGTTGTAGGTTGTTATGACTGTCTGAACATGCTTGCTGGTTAATAATACAAGTATTTCATTAGTGGATGAACGGTTAGAGACAACATTAATTGAGGCGATACATTTTTGTGTGATCCTTGTTAATCAGTTTATTGTATTACTGTCGACCTCATTCATAGCTCTCATAGTCTAGGGTCAATTATCATTTGGGCAGACAGTGACGTGTGCCAAATAGGCCGGCGGGCGGAAGGAGGAGGGGTGGGGAGAGAGAGAGGCTGGTGTAGGGTGTTTATCTGTGAAACGAACTATCTTTCTTATTGCTAGAAGGTTCACCGTGATGATAGATTATGTTAAGAATAAAAGCTCTTGCCACGGCAGCCTCCATACATTGTGAAGAATAGACTTTTTCATCTCAGCCCCCTCCCATAGAAACAACGTATACCTTACCAAGATTTAAATCCGCATCATACAGGTCAAGGACATCAGTATCCTAAGCGTCCGACCGCGCGCTCCTCATACGTACTATAAGAACGTATTTGTGTATGTTACAAGATAAACAAACTATCTGCTCTAGTATGTGCATACATTACATATTAATTACAATTTCACATCCTGTGTGATTTGAATTGTAGACTCCCGTTCTGTTTATTGTTTCTTGTACACTGGAGACTCTCATGAGACTGCATTACCCTTTCAATGGATTTTACTTCAAGGCAAGAAGAAAATGTATTAATTAAATCAACAACAAAATTGTAAACTCCCTCTTGTGTTT
Source organism: Ariolimax columbianus (assembly GCA_036924085.1). Taxonomy (NCBI): domain Eukaryota; kingdom Metazoa; phylum Mollusca; class Gastropoda; order Stylommatophora; family Arionidae; genus Ariolimax; species Ariolimax columbianus. The sequence goes on from JAVGWX010000003.1 coordinate 119,552,227, forward strand.
AGGTCTACCAAAAAAATACAGAACCAAGTCATTCTGTCTTGAGCCATCCGCTCCAGTCCTGCCCACACCTCCCATGTTTCTTATATTTTTGTCTCGACAAAGAAAAGAAGACGTCTAGATACTTTGTTAGAAGACAAGCGACTTATGAAGTAAGTCTTCTAAGTGTTACTGCTCCGTCAAATAAAGAAATAGAGGACTGACTATAATTGTATGTTTCAAATACAAGACAAATCCGTACATGTAGATCACCATGGCAATATAACATTTCATTCTTAGAAAATGCACATTTTACGGGACAATATTTCTTAAATAATTCGACTAAAAATTTGAAAATCTAAATGTATTAACTGTCCACTTCTATTTTGTTCGTACTCAACGATACGTTTTGTCTGCACGTGTGAAATGTTTGACGATACGTATCTCTAAAGTTGGAGCTCATTTTATAGTAAATGAAGATGTTGACACTGGAGTTTAGAGTCTGACAAATGAACGTGAAAGACCCAACAACAAAGAATATATTGTCATAAACTCCTCCAACCGTAAAACCCGGCTCAAAAGCCATCGCAGTAAAACACACCATCCCTGGAGTGAAGCACATTATGAGAATCACTGCAATTGAGACGACCATCCTCACTGACTTCCGGTCTCGGGTAGAAAACGATTCGTTCTGCGTTTTGCTGGTAGTAGATGCGCGCCATTTTGATTTTCTTCTAAGATTTACAACCAAAAGTGATGTAAACAATATGAGTAATATAAATGATGCAGCCTGCATTGTTGCCTGTAGGACAAAGCTGATGCTCTCCACATGTTCCCAGTTGTCGATCCGATGGAGTCCCAGCAAAGATCTGTTTTTCTCTGGAAAGAATTTCCAATCTATGAAAGTGGAGTAGTATGTAGGAATTGTGGTTGCCATCTGACTTACAAAGAGGAGACACACAACAATCACAGTTTTGGTTTTTGTAATGACTTTCTTTACCTTAAGGGGTATGACGACACACAGACATCTCTCGACTGTGATGAAGACAGTGATAACACAGGTTATTCTAGCAAAAATACAATTTGGCCACCCTGCAGTAAGGTATAACACTTCTGAGAAAGCGACAGAGGTATGTGAGCTCTCCCAGATTGGATTGATGCAAACTCCATACCAGATCATTGACAGCAATGTGCACATGTCTGATATAGCTATGCCAGATAGACTTATGTTCATAGTATTCTCGTAACCTTGTTTGGAGAAGATCCATAGGTTCATCACATTAGTGATTATCCCAAAAGTGGCTATTGCTCCACAGATAACGATGCAGTTGACGATTACTGATATATCCTTAGCTTCTTTGTCTAGAAGTGTATTAATAGCTAGTGGCCGTCCTTTGCTATTATCTAAATAACTTCTGTTTGAAAAATGATTAGCCATGTCTAAATGCGGCAGTATGGTTTCCATTGTGTAATCGAGCGCAATGACAAAAAGAGACCTCCACGAGAGCCCCCAACTCGCTGGCGAGATTCACTAGAAAAATACAACATTCACGACCCCACAAACGACAGACTACTATCACACTGGACGACACGCGCCCGCGACAGAAACGACTCCATCCTGAGTTGGGACCCGGTCAAGGGTGACCACCCCTCTTTCATGTTTATTATTTCCAGGTCTGCAGCAAGCATAAATCAACATCGTTTTATGTTGTATATTTATGAGTTATTTATTCCGTTCACTGCATGACGAACTTAAACTCTTTGTTTAAACCAAACTGCACGTTATATCCTTATTAAATCCACCGACTTGAAAACATTTCTGCCCTGCAAGTAAAATGTACAATCGGGCTTGCCATATCTAAATAGCTCTGTCAACATATGCTTTAATGTCCTTAAACGCTATAATTAGTAGGAACGTATGTTATGTATTATGATAAGTATGTCCAGAATTGAGGTAATATGAGATCAAGACATACTGTTTTAGACATAACCATAGTTAATATTGTTTATTATTTTGCTCTCAAGTATTTCTCTCAATAAATATTGCTACATTTTCGCCGCACATAGGTTAACTAATACAACTCATTAAAAATGACAGACTACTTATAAGTTACCCTCTGATTTTCCGGAGTTTTCTAAAGCCAATTAATGTTTACAGTTGACACTAATATGTACTGAAGGGACTGTGTTTTTAAATAATACTGATATTTAATAGGTATACAGTATCATCACACTTACCAACTAAGAATTGCAATAACAAAACATAAATATGTATCTTCGACGCCAATGAAGGGTATTCTGTTTTCATTTATTAAGGCAAGCGTAGTCTCACGCTAGCAGGTAGGGTAATGGAAGTGGTTGTGCCTTTATTGTACTATATCGTCTAATATTTGTTTTTTTGAGTTTAGTTAACCAGTTATCTTCCTGATTGAATTGCTCTAATTTAGTGCTAATCAGGTATATATTTGTACTCGAGTAGACTGTAGCGCATGAAAACCGATTCGAATCGAGTTCATTAGCAGCGAGAGAAAATAATCTAACTACTCTGCCACTCAGATTCGCTGAATCTCAATGCAATAGATAACAGATTTTTCATTCGCGTTCAGCTTGATGCATGAAAATGTATAATCTATAGACATTCTGGTAAGGGAACACTTTAGATGCTTGACTGGGTATTGTTTCCGCTAAATTTTATTTTGTGTTTGACGTGGCGCACGTGATATCTGTCTGACGCAGAAGATTTGAACAGCTATTTCGCAAAAATAGACATTGTCTCTTCGGTTGACGTTTGTCTGAAAATTGCAGACAATCTCTGAATGTTTTTAATCATTTGTCAGGTAACCTATAAAAATAACTCCAACTGTTCACCCATTCAGTTCTCTTAGTCTAGCGATCTCCACAGAGGAAATCTTTTTTGTTTTTTTGGTTTTTTTTGCGTTTGCCTGATTTTTCTAATCCCCAAGGCGGAGTGCGTTACACTGTGGTTTTTATTTTGCGCCTGTCGGCCCAGTGCATCCGACTTCAGCATGCATTTTATGTAAGAGTCTGCTTCCTCCTGCATTTTCTAAGGGTTTGCTTCCCCGGGGTAACGGCCGGTGCTGTGATGGGGATCGAACCCAGCACCTTCGGCTTGTGAGCCGTGCCACTTAACCACAGAGGAAATGAATGTCCTTACTCATGTCTATTTGCAGCGAGGTGTATTCTTTACCTGGAGGTCTTGAGTTTGGTTCTAGAGAGCGCATAACTTCACGATGATATTCTCTTATTTAGTTGATTTGTTTTCTGAGGGCTTCAAATACACTCGTGTTTGTGATCGTTACAGCATTTCTTCTTCTTCTTCTTCTTCTCATTATTTATCTTCTTCTTCTTCTTCTGCTTATTCTTTATCTTCTTCTTCTTCTTCTTCTTCTTCATTTTATTATTATTATTTGTATTATTATTTGTCATCTTCTTAATTTCATTCCTCTTGTTCTTTTTTCTACTTCTTCTTCTTACTATTTTTCAACTTCTTTTTCTTGTTCCTCATTCGTCTTCTTCTTCTTCCTTTTATTATTATTACTATTATTATTATTTGTATTATTATGTTTTAACTTCTCAATTTCATTTGTTCTTTTTTTTTCTACTTCTTTTTTCTAATTCTTCTTCTTCTTCTTCTTATTCTTCTTTTTATTTTTTATCTTCTTCTTCTTGTTCATCATTCTTCTTTTTTTTCTACTTTTTCTTCTTTTTCATTTTCTTCTTCTTCTTCTTCCTCTTCTTTTTATGCTTCTTCATCTTCTTCTTATTTTTCATCGTCTTCTTCTTGTTCAACTCATTCTTCTTCTTCTTCTTCTTCTTCTTCTTTTTCTTCTTCTTCTTCTTCTGCTTCTTCTTCACTTCTTTTTCTTCCTCCTTCTACTTCTTCTTCTTCACTTCTGTATTTTTATTTTTATTTCTTCTTCAAGTTACTTTCTTTAACTCCCTGCTTCTTCTTCTTCTTAATCTGCATCTTCCATCTTCGTATTCTGCCTCGTGTTTTTCTTCTTTCTTCTTTGCTCTCTCTTCTTTGTTCTACTCATCTTCTTCTCCTCCTTCTTCTGTTTCTTTTTCTTCGTTTTCCTTGTCTTTTTGTTCTCTTCTTCTCCTACTTTTTTTTTCTTTCTCTTTCTCCTCTTCCTCTTACTTCTTCTTTTCTCTATTCTTCCTCCTCTTTTTCTTATTTTTAATTTCTTCCTCCTCGTCGTAGTTCTTCTTCTCTTCCTCCTCCTCCTCATTCTTCTTTGATTTTCAATATTTCTTCTCTACCCACTTATCCTCCTCTTTCTTCTTCTTTACTTCCTCTTGCTCCTAGTCTGTCTTCCTCTTGTTAATATTCGTATTCTTCTTCTCCTCCTCATTCTTCTTTTGTTCCTTCATCTTCTTCTTCTTTTCCTTCACCTCTGTCTTCTCTTCATCTACCACCTCCTCTTCATCTACCACCTCCTCTCCTCCTCACCATCTTGTTATTATTAGTATTATTATTATTATCCACTTTCTTCGTTCCATTCTCATTTTCTTCTCTTCTTCTTTCTACTGCTTATTATTCCTCTCTTCCATCTTCTTTTTCTTTTGTGTACAATTTGTCTACGTTTTCTTCTCATCCCCTTCCTCTTCATTTTTCTCCCGCCCTTTCTTCTGCTCCACCTTCTCCATCTTGTTCTTGATCTTTCCGTCATTGTTCTTCTTCTTCTCCTCCGTCTCCTCCTATTTCTTCTTCCCCGTCTGTTCCTTTTTCTTGATATATTCCTACCTATATCTCTTCATTTCCTTTTGCTCCTTATTCTTCTTTCCCACAACCTAGAATGGCGTTGGGATATCATATCTCACTGAATTATGAATTGACTATTGCCACTACTGTCTGTCCATTACAGTGTTGTTTCCTTCAACGGTTTTTCTGTTCATTTTTTAAAAGTATCTGCCAAGCGAATACTGGATCTTACTTACTTTTTGTTCCCTGGGCTGCTCCACTGAGTATTACGTTGGAAAGCCGATACCATTTGAACGTTCTGTTGGAGTGTGTGTGCTTTTCCAACTGTCAGTAGATCTTTGTGTGATCTAGCATTCTGATGGATTGTAATTTGTATGTTGACATTTGAAATATAATCATTGTACTGAATAATCTATCAGAAGCATATCATCTCCATTGCTTAGATAATGTTTCTCTCAAATTCTGCATTTGATGTCCATGTGTCCCTCGCATACAGAAATATAGAGGGAATCAATGTCTGCATACATTTGATCATAGTTTAGAGTTATATGTTCGTATCACTGTTTCTAAATTTTGTTCTTTCTCCAGACAAGCAGTTCTGAATCGGGATTCTGTAAAATGGTCTCCAGAGGTTCCACGCGAGATCGGAAATTTAGGAAATAGAACAGAATTTGTGTTAAATGTTTCCTTCTGTGAGCTGCAAATATAAACATTTGTATGCAAATGTTCTGCGAGACGGAACAATTATTTCAAGGGTTTGAGACATGATGATCTAGACCAGAGTTCCCAACGTGTTTACACCTGTCTTGACCAACGTTCACCACATGTTTACACCTGTCTAGACCAGCGTTCCCCATATGTTTACACCTGTCTAGACCAGCGTTCCTCAACATGTTTACACATGTCTAGACCAGCGTTCCCAAACCTTTTTACACATGCAGACCTGCAAAAAATAGGAAACAATTTTATTTTTGCCGACCTGTGAAAATGGAAAGCATTATTCGCCGTCTTGTAAGAATAGAACAATTTTTCACGGGCCGCTCATGCAGAATTATAAACTATTATTAAATAGCATTTTGTGTATTAGTTCCTAAGTCTAATTTATAAAATGAAAATTATAGTTTTTGAAAAATACCCAGACGTCGAGCTGTAAATAAAAATGCTAATAAAAAAACGTCTTGAATTTTTGATAATGCAATATTACATTCAGATAAAGTTAGTTCAAAATGTGTTGCTGCTTCATTGCTAGAATATTCGATAACCGTGGCTGCGGCGTTGTTTCTGAGATACGAACACCCATTTGGTTTCTCCGTTTGGTTTTGATCACTAACGAAGCTGAAAAAGTAACTCATAAAAATAGATAATCAAAAATACGACCAACACTGTAATGGACCCCCCCCCCCCCCCCCCTCCCCCAGTTTTGGTGTTTAGCAGCAATAACTTTATCGCTGTCCGGAAGTAAGATTGCGGGGAGCAGAACCGGTCCGCGGACAGGCGGTTAGGATACATTGGTCTAGACAAACAACATTCAAGTAGAAGTAAAGATATTATACTCTGCTGTTATTGTTTCCTGGCAAAGATGGCGCCATAACTGGCTGCGAGTCTACATTTCTCTACTGTTTTGGATCATTATGGATGCCGCCAGATCACGGATTTGCCTGGAATACACACTAGTCGACGACTTACATTTGTGTTCACGGAAACGTGGTGTTGTTTTCCGTCTGGAATTGTTATTTCCTTCTTTTTTTGTGATTTCTTCCATCCGTTTAACCTGGTCTGGACGCCGGCTGAATGGAACGCTTATACCTGTGTCGTATTTCTCGGGTTAGTTCTGCCGGTTCACCTTCACGAATTTGGCGTGTGGGAATTTTAGATGCTACTATGATGAGCTGAATACAGCTGGGAAGAGATGCCAGACTCACTCACACGCTGAGTGTTGTCCATACGACCTCTTGTGGTTATCGAAAAGGCACGACAAACTGCGTTAGATGCCATCCCACCTTTCTACCCTGCTGGTTACATGTTTACGGAAAGGCTTCGGTGGTAACCCTGAGGCAAAATCTGCATCCTATGCTATCTCCAGTCGTCTCGATGAATGTTTTGCCACTGGCAAAATGTAGCTTAGGCTCTGTGAGTGAGGTTGACAAAAGGCGCAGTTTCTTCCTCACTTTAATTCAAATCACGGCGCAAGTCACCCATTTCAGCGGACACAGCAAGAGATACGACTGTCCACACGGCTGAACAAAGAGAGTGGTCTTCATCACTTGTGATGGACAAACTATCAACACAGCAAGAGATACGACTGTCCACACAGCTGAACAAAGAGAGTGGTCTTCATCTCTTGTGATGGACAAACTATCAACACAGCAAGAGATACGACTGTCCACACGGCTGAACAAAGAGAGTGGTCTTCATCTCTTGTGATGGACAACTATTAATGTTGTTTCTCAGGAAATTGCTACCAACGGAATTTTGAGCTTGTTTTTTGGAAGTCATAGTTGACGTTGTTATTCAGAACTAGTCGTCATGAGTTATCTCGTCACGAATTAATCACGTGGCAGGTTACAGTGACGCCTATTGCATCCTGAGGCGTAGCTGTGATGGTGACAAGGGGTCCTCCTACCTGTACTGCAATGCGAGGCTCTCCAGTCAGCTCACCACTATAGGGATTACAGTGTCTATCCCCACATCGTTGACCAGAATGCTGCGATACAGTCTGATTCCAGGAACATGAACAAGGACGTGAGGCCCCGTCTTGATAAGTATGTTTCAGATGGCCCTGATTACATTTTTACTTGGATACCACAAAGAGCGCTGATAGACGGTCATATTTATATTCTACCTCCTTGTTTAATATTCTTTCAGAAACAGTTATATTGCCAAGGAAACATATGCACATACACACACACACACACACACACACACACAGATTAAGCGCAGAAAACACCAGCAAAGCTACATGATTACATATAGTTGTTAACTCGATAAATTAATGATACAAGCAATAAATTAATAACTAGATGAAGAAATCAAGAAACACAAAATGCTTCTGAGATATAATAAATCTACTAGTCCAGAGGATATCTCACGTGAAGCAATGGAAGCAGACATCCACATGCTGGTGATGTGCTCAGTATAATAAATCTACTAGTCCAGATGCTATCTCACGTGAAGCAATGGAAGCAGACATCCACATGCTGGTAATGTGCTCAGTATAATAAATCCACTAGTCCAGATGCTATCTCACGTGAAGCAATGGAAGCAGACATCCACATGCTGGTGATGTGCTCAGTATAATAAATATACTAGTCCAGATGATATCTCACGTGAAGCAATGGAAGCAGACATCAACATGCTGGTGATGTGCTCAGTTTTTACTTTAGGAAAGTGATTACCAAATAAGTTTTTTACTGCGCCCTAAGTGTACTAGGATTTTTCCATGAAACCTAAAGTCAAAACATGAGCCTACCTAATAGTTGCAGTACGCAATTTGTGCCGTTAGGTTGGTTAACTTTAAACAATACATTAAAACGCGTATTTCAAACTCACAGTTTAAAGAGACAGTTTTAAATAAGTACATATTTTGAACAATCATAACATTGAATAAATAAATCGTATTTGGTGAGACGGATGAATGTGTTTTTTACTGCATATCTTCTCAAATTTTGGAATCAAACTGTCACAGCTAATCTCATTTCATGTTCCTGGTTGAATTTTGCACGATTCTTGCATTTTTATCACAGCGGCCGTGGAAAAGTTAGCTTCGCTGAAATATGACATCGCAAATTAAATTAAGATTCTATGAGCTTTAGCACTTAGCAACGGATATTCCATCTTTTGTTTTTATACCCAAAAGCTAGTAAGTTTCATGCTGTCACATTATCTTTTCAGTATATTGCGTAGGACAGCTCAATGCGATTTTCTTCTTCTGCAGAAGAAATTCCAGATTGAACTTTGCCTTGAATGGGTCCTGAATATATGAGAACTTGTCGATATTATCTACTTGAAAGTATTTTCCGAACCAGATAATCAGCTGATAGGTGGTTTTGATGATGTTGTTGAATGCTAACTGTGAGTCAGTTGACTTTATTGTGGGCCCTGAAATGAACGTTAAGTTGCAAAAGCTTTTCTCACACCCCGAGCATGTTGATGAAGGAGGACGTATGTCACCCAGGCGGTTGTGCTATGCGTGACTTCATCTGTGTGTTGCTTACTACTGGGGGGTCACTTCAATCCCCATGTCGTTAGCTAGACTGCTATGAAAAAACCTGTTACCAGGAAGAACTGCATGTAAGTGAGGCGGGTTCTTGGTCAGAATGTTCACCAAACCCTGACTAACATTGTTTGGTCAGTATGTTCACCAAATCCTGACCAACATTGTTTGATCAGTATGTTCACCAAACCCTAACCAACATTGTTTGGTCAGTATTTTCACCAAACCCTAACCAACATTGTTTGATCAGTATGTTCACCAAACCCTGACCAACATTGTTTGGTCAGTATGAGCACCAATCCCTGACCAATAATGTTTGATCAGTATGTTCACCAAAACCTAACCAACATTGTTTGATCAGTATGTTCACCAAACGCTAACCAACATTGTTTGATCAGTATGTTCACCAAACCCTAACCAACATTGTTTGATCAGTATGTTCACCAAACCCTAACCAACATTGTTTGATCAGAATGTTCACCAAACCCTAACCAACATTGTTTGATCAGTATGTTCACCAAACCCTGACCAACATTGTTTGGTCAGTATGTTCACCAAACCCCGATCAACATTGTTTGATCAGTATGTTCACCAAACCCTGACCAACATTGTTTGGTCCGTATGTTCATCAAACCCTAACGAACATTGTTTGATCAGTATGTTCACCAAACCCTGACCAACATTGTTTGGTCAGTATGTTTACCTAACCATAACCAACATTGTTTGATCAAAATGTTCACCAAACCCTAACCAACATTGTTTGAACAGTATGTTCACCAAACCCTGACCAACATTATTTGATCAGTATGTTCACCAAACCCTGACCAACATTGTTTGATCAGTATGTTCACAAACCCTGACCAACATTGTTTGATCAGTATGTTCACGAAACCCTAACCAACATTATTTGATCAGTATGTTCACCAAACCCTGACCAACATTGTTTGATCAGTATGTTCACAAACCCTGACCAACATTATTTGATCAGTATGTTCACCAAACCCTAACCAACATTTTGATCAGTATGTTCACCAAACCCTGACCAACATTATTTGATCAGTATGTTCACCAAACCCTGACCAACATTGTTTGATCAGTATGTTCACAAACCCTGACCAACATTGTTTGATCAGTATGTTCACGAAACCCTAACCAACATTATTTGATCAGTATGTTCACCAAACCCTGACCAACATTGTTTGGTCAGTATGTTTTGTCTCATCAAACGTTTGCCTCCTTTTCCCATAGGTGCTCTTCAAAATCATATTTAATGTTGCAAGAGCAATTAACGTCATTTTGGTTACCACAAACTGATACAGGGAAACACTATTTGCCACCATCTTCATCCATGTTTCTTCTCTACATATGTAATTTTGTTTTCTGAAAGCTGAAACCTTCTTTACCAATTTCAACATATGCATTTTAACTCCCTGCAAAGGGAGGGGGGGGGGGGGTGGAAAGGAGTTCAGCGCATTGAACATTCCCAATATTTATCACACAAGCATGATAGATCTAGTGATAGACTTAGATACCTTTACACTACTATTATCTGTTAACGGTTCAATGAGCCTACAATGAATCTGGAGCTTTATTTCGAATAACCGCCTGTAATCCTCCATTTCAGAAGAGCATCGAGCTACCACCATCAGTACATACACCAACGCATCGTCCACTCTGCATTATTTTCAAGCACAAACGTGTTCAGGATTTCTCACAGTTCTGACCCTTTGTACTTGAAGTGATATTTTTATAAAAGAGAAGGTCTTTCTTCTATGAAGTATACATAGCAAATTAAATGTGCATTCTTATCACTATATGTGATCTCATCCAGCTGCAATCCAAATTACTTCCCTTTGTTTTTCTAATTAAATGATCATTGCGATTCTTTGTCATGTGCTGGATTCTGCGACTGATAGTTAGTTGTCCATTGCATGCGAGGAAAACGACATTATCAGCCGCTTTTTGTCTTGATGATGAAACTTGCGCTGTATTTGAATTATAGGGAAGGGCCACTGCGCTGGTCATCAACCTGACTGTTTTGTCGTGAGCTACCTTGTACCATTGGCAAGATTATTAGTCGAAACGACTGGAGGTTACTCATGATGCAGGCACTCTGGTATTATCTCCCTTGAGACCAGGAGCCGCTTAAACTTGCGGGTTCTATCATTCATACTCCCCCCCCCCCCCTCCCGTTTCCGTTCATCGCTTTGAGAGGCAAGTGACCCGACTCTCTTCTACATCATCTTTACAGAAACCACACAGCGATATAAATCCGAGTTAGACAAAGGCACATTTGAAAGCAGCTTTCTCACAGAATCACCGACCGATCATAATGTTCCCAAAATCTACATCAGCCGGTAGAATTAGCTGTACAACCACCGTATGGGACTTTACACTTGACGACTCTATGCATAACCTTGAATGATGGTAGCAAAGCATTTCTTGGTTTTGACACCTGGTGAGAAAAATTGACTTTTTGTTCTTTTAATTCTTTTTACTTCCTCGTAAAATAGTCTCAAGGTTTACCAATCATGTTTCCACGAATAGTTTCTAAATGACGTTTTAACTTTCTTGGAAGCATGCACTCTAATGCAACACTTTGAAACACAGTGAACACTGCGGACTCATTGACATCTGTCGATGTACAATACAAATAACTGTCGCTGCATTTTGACATTTCCAGCTCTTCACACTTCACCACGTGTGTGTGTGTGGTGGGTCCTCTATATTTTCTTTCTTAAAATGTTTATTTATGTTCAATTAAAAACTTGCCAATTGTTAGGTTAATGTTAATTTAAAATTGCCTATTTTAAAGAAGATAAGATCAAGAACTTTTGTATAGCTGACTTGACAAAATACAATTCAGCTTGTTCGATATTAAATAAATCAAGGCAGCAGAGACAGCTATTTATATGCTTTTACATCCTCGCTTGCAACTATCGTTTAACCTATTTTATTAACTAAATCATCCACTTCATTGTTAATCTTTCATTAATGTATTATGTTACAAAAGTGGTTTTTGAAGGGATGTGTCTGAGACAAGGACTAGGATAGAAACATTATCACACTGAGAACACATCGCTTGGGACAATTAACTGTCTAACCGACCGCTCTTGCAACAAAAGATTGTTCACATCAAAGAAAGCACATCCGTCCTAAAATACAAACTAGGAGCCTGAGGAGTACGAAATTAACTTTAGAAACAATACATCACAGCAATATTTTATCACTGAAAATATCGTTTTCTTAAGCAGTAGAAAAAGTACAGAAACAGAATGTATACATTATATTAGCTTAGTTTAATTTAGTCAATGAATCAATGTCATTGCACACGGTTTAACCCAAAAGTGCCCTGTTCTCCTCCATAGTTTTGAAGAATCTCAGCCCAGTGCACGAACTCCGTAGCATCGTTCATGTTCCCGAATTAGATGGGGTAGATTTTTAACATAATTTTGAATTTTGTCTGCCTGGGCAGCGGACGTTAAGCGCACTGTTTTTAATTTCCGACTGCCGAGGGATTTTGAACGTGCGCTCGACTGAACACGGGTGTCCGATCTCTACTACCTACGGATCCGGGGAAATACCAGAAAGTCCAACTGAAAATATCCCGGTCTCCACTGTGATTTGAACCCGCCATCTCCAGCACGGCGTCTTAGCTTGAGACCACTGTTCCCTATTATATATATATAAACGCTAAGTCAATAAATATACCACAAATGGATATTTTAAATAAACTACATGAGATAGGTACTAGCGAACCATTTATTATTACACAAACATTGTCTTTCAAAGTAAAGTAAAGTATCCCATAGCATTACTGCCGTAGGGGTGTGAGGTGTTAGCGATCTCACATTTCAAAGGCTCGGCTATATGAGGGCGGTAGCCATTTCCTCTCCCTCTCCGCTTTTACTTCCCGGACTGAAACGGTACCCATTTAAGGCTGGGTCGACCCGGGACTCAGATGCACTCAGATGCGAAGCCAGCGCGCTAACCACTGCGCTACGCGGTTCTTTTATATCTCAACATAATTTCCAGCAACGCTGAAACACTTATCCCATCGTCTTATCCATGTATTAAAACCAGAACAGTGATCTACTGTCACAACCATATCTGTGTTTTACGTCCATCATATTTGTCAGTCGCGAAGCATCTTCCGGCATGGTGGGTTTTTAGTCACCATATTGTAGTTTCTAAGCTGTCGATCGTTACTTGAATGTCAGCACGAATTATTTATCCCACCAGCCGCTCAGGCGCTTCTGTTGAAATTTTAACAGGACAGCCAGGTCGGCATTCATCAGCAATTTATGAACTTCTTTGAGAAAATGTAGTAACCCAGTTACTGCACAGCGTTACGCGATAAACAGTTCTCAAACAGGAAGCATTCCCTTACGAATATCCTTTGCATAAAGTAAAGTCCGTTCACCAAAAACAAGCACACTGTTCTTTGATTGTACATTATGTGAACGTAGACGCCATTTTGTATCTCAGCTAAGCACGTGCATGCGTCACATAGTCTCTACTAACGAGAGATATCATCAAGGTTAGTGTGACTTCCACTTAATGACATCTTTAGAAACTACAGATTGCAATTTCCAGCTATCCCAAATTAGTTTGTAACCTTTTTACTGAATTACCCTCAAAGATTTTATAAAATTACGTATAATGCAAATTGAGTGCCAAAAACCTTTTTTTTTCTATTATTGTAGATTTTTTTGTTAAATTCGCTCACAAAACACAAGGTAATTAGTTTTTCCTAATTCAAAATTTTTTCACTGCTCAAATGAATGATATTTACGAGCATGATTCATACAATTTACGTTTTAAAAACCAAGGAATTTAATTATAAATAACTTGAAATTTAACATGAAAACGCATGAATCTGACAGATTTAAAGCAACAAACCAAAACCGTTAAAATTAAGAAACGTAAAACGAGTGAGAAAAATGGATCGAGAGAGAGAGAGAGAGAGAGAGAGAGAGAGAGAGAGAGAGAGAGAGAGTGATCAAGAACGAAGTAGAGATTATGGAAGAAAGAATATTTTTTTTAAATGGGGAGAGGAAAGTGTGATTTTTATTTTTACTAGAGTGACAGAGATTGAGAGCTACAGAAATGTGTACATATTGGATAAAAACAACGATTATACAAAAATCAAAAAGACAAATAAACCTTTTGGCAGCTTCTAACGTAACTCAGGTCAAGGTAGAAGCTGCGGTCGGGGATAAAGTGTTGAAGAATTAATTTTGTTAGGCCCCAGCTATTCTGAGGGAGCCGTGTAGTGCAGTGGTTAGCGCGGTGGCTTCGCATCTGAATCGTCCTGGGTTCATTCCCCAGTTTAGGCGGTAATGTTTTTCTCAAACCGCAATGATTCCCGGGTCGACCCATCATTAAATGGGTACCGGTTCAGTCCGGGAAGTGAAAGCGGCTAGGGAGTGGAGATGGCTACCGCCCTCATACAGCCTTTACAATTCTATGAGTTGTGAGATATCAAATTTCTTTCTCGCTGCCCTGTCCTTTCCTAACAGACAGTCCCTGGAGGGTGTCAATAACTGGGATTAAATCCAGTATTTGTGCAGTGATATGTGGCGCCTCTACAACTACGCAACTGAGACGCTTCTAAAACGATGTGCTGAAAACAACAAAACAATAAACTGTACACTTATTTATCTTATTTTTTTTTTCTGACATCTACAGTTTTTTTAATTGTACATCAATTTCAGAGCGGAAGCAGAGTCACTGATGGCTGAAGTAGAAGCAATGCTCACTGGCGAAAGCAATGAAAGCCAGATAGTCCTGTTTACAGAAGCCCTGGCCGTAGTTACAGCACTAAAAAGCCAGAAAAATACTGAACTTAATGATTTAAGAGCAGTACTCTGTCAACTATGCCAGCAGTCCGCACCAAAGAGAGTAGTAGTACTTCTTCTTCTTCTTCTTCGTTCTCAATCTCCCACTACCAAACCCTGAAAGGGCTTAAGTAGCAGAATGCAGTCTAGAGAACGGAATGCGTTGTGTTGTAGTTAACAGCTTGACTGCGATATTTGCACCTTTCGGTCCAACACATCCGACTTCAACAAGCATTGTTTAAGTACCGGGTTAGCATTCCTTCTACGATCCCTTCTCCTTAGCCAGTCTGCCCTTTTGCAGCCTGTTATCCAGGATCACCGCGTGGAGGTGTAGAAGGGTCTTTGCGGCTATGGTTTGCTGGCCCTGACGCTAGCAGTCAGCTATGGGTCGCTGACCACTGCAGCCCATGCGCTGCTCAGCATCTTGATCCCGAGTAGTAGTACAATAGGTTCCATCCCACTGTAACATCCAAGGCAACGAGGAGGCAGACAGACTGGCAAAGGAAGGTGCAAGACTACCACAACCAGATTCTAGTGTGGCCTACGAAGAGTCAAAAAGGCTTATTAGGGTAAGATACATGGCCAAATAGGAAACAAAACATAATGGCTACACAAAAAATGATACCTATTACCAGGTGAACAGAAGAGAGCAGGTCGTGGTCTTAAGACTCCGCACAGGCCACAACAGACTGAGGTACCTCCTATTCAATAAACTGAAGATAGGTGGCACTGACGAATGCACTTGTGGTACATGGAAAATGACCGCTGAACATCTGCTGCAAAACTGTCCGATATACAAGGACCAGAGAAAGCACATGTGGCCATCACCTGTGGCAACACTAGACAAGCTCTATGGCAGTGTCGACAGCCTCAGGATGACCGCTGCTTTCTTCGAAAATAATACAGGTTGACGTCTGACAGCGTACGAAGAAGAAGAAGAAGAAGAAGAAGAAGAAGAATTGCACATCGACAGATGTCAATGATGAAGAGAGTCCGCAGTGTTCACTGTGTTTCAAAGTGTTGCATTAGACTCTATATCTACCATGTTAGTTTCAAGATGGCAAATCAGTTAACGTGTATGCCTCTTGCTACCAAGGGACAATGTTCGGTTAATGTAGACGGGATTCCCAGTTAGGGGAGGAAAGTCGACGAATAAAATAATCGGTCATTAAATGTCAGTAAAAACTGGCACCTTCTAAATTGTCAGCCAATTTCAGTGAAAGTTGCGAACTTACAACAATAAGCAAATTTCAGTGAAAGCTGAAACCTACTACACAGTCAGCCAATTTCAGTGAAAGCTGAGACCTACTACACTGTCAGCCAATTTTAGTGAAAGCTGATACTTACTAACACTGTCAGCCAATTTAAGTGGAAGCTGATACTTACTACACTGTAAGCAAATTTCATTGAAAACTGGGACCTAGTACATTGTCAGCCTACTTCATTAACGGCTGGGACCAAGTACATCTCCAGCCCACTTCATTAACGGCTTGGACCAAGTACATCTCCTGCCCATTTCATTAACGGCTTGGACCAAGTACATCTCCAGCCCACTTCATTGACGGATGGGACCTGGTACACTCAAGTTGATAATACTCCATGCCAAATAACCGGTTCCGTTGTGACAATGTATTTACTTTTTTATTTAGTAACATCTTCTTCGTAATCTAGATGACCCGTTCCTCAGCATAGATGTGAGTCCCAACTTCGTCTCCATCGGGGTCTGTCCTTTGCGATTGAGATCCAGTGGATGGTAATTACTTATGCAGATGCATTTTGGATGTTTTTGCGGACAGCAAGGGAGTCTGACCTAGGCATTTTAGGTCTTCCCCGCGGTCTCCTTGTGCATGATACCAGATTACTGTTGGCGTGCTCCATCGTCTACGTTTTATCGCAGCATGTGACCTGCCAATTTGTATTTCGCCTTGTCTGCATAGATTACCGCATCATTCTCCAATGGCAATCGTCGCATGTAATAATTATCTAAATTTTGCACACGTTGGTTGCTAAGAGTGATTCTAATAAAGAGCCTCTCAAGAGAGGCCTGGGTCATTCTCAATTTGTCCTCCAGTGATTTTCTAAGTATACAAATCTCTGCGTCATACCACATCACAGGAGCATAATGGAATTGAAGATGGGGAAACGTGTAGGTTCTGCCTGTTGCAATCGTCCAGGACCATGTTACTGGTCGAGAAGGCTGCCCAACCTACCGCGTGGCTATGCCGTTTTATTTCACAGTCCAGTTTGCACTACATTGAGGACATGACCAAGATGGATGTACTTGTGGACATTCTCTAATCTCTTCCATAAAGGAAGACTGGATCATAATTGGAGAAACAACTGTGCAATACTTTGGTCTTCGAGACATTCATCTCCAGTACTGTTTTCCTACCCTCACCATCGAGTAGCTGCATCACTTGGTTGGATTCTGTCGCTGACTTCGATGAGCACCGTGTCGTAAGCAAATTGAAGATGATTGAGACGTATGTCGTCAATATGGATCTCAAATGTTTTCTAGTTGCATCGGTTGATGGCTCATTCCAAACAGGCGAAAAGAGGCTTTATGAGTCCCACCGGCGGACCGCATTTTGAACTGAAACCAGAATTGGTCGTTGGATAGGACGAAATGTGATAGTGCAGTTGGCAAAATGATGATGTACAGAGTCCATACCTCGTTCAATATGTGGCTTTACCAAATAGAAAGCTTTTTGTAATGTCTTTTTCCGCGCGCACTAAGGAGTAAAGTTACTCATCATGAACATTCAACAACAACATAGACGGTTAAATGATTCTCGAGTTCAATCCATTGTCGATCATCTGTGGGGCTGGAAACGATGTCAGTGACTCAGATATCAACTTTACCCTGATGAGAATGGAAATGGTGTCAGTGACTCAGATATCAACTTTACCTTGGTGGGACCGTAGACGATATCAGTGATTCAGATATCAACTTTACCTTGGTGGGACCGTAGACGATATCCGTGACTCAGATATCAACTTTACCTTGGTGGGACGGTAGACGATATCAGTGACTCAGATATCAACGTTACCCTGGTGGGACCGTAGATGTTGTCAGTGACTCATATATCAACTTTACCCTCGTTGGACCGTAGATGATGTCAGTGACTCAGATATCAATTTTATCCTGATGAGGCTTGAAATGATGTCAGTGACTCAGATATAAACTTTACCCTGGTGGGACCGTAGACGATGTCAGTGACTCAGATATCAACGTTACCCTGGTGGGACCGTAGATGTTGTCAGTGACTCAGATATAAACTTTACCCTGGCGAGACCGTAGATGATGTCAGTGACTCAGATATACACTTTACCCTGGTGGGACCGTAGACGATGTCAGTGACTCAGATATCAACTTTACCCTGGTGGGACCATAGACGATGTCAGTGACTCAGATATCAACGTTACCCTGGTGGGACCGTAGATGTTGTCAGTGACTCATATATCAACTTTACCCTCGTGGGACCTTAGATGATGTCAGTGACTCAGATATCAATTTTATCCTGATGAGGCTTGAAATGATGTCAGTGACTCAGATATAAACTTTACCCTGGCGAGACCGTAGATGATGTCAGTGACTGAGATATACACTTTACCCTGGTGGGACCGTAGACGATGTCAGTGACTCAGATATAAACTTTATCCTGGTGGGACCGTAGATGATGTCAGTGACTCAGATATAAACTTTACCTTTGTGGGACCGTAGATGATGTCAGTGACTCAGATATAAACTTTACCTGGTATTCATAACAATTGAAATCGTTTGGGTCTGTCTAGCCTTAGTTAAGAACAAGGTCATTTATGTGTTGTCAGGAGCAGGGACGGAGTTCAAGTTCAGTCCCCCCCCCCCCCCCCCCCCGATTCATTTCATATTCCTGCCGTTGCAAATCATAATGTAGATTAAATGTTATGACTTGCAGCTGCTTCACTCTTTCATCTCAAAAACTGATTTATGAGTGTAAGGCCACCGAACATATATGGATAACACAGAGACACGCTACGCTTGCAAGGCAAGGAGCCATTGTGGTACATCAGGTTTGGATCGGGTTCTAACCCACAGGTCACATAGGTTTATATCAAATTACAAAAAAAGAAGGTAAGGAAAAACCACCAGTGTGGAAGAATCGGAATCAAGGATAAGAAGATGGTGGAACAATATTTCGCTAGCAGGGGAGGTGTGAGGATGACAAACAAGCACCAGTTTCACACGAACAGTAGGGAGGGATGATAACGTAAGTGTGGGAATTCGGATGACAAGCTGAATGATGAAGGTATGAATAGCTACAGGGTAGAGATGCTAGTGAAAACGTCAAGCATATCGTGGGATTTTTGTAGGAATGTTCTATTTTGTTGGTGTAGGCGACGAAGACGTAGCAGATGGCAGTTGATGAGAGACTCCAAATTACCCATAAGTGCTACTAACTGTTATCACAAACACTTTAGTTATGCTTTCATTCCCATTGCTAGGGTGTGTCAGGAAAAAATTATTAGTCCATGAAATAGAGGCCGCTAGTTCTTGCAGTTACCACTCAGTGTGCAGGCATATTTTTATTTCAACACAACATACACCTATATGTACCTTTCCTGGGCTTTCAACCTATCATCTTTGGTCAGGAAACATGTAAGCTAACCGCATGGCCACTGTTATTACATACTCCAGTTCTCATTATTCACGTACGCTATTAGGGGGAGGCGTGGCACTATTCGGAGTCAACAAAAAGATTTTCGGAAAATAAAATAGAGGATGACGAAGGTAGAACATAACAGGCTCTTCTTCGTGTCCCACATTCACTCCAGTCAGAGCACATGCCTACTAATACAATCCATCTTTTATGTTAAGCCTGCTCCAAAATCACTTTGTGGGCATTTGCAGACATGGTATCTGCACAATGTGTTTTACACTATCAATCTGTCTGTACTTTCCTAGTTGGAAATATACTAAATTTAGTAATAATTGTGTGTGCTCTTTGTTGTTGTTGATGTTGCTGCTGTTGCTGCTGCTGTTGTTGTAATTTTTGAATCTCCACAATGAACATATTTACTTTTTGTGCGTACTTAAAAGGGCCTTAGGTGGCGTGGTGCAGTAGTTTTCCTCACATCCCGAGCGTGCTGATCTATGTGGTTGTGCTATTATTGGCTTCATCTGCATGCCACTTACTACTATTGGAATCACGTTGATACCTCACCTCGTTAACCAGCCTGTCATCAAATCTGCCTTTTTCATGGACAATTATTGGAAGTAAGATGGCGGCCTTGACCAACGTTAGTCTCCTCTCCTCTAATGCGTTTGCCCTTTTGATAAATCACATTCGACTATATGTATACCATGAAGTGCAGTGCAGTGGTTAGGGGTGCACTTCACAAAGAAAACATTCATATCTTCGGGTTCAAGAACAAGCAAATTCGTGCCTTTATGTGAAGTGAACTTACTAAACATTATTACAGAAGTCGGATGCACTGGGCAATAAAGCAACATAACAAAGTGCAACGCAATCCCTTTTAGGAAACAGTGTTAAAGGAAAAGAAATGATACATACAAGAATAGACGTTTATTGGGAATGTTTAATATGAAAGCTAAAAGTCAAATAATGCGAACCAAAAAAAATACCACTTAAATATACACTGACATACATGGCAATTAGGTTTGGCCACAAATAACATGCAGGCCGTTTCGATTACTTTTGCACCACAGAGACTATGTCGCAAAGGGAGGACTATGTGGCTATAACATTAGGTCTTCGTTATATGGCTACCGGAGCGGCATAGATTGCGCCTGACAGTCAGCGGACTACCTTGCTCAAATTTATGCGTCCAACACCACCAATCCGAAAAATAGGTGATGGAAATGGTCCAGGGGCTAACATATGATGGGGTTGACTTGGCAAGTCACCAGCGGATTTATGCGAGCCAAAAACAAATGAAACAAAGGAGGTCACAACTTCCAACGACGTATAACGATATAAGTGGACTGACGATAGATAGATAGTCTAAAATGCAGGCTGGTTCTACTTGTGTTCACAGCTAACATGCAGGCCGGTTCTACTTGTGTCCACAACAAATACGCAGGCTAGCTCTACTTGAGGTCACAGCTAACATGCAGGCCGGTTCTACTTGTGTCCAAAACAAATACGCCGGCTAGCTCTACTTGAGTTCACAGCTAACATGCAGGCCGGTTCTACTTGTGTTCACAACTAACATGCAGGCCGGTTCGGTCTTTGTTCACAACTAACATGCACACTTGGTCGGTCTTTGCTCATAATTAACATGCAGGCCGGTTCTACTTGTGTTAACAACTAACATGCAGGACGGTTCTACTGGTGTCCACAACTAACATGCAGGCCGGTTCTACTGGTGTCCACAAATAAGATGCAGGCCGGTTTTACTGGTGTCCACAACTAACATGCAGGCCGGTTCGGTATTTGTTCCCACTTAACATGCGTTCCGGCTTGGTCTTTGTTCACAACTAGCATGCAGGCAGGTTCGGTCTCTTCCCACAACTAACATGCAGGCCGGTTCTACTGTAACAGTTCCAGCTGGAGCAAGAGAGTTTAGGGCAGCGGTGATGTGGTTAACGACTCAGAAGAAAGGTACGTGAATGCGTGCCAAGGTCACTCTCTGTCTGGACACTATGCCAAGGTCACTCACCGTCTCAACATAGGAAAACGGAGTTGGGGCAAAGAATGTGGACAGGTAGGAAAGGACCACTGACATTCCGATTTAAACAGGGGGGGGGGGGTGAGTGACAGACGGGAGAGCAGCGGAGCTTGCTGCGATAGATGAGTGACAGGTGTGCAAAGTATTTCGTTCCAATAACGACTGAATAGAGCCATCCCCCTGAGATCCATTGGTCAGCTCTAATACTGCTTGAGTGAATATAACACTAGTCAAAGTTTAGCTCAGGAGGATGGATGGAGAGGAGAGGAGAGCGAGAGAGAGAATGTAGATAGGAGTTCGTTTAGCTCACCGATTTGATAGAGGAGCGATTGATAGACTGTTGTACGAATGTTAGTGATAGAACAGGATCGCTCAAATTGGTGTATGAATTTTGTATTAATAGGTAATCTGAACGTGTGTTGTAAGCAGGACACATTGTGAACGAGGTATGTCCAGATCACCCGCCTGGGGGGATTTGAGTGAGGAAGTTTTTGATAAAGTGTGTTGAGGATGCAGTTAAAGAGATGTGTGTGTGTGATGTGTGTACGGCAATAGAACCGGGTTTTTGATAGTTGGGAATTCCATCAATAGCTAATGCTTAAAATTTCCGCTTTAGTTTAATATTTATATATATATATATATATATATATATATATATATATATATATATATATATATATATATATATATATATATATATATATATATATATATATATATAATATATAAATAATTAGATAATGTATTATGTTGTATTTGTAATTTCACTACTTATTTTTCTGGTATGAGTATTATATAATAAATATGCCATCTGCTGTGTTCTTTGTCATTTGCTGAGTGTGGTCAGGAATGATGTGGATGAGTGTGATAATGTTCTAAGTTAGAATAACCCTAGAACAAACAGTGGGATCTGCTACACTACTGGTGTCCACAACTAACATGCAGGCCGGTTCTATTTGTGTTCACACATAACATGTAGGCCGGTTCTACTTGTGTTCACAACTATAATGCAGGCCGGTTCTATTTGTGTCCACAACTAACATGCAGGCCGGTTTTACTTGTGTTCACAACTAACATACAGGCCGGTTCTACTTGTGTTCACAACTAACGTGCAGGCCGGTTTTACTTGTGTTCAGAAGTAACATGCAGGCCGGTTTTACTTGTGTTCACAACTAACATGCAGGCCGGTTTTACTTGTGTTCATAACTAACATGCAGGCCGGTTCTACTTGTGTTCACAACTAACGTGCAGGCCGGTTTTACTTGTGTTCAGAACTAACATGCAAGCCGGTTTTACTTGTGTTCACAACTAACATGCATCCCGGTTTTACTTGTGTTCACAACTAACATGCAGGCCGGTTTAACTTGTGTTCACAACTAACATGCAGGCCGGTTTTACTTGTGTTCACAACTAACATGCAGGCCGGTTTTACTTGTGTTCACAACTAACATGCAGGCCGGTTCGGTCTTTGTACATAACTAACATGCACACCTGGTCGATCTTTGCTCACAACTAACATGCAGGCCGGCTCTTCCTGTGTCCACAACTAACATGCAGGCCGGTTCGGTCTTTGTTCACAACAGACATGCAGGCCGGTTTGGTCTTTGTTAACAATTAACATGCAGTCTGGCTCGGTCTCTTCCCACAGCTAACATGCAGGCCGGTTCGTTCTTTGTTCCCAACTAACATGCAGGCCGGTTCGATCTTTGTTCAAAGCTAACATGCAGGCCGTTTCGGTCTTTGTTCACAACAGACCTGCAGACTGGTTCGGTCTTTGTTCACAACAGACATGCAAGTCAGTTCGGTATTTGTTCACAACAGACATGCAGACCGGTTCGGTCTTTGTTCACAACAGACATGCAGGCCGGTTCAGTCTTTGTTCACAACTAACATGCAGACCGGTTCGGTCTCATCCCACAACTAACATGCAGGCCGGTTCGGTTTTTGCACACAGCTAAGCATGCAGGTCTGTTCGGCCTTGTCCCCAGCTAAAAATGCACACCAGTTAAATCTTAGTGCACAACTAAACATGCAAGTCAGGGCAGGTCTTTGACCTGAGAGGTAGATATTTACATTTTTAGACCATTTTTATTAGTTTTTTGTTTGTTGTTGTTGTTATTTGCGTTCGCCGTATTTCTCAATTCCCCAAGGCGGTGTGTGTTGCACTTAGTTTTTGTTTGCGCCTGTCGGGCCAGTCAATCCGACTTCGGTATGGATTTATATAGGGTCTGCTTCCTCTTGCATTTTCTAAGGGTTTGCTTCCCCGGGGTAACGACCGGTGCTGCGTCATGAAGCGAACCCAGCACTTTCTTGTTGTGGGCTGTTTCACTTGACCACTATCCACCTTCCCCCTTTATTTGATTCATTCACGATTTGATTAAATCATATTTTTATTCACTCACCAATTGATTCAATAACGCTGAAAACTGTCTTTGATCACTTGCATTCCATGCCAGCTAAGATGTCCAAACAATATGTGCTTATTTATTACATATCGTGTCTTATGTTGTTCCCCCTTTTTGGTGCGACAAGTACATAGAGTTGCTGGACAGTGATATGATATTAATGCATTGGTAGACTATCTACTTCCATCAAACATAGCATGCACGTATATTGACCAAAAGTGTCATCATCGTGTAGCATGTCCTTTATAGAACGTCGCTCCCATCACAGTCTGTGTTAAAGAAAATCGTTCTCTTGCCAAACCTCCAGCCTCCGCTACAGGCATTCCTGGATATCTTGGTGCCATCGTCTTCTTGGTCTACCCCTTCCTCTTTTGCCTGGCACCGTACCTTCCATCACTGTTCTCTCGAGACCGTTGTGTCTCTTGATGTGACCAAAGTATTTGCACTATCTAGCCAAAATTGTATTGATAAACCAGTTCTCCTCTATGCTCAACTCTTGCCGAATGTCTACATTTGTCTTTTTACTCGGTCTATAGTATTCTGAGGATCTTTCTGTAACATTTTGACTCGAAGGATTCGATTCTGTACCAAAAGTTTATCGCTTATAAATACTATTTTGTTTAAATTTATTTCTTAACATTAAAATTAAACTGTCATTGTATATGTGTATATGTGCGGGTGTGTGTGTGCGTGTACACAAGCGCATGTGCGTATGGACATTTCTGTGTGTTTTCTGTTGATTATGTAACTTGTTTTATTTTTCAAACAGTTCGTTATGTTTTTTAGAAACTTGGCTGAGCAACTCGGGAGGTTTGACAGAAATATTATCTACATACCAGACTCAACTCTGTCTTAACACAAGTGGGGATCTGATAGATTTTACTCTGTTATTTTCCTCGCATACTCTGGAACGTCAGGAGCCTATACCAGGGCAAGTTATTCATGATCGGAATAGAAATGAAGAGAACCAAGATAGAGATTCTTGGAGTCTCTGAGCATGGATGAGCCGGTCAAGGGCACTGTACCAGCCCCTCGGAAGAAACATTTATATACTCTGGGACGGACAAGGGTGGAAAAAGCGGGGTCGGCTTTATTCTGTAAAAGAAGACAGCACCTTCACTACTCGGTTACAATCTAGTCAACGACCGCATAATTGTAATCAGACTAAAGAAAAAGACTAGAAATTTAACAATAATTCAAGTGTATGCCCCAACATCAGCAGCAGACGATTGTGAAATGGATGATTTTTATAACACCTTGCAAGAAGCGATGGAAAAAGTTGAAAAAAGAGACATCTTGGTCATCATTGAAGATTTCAATGCGAAAGTCGGAGAGGAAAGAGCCGAAGAGGAGAGAAGTGTTCGAGTACCTTTTGGTTTGGGACACAGAAATGAGCAAGGAGAAAGACTGGTTGAATTCTGTACGGAAAACAATCTCTCCATTGCCAACACCTTCTTCAAACAACACCCACGAAGACTGTACACGTGGACCTCCCCGGATGGCAACAGCAGAAACCAAATAGACTACATCCTAGTGCAACAAATATGGAGATCAAATGTGCTGGCGACAAAAACACTGCAAGGAGCAGACTGCGATACGGACCACGAATTACTGTTGCAGTTTTCCAAACAAGACTACGTAGGATCAACAAAGGTTTGAGGCGTTGCTTGCTATATAGGAAGAGATGACATCTGAGGAGTTTACATCGTACGCAAGGGAGATTTTGATCTCGACAGCAAAAGAAATTATTCCAAAGATATTGCACAAGACACAGAGCTATATAACAGACGAAACACAAAAACTCATTGCAGAAAGGCAACAATTAAAACATATTGGAAGTAAGGGGACCAACACAGCATATAAAAACTGCGCAAGAAAAGTTAGAAGAGAAATAAGTAAAGATAAAAGAAGATACATAGTAGAAACATGTAAGAATATACAAAACCTACAACAACAAGGCAAAGAAAGAGATGCATTCAAAGCAATAAGAACACTGACAAGGGAATTCCGTCCGGTTCCACATGTCATAAATGACGAAGAGGATAACACATTAACAGAAACCAAAGACATACTGAATAGATGGAGAGAGTACTGCAGAACCATGTATGGAGACAGCACAAAGCGCTCAGTTACAATCCTACCAAAGGAGGAGAAAAACCTGAACCAACATTGGAAGAAGTACGATCTGCAATTAAAAGCCTGAAAAAGGGAAAGTCCCTAGGATGCGATGATATCCCAGCAGAGCTAATACAAGCAGGAGAAGAGGCATGTGCTCGAGTCTATCACAAGCTATGTAAACAGATATGGCACAGTGCAGAGTGGCCAGAAGCATGGAAGAAACCAATTTATATTCCCCTCCCCAAAAAAGGCAACCTGAAGCTGTGCACGAACTACCGAACTATCGCACTGATCAGCCATGCTAGCAAGATACTCTTGCGAATCCTATTAAGAAGGATAGAGAAAAGGTTTCAATCTTAAATTCACGTAGTCCAGGCAGGTTTTAGGAAAGACAGAGGGACCCGGGACCACATATTCAATTTAAGGAATATCTATGAAAAATGTAGAGAGTTTAATGTAGACCTGTACACATGTTGCATTGATTACACTAAGGCCTTCGACATGGTAAAACATCAAAATCTGTGGAGAATCATGAAGGAAATGGGGTTTCCTTTGCATATAGTCCATCTCATTGAAACATTATACCAAGATCAACAAGCCGCTGTCCGAGTATCTGGGCAAACATCAGATTGGTTTGCAGTACAAAAGGGAGTCCGACAGGGATGTATCCTCTCACCTTATCTGTACAACATATATGCGGAATGTATAATGAGAAATGTGCGAGAAGATGAGAACATTGAACGTTTCGACCCATTTACGATTGGGGGGTACGAGATTCCATAGTTACGATACGCAGATGACACAGTGATACTATCAAGAAGTGCGGAAGGGCTAGAGCAGCTACTTTCAGAAGTTAATGGACATAGTAAAGATCAAAATCTGTTCATAAACATAAACAAAACAAAGATAATGACCACCGATAAAACACAATGTCAGCATAAATTTACAGTGGGTGGTGAGGAAATAGATCAGGTTACACATTTTGAATATCTGGGCTCCAGAATCGACAAAAATGGTTATTGCTCGAAAGAAATCAGAAGAAGACTAGCTATGGCAATGCAGAGACTGAACAGCATGAAGAAATTATCGCAGGGCACCAACAAAACGATAAAAGTAAAAGTCTTGAGAGCCTGTGTTTTTCCTGTGGCAGCTTATGGCTGTGAAGCATGGACGATTACCAAAACTTTTAGACATTGAATCGAATCCTTCGAGTCAAAATGTTACAGAAAGATCCTCAGAATACCCTAGACAGAGAAAAGAACAAATGTAGACATTCGGCAAGAGTTGAGCATAGAGGAGAACTGGTTTATCAATTCCATTTTGGCTAGAAAATGCAAATACTTTGGTCACATCAAGAGACACAACGGTCTTGAGAGGACGGGGATGGAAGGTATGGTGCCAGGCAAAAGAGGAAGGGGTAGACCAAGAAGACGATGGCACGAAGATATCCAGGAGTGCATGGCATATGACAGTGGCGGAAGCTGGAGTTTTGGCAAGGGAACGAGTTTCTTTCAGACAGACTGTGATGGGAGCAACGTTCTACAAAGGACATGCTACATGAGAGATAAGAGACTCTTCATTTGTACTGTCAAGCTCTGGTGATAGAACGCAGGCTAAGTCATAGCTGTCAAACTATGACGTGTTTTGCCAAGTTCGTTGTCGAACTATTGACAGAATGTCACTGGGGCGTTGATTTCCAAATCTGTGAGTTCACTCGGGCGATGTGTAATGCTGAAGAATGCATGCTGTTAGTTCAGACATCCACCACTTAGCGCACAGACTAGACTTTCTTTATTATACTCCCAATACACAAATTAACCCCTTACTAGGCTTTGAACATCCTAACCACAAGGGTATCCACTTGTAACCAAACATGATGATGTAAAATAGATGCAAGACATAAAGTTAGTCATCATCATCTATCTACTTGTGACGTTCGACGACAGGGGAGGTGTAGTTTACTATCTGGTGCCAGGTGTATTGTTAGACGTGGGGAGGTGTAGTTTTCTATTTTGTGCTAGACGTGTCTCCTATGTTGTTGTCATTTTGTTTTTCGTCAGTGTCTCACTGACACCTTCTATCCTTCTTTCTGTTGGTCTGCAACCCTGATGTCCGTTATTGTAGATTCACAGAGTTGGTAACTTTAATTACATTCTTGGCAGGTGTCCGAACCATTTTATTAAATGTCTCTATGTGTATTCGGTGCAAGGTGTGTCATCCACCTTGTGCCTGATATCTTTGTTTCGCATTATATCCGATCTTGTGACCCCTGGAGACAAAGTTATATTAAATTTATTTCTACAACATAACTTTAACATCGGCAATCAAAGTTATGTTTAGTTTATATCTACAAGATAAACATAACAGTAGCAAACAGGCGTATATCCAGTTTCAATCTGCAACATAGCCCTAACATTTAAAAAGCATGTCAAATTTATATTTGCAACATGATCCTAACATGGGCAAACAAATTTATATTCAGAATGTATCTACAACATATTCCTAACTTTAGCAAACAAGGTTTTGTCACGTGTTTGCCTGCAGAACTCCAACAATAGCATATATAGTTATGTTTGGTTTATATTTACAACGTAATCCTAACTTTTGTAAATATAGTTATGTGCATAGTATATCTATCAGGTCAGGTCAGGTCAGCCCGTAACCGATGAGGTCGTTGGGGCACACATGAAGACATCCTCACAACTCCACGCCATCCCTCTCTGTCAGATGCCGCTGCCTGTGACTCTTCTGGTCGGAGACTGGTCCATTCTTTTATGTAGTCCTCCCATCTCTTTTTGGGCCAGTCTCTTCGTCGTCTGCCATGCACCTTTCCGTTGAGGAATGTATTTGCAAGACCATTTGATCTCGATATGTGACCGTACCTAGTGAGTTTCCTTCTTTTCACAGTTGCCAAGAGATCTTCGAAAGGCCTTATTGCTGTTGTAATTTTATCTCGTATTTCCTCGTTTGTAACTCGATCTTTGTACGTATGTTTTCGGAAACATCTCATCTCCAAGGCCTGTATCCTTCGTTGAAGGTCAGGTGTAACTGTCCATGTCTCACACGTATAAAGAAATATTGACAGGACCAGTGTACGCAGTGAAAATGGAGGCAATTTTAAAGAAGCTGCAGTAAGGTGTAGTCAAGTAAGTAAGGAAGATTTGAGTGAGGAAACAGTTCACAGGGAAGAGAGCTTTGGAGAGAAGTATGCACATATAGGTGAGGGGTCAGTATTGGTAGTAGGAGATTCAATGGTGAGAGAGGTTGGCAGACATTTGTCTAAACAACACAATATGTTTGAAAGAATGGATATTGGGGGAGCAAAAATAGAGGATATAGAGGGGAGAATAAAGAGGTTAGATGACAAAGGAAACAGTCATGTGGTGGTATTGGTAGGTACAAATAATGTAAAGAAAGATGGTACAGAAATAATTATGGATAAATATAAAAGTCTTATGAGAACACTTAAGGAAAAAATGTTTAGAAAGGTCACAATGATGGTTATTTTAAATAGAGCAGATGGGTCAGACTACTTAGATAGCAAAATAATAGGTATAAACCTTAGGTTACAGGTGATGTGTGCGGACATGGGAATGGAATTTATTGATGTTAAAGTAGACAAAAGTAAAATGTTAGATAGGGGAGGTTTACATCTAAATGAGATAGGACAGCATGTTGTAGCAAAGTATATGTTCAATCATTGTGTTAGAAATTTAAACTAGTAAGGCCTATGAAGTATAAGACTAAAGATAGGCCTACAATAGGGTGCTATAGAGGATGTAGTCGAAGGGGACAGTTGGTGTCAGGGAAG
The DNA here is from genome assembly GCA_036924085.1 of Ariolimax columbianus. Classification (NCBI taxonomy): domain Eukaryota; kingdom Metazoa; phylum Mollusca; class Gastropoda; order Stylommatophora; family Arionidae; genus Ariolimax; species Ariolimax columbianus. The sequence goes on from JAVGWX010000003.1 coordinate 119,581,988, forward strand.
TGTGAAATACATAGTGGAAAAGCAAACACTAACATGATAAAGCAGAAGCAAAAAGAAGAAAACCAACAACATTACAAACTAAAATGTTTTTATGCAAATGTGAGAAGCATAGTAAATAAAAGAGAAGAATTGGAACTGTGTGTAGAAGAAGAAAAACCAGATATAATAGGATTAACAGAATCATGGACATATGAGGAGATTGCAGATAGTGAACTTGAAATTGAGGGATATACAATGTTAAGGAAAAATAGAATAGTTGGAGACAAGACTAAGGGAGGTGGCGTTTTATTATACTGTATAAATTATGTTAATATAACGATCAAAGATTATTTATCATGTGGTAACAAATATGAAAATGTATGGGGAGAAATAGAAAGTGGGGGTAAAAAAACAGGGATTGGAGTATGCTATAGATGTCCATCAAGTCAAAAAGAGGAAGATGAGGAGCTGATTAGTAGCATAGCAAAGGCAAGTAAAGGGAAATTATTATTAATGGGAGATTTCAACTTTCTAGAAATAAAATGGGATATGGCAGAAGCACTTGTAGAGTTAAAACCTTTTGTTAAGTGCATAACTGACAATTTTTTAATTCAACATGTAGAAGCAGCCACCAGAGGCAAAAACATACTCGACCTAGTTTTGACTACAGAGGAAAATATGATTGAAAACGTTACCGTTGGGGAACTGTTTGGCTCAAGTGACCATCAAATCATCCGTTGGGATCTTATTGCAGGGAAAGAAGTAAACATAAACACGCGAACATACGACTACTCTAAGGCAGATGTTAAGAGGATGAAAGAGGCAGCGAACCACATAATCTGGAAAGATATTGTAGTGGGAACAGATGTTGAACAGGAGTGGGAAAGTTTTAAAACAGTTCTAGATACGCTAAAAGAGGAATGTGTTCCATGTATGGAGGTAAGCCCCAAGCGTAAAAAGTGGATAACTAGATTTGTAGTGAAATGTAGAAGAGCAAAAAATAAAGCATGGAAAAAATACATAGAGGCAGGTAAATCAAAAGAAACATATGTAAAATATTTGGACAAGCAGAACATATCTCAGAAAAGCGAATAAAACAGCAAAAAAAGACTTTGAAAAAAAACTTGCTCAGAGGATCAAGACTGACAGTAAAAGCTTCTTCTCTTATGTTAAAAATAAACAAAGAACGAAAGACAAAGTAGGCCCTCTCATAGACAGTACAGGGAAAAAAATAAGTGAGAATAGGGAGGCAGCTAATATGCTCAATCAGTACTTTGGCACAGTCTACACAAAGGAGGACTGCTCCGAGATCCCAGAGTCTATAGATATTTTTCAAAGAGACATGGATACAGCGGGATTAAGATCAATCTGTGTTACAGAGGAAATAGTTTTTAAAAAATTGGAGGGGTTGAAAGTGAATAAATGTCCAGGTCAAGATGGTATTCATCCAAAATTGCTGTAGGAAATTAGAGACCAACTAGCAAAACCATTGGCTATATTATGTTCTCAATCGCTGACAAAAAGGGATTGTTCCACGGGATTGGAAAGATGAAGAAGTGATCCCCTTTTTCAAAAAAGGCAAAAAATCAGATCCAGCAAATTATAGACCGGTGAGTTTAACGAGCATAGTCTGTAAATTGTTAGTCAATAATCAAAGAAACCATTGTAATGCATTTAGACAAATTTAATCTAATTAGAAATAGTCAGCATGGGTTTACTAGAGGGAGATCATGCTTAACAAATCTATTATAATTCATGGAGGAGGTTACTAAAATCATAGATAAAGGGGAGCCAGTGGATGTTACTTATCTAGACTTTGCAAAGGCCTTAGATAGAGTACCTCATCAAAGATTATTTTGAAAGTTAAAATCACATGGAATAGGTGGGGAAGTTGCCAAATGGATTGAAAATTGGTTAACGGGAAGAAGGCAGAGAGTGGGCATAAATAGGGAGTACTCTGAGTGGTGTGAAGTGAAAAGTGGTGGGCCACAGGGCTCGGTTTTGGGACCAATTTTGTTCTTGATATATATAAATGATTTGGACATTGATATGGGATCCATGATTGCAAAATTTGCTGATGACACAAAACTATGCAATAGTGTCTCATCTAAAGCGGAAGTGGATATATTGATGTCGGATTTAGATAAAATTCGAGAATGGTCTGTAAGCTGGCAAATGGAGTTTAATGTAGATAAATGTACAGTCATCCACATGGGTAGATCCAATATGGAACATAATTACAGAATGTGAGAAAACAATATTAGAAAGATAGATAAGGAAAGGGACCTAGGGGTTAAAATAGATCATACAGGAAAGGTGAGTGAGCAAGTTAAGGTAGCAGTGAAAAAGGCAAATGCAATGTTAGGTATGATAAAAAGAAATATTAAACATAGGAGCAAGGAAGTGATCGTCAAACTGTATAAAGCTTTAGTTAGACCTAGATTGGAGTACTGTGTACAGGTGTGGAATCCTTATCATAGAGGGGACATACACATGCTATAAAGAATACAAAAAAGAGCAACAAAGATGATAGTGGGATTCCAGAATTACAGTTATGAGGAACGACTCAGAAAAACCGGCCTACAGTGTTTCGAAGAGAGAAGAATTCGTGGTGACTTAATACAGGTTTATAAGATGATCAGAGGAATCGATAAATTAGATTATAACAAGTTTTTTTAAAAATACAGCCACATACAATAACACGAGGTCATAGCTACAAGCTGACTAAAGAGAGGTCCAGGTTAGATATTAGGAAATATTTTTTTAGTCAGAGAGTGGTGTCTGCTTGGAATGCATTGCCAGAGGAGGTAGTAGAGGCAGGGACTGTTAATGCATTTAAGAATAAACTGGATGCGCATAGCTTTTAGAGCAAGGTGATGTAAATGTAACTGGTTGTATACAGACTCTGCAGGGTCTTCTAAACCAGTATAAAGACGTTAAGTTAAGTTAAGTAATTATATTTATAATATCAATATAAAAGTAGCAATCATGTGAATTTCTATTTTTTATCTGCAACATAATCCTAACGTTAGCAATCATATGCCGGGTTTCTATCGACAACATAATTATAACATCAGGAAACAGCGTAGGTCTAGTTTCTTACTAGCAAACAATTATAAGATTAACAAACACATTTACCTGCAGTTTCAATCTTGAACATAATCCTAACAATTTCAATCAAATTTACCTTTAGTTTCTTCCTACGACATTATCTTGACATTAGCAATCAAAGTTATGCTCAATTTATATTTACAACACAAAACTAACATAACATATCTTTAGCCTATTCTACTCTATTGCAGTTTCGGACAAATGATGCTTTGTCCAGTTATAAAACTTTGTATGTTAATTCTTTATATCCATCCTGATAATAAGTTAGTCACTACTTTTGTTTCTGTATCACATAAAGGATTGTGTTTCTATATCTTTCTATACAACTCATAAGGCTACTCTACACAAAGAAGGTCCTTGCCCTATTTGAATCTATATCTATCTATCTTCAGTTCACTTATGTCGTTAGACTTCGTGAGGAGGTGCAACCCCTTTTTGTTTAATTTTTTTGGCATATGAAAATCCACTGGTGACTTGTCAGGTCAATCCCTGCATCTGTTAGTCCCTGTAATATACGATCGCCTATTTTTGAGACTGGTGGAGGTGGGAGCGTAAATTAGAAAAAGGTGGGTAGACCCGCAGCCTGTCAGGCGCCATCTAAGTCGCTCCGCCAACCACATAACCAAGAACTGTTGTTATAGCCACGCAGTCCACTTTTTTGCGACATATTCCTTGTGGGGCGGAATCCATAGAATTATTTGAGTAGATTTTTAACTTGAATTTTTCCCGAGCAGCGGCTCTTAGGCCTACGCTTTTCCAACTGCTGATGTATTTTTAACGTGCGTGCCACTAAACACTGGTGTCTGATCTCACTACTAAGAGATCAGAAGAAATATTTACCGGATGATCCACGTGAAAAATAATGCCGGTGTCTCCACCAGGATTTGAACCACGAGACCACTGCGTCCCCCTATTTGAATGACTATGTGGAAATGTAATGAGCTGGAGAGTCTATCCTATAGAGCCATAACTGTCTTCGGGCACATACAATATCCTCTTAGTGCGCCACAAGTTCTATTTTCGTCTTTATCGCACGCAGAGCTAACTGGCAAGCCACTTTGCTAACACTGCAACATAACTATTACATTTAGAAAACATTGCCCTGTCTCCCATACCAAATCCACCTGTCTTATTTTATTATTCATCATGACCAACGTTTTCATTAAAGTCACATGGTTCTATATGCACCAATGCGATTTGTCCTGAACCATAATCTTGTGTATAGTTCATTAAACAGTATATCGATATTGGCATCAGGGTGTTCGCTATTAGTTCTTTTTGTCGAAAATGCACTGTCGAAAAAAACGTCTACATTACAACCAGTAGCTCTTCCTATGATACTGAAAAGAGCAAATCTACACGTAGCTAATCTAAACCTGCACATGAAATATGATATCATGTGGTATGTTATCCATGTGAGAATATTACATCAGAAAATAGAATTGGTAGATTTATGATAGAAATATAAGGTAGAAAATGGATTGGGTAAAGAAAATTAACAATATGAAGGAAAGAGAGAGCGCGCGCGAGAGAGAGAGAGAGAGAGAGAGAGAGAGAGAAATAGGGAGAAAGAGAAATAGAGATAGAGAGATAGAGATTTATAGATAGAGAGAGAGAGAAAGAAATAGAGACAGAGAGATAGATAGACAGACACACAGACAGACACACGGACAGACACACAGACAGACCGACTAAAAGACAGATAGAGACAGAGATAGATGGAGAGAGAGAGAAAGAGAGAGAGAGAGAATAATAAGTTCACGAATAAAAATTTTATTTCTTGTCTGAAATCTCCCTTATTATATTAAGTTTTGTATTTCTCATGCACGTTAGTAAGATTTCATTGAATTTGTCTCTGTATTTAGAACTCATATTGTAATAAACAATAATATTTATGCTGGAATTCAATGTTTGACAAATGAATGGAAAAGACCAACTGACGTAAAAAACTGTATCCAAGGCTCCTCCCATCATGTATTCCGGTTCAAATGCCATAGCACCGAAACCAAGCATACCTGGTGTGAAGCAAACGATCAAAATTAGAGCAATGAGAATTACCATCCGCACAAGCTTTCTTTCCCTTGTAGATATTGTTCCTGCCTGTGTATCACTTGTAGATTTCATGCGCCATGCCGTTTTTCTTTTGAGACTTACCAATAATAATATTGTAAAGAAAATTAATAGAGTAAATGATAGAGCTTGCATCGTTGATTGTAGTGCGAAAGTAACACTCTCTACAGGCTCCCAGTTATTTCTTCTGTACATACCAAGCAAAGACCTGTTTCTCCCCGGAAAGAACTTCCAGTCTATATAGTTGATGTAATAAGATGGTATGTTTGTCATTAACTGACTAACAAAAATAAAAATGATAGCCACAATTGTTCTAGATTTTGTTATAATATTCTTGACTTTTAACGGCGCTGCTACACAGAGGCACCTCTCCATAGTTATAAACACGGTAATAAAACAGGTTATGCGGGCAAACAGGCAATGCGGCCATCCTGCTGTAAGGTACTGAACCTCCGAAGATAAAATCACATAATCTGACGTCATGAATTTCGGATTGAGACAAATGTCCCACCAAATCATGAACAAAAGGGTGCACATGTCAGATATGGCAAGACCGGATAAGCTTATGTTCATCGTATTGTCATATCCTAACTTGGAGAAATTGATCAAATTTATAATATTTCCTATTAAACCAAAGAATGCGATAGTTCCGCAGACGATGAAATAATTTACTATTACCGTAATATTCTTAGCTTCCACCCCCAGAAGTGGATTCATCGTCCTGGCAGTTTCTCTTCCTTCGTCAGAGAAATTGAAGCTGCATTTCGAGTTGTCGCTTTTTCGAATGGCAGCCATTGTTAATTGAAAATTGTCTTTTAAATTAAATTTTCAATATTTACAAAATACAGATTAAAGTACTGTTTCTCAAACCTCAGCTTCAGCAAATAATTGAACTCACGATAAAGAAGGTAACACTGTAAATATACACACGTTATATAATGTTTTAAAAAGGTATCACACGATATAATCATACAATCTTTATCATGATTCTTTTTGTCATAAATTTATAAGTATAGATAACCACGACACATTACAAGACTATCAGGATGAGAGCGTATATTGATAATATATACAATAACTATGCATATCTCTAGTTGTTGACTGTCAGAGACGACGCTTATCCTCAAATATTGCCTTCAGATCTTTAAAAAAAAAAAGTTGAGCTTGAAACTAGAAACCTTACAAAGTTGTCTATATAAATACATGCACGTCATATAGACACAATGTTTCTGTTATCATACATTATAATGTATGTAATTTTTTGGTGATTTCTACCATACGTTTATCCTAGTCTGGAAGCCGGCTGAATGGCACTACGCTTATACCTGTGGTCGTATTTCACGGGTTAGTTCTGCCAGTTCACCTTCACGAATTTGGCGTGTGGGAATTTTAGATGCTAATATGATGAGCTGAATACAGCTTGGGAGAGATGCCAGACTCAATCACCCGCTGAGTGTTGTCCATATGACCTCTTGTGGTTATCGAAAAGGCCCGACAAACTGCGTTAGATGCCATCCCACCTTTCTACCCTGCTGGTTACATGTTTACGGAAAGGCTTCGGTGGTAGCCCTGAGGCAAAATCTGCATCCTATGCTATCTCCAGTCGTCTCGATGAATGTTTTGCCACTGGCAAAAGGTAGCTTAGGCTCTGTGAGTGAGGTTGACAAAAGGCGCAGTTTCTTCCTCACTTTAATTCAAATCACCGCGCAAGTCACCCATTTCAGCGGACACAGCAAGAGATACGACTGTCCACACGGCTGAACAAAGAGAGTGGTCTTCATCTCTTGTGATGGACAACTAGCTAACATTATAATGTAGATACAATAATCAAAGGCGGTAACAACCAGAGTGAGATAAGGGACAGCGTTGTCGCCACTACTCTTCAACACATATATGGACAAAATAACGCTGGTGGCCAAAAGGGAGCATCTACCAAGAAATATTGAGAAAGAAATTAGAGAGGCTGATCAGTTAAGTTAACGTCTTTTTGCAGAGGATCAATGGTTACTATAGGAGAGTGAAGACGTTCTGCAGGTTCATCTGACTGCGCCTAACTATGTGTGCTAAAGATACTGTATGACAATTAATACACCCAAAACAGAAACTCTTCAGAAAAGCATGTCGCCTGAAAACATGAACATTTTGGTAAACGGGATCAAGATTAAACAATTGCAGGAATTCAAGTACTTGGGCAGTGTTTTCACACAGAGTGGAAGTTTAGACAGAAGAATTGAAATTTGATGAAAAAAGCCAAATGCAATTGCATACCAACTGTCACCATTATTGAAATATACTAACATAAACATGTCTTCCAAAAGACTGCCGATCAACAATATATTCATGACAACACCGTTAGCAGTGCCACACGTGGACTTTAACAAAATCTCCAGTGAGACGTATCACGACATGTAAGTTGAGATGCCTCCAGAAAATCATTAACGTATTTTGGAGAGACAGAATGCTCAATTAAGAGGTATGAAACATCGTTGAGACAAACCCATGCACTGAATATATTGATGAGGGAAGAATCAAGTAGTTTGGCCACCTAAGAAGAATGCAACCTGACCAACTACCAATGTGCGCTTATAAAGCACGACGATCGGGTTTTCAGAAGTGTGGCAGACCGAGAACTAGAAGGATTAGAATCGTTGCAGATATTCTAAATCGTCATGTAATGGCGACTACTTCAGCATCTGACCAAGGACATAAAACTACGGCTTCCCATGTCGGGCCGTGGCACAAGTAAATAAGAGAAGAAAAGACAACGTGAAGACATGTATTAGTATAAGCCTGCTTCGTTGTATAATGAATTCCTAGATACGCTTCATAACGTTCTGTGTGTCTGTATTGTCTCGAGAAGCTGTTTCAATACTACCGACAGAGTGAGAAAGAGAGCAATGATTGACTCCAATAATGGAACTAACGGAAACTAAATCTATTTAGTATAAACCATTTATATATGAAGCTAAATGTATATGGTTGTCCTAATTTTTTTATTATTTGTTATGGTAAAATCAACACTAGAAGAGTATATACTGTCTTACTGTTGCAGAAGTATTATATATGTTGGTAAAATGTTATTGTATATTTTCAATTTAAAATACATCAACCATAAAAGTAATCTTGCCTTTAACCGAACATTTAATCGACAAATGAAAACAGTAACATAACTACACTGTAGTGCGTGTTTCAAATAGTTGACATACTGTATCAACTGTATTAAAGTACAAATCGAAATCGGGATGAAAAGAACAGAGATATGGTCACCTTCCAAACATGGTGTAAAAGATAACTACAGAGAGTTGTACTTGAGGCTGGCAATTCGATCACGTAAAGAAATAGTGCCATTATACTCAACCTCCACAGAAACTAGGATATAGGCTTCCCGTAGAAGAGACTAGCTGCAGCTAAAACCTATGCTCCACACTGCAGCGAAAAGATGAAAGATTACAAATGTTTGGAAACTGGTTAACTTTAAAGGGGGCTGGCTGGAGTGGGGAAATTTACTTCAGACTGAAGCGAAAAGATGAAAGAAAGACGGCTACAAGCTTGCCGTTCTTGTTATAATTGTTAACGTTGATTTGACAACACGCGACCAATTGGCATTTTCTGGTGTTGACGATAAAATCAATTATGCACCTAGTAATTTGAGCCTGTCACACAAGCTACAGCTACTAGAGTAATCGTCCTTGTACTCACTACTCTGAATAAATTGTGTGTACTTATATTTCAAAATTAAGTGAATTATTTCTTGACAAAATAAATCCATCTTTTATATGCCTGCTGGCAGATTTTGACAATAATCATAGAGACAAGCAACAACACAGACGGTTATAAAATTAAATTAGTAACTACTAAATCACAACATATACGGTTTTTAACTTACAAATGCTCATTTTGTTTTATTTTATCAGAAATATTGTTGTTGTAAAAAGTTGTATGTCTAAGTCAGGATGCTCACGTATATGATGTGGAAATGCAACCATGTACTGATCATCGTGTTTCCTTTATCTGTTATTGACCTTCAACTGCAGTCGAAGGATGGTGTGCTTCTACAATAACGACAAAATCATAAATATGAATGGCTTATTTTCTACATGAAGACAGAAACAAACGAAACCCATGTTACAGCCACAAGACTTTCGTCAGGAACAAGTGACAAACGAAAATATCTAATGAATCACAACAAAAACAATGAGAATTGACTTCACAATAGATACAATGCGAATTAAGGTGGCATCCATATATCAGAGTGGAGCCGCGTAGCGCAGTGGTTAGCGCGCTGGCTTCGCATCTGAGTGGTTCTGGGTTCATTCCCCAGTTGAGGCGGTAATGTTTTTTTCAGTCCGCAATGGCTCCCGGGTCGACCCGGTCGTAAATGGGTACCGGTTCAGTCCGGAAAGTAAAAGCGGCGAGGGAGAGGAGATGTCTACCGCCCTCATATAGCCGAGCCTTTGAAATGTGAGATCGCTAACACCTCACACCCCTACGGCAGTAATGCTATGGGATACTTTACTTTACTTTACTTTACATATATCAGAGAGTAATTAGTAATGTGTGAATAAGTTACATATATATATATATATATATATATATATATATATATATATATATATATAATATATCCTTGTATTGCTGCAGAGGTTTGATATTAACTGTCATGCAGGGATTCTTTCTAAAGCACATATCTAAAGTACTGCTTAACTTCTTTGGTTATATCTACTGGCAAACCATTCTCTTCTCAATTTTGAGTAAAATGTAACTAGCACACTTACCTTTGTCTTAGTCGATTTGTACGTTTACAGGGACGAATGCCCCTGTGCAGGTCCCAGCTCTGGCATGAGCTGGATTTGCTGCTTCACTGGCTAGGTTCGAGAAAATTATTACTCCGCTGCGTTGGGACACATACCGTGAATGGTTGTTAAGAGATATTCGAGTCCATCTTAATAGACAAAAGAAAAAGGTCGACCCACAGTCTGTTTGGCGCTATCTATGCTGTTCTCAACAAACCACCTAACCATGGCCGATGTTATGCCATGGGGTACAGTTAATCGCCTCTTACGACATGCTCCATTTGTGGCAGTAGTGCTATTCTTGTCTTTGTCATAACCAAGCTCCGGTGGACCACTCTAAAACATATTTATGTCGCAGTCTTTGTCTAACAAGGCAGACATTCGTAAATTTGATTTCTCTCTTATGTCTCTCTCAATCTATCTTTTTCTCTCTCTCTCTCTCCCTCTCTCTCTCTCTCTCTCTCTGTCTACCTCTATAAATTCCTCCCTATCTAACTTTTTTTCTGACCGATTCTCTCTTTTCTTCAATTGTTAGGGATCAAGATGCTGAGCAGCACATGAGCTGCAGTGATTAGTGGACCATAGTTGACTGCTAGCGTCAGGGCCAGCGAACCATAGCTGCCAAGACCCTTCTACACCTCCCCGCGGTGCTCCTGGATAACATGCTGCAGCAGGGCAGACTTGCTAAGGAGAAGGGATCGAAGAGGGAATGCTAACCCGGTACTCAAAAAATGCTTGCTGAAGTCAGATGTGTTGGACCGAAAGATGCAAATATCGCAGCCAACCTGTAAACTACGACACAACGCATTCCGTTCTCTGGACTACATTCTGCTACTTAAGCCCTTTCAGTGTTTGGTAGTGGGAGATTGAGAACGAATGAAGAAGAAGAAGAAGAAATCCAAAGTTGAGACAGCAATAAAAGATGTAATGAAAAAGAAAGCAGGAGGCACGGATACTATATATATAGTAATGTTAGTAGAAGCTCGAGGAATTCAGTGAAGATACAATGTCTGATCTGTGTAATAACATCTACAAGAGTTGATCTATAATGACGAAACCTGATTAAACCTGCCTCTAAAACACTATCTAAGAACCGACTGTTCAGATTTTGGAACAATCTTCCTGATGAATTAATGCCATCAAGACTGCGGGGAGGATACAGGCCATGTCAGTTTTTTTTTAGATTAAAAAGGAGTTCACCTGCAAGTCATGTAACATAATCTTCACTTTTATTTGCAACCGCAATACCATAAAATACATAAGGGAAACTGGCTTTGAATTGCGTGTCAGCTTCCCCAATACCTCAAGAGCATTTTCAATAACTCAGTGACAGTACACCGGCTTTCCTGTCGTGAATCATTTCAATAGTCGTGGACAGTAGGGTAAGGTAGACACCAGAGCCACTGGTTTCGCCCCTTGCTTATTCGATGGCCGACGCCGTTTCTGACCTTGAAAATCATGTGGTTGTTCTTTGAGACGCTGCACTCTTCATTATTTAATACATTCGGTACGTTTGCGTAGGCTTCCATTTCTGTTGCATTATATATCTTTTGTTTTATCATTGTTCATTCGTTAATTTCCTTACATGTGTTTATACATGCATGTCTTTCCTTGCCCTGCCCCCTCCTCTTTTTCTATATCTTTTGTGTCCGTTCGTCTCCTGAAATTTATGCTTTTGTGGTTAGTTGTATGTAATTAGTTCATGCTTGTATTTGTCTTTGTCTATATATAATCATTGTAATCATTTCTTATTTGGTCCACTCTATTTCATAGCTGGCACAGTGGCTCATACGTTCCTGGCCCATCTCTATATGGCGGCGAACTTTACCAGTTTATTTTACATTATGTCCTAATTTTTCATTGCTTTCTTTAGACCTTTGTCCTCGACGAAGGTCTTACGGACGTAACGTAGATGTCGTTTTATTTTGGTCTTGGTACTGCCAATGAACTATTACCTATTTACGTTTGTATCGAATCTGGAACAGATCAGGAGCTTCAATTTAAAAAAATATGAAAACTGCAAATCTCAGATTAGAAATGGAAATCACGAATAGTATACAAGTATGTATGACCAATTCTGTTTTTCACCAACAGGAGTCAAATATTGACATCCAATGAAGTAATTTACAAAAATTAAATAGTCATGCCTATGTGTAATGTATACACATATTTCCCGCATGGCGTACAAACATGGACAATGAACATCCGATTGGAGAAAAGAATAAATGTCTTTGAGATGTTGATATATAAGAACAGACCACATGAAAATCGTAAAAGCAGGATGGGATATTTTTAAAAAGCCATGCCTCTGTATTGTAACCTGTTATTATGGTTGCTAAGGATGTAAAGAATGTTTTGAACATGCTATAGTGGTGCAGCCAAACAAATGACGTCATAATTGCAGTTTAAATATTCCCGCCCCACTATTGACATGCACTAAAAAGGAACAGCGTTATGCTATCTGTTTTTTAGCAGCAAAGGGTGAAACTTATATAAATTCATCGGCGAATGAAAGTTTAGTACGGTGATGCATTTTTTTTAATCCACACAGTGTATGAGTTGAGTAGGAAGTTCCACAACGGCGAGAGTTCGCTTACAGACAGTTCATGACTGGGTTAGGTAGACCGAGTAAGAATCCGAGAGTCGTTTGCAGTCGTTGACTTCCTCGTTTAAAAAATCGCTGATTTACTGTGAATGAAATTGCCGCACATCTGGACGTCAATCAATTTTCAGCACTACACATCATCCATGATGTATTAAGGTACGTCAAACTGTCTGCAAGGTAGGTTACCATGGCAGACTACATTACAATTGTAACAACGACGCGCTAATGTCTGTCAGGAAATGTTGCGGGGCTTAGAAGCAAAAGGTGATGGTTTCCTAGCAAAAATTTTTACTGGAGATTAAACCTGGACTCACTACCTGATATGAAGAGAGCGTGCAAGGAATGGCGCCACCCCTTCTGCCAAAACCAAAGAAGTTTAGCACGCAGCAATCTGCGAGGAAAGTTATGTTTACTCTACTTTGGGTTGGACGAAGTGTTGTTTATTTTTTATACTGTCCGTACAACGACTGCAACCATCGAGGGCTTACACATTCAGTGTCTACCACATCTGTTGTACTCACCAGATCTAGCCCCAAGTGATGTCAACGTCTTTAGACGACTGAAAGAGAGATTGGGAGGAAAGACTTTCATGTTCGATGAAGTGTAACATCAGGTAATGCATAATTTGTTACACATTCGATCAAGATAATTTTTTAACAGGAATCAATTCTCGGTGTAGGCGCCGAGGGACTTGTATTGGGAGAAATGGTATCTTGGTCGAAAAATGTGGCGCACCTCGTAAAAATAAACGAAAGTAAAAACGAAAGTGTTGAGAAATTATGGATGCAAAAAGAATTGAAGAAGGAAATCAAAGTCTGGAAGTTCAAATATTTATGTAACATACAAAGACATAACGCCTTGCTGAAAACAAAACTGGAAGGAAGGTTGCAGGGGGGGGGGGGAGGGGTGGACAAACGTGCAAGAACTAATAATCGCATAAGTGGGGACATAACATCCTAAAACAGAGAAAGAAAAGCCTGGCAGATTGTACAATCGAGGAACGATACAAAGGAATGCTACACTACAATTGACAGAATAAAAATTAGTCTGTTCTAACAGATAGACAACAATGTGAAGGATGATTAATCGTGTGATCCAAACACATTCCTTATCCATATTTAGATTAGTAAGTCCACTGGATTATTAGCATCCGGATATTATGTCTTTTAAACTTAACTTTTCAATACTGGCTTAGAAGACTCATCAGAGTCTGTAGATAACCAGTCACATTTGCATTACCCTGCTTTAAAAGCTATGCACATCCAATGTATTCTTAAATGCATTAACTGTCTCTGCCTCCACCATCTCCTGGGGTAATGCATTCCGAGTATTCACCACTCTCTAAATATTAGGAAATAAATTTTAAAAAAAATTAATATCCTAATTTCCAATCTGGACTTTCCTTTGCTTAATTTGTATATGTGCCCTCTTTTGAAATGTTCATACGATTGGAAACAAAACACCATTTATTAATTGGTAAAAAACAGTATCAATATAGAGTATAATGTTACCATCAAGGGTCGATACATGTTCACTTACTTGAAAAATTTATGCAACGGCATTTGCAGACCTAGTAATAGTAGTCTCAATGACGTGGCTTTTCGCTCAGTTAAATCGGATCATACGATGCAGCAGCTGGTGCTTTTGATTGTTAAAATCTCCAAAACTATGCTTATAGAAAAACTGTTCTTGTAATTGATAGAATCTCCAAAACTATGCTGATAGAAAAAATTGTTGTGACTGGTACCATCTCTATTTAACTTTAGAAATTAATTCTGCGACCACTACACGAGCAACATTTTAGAGACGAATTTGGGAAATGTACTGTTCCATTGCTTACATTTCAGGATGGACCGAGAGCTCATGGTTCATTATCATCCATTGATATCCACATTATCATCCATTGATATCCACATTATCATCCATTGATATCCACATTATCATCCATTGATATCCAGTCAACAACGTCACAGGCTGCTGTTGTAGACCAGACAATATGACAGCTGGTGTAGATCTCAGAAAATGACAGATGCTGTATATCTCAGAGACTGATAGATGTTGTGGAACGTACAGAATGGCAGCTGCTATAGACCTCCCATAATGACAACTTTTATTAAGATGGTTTATATTCGTTTTATATACGAGTGCCTTGTGGTTAACATGGCTGACCAAAGGACAAACATTTTGCTCCGATGCGTGTCAGCTTATTTTGAGATAATTCTCGTCTTGGGATGTCATTGATTTCCCTCTCACTGTTGCCTATGTTATGAACAAGTACAGAAGCTAGCTGGTTATATTTAAACACGGGCTTTTGTAGGGCATACTTGTTTAGAATTAGTTATGTGTTGATTTTATTCATTCGTTACTGTGTTTCTATTCCTGTGTTCATTGTTTAAATTATTCTTTCCAGCTGCTCTTGACATTCAATAGCACAAAGCGTGTTATTTACTTTAATTGTTTATGTATCTATAAAACGTTTTTATTATAATTATGAGTGATATTTAGTTCCGGTGTGGGTGAAAGAGCAAGACAGAAAAATATATATATATAGGAAGAGAAATAGAGAAAGAGAGAGAGAGAGGGAACGAGAGGGACCAATAAATAATGATAATTTCTTTGTATCAGTTAGGATATATTAAATAAACTGTGTGTTTTTTTAAGTAATAAATGTCTGGGAAAGATAAGGATGAAATATAACATTCGAAAATGTTCTGAAGATAGACAGATAAAAAGAGAGAAAACGAGAAATGTCATATGGCACTGCAAATGTATTGGCATTTAAATAAAACAAATATTTCCAAAGAACTCGAAACAATGTTAAATATTTCAAATAACGACAACTGTGTTTTGGTTTCTCTATTATCTGCGTTTATTCGTTTGTTTTTGGTACTCTCTAGAGTCTCGAGAGACCCAACGCGGTTTCCGGTACAGCTGTTTGTGGTGTAATGTAAGTGGCATGTCCTTTGCAGAGCGTCGCTTCTTAGAACAACCAACCTGCTTGTTTGTGTCCGTTACACGTTTCTTGGCAGGTAGGTTCTGGTTGAGGTTATTGCACTAACTGTTTGAAGTAACTTATTTAAGAAAGAAGACTTTCCAACCTATGATTTTGCACCCCATGCCATTTATTTTTACCAAAATACAGCTGTGTGTATTTGTGTCTGTGTGTGTGTGTGTGTGTGTCTGTGTGTGTGTGTGTATGTGTGTGTGTGTGTCTGTGTGTGTGTGTCTGTGTGTGTGTGTGTGTGTGTGTCTGTGTGTGTGTGTATATATATATATATATATTCAATGACGTACGCAAGAGGGACCTGAAGTAATGCGAAATGCAGCTAAAAGCTGGGAAGCGATTGCTCAGAATCGAGTCGTTAGAAGTGGCTTAGTAGTTTCCACGCTCGTAGAGGCCTTCTGGCTGCAGAAACAATGAAAATTGTGAAGAGATCCGGGACACCCTGGCATGTTAGTGCCATCAGCATGGCTATACGATCTGCGACAAGGACTGTCACTCGCAAATTCGACTTTTACATTCCCAGCGGACAGTGTCGACATACAGGCGATGGAGCTGGACTAATCTCACAGGGCGCCACAAGCAAAGTCTACAGAGACTGAGACACACAAGGACGATGATGATGATCATACACACATACTCAGCACACACATATATACATACACGCATATATACATACATACATACATATATACATACACGCACGCACACACACATACATACATACATACATACATATACGCATGCATACATACATACATGCATACATACATACACGCATACATACATATATACACGCATACATACATACATACATATATACACGCATACAAGCATACATTCACGTATACATACATACATACAACCATACATACATACACACACGCAAACACACAAACATACATGCAAACATACATACATACATGCAAACATACATAGATACATACATACATACATACACACGCACACATACACACATACAAACATACATACACACACGTAAGTATTCGAGAGCTGAAACTGAAAAGCTTGATTTTTTTCTCTTCAGAATGTATTCTGAAAAAGTTACACACACGTGTATCATTTGTCCACGTAGTCGCCATATTGTTTTTCTCACAAGTCTCCCGACATCCTTTAATCACATGAACATACTAGAAAAAAACGTCTTTATGTCACATCTGTAGATCTTATACACCATCTGATGCAGCTCTGTATCGGATCTCAAAATCTTTCCTCTTAGAGTTTGTTAATGGTTCAAAGATATAGTTATATAGTATAACTCGGAAAAATCTGGCAAAGATGGCGCCGTAACTGGCTGCGAGTCTACATTTCTCTACTGTTTTTGATCATTATGGATGCCGCCAGACCACGGATTTGCCTGGAATTCACACTAGTCGACGACTTACACTTGTGTTCACGGATACGTGGAGTTGTTTTCCGTCTGGACTTGTTATTTCGTTCTTTTTTTTGTGATTTTTTCCATCCGTTTATCCTGGTCTGGACGCCGGCTGAATGGCGCTACGCTTAAACTAGTTATACCTGTGTCGTATCTCACGGGTTAGTTCTGCCGGTTCACCTTCACGAATTTGGCGTGTGGGAATTTTAGATGCTACTATGATGAACTGAATACAGCTGGGGAGAGATGCCAGACTCACCCAAACGCTGAGTGTTGTCCATACGACCTCTTGTGGTTATCGAAAAGGCCCGACAAACTGCGTTAGATGCCTTCCCACCTTTCTACCCCGCGGGTTACATGTTTACGGAAAGGCTTCGGTGGTAACCCTGAGGCAAAATCTGCATCCTATGCTATCTCCAGTCGTCTCGATGAATGTCTTGCCACTGGCGAAAGGTAGCTTAGGCTCTGTGAGTGAGGTTGACAAAAGGCGCAGTTTCTTCCTCACTTTAATCCAAATCTCCGCGCAAGTCACCCGTTTCAGCGGACACAGCAAGAGATACGACTGTCCACACGGCTGAACAAAGAGAGTGGTCTTCATCTCTTGTGATGGACAAACTATCAACACAGCAAGAGATACGACTGTCCACACGGCTGAACAAAGAGAGTGGTCTTCATCACTTGTGATGGACAAACTATCAATAACTCGGAACGCGGTCTGACACGTACTTCGGATGAGGAAGACGCTCATAGTTCAGATTGTAACCGTTACACGGACAGTATGTGAGCCGAACATTGGCATTTTGCAATGAGACACATGCACTCAGAAGTCCGTGTCGAATGAAATTAATTATGGATAAAAAAAAAATCATCCTTTAGAAAATCTGATTACGAGGAAATGGTGTCAGTGTTCCCGATGAGCATATAGCTCTCTAAAATAACGCATCGTTCATCCGAAAAGTGAGTCTCCATAAAGCGGGATGCAGATGTCTGCCTGCAGAAATTGTTTAGTTCTGGTAAGGAGGAATGACGCAATTTCTTACTCGCTGTCTTGGCTCTGGCAAGTAATTGTAAACCCAGGCTCCATCTTCATTACGAAACCGGCATAAACATCAACGATAAACATCAACGCGTCGCTGTATCAATTCTGGAGTCAACTCCTGTGACATCTACATTGTACACAATGTGTGGTATTTGAGCACATCACGGATGACGTAATATACCTCGACTGATGTTCAGATGTGCGGCTATTTCATTCAACATGTCTCCGCCATTTTCTATCATGATGTTGCATTGGATTCTCCTTCCACAACTCGATATGCCTGGTCTGGTCGAACATTGCCACTTCAGAACATCTGATTCCGTTCAAACGCTTGCTAGAGTGCCAATGCATGCATCATCTTACTGAACCTTAATTTGTTGATGAATTTGAAAGGTTTCAAGCTTTCACTGTTCACAATTTAAATGGATAACAGAATGCTGCAATTGTTTGGGTACAAATTACTAGTGGTGGGGCCATCTTTAATCAGCTAATATGACGTATTGTTGCCGATCTGCGCGAGATGCCGCATGCAAGACGCAAGACACTCTTGAAGTCCTTAGTAGTGATAATGCTTTCTTGCACGGCAATTCCATGGTGTTTCAAGTTTATATCGCAATGGTGATAATATATATATATATATATATATATATATATATATATATATATATATATATATATACATACATGTATATACCAACAGATGGAACACATATACACATACACATATATATATATATAGAGAGAGAGAGAGAGAGAGCGAGAGAGAGAGGCAGAGGGTGAAGTGTGGGGGGGGGGGTGGATGATGGAAAAGACAGTATTTTATTTACTCTCATAAATTGAAAGTAGATTAAAAGAAATTATTACATAATTATGCGTTTCCATTAACAAACAATGCCAACGAATTATCTAATTGGTAAAGTTGATATCAACTAAAATATGAAAGGATTCTAATTAAACGAACTGCAAAGTCTGATACTTCGAGTACTCAGTACCCACCACTCTCTACATCGAAGGTCGACTGTAATGGATCTCCGAAGTCCACTGTCGCTTACATCGATAGTACATCAGCCGTCTTATTCCTGTCTTTTTTATGTTACCCTCCCACTAATAGTGTTCTTTACAGGGCATTTGTGAAGACGGTACAGGGGATACAATGTACCCTAGCCTGGTGTACAAAAAAAAGCCAGGCGCCAAAGTTTAAACTGTAACGTTATTGCAGTATTACTTCCCTACTACTACTACTGCTGCTACTACTACTACCACTACAACTACTACTACTGCTACATCTACTACTACTACAACTACTACTTGTATTGCTACTACTACCACTATTACTACTAATACTAGTTCTAGTACTACTTGTATTACCATTAATGCAAGTCTACTACTACTATTACTACTAATACTACTTCTAGTACTACTTGTATTACTGTTAATGCAAGTCTACTACTACTATTACTACTAATACTACTTCTAGTACTACTTGTATTACTGTTAATGCAAGTCTACTACTACTATTACTACTAATTCTACTTCTAGTACTACTTGTATTACTGTTAATGCAAGTCTACTACTACTATTACTACTAATACTACTTCTAGTACTACTTGTATTACGGTTAATGCAAGTCTAGTACTACTTACTGGTGCAAGGCTCCGTGCAGGCCCCAACAATACTAGCAATTTTATTTGCTCTGTTACTGAATCGTGCATTTGGAAACGCAAATTAAGAAGCTACGTTCACACTAGGTTGGATGTTCGTCTGTTTCACAATGTGGCTAAAGGACAAAATAAAAACTAGGGTGACCATCATCAGGGGCGTGTCTTTCGCTGACAATGATGCAAATGTTACCCAAAGTCAATAGAAACTTCAGAGATAGATGGATTGCTTTCACCAGGCGTGCAAAGATGTTGGCCTCACACTATGTCTTAACAAAACAAATTGAAATGGAGAACTGAAAATTAGTTTAGTAATCGAGAGAAGTAATCATAATGTACGTCTTGACATTGGATGTATCAAATCCGTTTTCATCTGAAAAAGGAAAATACATTATGTTACCAATAATCGCATCGCTTTGCCTAAAACATTTCCAAATTATACATATGATCAGGTATTCTTAGAAAACATACTGAGATTTTCAAGCCCCCAATAGAGAAGTACATAAAAGAGACTGACATGTTTGGAATCTACAGAAACAAACATTACATTGTTTTTCACGTATATTATATTGACACAAGACAGTCATTAGTTTCAAGACTAGCTCACTGAAGTCAAAGTCTTCACTGATATTTGCTGACGGCAGAGATTCTGATGGGGAAGGACGTTAACATTTCTACAGGATCCCAAAACATGAAACACAATTTAGTCACATATAATGTTACCTTTCTTGTTGAGATCTAGAAAGGTAGCTCATGTCTGGGACATGAGTTAACACCGTGTTAAGACCGGCAATGAAAACTTAAGCTATGAAATGGTATCATCTTTTAAAGAGAATCATCGATGTTTTCCTCCTTTTGTCTTTTCTTTGTTGTGTGTCCCTGACGAAGGCCTTGAGGCGTAATGTGAGTCTCGTGCTGCTTTTGTCTGATGAGGTCACTGAGCTATAACTTGTATACGCTTTATCGCTTTCGTGTGAGACCTGGTCTGATTCGACATTTTCACGCGAAACAAATATGAAAAGCCACGTAAGCTCTTTAAAAAAAAATGAAAAAGCTAAGCCTATGTACTTTTTAAAATACTTTTCACAAACAGTTATATCTTGTGATGATCTTTTCTGGATTGCTATACAGATTAATGTCTCGGTGTAAATTCTGCCTCCTTGTCTGTATTATAACATAATCAAAAGATGATCATATCAAATGTGTTTTTCTGCCGTATGATTCTCTTTTAAACAAATATTGATCATGGAGGAAATATACGAGCATAAAGTCTCAAATGTAGACAATCAACATTGCCCTCCACTTCAGCCTTCTCTCATCTTCCATATCGTGTTCGCTCATACAGGCTACAACTCTTGGCATACAATAATAGTGCATTAGAACCCGATGACTAATGAAGAAGGAAATGAGATCCGAAGGAAACGTTATACGCCTTGATCAAATTCATCTCTGAGGGACTGGTTGTTTGTCTCTCCTGTTTGCCTTCAACCTTTCCCGTCAGTAATGTTTTCAGCTAATTGATATGTCTTTTTACGTCACCAAAAGATCTTAGCTAATTGACTTTGATTTAGGTTATTAATTCTCTTTGCGTCCCTCATTTAATCAAAGAATTCCTGATTGGTATTTTTTCCTTTATATTAGAGAAGTTCCAAATTATTCAAAATATCCACATTTAGAAGGTCTCCTTCCTCTTCTCAAAATTGTTGGTCAATGTCCATGTTTCTGCACCATACAGTAAAGATAAGTGTACATAACCCCTGATCATTATCATTTTGTATATGTGAGTGACATGTATTGAAGTAAAGGTATGACACATGTTGGTAAAAACAGATCTGACTAGCACTGTTCTCTTCTTGATTTCATTTCGCATCTTTCATCCTCTATTAAAATATTTCCATGAAAGGTAAAAAAAACCACATTTGACCTGTTCTTGTGTTTGGTTTATTTGTATCTAAAGAGCAAATTTTTGTCTACCTTGCTATTTATCATACTGTTTGTTTTTTCAGTGTTAATCTCAAATCCATATGCCTATTTTGTGTTATCGACTTCAATCATAAATCAAAAGGATTTCTATAAGCTGCTGGTAGTTGTTTCCTATAAAGTACGTGGCTATGAAGCATCCCAAACTAACTTTATTTCACCTGGGAGGATAGCCTCAAAAGACTTTTCTCTGAAGAGCTGACGATTCCGTAGACCGACAAATACAACTTCCTAAGCCTTGGAAATATACCACGAAGAAATACAATCTCTCACCAATTACACAATTCTTCATTAAATTCTAGTTTGATGTAGAAATGAAGGGGCCAAATTTTCTACAAGTTGTTGGTTAAGTACATCCATTTTCCCCAGTTCAAATGATTGTCGTCGAAGCCAAGGCCCTTCTTGTAATGGGAAGTCATGCCATCAAACTTACTATTTTTAAAAATTTGCAGCTGTATTTTTTGTCGACGTTGAAGTAAATCCACATGGATATTATCTTCTAATAAACGTCATTGCTGTTAATCTCTTAATCTCTGAATCCTAGAATTCAATCAGGGATGTGTGTCTGATGCCCGGTAGCCAAATGTTGAGTAAACTCATTTCGGTCTTTTGTCTTGATGTACCATGTACCAGGGTCTCCATTATACCATCTCTCGGCCTCAGCATCAGTCGCCCGCGAGGGCGGCTAAAGTTTTATGGCCACCACGACGTCATTCTATGTCCACTTGTTATCCGACCAGCGCACAACATGGCCTGCTCATCTGTATTTGTGAAAGCGCGATATCAATGATGTCAGAGAAGGAAGTTCTTCTTCTTCTTCTTCTTCTTCTTCTTCGTACGCAGTCAGACAGTAACCATTATTTTTTCGAAAAAAGCGGAGGTCATCCTGAGGCTGTCGACACTGCCATAGAGCTTATCTTGTGGTTCCACTGGTGATGGCCACATCTGCTCTCTCTGATCCTCGTATGTCTGGCAGTTCTGCAGCAGATGCTCAGAGGTCATTTTCTCGGTACCACACGGGCATTCTTCGGTACCACCTATCTTCAATTTGTTGAATAGGTGGTACCTCAGTCTATTGTGGCCAGTGCGAAGTCTGAAGACAACGACCTGCTCTCTTCTGTTCCACCTGTAATAGGCATCGTTTTTGGTGTAACCAGTATGTTCGGTTTCCCATTTGGTCATGTATCTGGCTTTGATAAGCCGTTTTGACTCTTCGTACGTCATACTAGTATCTATTTGTGGTAGTCTTGCGCCTTCTTTTGCCAGTCTGTCTGCCTCCTCGTTGCCTTGGATGTTGCAGTGTGATGGGACCCACTGTACCACTACCCTTTTTGGTGCGGACTGCTGGCACAGTTTGCAGAGTGCTGCTCTTAAGTCATTAAGCTCAGTGTTTTTCTGGCTTTTTAGCGCTGTGACTACGGCGAGAGCATCTGTAAGCAGGACTATATGGCTTTCATTTTCTTTATGTGTCACCATTTCTTCCACTGCCGCCCTCAGTGCCTCTGCCTCCGCTCTGAAATTGCTTGTGTACTTACCAGTAGCGAATGACAGTGTTATTTTTCTACCATTTGGTAGGTTCAGGAATGCTCCTGCCCCTCCGTTCTGTGAAGTGTTTTGTTACAGAACCGTCGGTGTATGCATGGATCCAGTCCATGCTTGGGTAGTTTTTCGATATAAAGCTTAGGGTAGTATCTCTCCTTTCTTTTTTAGTCTGGCCGTTTTTGTTTCCAATACCTGGTATATTTTCTACCACCTCTGGAAATATATCCTGCCTCCAGGTAGGTTTTCGTACAGTAGTGATGAGTTTTGGTGTTGTTAGTACGTTTATGGGATCTTCGTGCATCTTTGCTTTGGCTATTTCTGCAAAGTTTCTCCGCTTTAGTTTCCCATTTTCCAAATTGTTTAGTCTCTGGTGCATTGGATGGTCGGTCAGTCTTCGGAGTTTCTCTGACTGCAGCTGGGCTCTGCAGTCTCTTCTATCGGTCATGGATTGCAGTTTTGTAATCTTTTCAAGTTCTACAATTGGCGTTGACTTTATGCCTCCTGTTATAACTCTCATGGCTTGGTTTTGAAGTTTGCTAACTTTATCGAAGTTCGCCTTCGCTGCTGTTGTCCATGCCGCAATGCCATACTCGAGAACTGGTCTCACTCTTCCAGTGTACCGTTTCTTTAGTATACTTTCGTCTGCTCCCCGGCTTGTGCTAGCTAGTTTCCTCATGATTGCCATTTTCTGGCTCTCATTCGGTGTCTCTCGATCTGACTTTTCCATGTCATGCGCCGATCAAATGTGACTCCCAGATAGTTTGGGTTGTCGTTTGGCTGCAGCAATTTGCCATTTAGACTTAATTTGGTGTTTTGGGGTTTGATTGAAAGCGAGAATATTGTGCATGTGGTTTTCTCCTCGTTTATTTTGACCAGCCATGAGTTCGCCCACTCTTCCAGCGATGTTTGGGCCTGCTGCATCCGATTTCTTGCTATGGTGAGATTCTTTTCAGAGGTCCACATAGCCAGATCGTCTGCAAACATTGAGCTATGGACTGTTCTTGGTATATTCTCTGTAATGTCGTATATATATACCAGGAAGAGTGTGGGTGACAGTACTCCCCCTTGGGGTACTCCCTGCTCGAGTGTCACCTTTTTGCTCATCTGCCCTTGTACTTGGACTCTGGCCGTTCTTTGTTTGAGGAAGTGGTTGATCCACTTATACATTCTCCCACAAACTTCACTTCTCCTTAGCTTGACTCTAAGTCCATCTTTCCAGACTTTGTCAAATGCCTTTTCCAGGTCCACCCAAACCGCTACTGTGTGTTTCTGTGCCTGGTAGGCATCTTCTATTTCCTGGGCTAGTAAGATGACCTGGTCCTCAGGGGATCTGTGCTGTCTAAAGCCGGCTTGCTGTGGAATTAGCATTCGTTTTTCTTCCAGATGCCACATCAGAAGGAAGTTCGACGTCTGATCTCTGCTTTGCGGATTGAGTCCCGTATGGAGATCTTCAATGTTCTTCGCTGCATCGCTCGTAGGGTAACGCGGAGTCTATCTTCATCAACTTTCAGTAGGTTCCCCACCTCGCAGCTATATGCCATGGCTAGAATAACCACACCGTTGAAGGTGTGAGCCTTAGCGTTCATGTTTCGCATCTGTTACAGTAAGGATTTAATACAGTTGAAGCTGAGATAGCCCGCTGTTATCCTTCATGTGATCTCTCGATTTATTGAATGGAAGTTCGTGATCTCTAGCTCCAAGTAAATATACGAATTTGCATTTTCGACTGCATTGCTCCAGTCTGTATCCCATAAGCTCTGCTTTACTTTTGGGCAATTCCATATCTCAGACTATATCATTCAATTTGCTCTCGGTAAATGTATGTGGCTGTACAAGCATGTGAATTGGCATTAAATTAGCATATATGTTAATGTATATGCGTTCATACATGACAGATGGTCCCTATCCTTACTTTTATCTTCATCATCCAGAGTATACTAATCTGACGGGTCCTGAACAAGTAGACATTCCCCATGAAGATTGATACACAACGTCTGAACATATCAGATCTCGTGTATCGTTGTCATATTTCCGTTTTCTCTCCGATAGGACCAGACGTTCAATATTACAGTTAAACTACTCAAAAGATGTCTGCGTGAAGGTATTTATCTATTTGTGTAAAGAATATTTATGTGGCACTGTGTTTTACAGAATATGGTTGCCATCCCAATCCACAGTCATTATTATAGATTACACAATAAATAGTATTTAGTTTTAACTATTTATATTGTTTAAAAACCATTTCCTACATAATGCAGACTGATTTTTGCCCACTTGTATCTATATCCATTTGGAAAAAAATCTATGGGCTCTGAGATTCTAGAGCATCCTTATTGTGTGTAGACTGTGCCAACGTACCGTATCATATTTTTCCCGTGCAATCTTTGAGAGGGCATACTTTGTCTTTCGTACTTTGTTTATTTCTAACATAAGAAAAGAAGTTCTTGCTATCAATCTTGATCTTTTAAGCAAATTGGTTTTTTTACCTCGAGTTTTGCTGCTCCATTCATTTTGTGAGCTATGGTTTCCTTGTTTACATATGTTTAATGTTTCTTCGATTTTCCTGCCTCTATATACTTTATCCCTACTTTATTTTCAGCTCTTACACATTTAATTGCATATATAGTTATCCACTTTTTTAGTTTGGGGTTTACCGTCCAACATAGAACAACAACCTTTTTTATATTATCTAGAATTGTTTGGAAACTACTACATGTTTTGTATGAAAGATACTTTCATTTACTAAATGTTTTGTAGAAGATATCTTACAGCTACTATATGCTCTGTAAAAGATACCTTGCAGTTACAATATGTTTTGCAACAGAGATGCTTTCAGTTACGATATGTATAGACGTCTGTCACCAGCTGTTTCTGTCACATTTGTACTTCACGCTAAACATCTTCATCATTCGTGAAAAGTCATCTGCGAAGGTTGGGTCATGCATTATGCTGTAGACTAAACCATATGAACACCCTATTGCAGTTGTAACAGTGTATATCGTTACTCGCCTGTCAGCTTAAATTACCCCCCCCCCCCAACCCGTAGAACATATGCATGTGTTGCAAAATAGTCTGGACGACCAGGTTGGGGCTTTGTCGGCAATTTTTGAGCGTTCTAGATAAAATGTATTGACACAGTGATAACTTAACTTAACTTATCGTCTGTATACTAGTTTAGAAAACTCGAGAGAAAACTATCTCTACCAGTTTCTTTTAAATTCATTTGATTAAAATACATATGCCCATCCAATCTATTCTTAAATGCATTAATTGACTCTGTCTCCACACTTTCCTGTGTCAATGTATTCCAAGCATTCATCATTCTCTGACTAACAAATAATTCCTAATATCTAATGTGGACCTGTCTTCAATTAATTTGTAACTATCCCCTCTTGTTCTTATAGGTGGTTGTATTTTTTTTTAAATTGTTGTATTTAAAATTATCCTTACCGTTCATTTTCTTATAAACAAGTATTAAGTTACATCGTATTCTTCTCTTTTCTAGACACTGTAGGCCGGTTTTTTTCTGAGTCTCTTTTCATAACTGTAATTCTGGAATCCCACTATTTATTTGTATTGCTGTTCTTTGTATCCTTTCCAGCATGTTTACGAGGGGCGTTCAAGTCAAACCGGGAATATTTTTTGTAAGGACAAAAAAGTTGGGTTTTTTTTCAAGTTGTCAAAATGCCATTTATGTTTCACTATAATCTCCTGCAACGTTTATGCACTTATACCAACACTCTAGCAGTGAAGAGCTGCTAAAGATGGGGATGCTGGAGCAGAACACCCACTGGAAGTCAAAGTATCACAATACTCTCTCTATCCACATGGATGAGCAAACCATAAAATAAATTCGAGGACGATTCTCGTGTCGTGGAGCTCACCACATGATGATAAATCTCGATAAATCTAAAAATGTTAGCTCATAATAAAGGTGTTTAATTACTGTCTCAAGCAGGATGTGCTGTTATTGGCATTAACCATTGCCCGGCTAGGATGTCTCTGTGTAGGACAGATACACGAATATGCTCACTTCCACGCTGAGATCATGTAGTAGGAAATGACTAACCGTGCTGTCTATCCTCGGTAGGATTGAAGACTCTCTAACTCATGGGTTTTTTTCTGCATAGTATGCCATTCACACAGATCCAAAGCCTGCTGAAGGTGAAGTACGTGGCTGACATTAAACGAAAACCAGAAACAATACTCCATATACGATACCGAATATAATAGTGAATAATTCATTTATCCGGCAGTCGAATGAAGAAGAAAATTATAGAGAATAAGAACCATTAACCCTACAGAAGAATTTAGTTGTCTTTGATGTGTGTACAAGTTGAACTTTGCGTCAGTAAACTACTGCTATTAACACTTGACACTAATTGTAAAGACAAACCTCAAAATGTTACAGATCGTGGCTGGAAAAATTCGAGCTGTCACTCTCTAATTTTGTTAGATGTGTATTTTCAGTCATTGATAGCATCGATTACTTGACAAGCGAGCACTTTTGAACACAGAAATGTTTGTTTTTGGTCATTAATTTTGGTCGTCGAAAATAGCTGATTGAAAATATTGACGATTTGTATGGCAGATGATACCTGTGTTCGATAGGACAAATACGGTTTTAAGGTCTCGAGTTATTCAACACTTCTACCTGTTTGTGGCCCGTTAACTTTGCTGGAGTGGATCATGTAAGAATGTTTGAGGGACAAAGGCATGAATAGGACACTGTCACACTGAAAATATGTCGAGAGAGGTGTGCTATAATTCCATCTAGGTTAGACGACTACAATTCAAGAAATGTTACATCCCACCATTACATGGAGAGTAGCTTTCTGGGTTTAAAAGAAATCTCTATAAACAATGCACTTTATGTAAACTCTAAAAACGATATACTATGTGTAAGCTCTAGAAACAATTTAATATGTGTAAGCTCTAAAATCAGAAGAAGACTAGCCATGGTAAGGCAGAACCTGAACAAGTATGACATAGCACCAACATAATGACAAAAGTGAAAGTCTTGAGAGCCTGTGTGTTTTTTTCTATGACAGAATCTGGCTGCGAATCATGGACGTTAACCAAAGCTTCTAGACAGAGAATTGAATCTATCGAGTCAAGATGTTAGAGAAAGATCCTCAGAATACCCTGGGCAGAGAAATGGAAAAATATAGACAGTCGGCAAGAGTTGAACATAGAGGAGAACTGGTTTATCAATTCAATTTTGACTAGAAAATATAAATACTTTGGTTACATCAAGAGAAACAATGGTCTTGAGAGAACAGTGATGGAAGGTATGGTGCCAGGGAAAAGAAGCAGGGGTGGGCCAAGAAGACGATGGTACCAAGATATCCAGGAATGCTTTGGCATGACTGTGGCAGAGGCTGGAGTTTTGGTAAGGGAAAGCGTTTCTTTCAGTAAGACTGTGATGGGAGCGAGGTTCTATAAAGGACATGCTACATGATGAAGCTCTAAAAACAATACATTAAATGTAAGATCTATAAACAATACATTATATGTCAGCTTTAGAAAAAAATACATTAAATGTAAGCTCTAAAAACAATGCTCTCAACACAAAACGCTATATGTCAACTCTAGAAATAGTACACTATAGTTACGCTCTAGACGCACTAAACTATATTTTGTACTCTAAAAGCAATACATTGTATGCCAACTTTAGAAAACAATACATTATATATAAGATGTAGAAACAATATACTATGTGTAAGCTCTAGACACAATACACTATATGTATTCTCTAAAAACAATACACTTTGTGTAAGCAATAGAAACAATATGTGTATATATATATATATATATATATATATATATATATATATATATATATATATATATATATATATATGTCTGTTGTTTGCGCGCCAAATACGGCGCATCAGGCAGAAACAAAAGATCTCCAGTTGTAACGGTGTGACGCCACTGTTTTTAGAACTTGTATGGTGCTGAGGCCCATAGTTGAGCCTTCTCGGATGCTTGTTCTTCTGGGTATTTCCTTTGGTCTCCATCATTTCAGAAAGTCCTTTTGTGTCCATTCGAGTGCTTGCAATGAAAGACGGTTGTTGTTCATTCTAAGGACCTGTCCGATGTATGTCCATTATTTTTTCCGATACTTATATTTGCTTTGTCTCTGTCGTTATCGAGTCATTGGTTATGAACTGGTACCAGCGTATATTCAATCATTTTCTTTAACATATATTTTCAAAGATATTTAGTTTGTTTTCCAGCGCTTTTATTATCTTCCAGTTTTCACATCCATATGTCAGAACTGATATTACGATTGAGTTGAATAGTCTAAGCTTGGTATGTTTGCTCAGTGTCATTGATTTCCACATGTTGGTGAGCTGATTAAAGGCGGCTGAGGCCACAGGAATTCTAGTGGAAACTTCTTTCGTGAAACAATACGCTATTTATAATCTCTTGAAATATTAACATATATGTGAGCTTTAGAAACAATACATCATATGTAAACTATATGACTCAATACCCTATATGTGAACCAAATAAACAATACGCTACACCTAAACTTTATAAACAATGCACTATATCTAAGCTCTATACGCAATACACTACATATACACCCTTTAAACAACACACTGCATCTAAAATCTATAAAAAATACACTGCATCTAAACTCTATGAACAATACACTGCATCTAAACTCTATGAACAATACACCGCATCTAAACTCTATGAACAATACACTGCATCTAAACTCTATGAACAATATACTGCATCTAAACTCTATAAACAATATACTGCATCTAAACTCTATGAACAATACACTGCATCTAAACTCTATGAACAATACACTGCATCTAAACTCTATAAACAATACACTGCATCTAAACTCTATGAACAATACATTGCATCTAAACTCTATAAACAATCCACTATATGTCACGCAAAAAATGAACGTGTAAATAAAAGCTTCATATTCCCAGTGTTCAGAAATAGAGGAATATAAGAAAATTTGGACCTGTATTCCTTAAAAATATATATATAACTTGATGACAATTACAACACGTGCCTTTTATTTTATTAGAATTATCAAATGATGAACAGGCCTAACCACTTATATCGAGGCCCTCCTATGTCTGCAAGGGTTGGTCTATCACACATGTAATTTCTAGGTTTACTTCCATTCTTTTGGTAAACTACGGCAATTTTTTTTTTTTGGTTTTGGGGGGGAAGGGGGGGGGGGGGGAGAGAGAGAGAGAGAGGTTGCTGAAAAAGAATGACCGATCACTCTTGTAGACACCACTCAGTATAGAAATTAGCTTGTTCTTTTTTTAACGAAAGCTGTTCCGATTATATTTAAGATTTTTATGGCAGTTAATCTTCTCTTTTCCTGCTAACTGTATTCACTATTGCCTCAAATAGCATTGTATTCCTCTATTTTAAATCCTACCATTCTATAATCTAGCTCAGTGCTTCTAAAATTGGGCTGCGCGAATCTCAGGCGTTCGTAAACTTATTGCCAGGTAAGTGAATTAATGCAAATGATATTGGCTACTAATGTTCAACAACCGCTGAATACGCGAAAATTATGCAGAGACTGTGATCTCCTTATTTTATTGTTACAAAAATCTCCAAAACATATTTTTTTTTCCTTTTATCCCAAATTTGATTAGCAAATAATTTTGAATATAAGTCTTCTGTTTACTTTCTATTCTTCCCGACACAGCAAATGCCACTAAAGAGTGCTACGAAAACGGTACTTGGGCTCCAGCGATGTACGCAGCCTGCATGCTGGAGAATGACCGCGGGGAACACCCTTTTGATCATATGGTAAGCTAGATATGGTAAGCTTCTTATGGTAAGCTAGATTCAGTATGCCGGAAATGGTAAACCAGATACAGTATGCCAGAAGTGGTAGGCTAGATACAGTATGCTAGAAATGGTAGAAATGGTAAGCCAGATAGTGTATGCCAGAAATGGTAAGCCAAATGTGGTTAGCCGGATACAGTATGCCAGAAATGGTAAGCCAGATACAGTATGCCAGAAGTGGTAGGCTAGATACAGTATGCTAGAAATGATAGAAATGGTAAGCTAGATACAGTATGCCAGAAATGGTAAGCTAGATACAGTATGCCAGAAATGGTAAGCCAGATACAGTATGCCAGAAATGGTAGGCTAGATACAGTATGCCCGAAATGGTAAGCCAGATACAGTATGCCAGAAATGGTAGGCTAGATACAGTATGCCCGAAATGGTAAGCCAGATACAGTATGCCAGAAATGGTAGGCTAGATACAGAATGCCAGAAATGGTAAGCCAGATACAGTATGCCAGAAATGGTAGGCTAGATACAGTATGCCAGAAATGGTAGAAATGATAAGCTAGATACAGTATGCCAGAAATGGTAAGCTAGATACAGAATGCCAGAAATGGTAAGCCAGATACAGTATGCCAGAAATGGTAGGCTAGATACAGTATGCCAGAAATGGTAGAAATGGTTAACCAAGATACACTATGCCAGAAATGGTAGGCTAAATACAGTATGCCAGAAATGGTAGAAATGGTAAGCTAGATACAGTATGCCAGAAATGGTAAGCCAGATAGTGTATGCCAGAAATGGTAAGCCAAATGTGGTAAGCCGGATACAGTATACTAGAAATGGTAAGCTAGATACAGTATGCCAGAAATGGTAAGCCAGATATGGTAATCCAGATACAGATCTGTTGCAGTCTGTTATCCAGGATCACCGAGTGGAGGTGTAGAAGGGTCTTGACAGCTCTGGTTCGCTGGCCCTGACGCCAACAGTAAGCTATGGGTAGATAACCACTGCAGCTCATGCACTGCTCAGCATCTTGATCACGTAAGCGGCGTATGGTATTGCTAGATATGAAAAACTAGGAATGGTATGTTAGATGTAGTCTTCTACTCGTCTTCTTCTGTGTTCATTCTCAAACTCCTGCTACCAAGCCCTGAACAGGGCTTTGCAAGTAGTAGGATGTAGTCCGGAGCACGGAATGCGTTGTGTCTCTAGTTTACAGCTTTACTGCTATATATGCACCTTTCGGTCCGCCACATCCATCTTCGGCAGGGTGGTCTTCTTAATATCGTTTGCTATATAGTGTAAGCAAAATATGTATGCTAGATATGGTAAGCGTGGAATGGTATGCAAAATTGGATAAACTACATTAGATGTGTTATTCTAAATGTGATATGCTAGATATAGTTTACTAGAAATGGTAAGCAATGGGTGATATGTTAGAGATGGTAAACTATATATGTTATGCTGCAAATGATTTGCTAGAAATGGTATTCGAAATATGGTATGGGGACGGCGTGGGCTAGTGGTTAAGTGGCATGGCTCCCAACCCGAAGGTGCTTGGTTCGATCCCCATCACAGCACCGGCCGTTGCCCCGGGGAAGCAAACCCTTAGAAAATGCAGGAGGAAGCAGACCTTTACATAAAATGCATGCTGAAGTCAGATGCACTGGGCCGACAGGCGCAAAATAAAAACCACACTGCAACGCACACCGCCTTGGGGATTAGAAAAATAAGGCGAACGAGAAAAAAAAATATGGTATGCTTGATGTGGTATACTAGACACGGTAAACGACATATGGTATGTTAGATATTGTATGGGACATATGGAAACGAGATTACGGATGCTAAATAGCGAAATATGGTATGTTAGATATGGTAAACGAGAAATTGTAAGCTAGATGTGATAAGTTAGATTTAGTATACTAGATATAGTAAACTAGATATAGTAAGCGAAATGTTGTGTGGTAGATATTATTTGCTAAAGATGGTATGCGAGATATTCTATGCTATAAATAGTTTGCTATATACGGTAAGCGAGGTAGGATAAAGTAGGTATGGTAAGTTAGATATGGTACGCGAGATATGCTAAGCGAGATCTGGTAATACATGCACTGTAAGATATATATGGTAATTTATATTTTATTTCGTCACCCTGTTTCACTTTGCGCTCCATATGTAGCATGAGAGTATACATCGACGCTGGACTCCTTTCACGAAACTCTTATCAAAGCACATACGAGTGAATATGTGTAGCTGTATTGCCTGGCTCTTTGTGTTCACACGTTTTCATAGCTTTTCTATTTGTGTTAATTGACAAGTATGTATCATTTCTATGAAGTTGTGATTGTGCACAAAAACAAGCTGTCTCTTTTTGTCCTGAGCACTTAATCAAAGTCAAAGAATATCGTGCATCGGTCACGCTACCTTTCTCTACGCTTGCGAGATAAACTGTATGCAGCATTCATGCCAAAAAGTTTGATCACTCTTACATGGATTGTTTTCATCAGTTACTCAGCATTAACTAACAGGACGGGGTACCCAACTCTGAAGTTTTCTAAAGTGACAACCACCTAGCATCTACACACTATTGCAAAACGGATAGGCTCGGTGAGCTGGGCATGATGTTCGCATGCCGGACAACTGTCTGCCTTAGAATCTCGTATATGCTGCTCTCAAGACAGGCGGTCATTTGTTGGGCGAGCAGAAGAGGAGATGTATGGTCTCGCTAGAGGCCTTCCTGAGAGGCGTCTATACTGATGTTG
Organism: Ariolimax columbianus; assembly: GCA_036924085.1. Lineage (NCBI taxonomy): Eukaryota > Metazoa > Mollusca > Gastropoda > Stylommatophora > Arionidae > Ariolimax > Ariolimax columbianus. Next base: position 119,615,718 of record JAVGWX010000003.1, read on the forward strand.
CATGGTTCTCGTCTGACTGAGCAGAAAATCTTCGATGGAGCAAGGGAAAAGGGTTATGCCAGATAGGTTGCGGTGCAGGATAACCCGGCTACCATCGCCGACGGCCACACTACCCTGAAAACAACCTGTTTCTAGGGAACGCTACATTGAAGAAAGACATTGGTCTTTGTCAGTATATTGTGCCTGACCCTGACTCGACGTCCTAGTCAGTAAATTGTGCCTGACCCTGACTCGACGTTCGGCATTATCATTTTTAAAAGGCAGTGAAGGCCAAATAATTTTGACTGACACCAGTTACCCATTCAAATATTCTGAAAAATACGTCTGCCAAATATTGTAAAGTAATTTTTAAAAAAAAACATTTTTCTACAATGTGGCTTTAAAAATGCGAAGTTGACAACTGTGTCATGTATTTCACCGACGAAGGATTACAAAAATTGAATTTTACAGTTTTAAATTTGCTAAAATGTCCTGAGGAAAGCTACATTCATTGTATGGACTGTTTTTTTAGCACTGGTTTTTCTGATTTGTAGTTTATTTTATGATTTTGCACCTTATGTCGAATGTTAACAGCGTTAGTTTTTACTGTTATCATTTTTGTTGTATATAAGGTAAAGGAAATGTCGAATAGACAACACTGCTCTTGGGGTCGACGTGATAGAGACTTCGTTGTACTAGGACTAAGCTGATAATGAGATAGGGTGTTCCATTTTCTTCAACGCCACCTTTACTACGTATCAGTCAGGTTCCAATTTTCAGATCGATCAAAGTTATCAATAGCAGTGATCGAAACAGGCGCGCTTGTTGTGAGAAGCCGGAACAAATCCGCCAATCAGACACCTATTGTTTTATTTTGTCTGTTAAATGTTACGCCACCTATTGGACACAAGTGTTTCTTATAAATACCCAATATTTCTTTGTTATTCTTATTTTGATTCTGCTTCTGCCATCATTATCACGGTATTTGTCAATCTGTATACAGTTTCTAATGATGATTGGAGAAACTGTGTAGCATTGAATTTGTCTTCCTGCTACCCGTTTATATTTAAACTACGGAAATTGCTACGATCCATAATTCTCGTGCAGTAATGTAAGATAGCGGTTTGCCATTGTTTCCTGCCAGTGGCCATGGGTAAAAATGGTCTCAGCCTTTACACGCTTCTTGAGTGTCAAATACTTTGTTGTTACAGATAATTCGTCGTTCATCTTTTTATGTTCTTCCACCTAATATCGTAGCTCAGTCTTTGCGCATTAGGGACGTAGCTTCCCTTTAGAGGGATTTTTATCATATTTCCATCCACTAGCTTACTCAGCAAGCCAAGACTGCTTCCATGGGTGTGATATCTACAGTTCTTAATAGCCTTCAATTAAAAAAATTTCAGCATTTGTCATTAACCGTCAATATTAAATTCAATAGCATTAGTGTTGGGAAAGAAGACTAGTTTCTGGCCGGGCAAAATATGCTAATCAGACATGTTAGGGTCAGGCAAAATATACTGGCCAAAAACCTTACCTCAAATTCCCCGCAGTCCTTCCTGCAAACGGGCTGTTTAAATGGCAGTCTGGCTGACGAGGTGAGGGATCGACGTGTTCTCCGTAGTATCGAGCGACATGCAGATAAAGCCAAGCATAGCACAGTCGCCTGGAGGACCCCGGTCCACCTTCATCAGCACGCCCGGGATGTGAGGAAAGCTACAACAGACCGCCAATAAACGTCTTTTTTAGGGCGCATAAAAGGGTAAATCTACCCATTGTGGGCATTCCTTCAACAGCAACATCATTAGTGAGACGGTGAATTACTACAAACTTTAGTTCTCTATTCTACTAAAGTGTTTTGTCATTTTTAAGTTCATTAATGAAAATAATGTTCAAACTGTTTTTGATAGCACAGTTTTCTTGCCAGTAGAGCAATGACTGTTTTAATGTGGCTCTCATACTTTCCCGTACGTAGGTCATATATAATCTTCACATATTTTCGCCAACTAACGCACACATATCACTTATATACACGAGTAAAGGCCTTATATTGTGATCTTTTCCTGGTAATCAGCAAGGCATTATTGGAAACAAAAGAGAAATGTTACATGGCTTAGAAAGGGCATACTCTTCTTTTTCTTTGGAATTTCTCCTGAAAAGGACGTTGTGTCGTAGTTTACAGCGAGGCTGCGATATCAGCACTTTTTAGCCTGACACAATCTATTTCAGCTAACTTTTTTGAGTACACCCTATCCTTTGGCCAGGTCACACTAGTGACTATTGCAGCCTGTTTCCAGAGCCGTCACGAGCAGATGAAAAACGTTCTTGGTCAGCTAATGTTCGCTGCCACTAATCTAAGCAGCCAGCTATGGATCGCTGGCTGTTGTCAGGTAATTCGCTGCTGCATCTTTGCTGTGATGTGGCATATAATACGAACAATATTAAATCATATCAAACATCTCTGAAGGTTAACTGTTTCTACATGAATGAACAGAACGCTATTCATTGTTTTATTGTTTTTATTTTTCACACATTGTATAATGGTTTGGTGGCAAGACAATTATTATTAAATATTGAGGCCGGGCCGATTACACGTTGTGCCATAGTTTGGAGGTACCTAGTCTACACCATCGTTTCCTAACGTGCGACCTACTGATTGATGCATTTGTGCATTATTTCATAAAGTCAGTGGTAAATTTAGGCTTCTCAAAGCTCTAAGCTGTGTAAACCTCGAAAAATATTTGTTAAAAAATTACACAAGAAGGTTTCATATATGCCATATAGTGTATTTAATAACAACGCATTTAAAGTTAGATAACAAATTATTTTCAAATGACTGCATTTACTTATTTCATATTTATTTTGTAGTATCGAACGCAGATAATAATATAGTTTATCAATCGGAAACATCCATCATCAGCGCACGTCGCTTCTTTTGGTGCATTGCCATTGGCAGTACTCCTCCAGCAGGTTCGGTTGTGAGCTGCCCTTTTTGCGTCTCTTAAGCTGATTTCCAGGCACCAAAGTTTCATTTTCATTCTCTTCTCCGGGTGTTTCTTGATCTAACTCTTTTTATCTTCCCATATGGATTGCATGGCAGGGCCTGTTTAGCAACGTGTGATTATGATTTCCATAGCGTATACCCCACCCAACACCATTTTCCATGTTTGATCTGTCGCTTCATTAATTGTGTTTGGCTTCTTTCCCTAGGGTCTTCATTCCTCACTATATCTTGCCAGACTAAACCTATTGTAATATATAGCCATTTATAGATGAACAAATGCAGTTTCCTCTGAATTGCCTTTGTTGTTCCCTAATTTTCTGCTGATTTAGTAACAATACTTAACTGTATTTTATAATAGTGTTTTGCATACACTAATTAACATATACATATAATGACAACAGTATTAGTAATTGCCACCCATTGCAAGCGATGATGATAACAGCAGTCAGACATGTTGTTTTGCACCTCATCGGTGAGTCCGGAGGTGACTGTATAGTCCAATTGGGGCCCAGCAACCCCTTTCACAAATACAGAATTGAATGTCAGTGTTGGACATGTGAGAATTGTTTTGTCTGTTTGCACAGTACGTTTTCTCCTCTCCTCGGAGACCCGGCGTTCTTCAACATGTAGGCTCTTCTGACGGTGGTTCTGCGACTTGCCTGGCGGACCTGTATGTTTACATCGATGTTGAAGCGTGTCAGATATATTTTGAGGGAGTCTCTGAAGTGTCTCTTATGTTCACAGATCAGACTTATGCCCTCTTTCAGCTCACCTTATATATATATATATATATTTCTTCTTTTATGGATGTAACATAAAAATGCAGAAGCAAGCTTGATTCATATATTTCCACCCGTGGTCCTCAGCATTATAAATTCAAAATGTGGCTAAATAGGGTTGTGAATTTAATTGGCAACCACATCATATTAAAAACCATTGCAATGAAACCGCACTGGAAAATGATTGAAATCAAGTTGTCCTAAAAGCTGGCAAGTGTAAGCGAAATTCATTGTTGTTCAACTAATAGAGCGACGGAAAATTATTGACAACGGATATGAAAAAAGATAAATGAAGGTCTGAATAGGGAACACACATAAAACTGAATGGGAAGCACTGATCAAAACAACAAAGGATATCACACCAAACTTATTTTTCTTTATACTCAGCTTTCTATGACCATCTCATTCTTTCATTTCATCTCTCCATGACTAGTACGCCACGAAGACTATCAGTGTCAGGATCATATACGACGTTGGCTTCTCTATCACAACGGTTGTGTTAATTATTGCTCTGATCATTTTCCTGAACTTCAGGTGAGTATTTCCCGCTTCATATTTAGGAATACATTTTCTTTGGATATATATACACATATTATGTGTGTTCAAAAAGTATACGACTTTAATTTGTCCAGCGGAAGCAACAAATGAAGCATGTGTGTTGTTTTCCCACAGGGAGATATACGTGCGCATGCATGAATAATATATATAAATTAGCGGCTTTTTTCTTTTGTGGTAGTGCACTCGTTATCATAGCAGAGATGAGGGGGCTCAACTCTCGTTATCAACACGCCTCAGATGACCAAGCTTACTTACTTTCCGTGTCCTAGTTGCTACCGACATATCATTCCTCTCTCTCTCTTTAGACTGCCAGCGATCTTCATCGTCCTAAAACACTTGCGAGAAGGTGGGTCACTTCTGTCGCTCACACTACCTCCTGGCATATTGGGGTGTTCAGGTTCCTATGACTATTTGGATGACTCTGTAGATAAACGTTCATTTGGCACACGGTACATACTTTATTGGGGCTTTCGTTTTTTTTAACTTACACAATTATAGTGGTTTTTTGTTTGTTGTTTGTGGTTTTGCTTTTCCCGGTACATTTAACAAGGAATGGGTAAACAAATGATGTAATGAAAAACCATATTCAATAGTAGGGATACACGCCTCTGAGAGGCAAAGTGTTTACTATGGTTATCTCTTGCAGAAGAAAATACGAGGTTAACATATCGGTCTCTTAACGCTCCAGTCTACCAGCTGTAATTGAGTATCGGACGAAAAGTTATGAAAAGACAGAACGCCGAAGAAGGGAACTGAAGAAACAAGGCTCAGTACAATGAAGTATGTAACACTTTATCCACGTCGGCCGTGTCTGATATACAATTGTTTCTATGTATGAGCATATGAGTGGTACATGGTATTACAACGGTTGCCCTTTGGGGCAAACAGACCAGTTTCATGCGCGCAAGTTTACCAATTTGAAATTGAGTATATCACTGACGCTTGGGAAAGCAAGACGCCGAGGATTGAAACTGGAAAACCTATTTTATGGAAAGACAAAATCTATAACAAGGAAGTCCTCATTAAACATTTTATCCTCTTCGGTTGTATCTACTATGGTAGTACTCTTCAATCAATCAATCAATCAATCAATCAAAATATTTCAAACCTGTGGAGTTCTTGTGACCTCAAAAAAATATGGTCATGAGCTTCGATCAACTCTATCTCCGACCTGCCAGTGTTCCATATTTGCCTCCTCTTCCTTTACCTCTTTCTCGTTTTCACCGGGTTCAAGTACAGACACTGTCGAGTAATGTCACCAGTGCCCTTCGTGATAGTGTAACCTATCTATCCCAATTATCTCATCTTCACCTCCTGCGTCACTGCCATCACAGGTCAACATCCATGACCCTATCATACCACTTCAAAATCTCAGCGAATACACAAACAGGGCCGACCTTGAGCTGATTGAACAGAATCAGTTACAATGGGTCTGGCATGACAACAAGATTATATCATTATTTCAAAATATTGAAGGACTAGCATTGTATTTGGTAAAGTGAATCCTCCAACATGTTCAAATCGGGACCAACGTTAACATCTCGCACACAAACATGTGTTTTCCCGTCCACAAATCGTGCACTATTGATATGTGAACAACAGAAACCCAGCAGAGAAGAAACTCAGTTGATGATGTAGTTGTGGTCATTAAAGAAACACAAATACATTTGGTAAAAGAAACCAATGAAGTATATGAAACTTCACGAACCAGTTTCTATGTTCAATTGTTAGAAGCAATGAATGGAACTAATGTGAAGAACTATCAGATCGAGAACGGTTTATGGAAAGAAATTAATATTAATTAGGGTGACAATAGCACTTAAAACATATTAAGTCAACTAAGTCGGTTAATATGGACATGGTAAACCGAGTTTTTTTTAGACATCATAACACGTATATGAGATACAATTAAAGTATTCAACAAAGTACGTTAATGAAAACAAGGTCAAACGAGTATTTGTAGATCAGATAACGAGAATATGAGATACAAATAAAGTAATCAAAGACATTGCTTATCCCTACATCAGCAATTATACTGACATGATATGTCTGTTATGTTGTTTCCATTTTCAGAAGTTTACGGTGTCTTCGAAACTCCATTCACTGTAATCTCATTGTGGCTTTCATATTCTCCAACGTTACATGGCTTACGGTACACAATACTCTCACTCAAGTGTTGATCAAAGCACCACAGGTAAAGTTTTAGATAATGATTGTAGGAATCAAAGAGAGTATATAATCGAAATGTTCTCCCAGGTTAGATCCATATTAAATACGGTTACAAAGTTATCTTTAGACTTAGAATATAAACATTATTTATTTTTTTAAACAGAATGTAACAATTTGCAAAAAATTCTTTTTTTTTTTTTTTCAAAATTTGGTTTATGTTTAATGAGTCAGAAGTTTACAGAATTACTATAGTATTGAGTGATTATATTTTATACACTGATCCTAACATGAGCACCTTTCAGAGGTTTTGTAATATTACCCCCTTCCAGTTACAGTTACAAATGTGTAAAAACATAAGCTTAGTGATCAGGAAAACCAACAACAAAAATGATAGTAATCCACCTCACTAAATATAAATTTCTGCGATTTGTAAAAACATAATCGAAGAACTGTCTTAGTGTTTCATATGTGTGAACGTATTTCAATTTGAAATAGTGATATATGTAATACTATTTCTTCTGATAAAGATGTAATTAAGATTAGTCGAGAAAGTCAATGGGGATGAAAAGACTAACTGAGAACGTAATCTGAAACAAAATAATTAGAGAAAGATATTTCCGTTAACATTGCGTTTCCTTCTTATTTTTGCAAATGCAAATTATTGATTCTGACACTGCAACATAATTTTACCTTGTGCCATAGTATGCAAAAGCATCACTCGGAGAGCCTTCTACCCCACACTGTAGGACGATGAGACTAACGTCTGGTCAGGCAAAACACGCTGATCAGGCAATGTTAGCCAGGGTCATGAGAAATATACTGGCCAAGGCCCTCACCTGACCTCCTCGTTGGTCGTCATGGAAACATGTTGTTGTCGAGGACAATAGTCTGACTAACAAGCTGAGGTTCGATATGATTCCTGTAGTACTGAGTGACACGCAGATGAAGACAAGCATAGCACAACCGCCTGGAGGACTCAGGACCACCTTCATCAGCACGTTCAGGATGTGAGGAAAGCTACTGCAACCCACAACTTAACGTCCTTTTTAGGGCGCACAAAAGAGTAACCTACTCATTGTGGGCATTGGCAAACATCAACAAACCCACACTGTGATTCCCCTCTTTCTCTTAGTTTGCCAGGCGACCGATATTCATCTCTGTGGTACAAATAGGCCCCCGGAAACCACTGGGGCAGTACCATTTCTCTAACTTACTCCACTGAGAAACAGGCACACGTTATAAGTCACTATAAGCGTAGTGTAGATATACAAGGCGTTTACTCGAACATTATAGCAAAATACAGAAAAACGTAACAAAATGTGAACTCTATCAATGCTTAAAAATACATAAATGTCTCTAGACTTTTCAACATTTTGCACAGAAGGCACTAATTCTATTCATCCATCCAAGTTGTATGAGAAATTGAAATTACAAAAGAGATATATACATACTTTTACATACCTTAAATAATCAAATGTTAAACTTACTGATAACACGTTGCTTTGGTAAAGTAGAAACAAAAAAAGGGTTTAACATGAAGAATATAAAAACTAAAGAAAAAACAAGTAACAGAAAAACACACAAATTAAGTTGGAAATATAGAATTTAGGTAGAATCAGAATGAAATGAAGAAATTGTAAATGTGAAACAAAAAAAGTAAGGAGCAATCGGAGAAGCAAGAGAAGAAGAAATAATGAAGAAGGAAAGCGGCGAAGAGCGAGAAAGATGCGAAAATAATGAATGAAACTGACAAAGACTAAAAAATAGTACAAAGATGATGATGGTGATGGTGACAATAATGATAATAGTGATAGTCATGCCTAAGATATACATGCAGCAGTGAAATAGAAATAAGAATACAAATAGAAAGAATAATCTGAAGACAAGAAGATCATTTGAAGAAACTAGTCCTGCATATGTAGCAGTCATTACAATGTAGATCAGTAAGATCTTTCTGGAAGCTTTAGTAATCGTCCATGATTTGCAGCCATATGTCCACCAGATAACAACATAGGCTCTCAAGACTCACTTTTGTCGTTTTGTTGGTATTCTGCTGTAATTTCTTCAGGCTGTTTAGTCTCTGCGTGTCCATGGCAGATATATTTTTTTGGTTTAAATCAAGTGATCAAACTGTTAAAAACCCGGTCTGGAAATTACGTGAGACGAGTTTCCTCCCGACCAGTCCTTTTTATTACAAGCTTTTATTTAACCTTTAATGACCATTTCCGATTGCATGGACTTCTATTTCTCCTGTTTTAACCAAATCCCCCATAACTAGAGAAATGAAATTGTGTACACAACCTTTACTTGTACTGCCTGTTCAACTATCACATTTTAACGGATCCTGGACAGGTCATTTTAAAGAATTTATCCTGTGTAGTTCATTGTTAAATCGACTTGCATCATTAGCTAGATCAGCAACTTCAAGTCGAGTTAGAACAGTCACTCGTTCATTGAGTTGGAACATTTTGAAACACTAGAAATAAACATTGAAGATGAAGTAGGTGAAGAAATCGTTATGAACAGGGATCATTTCAAAGATTCAAATCTGCAATGAATGTTGACCAACATGATCTCTTCAATTTCATTACTAGAAATATAGGCGATCAAGTGGTAGAAGCCGCAGATGAACGCATCAAACTTTTAATAAAAAATAAAAAATACCAATAAAGGAAAAATAAGAAAGCTTGAATGCATCAATTTACCAAAGATAGACAAATACTGTGAAAAATAACATTCATGTTCTCACAAAAATATACAAAAAAAAACATGTCTTAGTATAAATAAAGATTTGTGCACACACAAAAAATTGTTTTTTTCAATATGTATTGTTTAATATCGAAGCACGATATAAATCTAACCTTTAGTAGATTTTAAAAAATCTTTATCTGGAGTGCCTCAGGGCTCAGTTTTGAGATCAATTTTGTTATATATATATATATATATATATATATATATATATATATATATATATATATACACGATTTGGACACTGATATCGGATCCATGATTGCAAAATTCGCTGATGGCACAAAACTATGCAGTAGTGTCTCATCTAAAGGAGAAGTGGATATAATGAGGTCGGATTTTTAAAGAAATATTAGAATAGTTTGCGTGCTGGCAAATGAAGTTTAATTCAGATAAATATACATTCATCTACATAGGTAGATCAATTAAGGTATATAAATACAGAATGGGCTAGAACAGTATTCGAATGATAGAAAAGGAAAGGGGTCTTGGGGTTATAATAGATTATACAGGTAAAGTGAGTGAGCAAGTCCAGGTAGCAGTGAAAAAGACACATGTAATGTTAGGTATGATAAAAAGAAATATTAAACATAGGAGCAAGGAAGTGATAATCAAACTGTATAAAGCACTAGTTGGACCTAGATTGGAATACTGTGTACAGGTATGGAGTCCTTATCGCAGAGGGGATATAATCATGCTTAAAACGATACCAAAAAAAAGAGCGACAAAGCTAATAGTGGGATTCCAGAATTACAGTTATGGAGGAAAGACTCAGAAAAACTGGCCTACGGTGTCTAGAAATGAGAAGAAATCGATGTGGCCTATGACAGGTTTATAAGATGATCAAAGGAACGGAAAAATTAGACTTTAACCATTTTTTTTCCAAATACAACCACCTACAAGAACAAGAGAGCATAGCTACAAATTAACTAAAGAAAGGTTCAGATTATATATTAAGAAATACATTTTTAGTCAGAGAGTGGCGAATGCTTGGAATGCATTGCCACAGGAAGTAGCGAATTCAGTGACAGTTAATGCATTTAAGAATAGATTTATGCACAAAGATTTTAGAGCAAGTAAATATAAATGAAACTGGTTGTTTACGGACACTGCAGAGTTTTCTAAACCAATATAACAACGTTAAGTTAAGTTATGTTTATTCTTTAACATTTTAATACCCTTCGGTCTCCACGCCTTTCTCAAAGTGCACTCCAGTTATCGAAATAAACTCCATAACGATAAATTGTTGTTTGAATATCTCTATTATCAGTGGGTGTGCAAGTTTTTTGTGGCGACCACAACCTATTTCCACACAGCCCCGTTCTACTGGATGTTTGTGGAGGGACTGTACCTGTTCACCATTGTTGTGTGGGCTTTTTCCGCTCAGAAAATTCGCCTGTGGCATTACCTTATCATTGGTTGGGGTGAGTAAATCTGCTATGTATATCATTTCTTATTTCCTATTGTCCCTTCTTAAACCTAATTGCTATTTTAAACCATTTGTAAATATTTAAGTGGAGCATAGTAGAGAACACACTTTCATGGAGAATAACTTACAATAAAACGAAATATGGGCTGGTTTGCAACACAAAGTGAAGACAACTGGATGTCAGATATCACATGGCAAAGAATAGTGAACGAGGAAGCCAATACAACTACTCCGTTTACTATCGCTCAAAAAGACACAAACTAAAAAAAGCATGTAAAATATAGGTTGTAACAGCTCTTTGCTATTATATATTGAAACTGGATACGAAGCGAAGCGAAGTGAAGACAGATAAAGGACATCTTAAGCTGTTTATTTAATACTCGTATTATCTGATGCACCGGGACTTGCTGTGAGAGACGGACGACGTGATCGAACAGGGAATGGCTAGGGAAACTTTCGTCGAGACAATGCTTGCGAGTTTAGTGCGTCGGACTACTTCACTGTTGGAAATCAAGACGTGACAGTAGAACCCGAGAGTGGTTACTTAGGTGGAAGACCTAAAGGCGTTGCCAGTTTTACTGCTGTAGTGTCCAGGTCCTGAGGCGCTCCTGGTACCGCTGCTGTAGTGTTCAGCCCTCGAGACACTGCCGGTACCGCTGCTGTAGTCTTCAGCCCTTGAGACACTGCCGGTACCGTTGCTGTAGTGTTCAGCCCTCGAGACGCTGCCGGTACCGCTGCTGTAGTGTTCAGCCTTTGAGACACTACCAGTACCGCTGCTGTAGTGTCCAGCCTAAGACGGCGCTGCAGCTACCGCGGCTGTAGTGTCCAGCTTTCGAGGCGCGGCCGCTACCGCTGCTGTAGTATCCAACTCTCGAGACGTTGCTGGTACTGCTGCTGTGATGTCCAGGTCTTGAGGTGCTTCCGGTTCAGCTGCTGTAGTGTCCAGGTTTCAAGGCACTGTCGGTTCCGCTGCTGTAGTGTGCAACCCTAGAGACATTGCCGGTCTCGATGCTGTAGTATCCTGGACATGTACCATACAGGAGGATCGAAATGACACGTAAAGTGTAGATACGGAGCCTGGTCTCCAGGGAAAGCAACCGTTGGGATCAGACTCTGCGGAGATAGTCTCGTGCAAGGATTAAGTCGTCAGGCCCATTCTTCTGGTGATGTGATTGCTGTGTACGTCAAAGGACTGCCTTCTGCCCAGGTAAACGACGTCATCGGTGGCCGTAACGGGATTGTCGATCACGATGATGCACGACTCTTGCAGAGGATCTACCGAGGCTTCAGATTTGTATTTGTGTCCAAGAGATATGCAAGCATAAGTGAGCAGCCGACCTATCCAGAGCCGCCAGACGGCCTAACAGGGCCAGATGCTTCAGCTGCCCGTGTGGGAGAGGACGGGAAGAGTTCTTGCTCATCCTGAGGCTGCCCTCGTAATATCTGACCGAAACAGATCTGTCTCTCCTCAACAAAACTTCAGGCCGCCTGGGTAACGACCGTCTGAGGTGATCACGGACACTGGGATTCAAAAAGACGGGAGGCCCTGGTCACCTGAGTACACTATTCTAGTCGTATTGTATTGTAATAGGATATTTTGATCACTTTATATTTGGGTTAAACAATTTATCTATAGACAAGTGTCTGAATGGCAGCGTGATAGAATTCTCGCATCTGACGACAAAGATATCAGATTTACTCCATATTCCAACGCGCTTCAGTCGACCCAGTTGTAAACGGATTTGTGGAAAACTATTGAGGAAAGAAACGCAATGATGAAGAGAATTTTATAAAAAGCTGAACTGTAGTACAACACTTCATCTATGATAGCAGTGCATGCTGTGGGACTACCTCTACATTCTACATTCACTGAATTCCAGGTAATCTTGGTCGTGCAGATGTCTTCTTCTGCGATTATTGTTTCGATTTGTATTACACATTTCGTTGCCGTATGGCAGCCTGGTCTATTAACTCGTTGCATAGAGTCTCGTCCCAGCAAAGACTCCCCATTGAAACCAAACCTCACCTCTACAAATATTACATCATTCCAATTCTTGTAAATGGCTTCAAAACGTGGACAATCTTGCAAATAGATCAGATGAGTAATGTAGCCTTCTATATGTATAGTTAGGGACGCATCCTTGGAATCTATTGGTATGGCCAGGCTACCAACACTAGGGTCGTCCAACAAACGGATCTCGAGTGTATTTCTATGATCGACTATCTATCTTTGGTGATACGGCTACAAGATGTCCAAGTCCGCCAGATTCTGTTTCTGGCTGTTTAAATCAAGATTGGGAAAAGGTCTTGTCCCACGTAGAGGCGCCTCCGGTGTCGCTCGCGCAACACATTACTGCGACAAATCGCCCGCACCTCAACAGAACTATACGCTTCCTGGACCTAGGCCATCAATCATGGTCACAGGTAAGCGACACAACGGACCTTAGTTGCGTAAGCGGATACAATTTATTTTTACTACACGATTACATTCACGGATTCGGAAAGATATGCACTATGAGCTTAGAGATCAAAATTAATTAGGAGGTCATATCGTATTTTAAGTTCACACTATCCAAATGCAAAGCACACACTTTTGAAAAAGCGTAGGTAATCACAAGATCTAAGACGCTTTCCTGCCAACCAACAAAACCATCTTCTGTCAAAAGGCACTCACAATCGACAGTTTATATTTATTGCTGGGATCAACCAAATGTAGCTGATATCCTGGCTTCGAAAGCTCATCTGGTTATGGACGTTTAGGAAAATACTACCTGCTGAAATCATTTAAATACCACCGACTATTTACTATCACTGCCAACAATATATCATTAGTGTTCAGACTGCAGAAGTTGGAGATTAATCCAGACTACCAATTCAAATTGTGTGAAGATGTGTCGAGTCGGAAGGCGCAGATGCCGCAGTTTTGTTATAAACTATGACATAACATCGCAACATATTTTTGGGGACCTACGCTGAAGAAGAAGCATACGAAGAAGAAGAAGAAGAAGAAGTAGAAGCAGAAGAAGAAGGAGAAGAAGAAGAATAAGAAGAAGAAGAAGAAGAAAAGAAGAAAAAATGAAGCAGAAAATCTAGGCTTAGTAGGCAGGGACACCTGAGAAGACATATTAGGTGTGTGTACTGCCACCAACTACATGAACCACAATAATCTTTACCATTGGTCGCTTATTAGAAATTGGACACGTGTGTGTCTGTCTAGCGTGCATTGATGTCGGTTCTGTTTAACACAACCTGCCAGCACCGTTAAGTATTTAATCTGAGTTTTTGAAAACATTGACTCTTTTATATTGCTTGTTTCTGTGTCTCAGTATTTGTTATGACTTTACCCCCAAAATAAGTGATGTCAATCAAGTATGTTCTTATGATCACATGACCATTTCTTGTGTTGAGCACAACTGAGTCTAAGTACACATTTCAAATGCTAGACTTTTTTCTCCAAACTAGCAGGATTGATGATAATCAATTCGACTCCTTACCGCAAGTCAAGCGTCAAGTCACCACCACTACAGCTGTTACTTCTAGAAGAAACCTGTATTCGACTCCTTACCGCAAGTCAAGCGTCAAGTCACCACTACAGCTGATACTTTTAGAAGAAACCTGTATTCGTCTCCTTACCGCAAGTCAAGCGTCACGTCACCACTACTACAGCTGATACTTTTAGAAGAAACCTGTATTCGACTCCTTACCGCAAATCAAGCGTCAAGTCACCACTACAGCTGATACATTTAGAAGAAACCTGTATTCGTCTCCTTACCGCAACTCAAGCGTCAAGTCACCACTACTACAGCTGATACTTTTAGAAGAAACCTGTATTCGACTCCTTACCGCAAGTCAAGTGTCAAGTCACCACTACTACAGGTGATACTTCTAGAAGAAACCTGTATCCGAACACTTGCACTATCGGTATCAAAGCAATGGACTTACATAATGAACTTTCTAGCAAGATGCACAAACCTCTATCGATGTCTTGGGCGACATGGCTAGGGGAAATTTTAGCGACCCTACTTATTTATATGCGTGTAAAAAAATCGGTTAAAACTGGCATTGGATGTTTCTCAAGTATTTAACGCAATAGCCAACTCAGCAGTAAATGGGTAACTGGTTCTGTTAGAGTAAGGTAACGAGCCACTTGAAATCCTAAAATCTGTAACTCAACTTAACGTAATGCCTGCATATTGTTTTAGAAGACGCTGCAGAATTTGTATACAACCAGTTTCTTGGAGAGTGGCTAACCAATGTGAGTCCATCTTAATAGACTCAAACACTAAAGCAAAGTAGACCCGCAGCCTGTTAGACACCATCTGAGCTGATATTAACAAACCACCTAACCGTGGCCGGTATTATGTCATATCAAACAGTTAGTCGCCTCTTACTGCATGCTCTCTGTGCGGTAGTGATGCTAATCTTGTTTTTGTCATCATATATACAGACCCCGGCGGTCTACTCGAGACTCACAACATTAACATCTCCCATACTATCTTTAACATTTCATCACCAACTACATTAACTGAAATATTGAAATTCCTTTGCCTTGACCTTATCACTTGGTACTTTCTTTCCAAGTGCTGCCAAGTGAAGAAAGAATACTACCACGGATACCTTCTGAGTCTGAAGTAGAATGCGAATATTGAAGGTTGTTGATGAAGATGGCAGCCTCATCATTCAAAACCATTTGCTATAAAAATCACCCACTACAGAATTGTTCAAATTGGTTCACATTTCCTTGTGTAAAATGTTTAGTTACAAAGATAACCTTATGCAAGAATGAGTTTGTTATTTACAGTATTACAAAACATATAGTAATGAAAGTCATACTTGAAGATTTTATTTATATTCTAAGTTTAACAATGTAAAATGTGAGGTGTTGGCCAGAATAGCACAGACAATATCGGCGCTTGCACGACGTAACAAATTCTGGCAAGATAAACGGTTAGCACTATACACGAAAATCAGATTAATGCGTACATTGGTCCTGTCAATATTCCTCTATGCTTGTTAGACATGGCCAGCTACAGTTGACCTTCAGCGAAGGATACATGCTTTGGAGATGAGATGTTTCCGAAGACTTTTAAACGTCACGTACAAAGATCGAGTTACAAGTGAGGAAATACGAGATAGAATTACAACAACAATATGGCCTTTTAAAGACCTCTTGGCAACTGTCAAAAGAAGGAAACTCGCTTTGTGCGGTCACATATGGAGATCAAATGGTCTTGCAAATACGATCATCTACGGAAAGGAGCAAGGCAGACGACAAAGAGGCCGTCCCAAAAAGAGGTGGGAGGACAGCATAACAGAATGGACAAATCTCCAACCGAAGAGGCACAGGCAGCGGCCGCTGACAGAGAAGGGTGGCATGAGGTTGTGAGAATGTCTTCATGTGTTCCCTAACGACCTCACCGGTTACGGGATGACCTCACCTGAAGCATGACATTCACTGACAGAGTTATATATTTTTCAAGTACGACAAGGATATCTCCAAACCTACATATCACGCAATCATATAACACCGGGCAGCAGAGATTAAGAGAAAGACCAAGATTAAAATGAATTTGTGTGTGTCAAATAAATAAAAATAAATCGAAGCTGCAGAGGGACTAAGTCATAATTCGATAAATAAATACAACAGAGGCATTGAACAAGTAATGATCAAGTTGATAGCTGATAGGACTTAAAAGACGATTACTCCTCCCAACACCGTTTACAGATATGGCTTGACTTGGCTTCGTTCGTTCTCAATCTCCCGCTACTAAGCTTCTTCGATCCCTTCTCCTTAGCCAGTCTGCCCAGCTGCAGCCTGTTATCCATGATCACCGCGGGGAGGTGTAGAAGGGTCTTGACAGCTTTGGTTCGCTGGCCCTAACGCTAGCAGTCAGCTATGGGTCGCTGACCACTGCATCTCATGCGGTGTTCAGCATCTTGATCCCCGTTTACAGATATGAGATGAAATGATGGCGAAACAAATATTTACAGACAAACCTTGGAGATATTGCAGGTTAGGTTCCAGACTATCGCAGTAAATATATGAATAAATCTGCTTAGACTCGTACTTTGGCATTACAGTCCATATAGATTAGTACAATTATTTTTGCATAGAATCTGTTAGTGCACAATAGCAGCAGTTCTAACTACAACTATATGCTGTTTTATTTTAAATATGTTATTACTAAAACAGTTACTAAATCTTTCTCATCTGAACTTTCATCGAATCGTAATATTTCTTTTGTTCTCGGTGTTGATTGCTGTTGAATGAGGGGAGAGCTGGTTGCTAAAAGCTGTGATTGATATGGGCCGATTGGAGAGCTGGTGTCGAGTCCTGTGATTTATGTGGGCTGAGTGAAGAGCTGGTCACTGACAGCCGTGATTGTTGTGGACTAATCGGAGAGCTGGTTTGCTGAAAAATGTGGTTGCTGTGGCAATTTGTTACCAAAAGATGACATTGAAGTCTTGAAGCTTGCGAATCAGAGAACATATTACAGTTAATAATGGATAACATTTCAATATAATAACAATGAAAACGTTTTAAATATTGTAAGAATTGCCAGAATTTGATACAGAGACACTAACCGCTCAATTATTCGGTTAGTAAAACTCGCTCGATGTCATTTTCCCCGCCAAAATCCACCGGAAGAAGAAGAAACGCTCTAGACATTGTGACAAATTCAAAGAAAAAATCGTAATTTCTGCGAAAAGCAATAAACTTAGGCATTCCACGACTATTGAACAATTTTGAATACGTGTGCTCATTATTTGTCTTTCAGCCACACCTTTTCTGGTGTCAGTAGCCTGGGCCGTGGTGAAAGAGTCTCTTGAAGACAAAACGTAAGTAAAATATAAAATAGTAAACAGTTCACTTATTTTTTTCCCAACTATTGTAAATTTGTGTTCTTGTTGTTGCATACAATTTTTTGCATTCGTATGATTGGTTGTCTCATAATTGATACTGTCATCAGAGATGAAGTGTATGGGAGTTCATTGTATTTATTTACCTTTGCATCTTGTGAGGTGGAATGGCCAGATCTATTCCTCTCTGCCTTGCTTTCCTAATCAGTTTTGGGGAGACTAGAAAGTGTCGTTATCTAAGAGTGAACCCTGCGCCTTTGCGTGACAGTCAGACATTCTAATCACTCTGTCATTCGTTGTTAGCAAAGACATTATTTTACTGTTATACATAATGTTTTACATTGTATTTCTATCATCGCTGCCGTGCACATTTTTGTGTCAATGTGTGTTCTTGTGATTATAATAATTATTTAATTAAATTGTTTGCATTCATTGGTACAGTAGTGTTGTTATTCGAGGCACGTTCAAGTCAAACCCAATGTTTAAGTAAGGCTTGAAAAGCATCAGCGCAGAAAGATTTTTCAGTATCTCTGAATCAATCCAGGACAGCCTGTTTCACTTCGTCATCAGTGCTGAAATGCTGACGTCCTATGAATTATTGTAGGGGTCCAGACAGGTGGAAATTTATTGGAGCGAGGTCTGAGCTGTAAGGTAGATTTGCCAATACCTCGCATCCGAGTTGTTGCAGATGTAAGACCGTATGAGGTCGAGTGTTATCTTACAGCAGGAGGTCGTCCTTTGTGATCAAACTAGGCCGTTTTTTTCACAGAGGGTTATGTACATCACTATTTTTTTAATTTTTTTTTTCGATCGCCTTATTTCTCTATTCCACAAGGCACTGTGGTTTTTATTTTGCGCCTTTCGACCCAGTGCATCCAACTTCAGCATGAATTTTATGTAAAGGTCTGCTTCCTCCTGCATTTTCTAAGGGTTTGCTTCCTCGGGGTAACGGCCGGTGCTGTGATGTGAATCGAATCCAGCACCTTCGGTTGTGAGCCGTGTCACTTAACCGCTAGCCCACGCCGTGCCATTTACATCACTTATAATGCGTACGTACTGTTAACTGCTGATAGTGGCACCACGGGGTAGAAAATCAACATTAATGATGCCTAGTTTATCTCGGAAAACACTCGCCATCACTTTACCTGCAAACGCAATTGTTCGAAATGTATTGGGTGATGTGATTGTGTATGCGTCCACTGCTTTGATGCTCGTTTTGATTCAGGAGTATAATGATGCGCCCAGGTTTCGTCCCATGTAATGAAGCGATCCAAAAAATCATGTTCTACCATGTCAAAACGTTCATCCAATTCAGTGAAGGCTTGAACTCTTCTCTGTCGGTCAAAAGCGGAAAGTTTTCTTGGCACTAACTTTCCGAAAATGCAAATGTTCATGAATACCCAGAAAAAGACTTGCCTCTTGTATAATTTTGCACCAGGTTATGCGTCAATTTGTGGGATTCCCAGCGAAGTGGTTAAGTCATCGGCCCCGTAATCAGGTGGTGTGGGTCGACTCCGGACTCCGCAGTCTTTTTCACGGGTGCTTGATGCGGAGTCCCCTGCATCTCGTAGTCGCCCCCTATTCGTCTTGTCCTTGACTTGCGACTGGGGTTGGGCGGCTCGAGACGAGAGAGTGAGGATAAAAAGTAGCGCAGTTAATCCTTGCTAAAAATAGCGCTAGCAAAATAAAATTATGCCATCATTGTCTACGATTATTTAATTCAATTATCCAGGATAAGACGTTTTAGAATTTGGATATTCACAGGAATGAGTGTGGTGGGTGAGAACCACCACGGTTGAATCATCACTCACGGATGTACGGCCTTCTCTAAAACGTTTACACCATTCAAATGTCTTACTGCGGTTGAGTGTCTCATCACCGTTTTGTGATTGCAGTCTTCTGTAAGTTTCCTCAGGTTTTACACCTTCTTTCACATGAAACTCCATCCCAACTCGCTGTTTCATGCAAGTATTACATTGTTGTCAATCATGTTTTGACATCTGTCACGGGACTGGCCCATCGCAAGTGGGCCACCTAGCAGTAATATGACACAAGTGCCACTAACTCATGATAGTAGTCCTACTCACTAAAAAGTAGAACTAGAACTAAAAGTCTTGGATTGATTTTAACGCCCCTGCTACATTCATTTATATTACGTAATAGCTGGCATCATTTTCATATTCAACTTGTTGCAATAGGGGATGGCGTGGCCTAGCGGTTAAGTGGTTTAGTGGGCTTTTAATCAGAAGATGCTGGGTTCGGTCCCCATCACAACCCAGGCCGTTACCCCTGGGAAGCAAACCCTTAGAAAATGCAGGAGGAAGCAGACCCTTACATAACATGCATGCTGAAGTCGGATGCACTGGGACGACAGGGGCAAAACAAAAACCACAATGCTACGAACACCGCCTTGGGGATTAGAGAAATAAGGCAAACGCAAAAAAAAAAAAAAAAAAAAAAAACACAACAAAAAATGTACAACTTATTGCAATAATTGTCGCTATAATAAAATTGTTATTGACAATGGGAATATCGATCTTACTACTGTAGATGTCATTCTTAAAACCCGTTACAGTATGTTTTAAGGGGCTTTGTAAGCACTACATTTTGGACATAGATTGTGTTATCACGTTGTATCATAAGTTATGTTATCACGTTATATCATCACGTTATGTCATAAAATTGTGTCATAACAGTGTGTCAACACATTGTGTCATCCCATTGTGTCGTCACATTTTGTCATCATTTTGTCAGCATTTACTGTTTTCACACTGTGTCATCACTTTGGATCTTAAAGTTGTGTCATTACGTTGGGTAATAAAGTTGTGTCATAAAGTTGTGTAATCACGTTGGGTCCTAAAGTGTGTAATCACGTTGGGTCATAAAGTTGTGTAATCACACTGTGTCATAAAGTTGTGTAATCACGTTGGGTCGTAAAGTTGTGTCATAAAGTTGTGTAATCACACTGTATCATAAAGTTGTGTAATCACGTTGGGCAATAAAGTTGGGTCATAAAGTTGTGTAATCACACTATCTCATAAAGTTGTGTCATCACGTTGGGTAATACAGGTGTGTCATAAAGTTGTGTAATCACACTTTGTCATAAAGTTGTGTAATCACGTTGGGTCATAAAGTTGTGTCATCACGTTGGGTAATAAAGTGGGGTCATAATGTTGGGTTCATAAGTTGGGTCATCACGTTGTGTCATAAAGTTATGTCATAAAGCTGTGTCATAAATTTGTGTAATCACGTTGGGTCATAAAGTTGGGTCATAAAGTTGTGTCATCACGTGGGGTCATTAAGTTGGGTCATCACGTTGGGTCATAAAGTTGTGTCATCACGTTGGGTCGTAAAGTTGGGTCATACAGTTATGTCATAAAGTTGTGTCTTCAAGTTGTTTCATAACGTTGTGTCATCAAGTTGTGTCATAACGTTGTGTCATCACTCTGGATCATAAAGTTGGGTCATAAAGTTGGGTCATCACGTTGGGTCATCACGCTCTGTCATAAAGTTGGGTCATAAAGTTGGGTCATCAGGTTGGGTCATCAGATTGGGTCTTAAAGTTGGGTCATAAAGTTGGGTCATCACGTTGGGTCATCAGGTTGTATCATGATGTTGTCATTGATTACACAGATAAGATATTAACAATGCTCGGTTACACGAGGTAGGTTAAAATAATAACCGGAATAGTCGACCTGTGTTTGTATGAAAGATATTATTGTGAATCTATATTGATAAGTTGAAATGACCTGAAATGACATGACAGACGTGACCTTCACATATACTTTCGAATAGAATTTACATAATTGTGTTTGTCTGTTGGGGTTGTTGCAATCGTCAGAGTTGAGAATGTCCTTGATTGAACAACGTACAAATGTCAAATTCTGTGTTTTGCTTGAGATGTCATCCTCAGAGGTACAAGCATTGCTTAGTAAAGCATGTGGTGATACCGCCATGAAGAAATCGTAAGTATTTGAGTGGGACAAGCGTTTCCGTAACGGTCGTGTTAGTGTCGATGATGATGCACGCAGTGAACGACCGTCAACCTCGATCAACAATGAAAACATTGAGCGTGTTTTCGAAACTGTGTGTGTGCTGACAGAAGGCTTAGTGTGGAGAAAATAGTCTCATAAGTTGGAATATCAGTTGGAAGTTGCCACAGTATTCTCCACAAAGAGCTGCACATGCACCGTTTTTGTCAACACATGGTTCCCATGGATGCTGATGGCGTTATCACCAATGCGACAAGACAGCTGAGAGATGTGTCAAAGAAGGGGTTCCAGCAACTGAATGCACGTTGGCAAAATTGTGTAGTTGTCGACGAGAACTAATTTGAAAGAAATGTAGTGTAGATAATTCTATTGTAACTTGTTTCTATACAATCTACTACTTCCGGGAACTTTTTGAAGCTACCTCGTATTACGTTATTAATAGATTCATGACTATAAAACTAACTGAGATCAAAGCTGCGGAGAAAAGGCACGAAGAACTATCAAGATAATGGCTTTAGATCAGGTTAACATCTCGTAATGGTAGACAGCGAGGAGCGGGTGGACCGAATGGTTGGAATGCAAGTCTTCTGAACACGATGTCAAAGTTTCGAAATCTTATTAACGCATCAGGTTGTTCTCTTTTGGCTTATTTTTAGGAAGGGGCTGGGCTGGTAGGAGGAGAGGGGGGAGTGAATAAAAACCTAATCTATCCATTGTGCGGTAACTGATTGAGTAGGCGGCCTATATTTTTCGGCCAAATAAGTCCTTCAGGTTGACCACAGCATTGAGAAAATTCAGTTAAGCTCAAGTGCCATCTCCGTATCGAAGGTCAGCTGCAATGGATCTTCAGTGTAATCTATCTTTTACCGTAATTATGCAATCTGAGAGACTTTTTCCAGTCCATCTCCTGATGTTATTCACCCACTTAAAGCGGCATCTGCATTATGGACGACTGCCTTCCACCCTACCCTCCAGTATGGTCTTCAACAAGGAGGTATGTCTTGTTATATGACCAACATAATGTAACTGTCTAACCCTGACTTCGGTCATTAATTCTCTTTTCACCTCCAGCTTTACCAATACCTCCAAATTTGTTTTCTTCTCTTTCCAAGAAATGCGACCCAATCTTCTATTTACCCACATTTCAAAGGCTTCAATACTCTTTACCAACTTATTATTCGTTGTCCATGTTTCTCCTCCGTATAGTAGTGACGAGTATACATAACACCTGGCAATTCTCATTTTCAAATTCTGATTCATGTTTTCAGACGTCAGTATGTGTCGCATGTTGTCGAATACCATCTTTGCCATATCTATTCTCTTTCTGATTTCTTTTTCACACTGCCTTATTTCGTTATTATATGACCTCGATAGGAGAAACTATGTACCTGTTCAAGACGTTATCTTTTATTTGTACCTGCAAATATAATTTATTAACAAAGCCAGGAATAGGCAGTTAACGAAAAAAAAACAACCTTGAAATTTAACCAGAGGAAGCGAATCAAAAGTGAAGGTTGTCCCTTAATGAAATATCGAGGTGGGGTATGAAGTGTAAGAAATAATATTTTGTATTAAGTCTAAACATTTCCTCAACAGGTGGTCACCAGTTCCATTCCTTGCTTTCCTGCATTCTCTGACTTTAATTCATTCACTCAGACGCTACTTGAAGCCTGTAAGAGCATATTCTCGATATCCGTCATCTTTGCTGCCATCTACTTTCTGCTCACATGTGAAACGATACCCCAGTTCTGTTCTAACTTATTGGGTCCCTCTTGTCAAGCCCTCCGAACTGCTCACAAGTCAAACGATACCCCAGTTCTGTTCTAACTTATTGGGTCCCTCTTGTCAAGCCCTCCGAACTGCTCACAAGTCAAACGATACCCCAGTTCTGTTCTAACTTATTGGGTTCCTCTTGTCAAGCCCTCCGAACTGCTCACAAGTGAAACGATACCCCAGTCCTGTTTTAACTTATTGGGTTCCACCTTGTCGGGGACTCGAGAGGAACTTTCAGGAGCACAACGTTTCTTATTCCCCCTTCCGTTCTCTATTCATATTTCTTTTTTTATCCACTGCTGCTTTATGCCATGAGCTGTAGTCTGTAAGTTAGAAACGGTTGTGGATAATCAGAGACGTATGGGATAAAGTGCTCCATTGACTTTCTACTGTTTGATCATATGCTCCCTCCATGATCAGACAGAAGCAAGCTGATTTGATTTGAATATGTTTGTTCATACTACAATACACATAAGATGCGCATTAACAGATTTGATCATTTCAGAGCTTCAGTCTTGATTGACGCTTCCAAGTCGGTGTCAACTTTCGTTCTATACAGCAAGCGCTTTCATAATCTCTTTAAAGTTAGGCAGCATTCAATGGGGCAAAATCATTTTTCATGTTTTTGAATTCTCAATGAAAGTTTCTGCCACTTCCCATTATAATTCCAGCTATCAACAAATATAAGGACAGATTTAGACGCAAACGTGCTAGTCTTGAGACTATTGACTGTCTTGTATCAATGGAATCGATATAGAAAGCAATATTATGATTGGTTTACTTGTCTCAATACAAACCAGTCCCTTATGTGTAGTACTCTTTGAATGTGAGTATGTTTTCTGGACACATGTTATTGCTGGTATCTTTTAAGAAATATTTTAGGCAGAAGAATGAGACCATTCGAAAATTAATGTTATATTTCATTTTGTGATGAAAACTCGGTTGTGATACATCCGATCGCAAAGCTTAAATTATAATTGTTCAACTTTTTCTCTAAATTCCTTTCTATATGCGCGTGTATTTCTGTTTATTTCTGTTTTCCATTTTTATTTTCTGCATGTCCTTTTTTAAAGTGATTTATATCATTACCCATATCAACTGATCCTTTTTGGGGAAGGAGGTTTCCTATTGTGATTTTTTGCTACAATTCTAAAGGTGATTTAATGAGAGATTTTTGTAAGCCCTTTTTCATCTTACCTTACTATTTCCTGTGTTGTCTTTCTGGGTTCCTGTGAGAATAGATTTTGGAGGTGATTTATAATTCAATTGTCTGGCTTTTTTGTCTCTGGCCTTCTTTCACTCTCTCTGAGCTAAAGGTCGTCCGTTACAAAACATTTGCAGAACGTTTCATTCTCCTTGGTGTCCTAGCTTTCTCCGCTCCAAATGTAGGCTTCGGTTCAGCCAATCTATCGACTTGTTATATTCGTCTTTGTAATGCTCCGTGTCTAAAACTACACACTTCCTGTTCACATTGGCTCTATTTAAAAAAATGATCAGACCGCAAGTCTACAAAACTCCACCTCTGGCCGACTATCCGTCGACTGTTAATTTTATCAATCCATGGTCTAAACAAGTTCTCACGCACTTACTGGGTTAATAAATATTTCTGTCTGGGACAAGTTTACGAGCAAGAACAACGAAGCATACAAAATTATATACAATATGATTGTACATAACAGGCATGGCTCTGTTGTAAAATTATAATAGCAATGGAAGAAATGGTACTAGGCTAGAAATAATGGTAGCCGTCGTCGTTGTCATTACCATAATAGTAGCAGCAGCAGTAGTATAATTAGAAGAAGCAACAGCATAAGCAGCAGTAGTAATAGCAGTTTGCAGCAGCAGCAGTGGTAGTAATAGTAGTAGTACCAGCAGCAGCAGTAGCAGTAGTGGTAGTAGTAGTTTTAGTGGTAGTAGTAGTAGTTGTAGTAACAGAAATAGTAGTAATAGTAATAGCCGTAGTAGTACTCGCAGAAATAGTAGTAGTAGTAATAGTAGTAGTAGCAGCAGTAACAATAGCATCAGTACTAGTAGTAGTACTAGTAGCAGAAATAGTAGTAGTAGTAGTACTGGTAGCAGAAATAGTAGTAGTAGTACTTGTAGCAGAAATAGTAGTAGTAGTAGTACTTGTAGCAGAAATAGTAGTAGTAGTAGTACTGGTAGCAGAAATAGTAGTAGTAGTAGTACTGGTAGCAGAAATAGTAGTAGTAGTAGTACTGGTAGCAGAAATAGTAGTAGTAGTAGTACTGGTAGCAGAAATAGTAGTAGTAGTAGTACTGGTAGCAGAAATAGTAGTAGTAGTAGTAGTAGTAGTAGCAGAAATAGTAGTAGTAGTATTAGTAGCACATGCAGCAACAACAACAGCAATAGTAGAACAGTAACATGTAATCTATTTTACAATAAATTCTTTGGCTTTTCGAGCCTGGGCCCTGGTACAATGTACCCATGGGCACCCTTCTCATTGCCCCCTGCCTCTAGTACAGTGATACTTAAACAAAATCAGATACAAAAGGACACACAAGTATCACTGTTTAATATACATATAATATAAGATAGGCAGATGAATTCTTCTTCTTTGTCGTCGGTCGTTCTCAAACTTCCGCTACCAAGCCCCAAAAAGGGATTTCCAAGTAGCCGGATTTTGTCCGGAAAACGGAATGCCTTGTGGCGTAGTTTACAGCTTGACTGTGATATTTGCACCTTTTGGTAGAATATATCCGACATCAGAGGGCATTTTTGGGTACCGGGTTAGCCATCCTTTTTCGATCCCTTCTACTTAGCTTTGCTCTGTTGCAGGCTGTTATCCAGGATCATCGCATGGATGTGTAGAAGTGTCTTGGCCGCTCTGGCTAGCTGGCCCTGACTCTTCCAGTTAGTTTTTGGTCTCTGACCGCTGGTCCCAAATGAACTCAAGAACTTAGACGTAGGGCTGGATAGCTAATATGTAAATGCCACGGCTCCCAACTCAAACATACTTGCGTTCGGATTATGCAAGTGAAAGGCGAACAGATTAAAAATGTATGTTTAGTCGGATGCGCATGGTCGTAAAGCACAAAGAACACAGCAAAACAAACTTTCAGAACACAAGGCGAACGGAAAAAATAGCTTTAACAAAATATACAAACCAATACACAGAAATGAGTGCATGTAACTGTAGATGCCAAATGACATGCTGATATCTCACTAACTAGTTTAAGGGACTGAATTTCTTTCTTTATGCTGGTACGATGGATCAAACTTTCGGGTAAACAAAACATAGTATCTTTGATCCTGGGAATTGTAACAAAAATTATCAGAAGTGTTGAAATTACAAATTAAACAATAAAAATAGAGGTGTCTTGTATAGAATATATTGAACATAACATAACCAAACAATTTAAATATTTGGACAGTGTCAATACCATCATAGTCCATCACATGTCATGCTTTTGTGATAAGGGGACAGTAAAACACGTGGAAGATAAAGAAAGAAATTTAATCTAATGTTAAACTTTTAGAATAGCTGATACACCATTATACAGACCACACAAATTCGTACAGAGAAATATAGGAACAAACATGCTACACCAGCTGGCTGAAGTGGAAGAATAACCGAGAAGGGAGTGTATAATGATTGACGAAAATAGAAAATGATTATCAGTTTTCCTGAAACACAGACCAAGAGTCAAATAGTTCATAAAACGTCCTTATAATTATTTTATTGTGTGTGTAAAGCCCATATCAGTGCTCAACGATGATGATCTTCCACTTGTTTTTGCTAATGTGATACGATAACGTAGACAGGCTGTGTAAAAAATCCACAAATCATCGAATAATAGAGAACAGCCGTATAATGCAGTCTCTTGACAAAGGCCTCTTGAAATTAAATCAGGTAATCTCATATTTGTATAGCCGATTATCTTTGCACGCTTTGAACCTCTATAAACCTGACCCAACCTAGCATATCCTTGCATTCCAGGGAAGTTGCATTTCCTTTGTTCACAGTTTATGTTTAAGGATGGCTATTTGAACCTTCTGTTAAGATAAGTGAGGTGGCGGGTATAAAGTATCGTTAAACTTAACTATCAAAAGCGTTCAGTGTATTGACGTTGAATGTGTAACTTAACTTAACGTCTTTATACTGGTTTAGAAGACTATGCAGAGTCTGTATATAACCAGTTTCATTTACGTTACCTTGCTCTAAAAACTATGTGCATCCAATCTATTTTTAAATGCACTAGTTGTCCTTGCCTCCATTACTTTCTGTGGCAAATACATTCCAAGCATTCACCACTCTCTTACTAAAAAAATATTTCCTAATATCTAATCTCAACCTTCCTTTAGTTAATTTGTAACTATGCCCTCTTGTTATTGTAGGTGGTTGTATTTTGAAGAAAAAAACATGTTATAGTCTAACATATCCCTTCCTTTGATCGAATTCTTCTCTTTCCTAGACACTGTAGGCCCGTTTTTCTTAGTCTTTCCTCATAACTGTGATTCTGAAATCCCACTATCAGCTTTGTTGCTCTTTTTTGCATTCTTTCCAGCATATTTATATCCCCTCTATGTTAAGGACTCCGCGCCTTTATGCAGTACGCCAATCTAGGTCTAACTAATGCTTTATACAGTTTGACTAGTATGTGCCGCCATTTTTGTGTTGTAAGACTGTTCGATTTTTGTAAGCTGAAAATGATCAAGGTCGTAAAACTAGATCAAATAAACAACTGAAGTGATGAAAATGGATTGGACAATAAAATATATTACCAAAACTAAGACAAAAGTTAGTTAGTTTTCTTCCCATTTATGCCATTAAGCGCCGAGGGGAGCTTAAGTTATTTGTTCTGCGCCAAGTGCGTTCCGTCGGTCAATGTGAACCCCTATCCCTGCACAATCACTCCGTCATGTATCCACCTGTTTTGCGGCAGCCACCTTTCCCGATAGCTAGATCCACCAATTTGGAAGCCACAATTGCAGATGCTGAGGGTGCATTTTTATGAGATGACCAAACCAATGTAATCTGTGCATGAAAATGTATTTTGCCCAAGATGTAGTACCGACCATACTATAAATGTCATCGTTTCGCATTCTGTCTTTTCTGGTAATACCGATGACCTTCCTGAAACACTTTATTTCACAAATCGAAAGTCAGCTCTCATATGGACAGAGACCGTGTGTGGCACTGGTAGCATAGAGTCGGCGTAAATATACTGTTTATCAACTGTTGCTTTGCTGTTAAGCTAATGTTCGGGTGCCTAAACAGTGGTGACAACTGAAATGTTACCGTAGATATTTTCGACACCTAGTCTTAATTTCCCTGCCGAGAAAATGCTGCCCAAAGACAAAATTGAACATTAAAATACAGTTAGAGATAGTATAATAAGCAAATCGCATATTCAATCTTGTGCAGTTGCCCAAAGAGAAACCCAGAAAAGAATGTAAACAGAAAATTGGAGTGCCTAAAATACAGTATACAAACAGCAAATGACAGCTTGCCAGTAAAAGAAATCAAGAATTGTCAAATATGGATGACAGAAGGTATCCTAATTAAAATATCAGAAGGAAATAATGCGAAAAACTCCCCAGAATATCTAAACATAAATATACATACAAGCATGCGCATGATGTGTAGAGTGGCTAAAGAAACGCAAATTGAGAAAAGAGCCAAATTAATTGACGATTTGGAAATTAAGCACAATACCAAGGATTTGCATGAGGAAATAAGAATCATGTCAAATCAGAAAAACATGACGTAAATGGAGGAAGCTATATTAAAACTGGAAATGACGAAATTATATTTCTTGAGACAGATACTTCAGAGAGATGTGCAGAGTATGTCAGAATTATTCTATGAAAACTGAGGCATTAAACTACAAGTACTAGATAATGAAGGGCTGATAATCTTAAAATAAGAAGTAAAGAAAACACTAAAATTGATATAACAAAGCAAAACTGCAGTTCTAGATAACGTTAAAATACAAATGATAAACATAGTAAAGGACTTTGGTATAAGCCCATTCACAGAACTAGGCTACGACATACATAAGGCAGGATACATACTCAAAAACTTGGCACCCGTATTTATCACTAACTTGAATACTTTAATATTTATTATATTGCTTAATAAACATACATCAGTAGATTATATAGATTATAGAACAACCAGCCTAATTAGTCACATGACCGACATACTACTCAAGATTATTATACTTCTTCTTCTTCTTCTTCTTCTTCTTCTTCTTCTTCTTCGTACGCTGTCAGACGTCAACCTGTATTTTTTCGAAAAAAGCAGCGGTTATCCTGAGGCTGTCGACACTGCCATAGAGCTTGTCTAGTGTTGCCACTGGTGATGGCCACATGTGCTTTCTCTGGTCCTCGTATTTCGGGCAGTTTTGCAGCAGATGTTCAGCGATCATTTTTCCGGTACCACAACTGCATTCGTCAGTGCCACCTATCTTCAGTTTATTGAATAGGTGGTACCTCAGTCTGTTGTGGTCTGTGCAGAGTCTGAAGACCACGCCCTGCTCTCTTCTGTTCAATTGGTAATAGGCATCATTTTTTGTATAGCCAGTATGTTCTGTTTCCCATTTGGCCATGTATCTGGCTCTAATAAGCCTTTTGGACTCTTCGTAGGTCACACTAGAATCTGGTTGTGGTAGTCTTGCACCTTCTTTTGCCAGTCTGTCTGCCTCCTCGTTGCCTTGGATGTTACAATGGGATGGAACCCACTGTACCACTACTCTTTTTGGTGCGGTCTGCTGGCATAGTTGACAGAGTACTGCTCTTAAATCATCATGATATTATTATACAAGTACGAGTTAAAAATAAAATATTTATAGAGAAATGTTTTGAAGAGCATTTTGAGTTTCGAAAGAACAGCGGAACTAGAGAAGCAATACTTAGTATGATAATATTGACAGTGCATATACAAATATATATGTACACAAGAGTATCTGTTTGCGTTTCTCACACTTAAGTAAAGCATTTGTCCTGTATGAAAACTAAATGAGTACCTCCAAGAAATTAATCTAGATGGAAAATGGATTAGACTAGCAAGTAACGTTTTTTGAAAGCAAGTACCATCAGTTAGATTTGAGAAAAGGGATGTGATACAGGATTATCACCTTGTCTATTTAACATCTAACAGAGATCATTTTTAGAAAGACTGAAGGTATGCCATTAATGGAAGAACAATTCACAATCTAAGATAAGACACAGTATTGTTGACTGAAAGTAAGCAAGAGTTATGGGAACTGGTGGAGACAGTCTACAGTATAAGTAATAAATGTGGAGTTGACAGTAACAACAGGAAAACTAAAACGTAGACAATTTTCAAAATAAACATGAAGCCCACAATAAACATCAAAATACAGGGAGCCGAGCAGCGCAGCGCGCTAGCTTCACATCTGAGTGGTCCTTGGTTCATTCCCAGTTTATGCGGAAATGTTTTTTTCAGTCCGGGAAGTACAAGCGGCGAGCTCTTGAAATATGAGATCACTAACACCTCACACTGCTACGCTCCTCTGATGCAATTTCCAGTTTAAATACAGAAGATCATGGAACAAGCTACTTGAACCTAGTAGATAATAACAATTAATAGTGTATGTGAACGAAGGCAAGAAGAAAATATGAATCGCCAAAAACACATTAAACAACATGATAAATATATTGACATCCAGACAGATAACAAATAAACTAACAATTAGAGTTATCGAGTGTTATGTATTCTATATGTTATGTATGTTATGTATGCGTTCACTGAGTCAGGCCTCTAAATACGGTTGGGTTGATTGGAACAAGATACACGTTATTTACCAGTTACAATTTTCTAACGAGTCAAAGACTCAGTTGTCTTCCATTATGACTTAATATGTCCACACGGATTAAACCTGAAATTCAGCAATTGGTGTACGAGTCTTGACTATATTGTCGAGAAACAAGGACTTCTAATGAGCGGTTTGCAAGACAACTTCCCTAAGAGAGACAACTCTGACCAAAAACAACTGCTGCCTTGCAGTTAGGCTGGGAACAGCCAAAGGCTAAGGAGGGCATCCCTACAGAAACGCCTGTTGAAATCGGATGCCACAGGCTTAACAAAATAAAACAGTGCAACGTATATCGCTGTAAACAGCGTACGATGAAGAAGAAGAAAAAGACAATGAGCGGTTGAGAGATGAAAATAATTCAGGAGAATCGTGTTTGTAAAATATAAACGTGCACATTTTTGTGTTACGCATTGAACAGTAATAACAAGGAAAAGGAAGTCATTCAATAAACTGGTCAGGAATGAAGTGTTAGAATATATTAAGATTGTGAGATGGGGTTACCAATTCCCTTCTTCGCTACCCTTTTCGTCCTTTCCAGTGAACAGTCAAGAAGTTTATAATATCTTGTGCCTAATCGGGCTGTGATGGGAGCGACTTTCTGCAAAGGGCATGCTACATGATGATGATTGCGCATGAAATGGCTTTTCGCAAGATGTTTCTTTTTTTAATTTTACACAATCTATTCATGCAGTAGACACAGGATATATCATATACCTTGCGACTAAGTTATACCAGGTATTTGCACTACATCTTGTCCAACCCCATGTCACACATGACGTACCAGCTGCTTTGCGGCTAGCGGTACTAGATATATAGGTACTCAGACAATTATGCAGATAGACAGGTAGATAAGTAAACAGAAATCGTATGTACGAGAGAGACTATTCCATTAAGTGCTGTGAATATTTGGTTGATAGAAGCTTTGTGAGTGATTGCTGGGTGAACTGGTGGACTGATGGATGAATGGATGGACAGACAAACTGATGGATGCATGAATAATCCAGAAAAACCTTTGAACTCCATCCATAATGCATTCCATCTCTCCAAACATTAAACGTTGTATCGAATATTTGCTTACCAATACACACAAAAAAGTGAATGATTATTAGGACAAAGGGAATGGATGTGTTGTTTCTTTCCTCGCATGGCATAACAGGCTACTAAAAAAGGTGTTTGGGACCAGAAAAAACTCACCATGTAAAAACTACTTCTACTAAACTGCGCATCAAAGGACTGGAATCCGGCTTTACTAAAAGCTGGTTAATATAAGACAAATACAATGTTGGAACTATGCTGGAACAAATGGAGTGACGAAATTGTGATTTGATTAATTGAATGCACAGTACAAGTATATCTATACCGTTTACGTCTTTCGACAGCTGCTGGCTTCACTCGGGAACACCTGTTGACTACATCATTCATGGGCCGGTTCTCTTTCTCCTTGCGGTAAATATGTTATTTTTTTTAACTGCTAATATATATTTCCTAAGACATACAAAGATGATGTAAATAATGCTGCTAGTTTTTTTTAAATAAAAATACCTCGTTTAGTTTTCTGATTTGTGACTACTTATAGCTTTCTTGCATACTTGTTCTGTAGACTTTTCAGAGGCTGTGCTGACGTACTGCATATACAATGCACATACCGCTGGCGAATTGTGGTTAAATTACGGGCAGATCATAGGTGAACTATAAACATACTTTTGGTATAAATATATTCTGAATCAATCCATAAAACAATAATCTTTCAACTCTCAAAGAAGCATAGGCTTTCAGCAAACAATCGCCAAACTGTCCTAGTCTCAGAAAACAGTGCCAACTCTC
Organism: Ariolimax columbianus; assembly: GCA_036924085.1. Classification (NCBI taxonomy): domain Eukaryota; kingdom Metazoa; phylum Mollusca; class Gastropoda; order Stylommatophora; family Arionidae; genus Ariolimax; species Ariolimax columbianus. The sequence continues at coordinate 119,648,633 of JAVGWX010000003.1, forward strand.
CCACGAAGTCATTTTTTTATCAATTCGGTGTAGCCAATCGTTGATGAAAGTATGTGCTTCCTTTGTCAAGGCATTGGTAGTTCCCAATAGAACAGCACATATTTCACATAGAGTTGAAGATCTTAAATTTGATATTAGAACTAATCACCCATATAGGTAATTAAGACCCTAGAGAAATGGAACCCCTGCTCGCATTATGAATTCTTCTTCTTCTTCTTCTTCTTCTGCGTACACAGTCAGACAGTAACCATTATTTTTTCGAAAAAAGCGGCGGTCATCCTGAGACTCTCGCCACTACCATAGAGCTTGTCTTGCAGTTCCACTGGCAATGGCCACATCTGCTCTCTCTGATCCTCGTATGTCGGGCAGTTCTGCAGCAGATGTTCAGTGGTCATTTTACCAGTACCGCACGGGCATTCGTCGGTACACCCTATCTTCAATTTGTTGAAGAGGTGGTACCTCAGTCTGTTGTGGCCAGTGCGAAGTCTGAAGACAACGACCTGCTCTCTTCGGTTCAACTGGTAATAGGCATCGTTTTTGGTGTAACCAGTATGTTCGGTTTCCCATTTGGACATGTACCTGGCTTTGATAAGCCGTTTTGACTCTTCGTACGTCATACTGGTATCTATTTGTGGTAGCCTTGCACCTTCTTTTGCCAGTCTGTCTGCCTCCTCGTTGCCTTGGATGTTGCAGTGTGACGGAACCCACTGTACCACTACCCTTTTTGGTGCGGACTGTTGGCACAGTTTGCAGAGTGCTGCTCTTAAGTCATTAAGCTCAGTGTTTTTCTGGCTTTTTAGCGCTGTGACTACTTCGAGAGCATCTGTCAGCAGGACTATATGGCTCTCATGCATTATGAATTCGTAGGTCAATATCCCTTTCCGTATCTCCGATCTTATCGATATTGCTTCCAAGATAGATAAACAGCTCTTAATCATGTATAGAATGATTTCCTAGCGAATGCGATTGACAGTAGCAGAATTTCGTGTCATCATGTTAGTCTTGTTTCAGTATACGCGCAGACCCACTTCTTTCGACTGTATATCAATCATATTTAATTTACCCTAATCTGTCTGTGATCGTGGAACAGAAAAACCATTTCATCTGCGAAGTTTAGATGTTCTAGCTGTCGAGATATAGTCCACTTTATCCGACTGCTGTCTACTGTTCTGTTTTCAATGAACCAGTCCGTTGCAAGTAAAAAGAAAAAAGTCCGATAGGAGACATTACTGTGATACCAATTTTGATCTGAAAAGGTACAGAGAGTTAACCTCCATGGAAGCACACGAAATTTCATTGCCTGGAACGCTTCGTTGATTATTTTAGTTAGATTTTTCAAAATGTACTTTAAATACGCGACAAATATGACGTTAGATAACTGTAGACATGTGTATATATAGACACGAGTCAAGCACATGTAGACATAATATAGACACATGTAGATGTAACACGCCTCAAACATGTGTAAATATAATATAAATTTGTGTGTATATATAGATACGAGTCAAATATTTCTAGACATTTTATAGACATGTGTAGATATAGACGCAAGTTAAACATGTGTACACATTATATAGACGTGTGAAGGTACAAACACAAGTCAAACATTAGTAGACATACTGTAAATATAAATATGTGTAGATATGTCACGTCAAACTTTTGTTTAAACAAAATATAGACATGTGTATATATACTTGGAATCCTGGTATTCAAACAGGCATGTTAATGTATGTTGCCAGGTAGCTGAAAGCTTTGGCTATACGTAGTAGGTATTTTACAACTAACTGCGGCTTACTAGACCTGGGGAAAGGTGCAAACAATTTGAGTAGAATTTTAACGTGAATTGTTTAATTTTTTTTCCGGGCAGCGGAGGTTAAGCCTACTCTTTTCGATTTCAAACTACCAAAAGATTTTTAACGGGCTATTTACCAGAAGATCCACGTCAAAAAAATCCCGTTCTCCACCGTGATTTGAACCCCCGACCTCCGTCACCCGAGACGGACACCTTACCTCGAGACCACTGAGCCCCCTGTGTGTATATATAACACATGTAATACATTATGTAGACACACTATGGACATGTACAGATATAGGAGCATTAAACACATGCCGTATATCTATATTTCATATGTTTCCTTTTAAGTAAATAAGACGCAGGGGCCGCAGCAGAATGTACAAAAACATATCAATAAACACATGCCAAACACAGACAGCTCGACCTGGGTACACATACACACATTTTAAAATGACCTTACCACCGAACTGTCTTCTTAGACAGACAGAACAGAACTTAAGGACAACTTTTGTGTACCCATTTGTCCTTGAAGGAGACCTTTTAGTGGATAGACAGATTGTTATCATTTTATTATGTACCCATCTATACTTGCCTATTTGTTTGTCGATAGGAGATGATAAAGACAAAGTAATACAAACGCCATATACATACTGCAAACATGTGTAGGTATATTTAAGACACGCAACAGACGTGAAATAGACGTACTGTAAACATATGCAAATCCGAGTGTTACCTGGGTCAAAAACTGGAACAAAGATTAGTAAGACTGTAACATATGAAGCAAGTCGTAAGGATGGTTGGGGACGGGACTAGCTTCTCAATCTCGTAAACACTTTATATCACAAAAAACCTCAACATAAGTAGAGGTCATTGCGTGGTGACTTGTCGTGTGTTTGCTGTAGGTATATGCTCCATCGGGAGCAGAAAGGTTTTGATTGATTGTTGATGATTGATTGATGATTGATTGTTTGATGATTGATTGATTGATGATTAATTGATTGATTGATTGAAACATATGCAGACATGAACAAACGATAAATGTACCGTAGACATGAAGGCAGTGTTGTAACATTTTGGAAACTACTATTGTTTGTTGCATTCCAATGGCTGCTGGTCAATTCAGTGCCAGTCCAATGGCAGTCCAGTGCCATTCTTATATAACTACAAGTCTTCTTCATTAGCTTTACTGTGCCATACAGTGTTTTTACGATTGTGGACGGCACTTGTAAGATTATTTTCCTTATGGCCGCTAGCGCTTTACACTGAATGAGTAGATATCTGGTTCATCAGGGTGAGAGCAGTGTCTGCATAGGGCAGATGAGGAAGGTTGATCGCTTTTAGTGGCTATTGACTTTAATGTGTCTTGCTTTGGACTAAAAGATGAGATTGTGTTATATTATGTGTATTATCTTTAGGGTGGAAATACTTTAGCTGTATTTTGTTCACTCATTCCAACTCGCAAGATGTACACTTGTAAAGTTGTTGTCAAGTTCCCATAAATGTGTTTATAACGAAAAATAACATTTCATTCTACATCAACAGAGTAATGTGTTTTTCATAGTGGCCATCATATGGGTGCTTGTCACTAAAATGAAAGCTTCGAACACACTGGAAACACGCCAGTCCAGGTATGTACCATGTGTGTGAATATTTGTCTTTTCTCTATCCGTTCCATAGATTATCTATTTTCGATTTCAACCTTAAAATTCGTGAAGATCATTTACAACATCTAAATAATACAATGTATGCCTGTTATAAATGACATCAAACACTGTTTTCGGAGTTAGCATTATCATGTGTTATGCCTGGTGGTCTTGGCGATCAATTACTTTCAAATTGCTGTTGTTCTAGGCTGATCCTGCTTAGTTGTTCTTACTTCAACGACTTCTCTGGTAGCAGGTAGTGGTAGCTTTTACTATACACCGGGGATACTGAAGAAGGTGGACGTATGTCCTGATAACGGTAGTGCAATGTCAGGGTTTTTCCGCAGACTCATCCCTACAGAGATCGCAATGGCGATCCCTACTTGGTTAGCCAGGGTGCTGAACCACACACCCTTTCCAGAACGGGCTTAATTATTCCATCAATCTGGACATACCGTCTCTGCCTAGTCGCTGCTGTCTTCTATATCTCTCTCGGTTTCACGGATATTATAAAACTATGGGGAATCAACAAGTTGAATTAATTTTTGTAAACGATATTTGGAGCTGTTAAATTTGAAAAGAATTTGTGCTTTAGTGCACAGTTCGTTTCGCACATGTCCTGTTGTCGTGACTGTCAGTGTATAGCCGCTCACGGGAAGTATGGAACAATGGAAGCACAGCAAACAAGGACAAGTTATAAAGTATGAAGGACCATTATTTTAGATCTAATCTATTTTCTGAGTTGGTGTGACCAGTTCGCTTTCTCGCCGCTTTCCCTTTCCTAAACGTTAGCCAGCTTCTTATTTACGACTGGGTAAACTGTAGCATGTCAACACAAGACATCAAACTTGGGCTCTTGTCCATGACAGAAAAGAACTCTAACCACTCCACCACACAGACGCTTAAAAAATATAAATATGCCTTCTGATATAAATGATATATGCTTAATAAAACAATTCAAATTTAGATCCTAAAAATATGTCTATGAAGTATTTAGAAACAGAGAACCTGAAAATATATGAAGAACTTGACAATGACGATTTACCTACTAACTTTGTAATTGGTTTAATATATTTTAACAAACTACCAAAGTTAGTTCGCCAGAAATCTGTTTTTGAAGCTTTTTACATGCACAAAAAACCGGGATTAAGTCTCCATTTTAAAATCGGCGATTTGAAAATCACCGACCCTGCGTTCCTCTCAATAATACAATGTTTGAATAGTTACATTTCAATCAAATATGTCCTTATGCCTGTGTTGCCTTCTCTCACGTTTATTATCTCTTGTGTATGGACACCAGAGAATACTCGCAGGCTAATAAGTAAAGTAGTGATAACCAACGCAAAGGGCTACACCAAGGTAGAAATGTTATTGGGTTAGGGGAGAGATACTAACTAGTTGGCCGAATCTTCTAAACTCTCATCGCATAGAAGTCCTTAGTTCGAATCCAGATTAGTTGTCACATTACTTCTTTTCTGTAATATGGTGTTTGTTGTCACAGTGCTTAAAATGTACATGTCTTTATGATGGATGTCGCTTATTTGTCTTTATTATAATGTTTTATGGGTCTCATCATAAGATAATCCACTCAAACGATTTGATGCAATCACCAGTTGTCTGTCCAAAATAGTGAATCACAGGTGCAATTGTTTTGATCAGAAATATTACAGTCGAATTTTAAGAAAAAAACGTTTATTAATTAGAAGATATAACTTGTACAATAATTCTTTCGATCAATCACCTTATGAATTACATATCTTTAGTTGCACACCGAATATTAAGAACATTAGCTGACAATCTATGTGCATACTTTTCCGAAATAAATGTGAATTTAAGCGGCGTAGGATGTGTAGGGAAGGGCACTGGCCAACAAAAGGCTGCGGCTTAGTACAATGGAGTAATAAAAACTCCATTTCCAACCAGCGGTTAATTCTGCTGAATCCCCACTTGACTTACTAAGGTGTGTAAGTTATCTGTCGTTAGTCACGTGTGACGATCAGATACTGTAGGTCCGTGTTGCTGTAGGCTTTCACTTACTTTACATATCCATCTACCACGCGGACTTCCTCGTACGTTGCAACTAGATTTTCTTGTTCTCTAAGCGTGCCTTAGTTTACAAGTTATATTCTTATGAGGTGGCTGAAGCCTCTTACTTTCTGTATGGCTTCATACGTATGAATTATGTTCTTATTAATCTATAAAAATTTGATAAAATACATGTTTCTGCGTAATTATATTCATTATTCCTTGTTTGGCCAGCTCTAACCTAATTGACATACCATGATGCACACATTCCTGGCCTCTCTCTGGTTAATTGCTGCCACTTCAAATCGTATTGTATCCTTTGTCGAGTCCATTTGTATTGTTCTTGTTATAATTCATTGTGTGTTTTAATTTGTTCGTTTTCACTGACAAAGATCTGACAGCTATAACGTAATCTTTGTTATGTTACTGTCCCCGGTATTGGTATAGTGCGTTTCAAAACGCGTGCTCTTTGGTTTCGTCTGATATGTCCAGAACCCTTTTACTTGTCACCGTGAATATTTTCATGTGATTTTATATTTCTCTTGAGATTATGGTTTTATAATTCATAATATTGTAATTTATTGTACATACATATATGTATCTATACTGTCATTTATTTAAACTGAGAAGCTTCATTGATCTTTGTCAGCGAAATAATTATTTTACACCAAAATGTACAGTAATTGAACAAAGTGCTTACTTTTGAGAACTCTTATGTGTATCTTCAATTCCTATTTCAAAAATTCATAAATGTTAGTACCAAATAATGCGCATAAATTCCCTCTTTTTCGTGAATTTTTATTTCGAAGTGCTTATTGCAAAAGAAGTCTATCGTATCGAAAACGGTACATAGATAGATCCATCATCATGTAGCGTGTCCTTTATAGAACGTCGCTCCCATCACAGTCAGTGTGAAAGAAACTCGTTCCCTTTTCACAACTCCAACCTCCGCCACACTCATACTCAGGAATTCCTGGATATCTTGGTGCCATCGTCTTCTTGGTCTACCCCTTCCTCTTTTGCCTGGCACCATACCTTCCATCACTGTTCTCTCGAGACAGTTGTGTCTCTTGATGTGACCAAAGTATTTACATTATCTGGCCAAAATGGAATTGATAAACCAGTTCTACTCTATGCTCAACTCTTGTCGAATGTCTACATTTGTCTTTTTCTCTGTCCAGGGTATTTTGAGGATTGTTCTATAACATTTTGACTCCAAGGATTCGATTCTTTGTCTGGAAGTTTTGATAATCGTTCATGATTCGTAGACATAACATGCTACAGGAACAACACAAGCTCTAAAGACTTTTACTTTTATCATTTTGTTGGTGCTCTGCCATAATTTCTTCAGGCTGTTCAGTCTCTGCATTGCCATAGCTAGTCTTCTTCTGATTTCTTTCTATCAGTCGCCAATTTTTGTCAATTCTGAAGCCCAGATATTCAAAATGTGTGACCTGATCTATTTCCTCACCACCCACTGTAAATGTATGCTGACATTGTGTTTTTGTCGGTTGCTTGTGGGTAGATCCAGCGTCTGAAATTTTAAAAAAAACCTAAAAGAATGTGTACACATGTATTAGCAGCATGTGGAACGGAAAAAATAGGGTATATTCAGTTCGCAGATCAATCTTCTTTAAGTATGGGGTGTTCGATGGCACGAAAATGTGTTCAGCATTACTCATCTTTTTCCACGAAAATGTCTTAGTCGGATGTTTCCTGGTAAAAATACATGTACTCTTTATTTCAACTTATTGAGATTCAGATGAGTTAAGCTTAAAACACATACCATCCATTTTTCAATAATTCTCCTCCTTTTGTAAGAAACAGTCTTCACATATAGCCCAATAATCCTTGTCTATCTGTGAGCGAGCAACATCGTTGACATCGCAGTTTGAATGTTTTATTTTAATTTGTCATATACCTTTAGCCCACATAAGCTCTATTTGGTTTATGTGTGAATGGTATCCTGGCAGTAGCAAACACGTATTCCATACTGCGTTTGCATTTTGTGTATTTGAAATATATGCGATGCATGTGTCTGCTTTACAAAAGAAAGCAATATTCAAATGTTAGATACATTTCGTTAAATGGTATGTGTTCCTTTTTTAGCCATAACTTTATTGCATCTTTTTTACTAGATTATATAAAAACGTTGTCCTGTTGTGACACTGCGTTGTGGTATGATGCATTGTACATTGCAATACATGAGAGCTATTTAAGGAAGGACACACAGTTTTCTCAATCCACCCACTAAATGGTCCACCCAGCCACATAAATTTGGTACCAGAAAATCTGGGAAGTAAAAGCGGCCGACGTAATGCTGACCACATCATTCACCATGTGCCGTTGGTTACACAATAATATGGGCCTAACACCATATTCCCTATGCGCCGCACGGCCTGACGGATCGTTACTACTACTAAATATATAACCATTCATCTCTGTGTCGTGGCCCCGACTGTCTGTTGACATTGAATTAAAAACGAGTTCAGCATTATTCACCAGTCCATAATGTCTGCTAATAGCATGTGCTATTATCATTCGCTGTTCTTTGCTACTTCGTACAAATCTCTTAATCCTTTCATCGGCTAATTGCCATTCCTTTTCATTTGTGTGGTGAGCATTGATCCATGTTTCATCCAAAAAGCGACAGTCAAACATTCTTTACATCATTCTCTTACTTTACGTAAATACTTGGTTCTCATGGCAACTAGACGTGTATTCTAGCAACTGATGTTGTTTCTTCTATAATATTTTCTAAAAGGGAAACATGCAGCCCTTAAAGTTCTCCATAACGTAGACGTGGATACATCAATGCCATTGTTGCTTTTCAGCCAAATTTTCAATTCCGACTACTATTTCTTTTAAATAAAACATTCTACATATTTCTCTCATAATAACATGAGTAAAAAATATCCACAATTGCCTTTCTTCTCTTCTTTCTCAGTTCCTTTAAATATGAAAGTCCAGTCCTCAATCCAACAATGCAATGATCGTTTACTTAAACCTAAAGTTCGATGTGTTCACTTCTCAGACTGATTTAGACCAATAAATAAGTCATCGCGTAGTCTCTCTTTTTTTTAAAATATGTATATACCTTCTTTATGATGTTTTGAAGTGATACGGATGTGGGTTTCCGACTCATTGCTCACCCAGATAAAATTTAATGTACAATGTTTGTGTAGTAAAGACATTTCTGGTAATGTCGTACGCAGAACACCGGAAGAAGCTATCAAACTGTCATGCAAAAATCAACAAGCCACGTGCAAATGCATATTTTTATAATTGCACATAATATGAACACCCGTAAGATACTGTACCAATTAAAATGTATATCCTGTTTACATATGCTGATTTATATATGCCGTAAAGTAGTAAAAATAAAAACCACTGCCTCTTTCCACTGACATTTTTTTTAACTTTATTGTAACTATGAATACCATTTTCCAATCCGACTTTCATCCATTTCTGTGCAATGGTTGTACACTAACAAAATCACTAGAGGACAAATTGAGAGTTACCCAGGCTTCTCTTGGTTGGAATCACTCTCCGAAACCAACGTATGCAAGGTCTCCACAACTCTGACATAAGACGATTGTCCCTGGTTAATGATGCAATAATCCATGCAGACAAGGTAGAACACAGATAGACAGGTCACATATTGCGACGAAACGATGGTCGATGGAGTACAGTGACAGAAGTCTGGTACCCTCGAGGTAAGAAGAAACTGCGGGGAAGACCTCCAATGCGTTGGTAAGACTCTCTTGCTGCACTCTACAACATCCGAGATGCCTATAGGGGAGCAATTAACAAGCACTGGACTTCCGTTTCCCAAGACAGGGTTAGCTGGAGACGAAGTTGGGACTCGCAGCTAAGAACGGGTCATCAAGATCGTGAACATCTGTGCAATGGTTGTTGAGTAATATATTTTTAAAGAGAGGCTGTTTCTGTTTCTAAGAATCGACGTCACTGCACTCCGGGCATACCCATAGGTACTCAGTCTCTCTCATCGAATGGCGTACGGTATGGATGCAGATGGTCACTGTAGCTCGCTGGCTATAAACTCTCCTGCGCCGTCCTCTCATGCGCCCCACTCCGCTCGAACCTCGTTTAATGTCGAAACTGTGCAGTCTGTGGATTGCTGCTTCTTCTATTGCTTTGTCCTCATCCAGCAGGCAGTCATTGATTGATTTCAAAATGTCACTTCTCTCCATCACTAATTTGCCCATGATGGGAGCTTGTGAAGCCAAGATGTCAGCTCTTTCATTGCCCTGAACCCCGGCATGAGCAGGACAGTAGATCCAGGTCAACGTCTGGAGGTTTGAGGTCTCAACAGCAGCTATCAACTCGTACCTAAGCCATCCCTTCTGTACTTTCTGAAGTACGTCTTGCGCGTCTGTCACGATGCCTTTGTTATATAGAAAAGATGCACGAGTATAGAAACTCACTTTACTTGAGTCATACCTGTTTTTGTTTTCATCCATTTCAGGAGTAGTTCTTATCATATTTATAATATCATAATTTCTCATTTCATCTCTCCTCTAACACTAATTACTTTTCTTAGATATTTTAATATTTTTTTTTAAATTCGAATTATACATTGTAACTTTTTTACTCCGTCTTGAGTAAGAACAATGTTAAACACTGGTAGTACAAAGTTGGTATACATATATTATTGATCAGTTCTCTGGTTCTCAAGCTAATGTTCGGATGTTGAAGTAGTGGTTATCGTTGTTATATCACATCAACGGCTTTCTGGCATCTAGTTGCAACTTCTTTATCAGACTTTCCGTTTCCTATAAAAAATACTTTCCAGGTATTTAAACTCTTTGGGCCTAATTAAGTTTGACATTGATTACCCGTACGTTCAGTGCGCAAGGTGTTCTGTTAATCTTAATGGTTTCCGTCTTCGATGTGCTAATTTTCAAATCATATCTTTCACCTGATATGCCGAGTGCATTTAAATAATGTTGTGGTCTTATTTTTGTCCCTGTATATGTGAACTGAGTTAGGTTTCACGTTCCCTATTCTGAGTTCAGTTGTTTGTTATATAATTTGGCTCGTTTCTATCTTTGTTGTGTACAAGTAAATGTTCAGTACCAATCATGAAGACATACATTGATGTAGTTGTCGTATTTCTAAAACATCTAGGATTCCATCAATTGTTATTTTTTTACATTCTAATTCAAAGAATACAGTGCTCTCACAATATTTAAGAGATATTCATGTACATCAAAGTCCTCTGATATTGTCTAAAGTGTTTTACTATCTACATCTCTCTGAAACGTTCTCCGGATATACAAATGTTATATTTAAAGCTCTGCCATTTTCTGTTGTTCTTTCGTGTTGTTGTCTTGGTGGGAATAAGGCGTGAGTAAATGGCTCTCCGCTCATCATCATTATCATCATCATCATTATCATCATCATCATGTAGAACGTACTTTGTAGAACATTGCTCCCACCATAGCCGGTCTGAAAGAAACTCGTTCCTTAGCCAAATCGTGAGCCTCTGCCATAGTCGTGCCCAAACATTCTTTAATATCTTGGTGCCATCGTCTTCTCGGTCTACCCCTTCCTCTTTTATTCGGTACCATACCTTCCATCACTGTCCTCTCAAGACCGTTGTGTCTCTTGATGTGACCAACGTATTTCAATTTTCTGACCATCATGAAATTAATAAACCAGTTCTCTTCTATGTTCTCTTGCCAGTTCTCTTGCCCAATGTTTATATTCGTGCTTCTCTCAGTCTAGGGTATTCTGTGGATCTTTCTGCAACATGTTGACTTGAAGGACTCAATTCTCTTTGTAGATGTTTTGGTAACCGTTCATGCTTTGCAGCCATATGCTGCCACGGGAAAGACACATGATATGATGATGTATACTTTTGTCGTTTTGCTGGAGTTCTGTCAGAATTTCGTCAGGCTGTTTAGCATCTGTGTTGCCTTGGCTTTTCTCCTTCTGATTTCGTTTGAGTAGTCAACATTTTTGTCAATTCTAAAGCCCATATGTTAAAAATGTGTGACCTGGTCTATTACCTCACCACTTATTGTAGATTTATGTTGACATCGTGTTTTTGTCGGTGGCTTTTATCTTTGTTTTGTTTACGCTTACGAAATCCACATTGAGCTGTGTTTATTTTATTTCATTATTTGTTCAAATATGTTCGCATATATTTTTCATATAAGATTTATCAGTTTATTGTGTTCACCGGTCATTGTGTTTGTGTCTTTGTTTTTTTGTTATGTAATTGATCCGTGATGCTATTTCTGGGTTATTTCACCTGTTCCATGTTTTTCGGTTTTGAAAGAAAGTGTTCATTATTGCTCAACTTGTACATTACATACATTTATAAGCTATTCCCCATTGCGGTTCTGCTTTAATTGGGTGTCACTGAATCTTTGTTATTTGCTTCTTTTCTCTCGTCTTTTTTGTAGGCGCATTAGTCTTTCACTAATGTAAAGAGTTTACTCAATGAACTTTGAACTTTCCTTTCTATGGATGTAAAAGAATATACGCACCATGTTTTTCATTTTCCTTTTTATTTACGCTGCTCAATATCACTACATAGATTCGGTCTCCTTCATATCATGTCCGCCTTTTTTACAGGTACTAGCCCTATAATTTCAATCTTATTTTTTTACATAAAAACAGCTACATTTTTTTCCACTAATTTCACACACTGCAATTTTAGTTGGTGTCTATTTCGAAGTCATTTGATGTTTCCATATTCCGCTGAGATCGATCCGTTTAAGAAGCTTTAAGGTTTACTTTGCAACAGTAGACTGCATGTCGGCTGGCTGGGTTAACCACATCAGTGCCAGATTCCCATTCTCAAACAACTTCAGTGGATAATCCTAAACTTCACTTTGTTTCCATATCTTACTACGCGTGCGTGGATGTGATTAGAATTTAGAAAACCACTAACCGTCACTCACTCAAAATGATAATGCTATAATTATCTCACAGTGCATCTAAAATTGTGATTTGTTTTCTTGCGTACAGGAAGGCTGTCAAGGCAACCGTTGTTCTAGTGCCGCTGCTAGGGCTGACATATGTTCTCTTCCTCAAACCACCATTCGACGACCATATTCTAAACAGCGTTTTCCAGCACACCAACGCCTTGCTACAGTCCACCCAGGTAAATCCTGTGTGTTTGTCTACAGCAATAGTGTATAATCGTATTGACTAAGTGATGCCTTTCACTGATCAGACTCTCTAATATACTATAGAAGCAGTGATGTGTTTTACTGATCAGACTCTGACATTCTATAGACGCAGTGATGGCTTTCACTGATTAGACTAACGTACTATAGAAGCACTGATGGATTTACTGATCAGACTCTCTTGCATACTATAGAAGCACTGATGGGTTTTACTAATCACACTCTGACATACTATAGAAGCACTGACGGGTTGTATTGATCAGACTCTTACTATAGAAACACTGATGGGTTTTACTAATCACACTCTGACATACTATAGAAACACTGATGGCTTTCATTGATCAGACTCTCTAACATACTATAGAAGCAGTGATGGCGTTCACTGATATATATATATATATATATATATATATATATATATATATTCTTGTGAATGGGAGACGAGGAGACTGGTTTCGCACATCAGTTGGTGTGAGACAGGGGTGTACACTCTCTCCAACTCTTTTCAATATATTCCTGGAACAATTATGAGTGAGGCACTTGGAGGTCACGTTGGTACTGTCAAGATAGGGGGCCGAACGATTACCAACCTTCGTTTTGCAGATGATATTGACGGGTTGGCAGGTTCAGAAGCAGAACTCCAGGAATGGATTAGAAGGCTCGATGAAAAAGCTCTTGACTATGGTATGGAGATAAACGCTGGAAAGACAAAACTAATGACAAACAACGATACGGGCTTCAACAGCAAGATAAAAGCTAACGGTCAAGAACTCGAAGTAGTTGACCGTTTTAAATATCTTGGGTCGATTGTCAGTGATGAAAGATCAAAATGTGAAGTATCGGCCAGAATAGCACAGACAATAGCGGCGCTTGCACGGCTTAACAAAATCTGGCAAGATAAACGGTTAGCACTACGCACGAAAATCAGATTAATGCGTACACTGGTCCTGTCAATATTTCTCTATGCGTGTCAGACTTGGACAGTTACAGCTGACCTTCAACGCAGGATACATGACTTGGAGATGAGATGTTTCCGAAAACTTTAAAACGTCACGTACAAAGATCGAGTTACAAACGAGGAAATCCGAAATAGAATTACAACGGCAATAGGGCCTTTTGAAGATCTCTTGGCAACTGTAAAAAGAAGGAAACTCACTTGGTACGGGCACATATCGAGATGAAATGGTCTTGCAAACACAATCCTCCGCGAAAAGGTGCATGGCAGACGACGAAGAGGCCGGCCCAAAAAGAGATGGGAGGACAACATAAAAGAATGGACCAGTCTCCGACCAGAAGAGTCACAGGCAGAGGTATCTGACAGAGAGGGATGGCGTGGAGTTGTGAGGATGTCTTCATGTGTGCCCCAACGACCTCACCGGTTACGGGATGACCTGACCTGACCTGATATATATATATATATATATATATATATATATATATATATTTATGTGTGTGTATATATATATATATACATATATGTATGTATGTATGTATTTACGTATGTTTGTATGTATGTATATGTATGTATGTGTGTATATGTATGTATTTATATATGTATTATGTGTGTATGTACAAGTGTATATGTGTAGTGTATATATATATATATATATATATATATATATATATATATATAAACACACACAAACGCACAATCGAGAGCAGTTAAAAAAGGAAACTAGACTTTTCAAACCGCGCAACAATTAAGTGAGACAGTTAGTTACTAATTGTATGTTTACCATTGACATTTGCTTTGTCTCTCCACAACCTGTGGTTTATGATATGATGAAGTGAATACACGTGCAGTGCACTTAGTCATTTTTGTGTCAATTTTGCAATAAAATATCATGGCGTACAAAGTGTTTGCTTGGATCTCTGTTTTAAATTATGTAAATCTGTGACTGAAACTTGTCAAATGCTGAAACAAGTCTTTGAGGACAATTGTTTGAAACGCACTTAATGTAACAAATGGTACTAGTGTTTCAAATGAGTAAGAACTTTTGCAGAAGACCATCGCACATCCTAAAGACTTTACACGCTCATGATGGTCATCATATTGAGAAATGAAGTTCTATGATTCGTGCAAATCGGCGTCTCATTGTGCTTGATGTGCCCGAAACAGTCGGAATTTGCAAAAGTTCGTGCCATATGGTTTTATAAACAAAATTGAACATGCAATGACTAGTTGTAAAATTTGCTCAACACCTGCTGAAAGATGAACAAAAAGAGTACGCAGTCATAGTCAGTCAGGAGGTGTTAAATCATTCGAATGCTGACTGAAACTTTCTGAAAAATGTTATAACAAGGGATGAAACGTTAATGGTTACGATGTCGAAACAAAAAAGAAGTCATCACAGTGGAAGAGAAGGCACTACCGCAACCAAAAAATAAAAAATGGACGTCAGAGTATCTCAAATCTGATGGCTCTGTTGGTCGTCTTTCTTGATTGGAGATGCGGCGCACGGTTTAAACAAAACCTTAATCACACCATGGCCCCGCTTACTCATGACTTTCTTGAAAATCATAAAATGAGGGGGGGGGGCGTGGGGTGGCTGTTCCACAGCCGCCCTGTCCTCCATATTTGACCACCGCAGACATTTTTGTTTCTCAAAGTAGAAATCCCCTAGTAAAGGTCGCCGGTTTCAGATAAAAGAAGAGTTCGAAGAAATTCGCAATTAGACATACAGGATATCCCAGAAAACGAGTACCAGGACGTTTTAAGAAATTCAAAAATTCGTTGCTAGCACTGAATCAGCAAATTGTTGGAACTAATTCAAAGGAGATACGTTTGAATAAATTGTAAATAAAGAGCTTGTTTATTCCCAAAGTTCGATTTCTGTTTGGACTACACTAGTGTATATATATATATATATATATATTACTGGACGACCCGTTCTTCAGAGGCGGTTACTCCGCTGCAAGTCCCAACTTCGTTTCCATTGGCTTCTGTCTTGGGCCTCGGTGGACCAGTGGGTGATACGTTTCCAGTCTGTAGCATCGTAGATATCTCGTCTGAGTTCGAGTGAGTCGGGTGTAGGTGGTCTTCCCCGTGGTCGTCTTCTGTTTCGTGGGTATCAGGCCGCTGTCGCTGTGCTCCAGCGTCCATCAGTTCTCTGAAGCAGGGGTCCAGCCAAACGATGCTTTGCCTTGTCTGCTTGTGTAACTGCATCCTTCACCAATGAAATTTGCCGTACATCAATGTTGTGAAGACCTTTGATATATGTATATGTATTTTTGCCATGGTGAAAACTTATGTATACACTTGTGCCATTTAAATATCAGTACTACTACATCCCTGTCATGTCAACCCCCTTCGGACAGTTGCCTAGTGAACGTAATGAAACTGAGATGAAACTTTTCTGTTCAAATTGTTCTTTTCATGTAGATATATATATATATATATACATCCCTTCGTCCCTTTTGCACTTCACTCTCCCCCCCCCCCCCCATTTCCCCTCCATTTTTTCCAAACTTGTAAAGCTCTCATTGCTAAATCATATATGTATATGTAGATCAATATGCTGTAGGATTTGTTTTTCGAATATTTTCTACTTTATACATACCTTACGCAGCATCGTTCATTTCTTCCGATAAATGTGTATTTCTAATCTTGGAATGATATTCTCTTCCAGTATAGGAATGTGGTGTTATCGCTGGTTTATTTATTTGATTTTAAATACCAGATTGAAGTAGTGCGATAATAATCTTGTTTTATTTTCAGGGTTTGTTTGTTGCCATCTTTTACTGTTTTCTCAACGGAGAGGTAAGTGGAATTCGAAAGTATAAGGGATGAATTCGCATATGACGTCAGGTTAGGTGTTGAGGGGAGGAGGTTCACATTTTTGTGTTGAGGGGAATGGTTGAAGAAATATGACGTCACACAATCAATATTTTGGTTGTCTTCTATCTAAAGTATCGTTAGTGTACAACACTATTCCTATTCTTATCTATTTGTTACCAGTGTCAACTATAACGGCCATTGATGAGCATGGATTCATTCATTGTTAATGTCACCGTTTGAAAGGTTTGGAATGGATCCAGGACAAAGGAACGCGTACCTAGGGATATCGCCATTGTTAAGATGCGTTACACGTTTTGGGATTCATGGATTCATACTGGCGTTTCAATGGCAAACACCATTCGCGTCGTCCTTGCCCTTGGCAGGGAATGTCGAAAGTGGTGCAATAGCAAACCGAACCTCGAGGTTGGACAGTTGATACTTGGCTTGGCTTCGTTCGTTCTCAATCTACTGTTACCAAAACATCACACGGGCTTAAGTAGCAGGATGAAGTCCAGAGAACGGAAAGCGTTGTATCATAATTTACAGCTTGACTGCGATATTTGCGCCTTTCGGTCCAACACATCCGACTTCAGCAAGCATTTTTTTGAGTACCGTGTTAGCCATCCCTCTTTGATCCCTTCTCCTTAGCCAGTCTGCCCTGCTGCAGCCTGTTATCCAGGTTTACCGCGTGGAGGTGTAGAAGGGTCTTGGCAGCTCTAGTTCGCTGGCCCTGACGCTAGCAGTCAGCTATGGGCCGCTGCAGCTCATGCGCACAGTTGATACTTGATGAAACTCATAATGACGATGTGTTTCACTCTGATGAATACGATATTTATGACGTTATTTTTTACAGAAGAAAAAGGCGGGACAGAGAAGGGAGAGCCTCTTGTTTTTGCGACTATGTAACGATGGCTATTTTGTAATGAAAATAATTGGTTAACGTCACATGTGAACGTCTGCGACACATCCATTGCAATCAGTCAATTACTCATTATACCAGGGATGGGCAACATTATGTTGGATAGGGACTAGTAGTCATGTCAGTCAGTGAGCAGCTTGCCACATGTGAGGCATGCAATTATAGAAATGCGTTCCTCTTCTGTGCTCGTCAGACTTTGACTGATGGCATTGAAAGAGATGTCTACAAAACTCGCCTTGAAAACATTGTTTGGATCTGTTGCGCGTGTGAGGCTCCGGTTTGTGGCAGTGAAAGAGACATGTGGAGCTGCAATATTTGTCAGAATGAGGATGATGCCACTGAAAGAGATGTGTAGATCTAATGTGCTCGTCAGGCTTGTTGTCATGGCAATAAAAGAGCTTGTTGATCTACTACTCTCGTCAGACTGTAAGTCATGGCAATGAAAGAGCTGCTTGTTGATCTACTACTCTCGTCAGGCTGTAGGTCATGGCAATGAAAGAGCTGCTTGTTGATCTACTACTCTCGTCAGACTGTAAGTCATGGCAATGAAAGAGCTGCTTGTTGATCTACTACTCTCGTCAGGCTGTAGGTCATGGCAATGAAAGAGCTGCTTGTTGATCTACTACTCTCGTCAGGCTGTAGGTCATGGCAATGAAAGAGCTGCTTGTTGATCTACTACTCTCGTCAGACTGTAGGTCATGGCAATGAAAGAGCTGCTTGTTGATCTACTACTCTCGTTAGGCTGTAGGTCATGACAATGAAAGAGCTTGTTGATCTACTACTCTCGTCAGGCTGTAGGTCATAGCAATGAAAGAGCCGACATAATGGGCTCAAGAGCACACGTAGTTGGGACATTAGATTAGGACAAAGGGACAGCTGAAATCAATCAAAAATCATATGTTCGATAGTTACATTGCAATAGTTAAATCAGTAATCCACAGATTGCATGAATTTGAAATCAGACATGGGTCTGATTATCAAGAAGGAAGTATGGATGAGAGGAGTATTCAATCACAGAATGATGGGAACCAGCAGTGACAACATTCGTAAACCCTATTTAAATATGAGCCTGTCTGGAGTGCGGTGATGTCGAATCTTCATAACCGATAACATATCCCACGACGTCAGGAAGAACTCGCTGTAATCGTGACTTGATCGTAATGCAATCCAACCGTGTGCGAGCGTTCACTGGCAGGTGACGTGTGTCAACACCAATCCATGATGAAAAGATTATGAATCATTACTTGAGACTAATTAGAAAACCAAATTAGATCGTCTGCTTTCTAGTGATTAATAACGTAAACCGTATGTCCTCCACTAACCAACAACCCATTTCGTAACTGTAATTATAATCCAATCTAAACTGCCGGAACTGTTTTTGATTGTGCCTTTTGTTTAATAATAATACTAATTGGATATTCATGAATGTGAATGATCAGACGACTGAAGAAATTACAGAAGACATATCGTATTAACTAGAAGGATAATGTGATTAGTGAGGCACAGATGGCTATAGTTTATAGTAGGAATTCACAACTGGTGTGACTAGGCATTTTAGAGCAGTACAATATTTCTAAAGTTCGTCGCGAAGTTGGGTGAGCTGCGTAATATACTTTGCTTGTTTCAATTTCTTCGCAAATATATTAGATCACTTATTTTTAATCAACGTGGAATATAATAATTTTTTGGTTTTTAATACCAATCAGGTGTAGTCCTTGAGAATTATTGATGAAAAGTTACTGTTGTGCCTGAATGGTACAGCTGGCTTTTATGAGAGTTCAAGTTGCTGGTTCGCAGCGTGTCACCTCTATTTTGTGAGGCATACCCCTTTCAAAAACTGCGCGGTTATACCAACAGCGTGTTAGTCTGTTTTATTGTGTTGCCCTACTCCTTGGAATTAGCCTATTGCGGTCTAAGTTTGTTGAACTGTAAGGCGCCTCTTGGTTTAATTATCTAGTAATTATGCACTGTCTAAGTTTAGCTAATTAACTGCTCTTTGTTATTAACAATGTATGTATACTGGTTCTAAATATCGACATTTCAGGTCAAATCACTACTTCGTCAAAGGCTGAATGCACTACAGGACAGCCGAACCCTGAGTCGGTATACAAAATCTTCATTCTTTGGTAGCCCTCGCCGCTCTAGCTGCTACGTCATGGCGATGACTACCTGTAATGGAAAAGCAGGCAACTCGAAAGGCAGTGTCAACTCAAAAGCTTCACGAGTGGGAGATGCGGACACTGAGGCTTCTGCTTTAATGCTGGAGAAGGTTGGGAATTCATCAGACCAGCCAACTGTCAGCAATCGACCACCGCTTTACGCGAATGTTTGACATGCTCGTCTGAGATGTCATGACTTATTCGTCATTATTTAGTAAGAAATCAGATTCTGCATAATGTTATCAAGAGCTGTAACTAGGTTACACAAACACAAAGTGGGATCTATAAGTGGACAGAAAAGTTATCAAAGTTATCACTTCTTTAGCTTTGTTTATTCTTCCCTAGTGTTGTAATGCCTACATTACTTTATAATTATCGAATGTATTATATTTGTTTTATTAACGAACAGTTTATAACATTTATTATAGCTGATATTTATAAGACTGTGAGGGGGGGGGGGGGGGGGACCAAGTGGTCTCGAAGTAAGATGTTCGCCTTGAGTACTAGAGATTGCGGATTTAAATTACGATGGAGACCGGAATTTTTTCTCGTGCATCATGCGATAAAAATGTCCACTGTTCTCTGAGTAGTGTGATTAGGCAACAGTGTGAAGTGGTGCACACGTTAAAAATCCCTTGGCAATTGAATATCGAGAAAAGAAAGTCTAACAGCCTCAGGGACAATTTAGTTCAAAATCAACTCAAATTATTCTAGGAATTCTCGCTCCACAAAGGCTATGTCGTAAAAAGAGGCATGTGTGGCTATAACATCAGATCTTGTTTATATGGTTAGCGAAGCGACACCGATGCGGCCTGATAGGTTGCGGCTCTACCTTGCTCTAATTTACGCTTCCACCATTTTCAAAAACTACGCGATCGTATATTCCCTGGACTACCAACCTTGTGGTTGGTAACAGATACTGACATTAACCAGGCTAGTCACCAGCAGATTTTCACCTGCCAAAAAAATGTGGAACAAGAAGGTCACACCTACATACGTCGTCTAACGACACAAGTGGACTGAAAATAGATAGATAGATAGATAGATAGATAGATAGATAGATAGATAGATAGATAGATAGATAGATGGATAGAGAGAGAGAGAGAGATAGATAGATAGATAGATAGATAGATAGATAGATAGATAGATAGATAGATAGATAGATAGATAGATAGATAGAGCGAGAGAGTGAGAGAGATAGAGCGAGAGAGATAGAGCGAGAGAGATAGAGCGAGAGAGAGATAGAGCGAGAGAGAGATAGATAGATAGAGAGAGATAGATAGATAGATAGATAGATAGATAGATAGATAGATAGATAGATAGATAGATAGATAGATAGATAGATAGATAGGTAGATAGATAGATAGATAGATAGATAGATAGATAGATAGATAGATAGATAGATAGATGGATAGAGAGAGAGAGAGAGATAGATAGATAGATAGATAGATAGATAGATAGATAGATAGATAGATAGATAGATAGATAGATAGATAGATAGATAGATAGATAGATAGAGCGAGAGAGTGAGAGAGATAGAGCGAGAGAGATAGAGCGAGAGAGATAGAGCGAGAGAGAGATAGAGCGAGAGAGAGATAGATAGATAGAGAGAGATAGATAGATAGATAGATAGATAGATAGATAGATAGATAGGTAGATAGATAGATAGATAGATAGATAGATAGATAGATAGATAGATAGATAGATAGATAGGTAGATAGATAGATAGATAGATAGATAGATAGATAGATAGATAGATAGATAGGACTTACCAATCGCGACTTGAAGTTTAACGTTTGAGACAGGCAGGCAATATATTTTAAGATTTACAAACTAAAACCTCATCCGGAAGGTGTTTGAGGAAGAAACACCTGAGAGTCCATGTTTAGAATCCGGACAATCTATTAATTGACTTTCTGTTCTGCTTGTTGTAATATATGTTATTCTGAGTGCAGAGAAACACCTGTCTCGTGGTTGTTGTCACTACTTCTTCTGCGTTCGTTCTCAATCTCCCGCTTCCAAGTCCTGAACAGGACTTTGGAAGTAGCAGGGTGTAGTCCAGAGAACGGAACGCGTTGTGTCGCTAGTTTACAGCTTGGCTGCGATATTTGCACCTCTCGGCCCGACACATCCGTCTTAGGCTGGTTGTTGTCACTAACAAACGTACTGCCTCGAGGTTTCTCAGTGTTCTCCTAGCTTTATTTCATTTATTAATTGAAACTACCACTGTTCGTTGTTTGGCTATCTACCACTGTTCGTTGTTTGTTTATCTGCGACTAACCTCAAGGTCTGTATGGTCTATACTTAATGGTAGGAAAGTAATGGAATCTATAAATACATCTGGATCGAACATAGTCTATATCCCATAGTGATTAATAACAAAAGACTTGGCCAGTTGTGACATTTTGTTGGGAGTTTCCTTGGTCTGTATTCCATAGTCGCAAGCAGTGGCGTGCCGTGAATGGACTAGTCCAAATACATATTAGTTAAGTTATTTTGAGTTAATTTTTACAGGACATAAAAAAGCATTAAATAAAATATTAAATAAACGGCATTAGTATTCCTCACTTTCTTAGTCTTAATTTGCGTCACAATAGTCAATGATATTTCCGTTATTTGCGCCCCAAAATGACAGTACCCCGACATCGGAAGCGCTCCAGTGTTATCAGCTCTCCCCGTTAAGAGGACCAGATGAAGCCATCCTAGTTCCTGTGTTCAGTAAGATAAATTGCCAACGCTTAGTGTTCTGTCATAAGTAAATATAATTTTCACTTTCTTCTTATGAATGGTGGTGTTGTGATTATTAAGATTATGTAATTGTTCCAGTTAACATTAGTTTAAGACCTTGCAAAATGTTAAAGTATTAGATTGTCAGTATAGTTTGGAAGTGTTTCAAAAGGTGAAATGGGGAATTGGACTCAGCTTTGGAAACTGTTTCTCACAGCAAAGCTTGCCAGAGACAAGTAGCAAGGTTAGTGCAAGTAAGTCAGCGGGATATAGCAGTGCTGATCACTGGTCGCAATGCTGTTTTCTACCTATTATTCAGTAGATTCGTTTGGAGCCCTCCGTTTTTAAAGAAAGCAGCAAGTAATAACGAAAGGTAGGACAACTTCAGACATTTCTCCTAAAACAAAAATGAAAACCTATACACGTCAACCACAGTCAAACGAATTATTAAGAATAATGCCAGGGAAATATGGTTGAACACATGGGCAACAGGAACAACAAGCCGCAGTGTAACTAGCGAAATATCACAGCCAAAAAGTAACGTTGACATAAATAAACTACATAGAAGAGATCAAAGTCTCATCTGTCAGTTCCAAACAGGACATACCAAAGTCAATAGCCACTTGAACCGCATCAATTCCCAGCACCTGCCCTTGTGCAGACATTGCTCTCACCCTGATGAAACAATTCGACACCTACTCATTGAGTGCAAGCCGCTTGCGGACATGATGAAAAGATTCTTACAAGCACTGCCGACAATTGCCAACACATAGTATGGAGCAGTGAAACAACTGATGAAGACCTGTATCTATACAATAATTGAATTAGGCTGCCAAGAGTAGGTTTGTTCAGCAGCTATGAGATAACAACAACAATAACAACACGTCATTTCAAAACAGTGTATTATACTTTATTTAAATGGTTAACTGTATAAAAATTGCCGGAATTGTTGGCGTGTTGCTGTTCGAATCAGAGTGTGAAATAATGATGGCTTTTGTGATATCAGTAATTTTCCCAAAGCCAAGATGCACCACGAAAAGACTTATTCACACCTATCCGGAATAACTAAATTAAAAACTTTCGCGAAAACTAGAATTTATAAATATTGGTCTGTTATTAATGTTATAAATGATGTGCACCGGCTGAAGTGAGCTAAACTGTGACCGTTAAAAGGGTTATTATTGGTAAGCGACACATCGTAGATCATATGGAGAGAATTCTACTTTGTTTCAGTAATGAAAGGTGACCTCGGACCAAGTCCCCTTTCAGAAAAGTCAACGTAGCCCACTGATCGCAAATGATTAATTACGAAAGACATTACCAGTTGTGACTCTTTTGTTTGAAATCTCCTTGTTATGTATTCCAAAGTCGCAAGTGATTAATCACTAGTTAATCAGGTCAGGTCGGAGATTGTTTGTTGGGGGGATAACTCATCTCTATTGTGACAGATACCATTATCACCTCGAAGTCCTTGGCACGAATCCAGGCTGCCTAATACTTCCCTTTTATTTTCTGCTGTTTGATAGAAATGTTTCCCGAGTGCAGAAAAATATTTATCGTGATCATCGTCACCAACAAACATACTTAGGGACAATATGGCAACTGTAACCTCCCATGCCTGTCTTAAAATGCGACTAAAAGTGGTTGGGCATGCATGGGACTGGCAAACTCATTATCTAAAATAATTTGTTACCACAAACCGGCGTCGCCAATGCACACTTTAAGTGGTCTGATACATACTTTCTATAAGGTGCACTCAATAACGCTTTGGTTGGGCTTCAGAAGAAGAGCTAAGAAAACACGAGACAGTACAAAAACCTAAAGAATAATATATGAATTACAGAAAGTGGGTCTCTTAGATAACACGCTAATAATATAGAAAGACATGTTACTTTTTTCAGTGACCTACACCGCATCTTTTAACAAATGGAGTCTATATTGAAAGTACATACAGAAGAGAGAAAGTTCGGAACTATATGTGAAAGGTAGTCCAAGGAGCTGCTCAATTGTGGAGTTCTTGTCTATGGCATAGGACTCAAATGTGGGGCAAAAGTGTTTTGCTGAACACTGGCGTAACCACCATTACATATCTTTATCATACACAATGGCAGAAGTATATTTGTGCTATGAGCACTTGACACTTTAAGAAGAAATTAACCTTACCATGGACACACTTTTGTCACCATACTCTGCTTGCATTCTGCGACGAATGTCAACTGGTCGACATCCTTCAGCTGTTAGAAGCCGAATAACCGCTCGCTGATCAACTCTGGACGGATTCCGTATCACACCCGCCATGTATTCAACAGTCTGCTGAGTAAACTATGAGTCGGAGGAATATTAAAGATTGCAAACTTGCAGGTTGGTATGTGCTGTTTACATCATCATGCGCATCGCACGTATGTTCCATCGGTGCAGTTAGGTCCGGTTTTATAAGAACACGCCTCGTAGATAGTTTTCAGATTACACCGTGAGATTATGTTGGATGATGTGCAAATCAAACCTTTTAATTATGTTGGACACTGTTCAGACTAAACCTCGAGATAATGTTGGATACAGTTCAGATTTAATATTGAAAGTATGCTGGATAGTGTTCAGATTGAATATTCAAAGTATGTTGTTGAGTCTTAGAAGAAATTTAGAAATTTTAGATTATGTGTTTTCTTGTTCCGATCTCGTCCATTGCTGAGTCTTGGTGAAATTAAGATATTTTAGATTAATTATGTACGAAAATCAGATTAATGCATACACTGGTTCTGTCAATATTCCTCTGTGCTTGTGAGACATGGACAGTTACAGCTGACTATATTACCTTTTGAAGACCTCTTGGCAACTGTCAAAAGAAGGAAACTTGCTTCGTACGGCCACATATCGAGATCACATGGTCTTGCAAATACGATCCTGCACGAAAAGGTGCAAGGCAGACGACGAATAGGCCGTCCCAAAAAGAGGTAGGAGGACAACATAAAAGAATGGACCAATCTCCAAACAGAAGAGGCACAGGCAGCGGCCGCTGACAGAGAATGGGTGGCGTGGTGCGGTGAGGATGTCTTCATGTTTGCCCAAACATCCTCACCGGTTACGGGATGACCTGACCTAAATGCTGTTACATTTTAAATATATTATTACTAAAATAGTTACTAAATCTTTCTCATCTGAACCTTCATCAAATCGTACTATTTCTTTCGTTCTCGATGTTGATTGCTGTTGACTGAGTGGAGAGCTGGTTGCTATGGGCCGATTGGAGATTTGGTTGCTGAGTCCTGTGATTTCTGTGGACTGAGTGAAGAGCTGGTTGCTGACAGCTGTGATTGTTGTGGACTGATCGGAGAGCTGGTTGCTGAAATATGTGGTTGCTGTTAGCTGATCTGAAAGCTGGTTGCTGAAAAATGTGGTTGCTGTTAACTGACCGGAAATCTGGTTGCTGAAAACTGTGGTTACTGTGGACTGATCTGAGAGCTAGTTGCTGAAAGCAAGGGTGGTCATGCGAGAAGGGTAGTCGTGAGAAGGGTGGCGTGGTGTTGTGAGGATGTCTTCATGTGTGCTCCAATGACCTCACCAGTTACGGGAGGACCTGACCTGACCTGACCTGAGATTAATTACTGTATTGTTAAGATTTAATTTATTGTGATTGCATTTGGTCTTGTTCAGACAGATTAACATTATTACGATTTTGCTTACTCTTGCTCAGAGACTCTATGTCTCCTTCCATCTTAGAATGATATTGCTCATTTTACTTTCATATGATTCATGTGTTATATTGTTATATATCTGTGTTTGAAGAGTAGTGCATGCACATCTGCGTGTGTGTGTGAGAATATGTTCATGTACCTGTCTATGTATTATATTTCATTACTGTAGCTTTGTTAATAATTTTACTACAATCAATCTGTACATTCGTTGTATCAATTGCACTAGCAGAAGTTACTTTGAATCAAAAAAATATTCAATAAGTAATAAACTCTAAACATTAATTGTACAATAAAAATAGCAAGCAAACTGAATAATTAATCTAGTCCGTAAATTAAAACATTTCTATTGTGACTGTACTCAACTTCTGTTGTCGTTAATTTTATAAAACAGACATTTGTTGTGGTGACCCACTGTATTACATTGATATGGTCTTGTGTGCCAAAGATTCCCTGTGATTTTATTTTGCTCATTGCATATCGTTGTTTAAAGTATATGCCATCTAATTGCGTTTGAAAAAAGATACTATTTTACATACAAATGAATATTTTTACATAATTAGTGTACATATGCAGTCCGTATACAAACAAATGTGTTTTCTAAATGTTTTATTTTTTATTATCATTATTAATAGACTTTCCCACTTATTATAATCTTATTGAATCGTATACACAAGGTCTTGGATGACTTCAAGTTTGTATATTTGATACGGCATAAAAGAGACGGTAGAAAAACATATATATAGTCGACACTGTTAGGCACTGGCAGATTTCGATTTTGTAGATGATATACGTATACCGTCACATAAGCAGAAAGAGAGATATAGTAACATATGAAGCAGCAGAGGTGTGTATTGTAGGTTAATAGGAAAAGCAAGAACAAAGGAATGAGAATACATGACAAGCAAAGAGACCCCGTAAAGATTAATGGAATGAAAATTGAAGCAGTGCATAATTTACCTAGCGAGGAAGTAACACTGATAAAGACGGATGTAACAAGGACAAAATATCCTCTCCTTGACTTTCTTCTTGCTCTCTCTTCTTTCCTCACTTTGTTTGATTTTACTCTGTCCTACAATCACACTCTTGCACAACTTTCACACGCGCCCTCAAGGTAAAACCCTTCCATTGCACTTTGGTTGAGCTGGCTTCTGAGAGCGCACAAACCTAGCATAGGTGCATACAGTCGCACACATACATCCAAGCACTGGCTTATGTGTCTTAATATCGCCCAGTTGACTATGGTCTGTGGTGGAAAAGGCGCGCCTCCGCCAGTAGAAACTAGTGAAGCAAACACGTCAAATAAAAAAAATTTAAAAAAATATTTTAAAGCCAGGATTAACAAAAACAGATAAACTTTCGATTATTTTCGCCAAATTTAAAACGGCAGCATTCTTCAGGGAGATGCTGTTTAATATGAATGTAAAGTCAGTCCTGCTATTTGACTCGGTGACATAATATATGACTAAGAGGATCACATTCAGACCGCAGACTTACACCAACGCGTGTCTTATGTGCATTCTTCGTGCTAGATCGCCGAAGGTAATGGAAGCGCTTATCTATGGGGAAGAACACGGCATAACCAGCGCGAGATTGCGGTGATGGATAGAAGACGCGCTCATAAGAAAGAAATCGGACAGTTTAACAGACATGCGCTGAGCTGGAACCCACCAGGAAAGAGATGAGTGGGAAGACCAAGAAACACCTTACGACAGACTTTCGAGGCGGAAGTCAGTTCAATCGGGGTCTCATAGAATATGTAAATAAAAACCTTTCAGCTCCGTGCGGAGCATATGTCTGAAACAAATATTCACCAAAATGTCATGTCATCATGTCATGCGCTAACTTTTCCAGTTCTTTCCACGTCTTCTCGCTGCCGTTATGTTTATCGCAAGCTCTCTTCTCCATAAGTGTTTAGGCCAACCTCTATTTCTCTTGTCTAGGGTATTCCAGAACAGAAACTGCTTTGTAATAATCTCATCTGTTTTCCGTAATGTGTGTCCTATTCATCGCCCTTTTCCTTACGCCGTCTCAGTGACATCAGTCTTATTATTTCCAACAGTTCCATATTAGTGACTTTATCATGTCATTTGTATACCACTCTTCGTTGAATATCAAGTTATCAGCAAAATCCAGATTATCAAGTCCTTTTGTCTTATATTATTGAATTCCATATTCATAGGTTCGTGACTGAAGATGTGTTCATCATAATCCAGTCTACGACATCAGAAAGAGAATAGGTGGGGGCAAGAGACATCCCTGTCACACTCGAGTTCTATTTGGAAAGGGCCACAAAAGCACTTCTTCATGTAGAACGCTTCACTTCATAGTTTTAGACGTTTTCTAAAATGTTTGTGAACTTCAAGTCTGAAAAACGTTCATATATAAATGTATGACTAGAAAATCTTAATATTTTTGTCATATCAAGAGACACAACGGTCTCGAGGGAACAGTGATGGAAGGCATAGTGCCAGGCAAAAGAGGAAGGGGTAGACCAAGAAGACGATGGCACCGAGATATTCAGGAATGCCTGGGTATGACTGTGGCGGAGGCTGGAGTTTTGGCAAGGGAACTAGTTTCTTTCAGACTGGTTGTGATGGGGGCGACGTTCTATAAAGGACACGCTACATGATGATGATGATGTGTGTGTGTGTGTGTGTATATATATATATACATAATCTGCATTTCTATAGTCATGCGTGTCTCATTTGCAATATCTCCTTATTCGTTACAGCTTTCAGCCTTTGAAATGTTTGTTTTTTCAACAAACACAATGTTTTATGTTCTCTAAGACATCTCTCTCGCTATCTCTCTCTCACGCACGCGCTCTCGGTCTCTCTCTCACTCTCTCTCTCTCTCTGTACATACAGATGCACACATGCATCCAAGCACTGGTTTATGCGTCCTGATATCGCCCAATGGACTACGGTCTGGGGTGGAAAATGGCGCGCCTCCGCCAGTAGAAACTAGTGAGGCAAACATCTAAGCAAAAAAAAAAAAAACTATCTCTCTCTCTCGAGACTTAAGCAAGCATTTTTTAGTACCGGGCTAGTATTCGCTCTACGATCTCTTCTCCTTATCCAGTCTGCTCTGGTGCAGTCTGTTATCCAGGATCACCGTGTAGAGGTGTAGAAGGGTCTTGGCAGCCTTTTGTTCACTGGTCTTGACGCTAGCAGTCAGATATGGGTCATTGACCTCTGCAGCTCATGCGCTGCTCAGCCTCTCTATGTATCTATATATCCATATATCTATCTATCTTTATGCTACGATTTCTCTCTTTTCAAACAGTTTTGTTTGTAACAGCTCTGTCAGCTGCATCTCTGATGCATGAACAACTTCTGGTCTATCTCCATCATGTTTCTTCCCTGTGAACTTCCTGCATTGACATTACTAACCTCCAAATGTTGAACAGTTCTATTATAACTTATAATAATACTCATAAATGAAAACGAATATCTTTTCATACTCCCTCAACCATTTATTTTGTCAACTGTATTTTTAGAGTTATTAGTGCAGTGCTGTTCTCAGTTTGATGCTGGAGTTGTGTGGAATTCCTACAATGCTGTTGTTCGCCATGAAAAGAGACTTAAGTGACGGGTTGCGGGGGCTTTCCTCACATCCCGAGCGTGCTTGTGAAGGTGGATAGGAGTCCTCTATGAGGCTGTGCTATGCTTGGCTTCATCTGCATGTCGATACCACACCTCATTAGCCAGATTTCCATAAAACATGTGTCCAAGGAGAACTGCGAGAAAGTGAGGTGGAAGTTTTGCCCAGTACATTATGCCTTGTCCTTACATGTCTGATCAGTATGTTTTGTCTGACCCTAGGAAGTCTGATCAGTATATTTTGTCAGGCCCTAACATGTCTGATCAGTATATTTTGTCAGGCCCTAACATGTCTGATTAGTATGTTTTGCCTGACCCTAGGATGTCTGATTAGTATGTTTTGTCTGACTCTAGGATGTCTGATCAGTATGTCTTGCCTGATCTTAGGATATCTGATCAGTAGGTTTTGCCTGACCAGAAGTTGGTCTCCATCCCTCGTTCCCAGTTTCGTTATTTGATACAACCTGTTATGTTGAACAGCTGTTACATGTTCTACATATTTCGTGTGTCCTTTTGTGAAAATCAGTTCTGTCTCTTAAGTGTTTTGTTTTTGTCATACAACAGAGGCGTTGCAACATTCCCAGGGACTGGGGTACACAACAATTAGGGCAGTCCTTATCATGAGCTATGACTATAAATATGATTATCTCATTTATTTTCATTCATTGAGTCCGTCGGAGGATTTATAGGATTGAGTAATAAAGACTGCTTACCCCTGCAGTTATCATAAAGTGGGCAGGTTAGGTTTTTATTTTACTCCTACATATAAAAATAGAGACCAAATTGGGGGTTTGTATCCGTGCCACCTTGGGCTCCTCATTGTTTTGAGCAATCATCGAATAATATAAAATTATGAAGAGTATGTCTGTTTTCTTGCATAACGTCAAACGTTCAACCTTTTCTCTTTCTAAATCCACGATGGGATGTGAGTATTTCACCCCTTTGTTTTCTTGGGTTATGTGATTTGGAAAAGGGATGGGGATTGAGAGAGAGGATGTCTTTGAGCCTTCTTTCAAACTCGGCGGACTATCAGCACTTGTATTGGGAAGCCTTACACCTGATAGGTGTTTTGACTGCCAAAATAACTTTCCCGACAACATGGGAAGTGGTTTTAAGAGATATCCAATACATATTACAAGATAATAATAAACTAATCCTTCATATGAATCTGTACGAATTGGATTATCGCATGGATAAGATTCGGTGACTATTTCGACATTTATGTCGTAAGTATATATAGATACTAGCGATCAGTATACGCAGATGCCTCTTCTAACCACTAAGTATCTGAGCTCACTTCGGAGTATACTCTCGTTCCAATTCCACCAAGTAAACCCTAGATACAATACCTACATGCACCAAATGTAAAACAGAAATAAATGTCGGAACATCCAGTTTTCTTGGAAATCAGAAGATTAGAAACCACGGCGTGTCCGGTCGAATTCAATATGTTTTCTCGATTCTTTAGCTGTATTTGTTGTTGTTTAGTTCTATGTCAAAGATGAGAAGGTTAAAGGGCACATTGATAACAAGAAATAGAGCTGAACTTCGCTGATAGAGGTCAGAAGGTTAAAGGGCAATTGATAAGAAGATATGTGGCAGAGCCGAAAGATAATGATATACTGCAGCGATATGAAATTGATGTTAAATGTCTGAGTATAGTTTGGAGTAATAACAACAATGCATAAAGAATAGAAAGGGAATGAAAGGTTATGAAAACGGTTAACTATTACAGTGAAAAACTTGCTGTGGCACATTCACTTGTTTCTCCCTTTTTTGTTTTACCACCTTGAGGTGATTGTACAAATGCTGTAGTTTTCTTAATTGTGAATATATTTTTAGTACTTGTATGTCAAAATGGAGGTAATTAAAATATATTTGTTTAACAAATGAAGGAAAGATAACTTCTCCAGCGTTGATAGCTTCACGTGTTTGGATAATCTTCCATTATTTTACAGAAAATGTGAAAAGAGAAACATGTTCTGTGCATTAACCATCCACTGCAACTTGTACTTTTCTAAATGTTTTGTTGTAAATGCTTGTTTTTACTGGCATTTTTGCTAGTAGCAGTGTGAATTTGTTTGTTCGAGTGTGTGTATGTGCGATAATGTAGGTGTATTTGCTATCATGTCAGTTTTTTTAATGTTTTCCGTTCAAGTGTTTTCGACGTCCTAATCTAAGCGTTAGTCAGAGCAATTGCTGTATTTATTTTATTTTCATAATAATATGGCAATTGTTTCCACGAGTTGTTAAGTTAATGTTGAAACAAAAACGTTTTTATTGTTGTTTTGCAAAGCATTTGCCATACTTATTTTGAGTCAGAGCTGGAATAATAGTGCTATATCTCGTGATTGTTAAACAATGTTACTATGGTTTGTTGAGTAAATGTTCACAATAATAATGTTATTTCTCTCTGTTTGTTGATTCTTTTGTAACGATTTGAAGCACGTGATTAGCATCCGTATATTTAGGTTCTTTTTTTTTTTTTTAAGGTAACAGATTTGTAACATGATTTGTGAACATAATTGAAAACACCCATTGCAGGAGCAGTACATTTCGTTAGGGCTAGGGGATCATTAATGTTGAATTTTATCTGTTGGGGCGAGGGGAGGGTGAATGTTGAATTCAATCTGTTAGGGCGAGGGGAGGGTGAATGGTGAATTTAATCTGTTAGGGCGAGGAGAGGGTGAATGTTGAATTCAATCTGTTAGGGTGAGAGGAGAGTGAATGTTGAATTTAATCTGTTAGGGCGAGGGGAGGGTGAATGGTGAATTTAATCTGTTAGGGCGAGGAGAGGGTGAATGTTGAATTCAATCTGTTAGGGTGAGGGGAGAGTGAATGTTGAATTTAATCTGTTAGGGCGAGGGGAGGGTGAATGTTGAATTTAATCTGTTAGGGTGAGAGGAGGGTGAATGTTGAATTTAATCTGTTAGGGCGAGGGGAGGGTGAATATTGAATCTAATCTGTTAGGGTGAGGGGAGGGTGAAGGTCGAATTTAATCTGTTAGGGTGAGGGGAGGGTGAAGGTCGAATTTAATCTGTTAGGGTGAGGGCCGGGTGAAGGTCGAATTTAATCTGTTAGGGTGAGGGGAGGGTGAAGGTTGAATTTAAATTGTTAGGGTGAGGGGAGGGTGAAGGTCGAATTTAATCTTTTAGGGTGAGGGGGGGGTGAACTCGAATTTAATCTGTAAGGGTGAGGGGAGGGTGAAGGTCGAATTAAATCTGTTTGGGTGAGGGGAGGGTGAATGTTGAATTTAATCTGTTAGGGTGACGAGAGGGTGAATGTTGAATTTAATCCATGGCTGCCTGCTGGATGATGGCACTACAATCGTTGCAATCCATGGCTACCTGCTGGATGATGGCACTACAATCGTTGCAATCCATGGATGCCTGCTGGATGATGGCACTACAATCGTTGCAATCCATGGATGCCTGCTGGATGATGGCACTACAGTCGTTGCTAATCCATGGCTACCTGCTGGATGATGTCACTGCAATAGCTGAATTTTATTATTACCAACTGGATGATAGCAGGTCAATCGTTGAATTTGTAATCTACAGACTGCATGAGTTTGATATCAGGAGTGAGTGGAGCAGGCAGTAGTGCCTGAGAGGGCTGGGCAGGAGTGTATACAGGCAACTAGATACTATCTGATGAGTGAGAATGAGTACCTGTGGATCTGTCTGAAGTACAGTGGTAACGATTATGTATAGCATAATAATTATTAAACTGTTCAGTTATACAGAAAAGATCAAAGAAGTTCCATAGAAGATACGGTCATCGAGGATGAAGTGTTAGAGACTTAATGTGTATTACGTGGTTAACTTTTGTTTAGGTGAAGTCATCTATTATCTGCCTCGCTCTATTGCCCTCAATAACTTTAACGCAGGTTCTAATTTACACCTCGTAGACTGGGATTTGATCCCGGCATCTTTGACGTGAGAATCGAAAGCTCTAACCATTCTGATACACAGGACATTCATTATGTTGTAACTAACGGAATTGACCTAAGCTTTCAATCATTTAAAGATGTGGAGGAGGAGCGCGTGGCCGAATGGGTTCGATGCCTGCCTGCCGACAAGGAGGGCAGCGGTTCGAATCCCCGGTATGGCATATGTTGTTTTTCTTTTGGGGGTGAAATAAACAAACATAGCCAGCACACGACGTGGCGACAGCAGTGGCGAAGCGGCCTGTAGTCATCAGCCTTCAAAATCCCTCGACTACCCCAGCAATGGGAAAAAATGTCGTATCACAGTTTTTTTTAGTTTTTTTTTAAAGATGTGAAGGTCTTATTCGCTAACCCAAATATTTTTATAATTAGCATATATATTAAAGCTTTCGACCAATTGATGAGGCCCGAATCAAAAAGGATTAAACAAAATTGTTCAAATGAGAAACATACAGGAGTATGTACTGACGTGTAGACCATTTCCTGCAAAACAGATGTGCACAATGGTACATACAAGGACACGCGAGCTTTAGAATGAATTTACAAGAAGTACCCTAGGACAATATAATATATCAGTACACTGTTACTTATCTACATTAATACACGGTGGATAAAATCCCAAAGAGAGTTCACAGTTAAGTGCTAAAATACAAGTGTTACTGGTGGATGAAGAGAACATCCAAACTGCAGGATACAGGAAGCCATACAAAACTTCCAACAATGTAACTGTAAATGGCTTTAAAACATAAATGAACAGACAATAACATACATACATTTTATACTTTCCCCAAAAAAATATTTTGTAAACAAAGTAAAACTTAACAGACATGAAATACCAGAAAACAGCAATCCTACATAGTTTAGAATAATGTTCGACAGCAGACTAACATAGAAAAATCGAATTCATAATTGTAAAAAGATATACTAAAC
Organism: Ariolimax columbianus; assembly: GCA_036924085.1. Taxonomy (NCBI): domain Eukaryota; kingdom Metazoa; phylum Mollusca; class Gastropoda; order Stylommatophora; family Arionidae; genus Ariolimax; species Ariolimax columbianus. The sequence continues at coordinate 119,683,015 of JAVGWX010000003.1, forward strand.
AGCGAATAGGTATAATACAAACAAAGTTAAAAAAAAACAAGGTGGGAAGTACATAATAAAATTCTTAATTGCTGTAAAGACCCGTGTTAAAATACCGTATACGTTGCCGGACAATGGTTTGAAAATAGGATTTTCCAAAATCTGTTAGCGAGAATAATTACCGAAGAAAGGCAATCACATTCGTTCCGAGAAATGGGGACAATAACAAAACTGCATTCCAAAACCGATGAGTAAATGACTAGAACAATCTTAGCGAGGAGGGTAAGAGAAGCTGATTTGCCCAGAATGCAAAAGAACTTGCACCCCTCATACCAGATCTCGCATACATTAAGATAGTCTCATATCCACCAGTGAAAGAGAACAGATTCTCAAATCTGATTGGCAACATTCTAGAAAATATACCATGTAAGCTTAGAATGTATCAAAAATAAATTTTCAACTACAGCATGGACACATATATACACAAATCGTCAAGAAGAGCTACAAAAAATGGCGGCGTAGTCATCTATAGGAAATTAAAGAATGGACTGGAAACCCACATTTCACCGAAAAATTATCGAATAAGTGCAGAGACAATGCAGGCACTAGAAAAGGGTGCAATAGTATCCCCGTTAACTAAAAAACATGTCAAATACAAAATAAGGCTCTTCACATATTATAACCCTCGGAAACAATAAAGAACTATAAACTAGACAGCCTGGAAAGAAAACAGTCATAAATACCAACTCTGATTTCAACAAAGAAAAAATACATTTGATTCTGCCCAGTGCAATATACGTGGAAATGAGGATGCAAATAGACTAGCCTAGGTAAAGGAAGCAAACCTAAATAAAACAAAAGGCAAGTCATAGTGAAATAAAAAGACACCGATAAAAACAGCTTGAGAGTCAATATGCACTATGAACATCCAGTCTCATATAACAGAAGGATACTACACGAACCAAACATCAATGTACAGCGCCATTGCCTGCACGCAGTTGACAGCTTGACTTACCTTGGTAGTACCCTCACCAGAGAAGCGAATATTGACTTTGATATTCACAACAGGATTTAGAAGGCAAGTGATGCTTTTGGAAGACTACAAGCAAACGTTTGGGGTCGGCAAAGAAGCAGTTTCGCTACGAACATCAATGTGCATCGTGCTGTTGTGCTATCTACCTTCCGGCACACATGCTAAACAGGGATAGTCTATAGCAGGCATGTCAAGTAACTTAATCATCCTCGTGTCAACTGTATCTGATGGATACTCAGGATCTGTTGGCAAGATAGGTAGCCCAACTCTGTGGTTCTCATCAGATCGAGACACTCTCGCATCCACACGATCCTGCAGAGCCCAGATCTGGTGAATAGGACATGTTGTTCGCATGTTTGATGAGCGCCTCCTAAAGGAACTGTTGTATGGTAAGCTCAGGATAGCGCTCGTTGGGGAGAGGGGTGGGACAAAAGAAACAATACAGACACCCTAAACGTCTCTTTTAAAAGTTTCTCCATTGCTCCGAACCGCTCAGCCTCCTACACTGCCATTAACCATTACTGCGACGCAGGAAAAGCGAGCTCAAGAACTAACGATGTTCAAATGTGCCCTACGTGTGGTAGAGTTTGTCGTGCTGTTCAGTCATAAGCGGTCGCATCTGAATACACGTTAACTCTGTAGGCCTTTTCGCTAGCAATGGGTAACTTACACCTTGCCAAGTTAAAAATAAAGTGACAAATCCAATAAACGAAAAAGTCAGTGCCGACTCAAATTAAAAATCGGATGCACAGATAAGTGTACGTGCAAGAAGAAAAGAGAAACAGTGGAACACGTTGTCCTATTATGTCGACTCCATGAGAGGAGTAGATTGATAATATAGTTCTCTCCAATCCGATTGAGGAATACGCTGTAAAGTGAAGAGAAAAGTCTGAGAGGTTATTTAGAGAAATAGATGTGAATATTTGAAAGCAAACGTCCAAGTTTAAAAGTAAACTGTTTATTTTGTCGGTGAGCATCGTCTGCCCTTGTAGCAAGACTGTAACGCAACCAGTATAATTTGGTTTTATTTCTGGAATAGTTGTTATTTCTTCAATTTGTTCTGTTGTTTGGCGTTTATGTTTTCAGAGTACTGAGATTACTTCTTGTCCAAGAAATTGTTGTTGCTACTTTGTCTATACTTTGTGAAATTAGCTTCATACAATTAGTATTTTTGTTTTCCTTTTAATGTTGTTACATGCAAATCAGAGACATATTTCAAACACACAGACATAAACAAAGCTGTCAAATTCGGATTCATTTACCCTTAAATCGTGTATATATATATATATATATATATATATATATATATATATATATATATATATATATATATATATATATATATATATATACATATCTGCGAGTCTACATTTCTCTACTGTTTTGGATCATTATGGATGCCGCCAGACCACGGATTTGCCTGGAATTCACACTAGTCGACGACTTACACTTGTGTTCACGGAAACGTGGTGTTTTCCGTCGGGACTTGTTATTTCGTTATTTTTTTGTGATTTCTTCCATCCGTTTATCCTGGTCTGGACGCCGGCTGAATGGCACTACGCTTATACCTGTGTCGTATTTCACGGGTTAGTTCTGCCGGTTCACCTTAACGAATTTGGAGTGTGGGAATTTTAGATGCTTCTATGATGAGATTAATACGGCTGGGGAGAGATGCCAGACTCACTCACACGCTGAGTGTTGTCCATACGACCTCTTGTGGTTATCGAAAAGGCACGACAAACTGCGTTAGATGTCATCCCATTTTCTACCCTGCGGGTTACATATTTACGGAAAGGCTTCGGTGGTAACCCTGAGACAAAATCTGCATCCTATGCTATCTCCAGTCGTCTCGATGAATGTCTTGCCACTGGCAAAAGGTAGCTTAGGCTCTGTGAGTGAGGTTGACAAAAGGCGCAGTTTCTTCTTCACTTTAATCCAAATCACCGCGCAAGTCACCCATTTCAGCGGACACAGCAAGAGATACGACTGTCCACACGGCTGAACAAAGAGAGTGGTCTTCATCACTTGTGATGGACAACTATTATATATATATAAATATAAATATATATATATATATATATATATATATATATATATATATATATATATATATATATATATATATATATACATATATATATATATAGATATAGATAACTGCGACGAAAAGTCATTAACAACAATTTTATTAATAACATTTTTACAAGCGTGCGAGCCAGATTTTTGTGTGATTTTATTGTTTGACACAGTCCTCTGCCAACACACTTTGTTCACTTATCCATTAGCTTCTGGATGCCTTCTGGAAAAAACATCTATTGGTGAGACCTTTAACTACTTTTGTACCGCCTCCATTACCTCATTGCCAACTGCCGTGGGACCTATCAGCAAGACACTTTCATATAACCGAGGTTACCATTAACAGTCTTGCATACAGCAACGTGAATCATCTACGGCTATTTAATCAATAGGGACTTGCCACTGACTAACTGGTTGATCTGATATTTCACTGTGTCAATGGACATGCATGCTGGTCTCTCATGCCGCTGTTCATCAATGACATTTTGTCTTCCGTTCTGAAATCTTGCTAAAATTTATGCACTTTCCTTTGACTCAAACAACTGTCTCCACACTGAACCTTCATTCTTCATTTCAGAAAGTTTCATACTCTTTGGTCACACAAAAACGAATAACGCTTGATTGTTCGTACACGATGCAAGTCGACAGTTGGGCGATCATGTTGTACGCCTTATTGCGCGTGCGCATTCTACTCGATCGTCACAATCCATAGACGGAGTACTGCTAAAGAGCCATTCTGTGTCCTGAAATTAATCTTTCCGTTGTACATAATATACCATGCATTTACAATACTTCTTCTTCTTCTTCTGCGTACACAGTCAGACAGTAACCATTATTTTTTCGAAAAAAGCGGCGGTCATCCTGAGGCTCTCGCCACTGCCATAGAGCTTGTCTTGCAGTTCCACTGGTAATGGCCACATCTGCTCTCTCTGATCCTCGTATGTCGGGCAGTTCTGCAGCAGATGTTCAGTGGTCATTTTACCAGTACCGCACGGGCATTCGTCGGTACACCCTATCTTCAATTTGTTGAATAGGTGGTACCTCAGTCTGTTGTGGCCAGTGCGAAGTCTGAAGACAACGACCTGCTCTCTTCGGTTCAACTGGTAATAGGCATCGTTTTTGGTGTAACCAGTATGTTCGGTTTCCCATTTGGTCATGTATCTGGCTTTGATAAGCCGTTTTGACTCTTCGTACGTCATACTGGTATCTGTTTGTGGTAGTCTTGCACCTTCTTTTGCCAGTCTGTCTGCCTCCTCGTTGCCTTGGATGTTGCAGTGTGACGGAACCCACTGTACCACTACCCTTTTTGGTGCGGACTGCTGGCACAGTTTGCAGAGTGCTGCTCTTAAGTCATTAAGCTCAGTGTTTTTCTGGCTTTTTAGCGCTGTGACTACGGCGAGAGCATCTGTCAGCAGGACTATATCGCTCTCATTTTCTTTATGTGTCACCATTTCTTCCACTGCCGCCCTCAGTGCCTCTGCCTCCGCTCTGAAATTGCTTGTGTACTTACCAGTACCGAATGACAGTGTTATTTTTCTGCCATTTGGTAGGCTCAGGAATGATCCTGCCCCTCCGTTCTGTGTAGTGCTTGTTACAGAACCGTCTGTGTATGCATGGGTCCATTCCATGCTTGGGTAGCTTTTCGTAATGAAGCTTAGGGTAGTGTCTCTCCTTTCTTTTTCAGTCTGGCAGTTTTTGTTTGCAATACCTGGTATATTTTCTACCACCTCTGGAAATATATCCTGCCTCCAGGTAGGTTTTCGTACAGTAGTGATGGGTTTTGGTGGTGTTAGTGCGTTTATGGGATCTTCGTGCATCTTTGCTTTGGCTATTTCTGCAAAGTTTCTCCGCTTTAGTTTCCCATTTTCCAAATTGTTTAGTCTCTGGTACATTGGATGGTCCGTCAGTCTTCGGAGTTTCTCTGACTGCAGCTGGGCTCTGCAGTCTCTTCTATCGGTCATGGTTTGCAGTTTTGTAATCTGTTCAAGTTCTACAATTGGCGTTGACTTCATGCCACCTGTTATAATTCTCATGGCTTGGTTTTGAAGTTTGTTAACTTTATCGAAGTTCGCCTTCGCTGCTGTTGTCCATGCCACAATGCCATACTCGAGAACTGGTCTCACTCTTCCAGTGTATAGTTTCTTTAGTATGCTTTCGTCTGCTCCCCAGCTTGTGCCAGCAAGTTTCCTCATGATTGCCATTCTTTCTCTGGCTTTCATTCGGTTTCTCTCAATCTGACTTTTCCATGTCATGCGCCGATCAAATGAGACTCCCAGATAGGTTGGGTTGTCGTTTGGCTGCAGGATTTTGCCATTTAGGCTTAATTTGGTACTTTGGGGTTTTAATGAAAGCGAGAATATTGTGCACGTGGTTTTCTCCTCGTTTATTTTGACCAGCCATGAGTTCGCCCACTCTTCCAGCGATGTTAGGGCCATCTGCATCCGATTTCTTGCTATGGTGAGATTCTTTTCAGAGGTCCACATAGCCAGATCGTCTGCGAACATTGAGCTATGGACTCTTCTTGGTATATTCTCTGTAATATCGTTTATATATACCAGGAAGAGTGTGGGTGACAATACTCCCCCTTGGGGTACTCCCTGCTCGAGTGTCACCTTTTTGCTCATCTGCCCTTGTACTTGGACTCTGGCCGTTCTTTGTTTGAGGTAGTGGTTGATCCACTTGTACATCTTCCCACAGACATCACTTCTTCTTAGCTTGACTCTAAGTCCGTCCTTCCAGACTTTGTCAATAGCCTTTTCCAGATCCACCCAGACAGCTACTGTGTGTTTCTGTGCCTGGTAGGCATCTTCTATCTCCTGGGCTATGAGGATGACCTGGTCCTCAGTGGATCTGTGCTGTCTAAAGCCGGCTTGCTGTGGAATTAGTATTCGTTTTTCTTCCAGATGCCACATCAGTCTGGTGTTTATCATCCGTTCCATCAGCTTGCCGACACAGCTCAGTAGGCTTATGGGCCTGTATCCATTTGGATCTGTTTTATCCTTTCCTGTTTTTGGTACTGGTACCAGTATTGCGTCTTTCCATGCCTGGGGTACAATACCCCTTTTCCAGCTTTGGTTCAGGACTGACAGTAGTTTCCTCTTCGCTGTTTGGCCCAGCCCCATCAGCATTTCGTTTGTTATCCCGTCTTTTCCGGGAGATTTCCTTTTCTTTAGTGTTCTCATAGCCTCTTCCATTTCGCGCATTGTTAGTTTGGCCATCATGTGCTCTTCGGGAGCCGTATTTATGTTTTCGTGTCCCTTTATCTCTTCGCTAATGTCTGTATGCTTATCTGCAGGGACCTCGATGTGGTTTGCTCTGGCATAGTGATCGACAAAGGCGTTTGCGGCTTTCTTACCTGTGATCAAGTTCTCGCCCTGCTTGATAGTAATTTGTTTATTTGACGGGGTTTCGTCGTTCATGGCTCTGACTAGCTTCCATAGCTTGTTCCCGTCTTTGTCCAGGTTTAGACTTTCCGTTTTATTTTTCCAGCTTTCTCTTGCTGTTTGCTTGAGAGTGTGTTTGTACTTCGCCGCGGCGGCTTTGAGGGCGATGTTTGCCTCCATGGATTTTTCTCGCTCTGCCATGTTCCTAGCATTTGTTACTGCATCTTCCACTTTCTGCAACTCATCATTCCAGTAGGGCTTATAGTTTTTCCTAGCTCCTCTTGGGATGGTTTCAGTGACGGCTTGCATTATTGCCTTGCTTAGGCTCTCTACCATGGGCTTCATTTTGGTGTTTCGTGTGTTGGTGGTCATTTACAATACAATTGCTGTTAATTAATGACTGTCCTTAGTCCGAATGCATACCTGCTGACACAGGAAACTGCGGACATTAATTTTGATATGCTCATTTTCCTTGAAGCAAACTATCAAATAACTAGAAAATGATATGGTGGATCAGGGCCCACTAAAAAAGAGAAGAACAGAGATGCCAATGAATACCAGTCGAAAGATAGTATAAATTGAAATAAAGCAGATGAAGTGTCTTGAATGGAACTTAACACGCCAAAATACTCGAATGATTTTCGATGTAGTCTTGTGTTATTATAGAATTGGAAGAGAAATGGACAGTTCAATTTACAAATTCGTAGAGAAAAAAAAATTACGCTTTAATTGTCAGTTTATCTTCATTTATGTGTCATTTAGTATCATTTTATTACCGTAATGTGTTTGTAAATATTGTCCCCAATAAATATGTTGTAAGCAATGCTATTGTTTGTTAGTAATTACTATATTCATAAGTAGTTTGGTTCGCAAAGTGTATTTGTGTGTCCTTTCTTATTTAAGAATGACAGACAACAAAATTTAAAGGGAGCAGGATTTGTAATGTTAAATTAAAGACACGTTAATTAATTAATTTATATATATATATATATATATATATATATATATACATATTTACGAGGCGTGTTCAAATGAAACCGGACCTAACTGCACCAAGTGAACATACGTATCATGCGCATGATGTCGTTACTTCTGATGTAAACAGCTCATACCAACCATCATGTTTGCAAAATTTCATTATCCCCCGACTCATAGTTTCCTCAGCAGACCGTTGAAAACATGGCGGGTGTGATACGCAATACGTCTAGAGTTGATCAACGAGCGGTGATTCGGTTTCTAACAACTGAAGGATGTCATCGCAGAATACAGGCAGTGTATGGTGACAACAGTGCATCGAAGACAACAGTGAGTAATTGGACAACGATGTTTAAAAGAAGGACGTGAGTTAACGAAAGATCTTCCGAGACCAGGTCAGACGCATATTGTCGCGTCAGTAGAGGCCATCGCAAAAATTGATGCAGAAATTCGGATAGACCGTGGCCGGATCTTACGTTTGCCACACGTTTCTCCTCATAGATCTTGTTATCTCTTGTTCATACATCCTAAGGCGTACTTGAGAAGTGGACCGTGGCTCTTCTGGTTGTTATGCAAATCAAGTCTTCTCAATAAGCTGGCCAATATGGAGATTACAGTGCCAATACCCACCTAGTTGACCAGACTACTGTAGCAGTCTGTTTCCAGTAGCACAAACGATTGCGTGAAGCGGAGGTCTTGATGTTTCATCTGGCCCTGATTATTCTTTGTTCCAGTTTGGGCTCGATAAAACTACACAAGAAATCAGAAGACACGATATGCAGTGCGCTAATAACCAGCTCTCATGTTGCTCTGTTTATCTGTTACGTGTGGCTAGTGTAAATGTGACCGTCTGAGTAGCAGAGTAGTGGAATGGTGCTTCCTAAGACGAAGGTATCCGTTTTCGACAACTTCAGTCAAACCAGCTTTAAAACGGTACCTACCTTATTATTAAATAAATTATTATTTAAATATGGGCAACGTTTAAAAGTATTTTATTTAAAGCACCTAAAGAAACATGTGGCACTATAATGTCAAAATGGTCAAGACCGTTAAAAACAGTATAGTGGAGCTACGAAGTCACAACAGGTACCAAAGAGAAGAACAATACATACAAAGAATGGGCTATAAGCAAAAATTAGCAATACTATGTCCGACTATCAGATGGCAAGATAGCCCGCACAGTTGGTAATTATGGAGGCTAAACCTAAATCTTGGAAAGAGTATTTGGAATTTCAGATTACAAAAATAAAATACATTTCTACATGGAAAAAGAATTACACCGGAAATCCAACAAAGATACTTCTTTTTCTTCTTCGTACGCTGTCAGACGTCAACTTGAATTTGTTCGAAGAAAGCAGCTGCCATCCTGAGGCTGTCGACACTGCCATAGAGCTTGTCTAGTGTTTGCACTGGTGATGGCCACATGTGCTTTCTCTGGTCCTCGTATGTAGGGCAATTTTGCAGCAGATGTTCAGCGGTCATTTTCCCTGTACCACAGGTGCATTCGTCAGTGCCACCTATCTGCAGTTTATTGAATAGATGGTATCTCAGTCTGTTGTGGCCCATGCGGAGTCTGAAGACCACGACCTGCTCTCTTCTGTTCTTCTGGTGGTAGGCATCATTTTTTTGTGTAGCCAGTATGTTCTGTTTCCCATTTGGCCATGTATCTGGCCTTAATAAACCTTTTGGACTCTACGTAGATCACACTAGAATCTGGTTGTGGTAGTCTTGCACCTTCTTTTGCCAGTCTGTCTGCCTCCTCGTTGCCTTGGATGTTACAGTGGGATGGAACCCATTGTAACACTACTCTTTTTGGTGCGAACTGCTGGCAAAGTTGACAGAGTACTGCTCTTAAATCATTGAGTTCAGTATTTTTCTGGCTTTTTAGTGCTGTAACCTCGGCCAGGGCAACTGTAAACAGGACTATCTGGCTTTCATTGCTTTCGCTTATCAACATTGCTTTTACTGCAGCCTTCAGTGCCTTTGCCTCAGCTCTGAAATTGATGAGAATTTTCTAGTTGCCACTGACAGTGTTATTTTTCTACCATTTGTTAGGCTCAGGAATACCCTTCCCCCTCCATTCTGCGTTGTGTTTGTTACAGTACCGTCGGTGTATGCATGGGTCCAGTCCATGCTTGGGTAGTTTTCCGATATGTACCTCAGGGTTATGTCTCTTCTTTCTTTTTCAGTCTGGCTGTTCTTGTTTCTAATACTTGGTATATTTTCTACCACCTCCAGAATGATATTCTGCTTCCGTGTGGGTTTGCGTACAAAGATACAACTAGGCAAATCAGATTATTGGACAATTAACTCCAAAACTTAATTGCAGGCACGTGACAATAACTACTAAAAGTTCTTTATACAGCACGATTTTTGTCCCGGCACTTTGCTACCAATGTCAAAACTGGACACTAACATCAAAAGAAAAACACATCGTAATAGAAGAAAAGAAATGCCTGCGAAAAATATCGGGCGTAACAATGATAGACATGATCAGAAATAATGACAGGAGACTAGTCAGGGGAAAAAAACCAGTATTGGACTACATGAAAAGACAAATAATGTGGTTTGGACACGCAACAAGCCTTCGACCACACAGAACCCTCCAAATAGCAATGCTAATTAAAAACAATGGATTCAAAATCAAAGGCAGACGTCGAAAAAGGTGGTTTACATGAATATCTGATGCGGTGAATGTCACTGTGCTTGTGGCATACAGACGGGCTCGTTCCAAAGATCTCTTCATGACCTGATGCTGAAAGGCATAACAGGATAAGCGAAAAGATTAAAGGAGAAGCTTATTGTTTGGAACGGAAGGGTGGAGAGAGAGGGGATTTTATTTTTACGTGGAGATTTTGGTAAAAATTCCCTCTGAGCTCTGGGTAGCAAGATCAGATTCCCGTGTTCAGTGTCGAGCGCGAAATAATACCTTGGCAGTTTAGGAATCGAAAAGAGCAGGCTGTTCAGACAAAATTCAAAATTCTAGCTAAAAATCGACCCACAAATTATTTGTACATTCACTCAGGTAGTTTGTTAAGAGCAGCATATAGGTGGCGCCTAGCTGGCTGCGGGTCTACTTAGCTTTAGTGTTTGAGTCTATTAAGATGGACTCGCATGTCGGGTTACGCCATCATTCTTGATAGTGGTTGTAAACAGACTCTGCAGTATAAAGAGGTTAAGGCAAGTTAAGTTAAGATCACCCGTTCCGATCTTATAGCAAGAAAGGAAGCAACCATAATTACACGAACATACGACTACTGTTGTGACAGTTTCAGCTGGAGCAGGCGCGTTCGGGGAAGGGGATATTGGGCTGGCGACTTGAATAATAAATACTACCTGAATGCATGGCAAGGTCAATCACCGTCTCGTCACTAGGTCGACAAAGGAAACGAGAGGTTTAGGTGGAAGACTGTCAGGTACAAGGGTTTGCGTTCGAAGCGGAGGTGGGGGTTCGGAGCTCACCAAAAACAATTAGTTGGGTATAGCTCCAAATTATAGTGATGGCTAAGTCAGACAACCAACGTACCATTGGACAGTCATGTTGTTTCTTGAGACTATAAAATACTATGCAAGAATGAACTTAGCAGACTGGCTTGGAGACTTACTAGGAAGATGGCTGATAGGTTGTCAGGAGTCTTGTAGTGAGTGAATTTGCAGGGTTACTGTAAATTCATTCATCTCCAGTTTTGACCAGTCGCTTAATAGGTGCGTATGATGGACACCCTGTGAACAATAATAGACCTGAATGTGTGTCGTATATGTAGGACACATTGAGAACGATGAATGTTCTGAATGGTTACACGAGTGTACAGATCGCCTAAGGACGAGATCTGAATGTGTGTAGTACGTGCAGGAGACCTAGTGAACGATGCGTGATCTAACTGCATATGAATGTACATATTCAAGTGATTCAGTGAGTGAGCAAGTTAAGGTAGCAGTGAAAAAGGCAAATGCAATGCTAGCTATGATAACAAGAAATATTAAAAATAGGAAGTGATAATCAAGCTGTATAAAGCTTTAGTTAGAACTAGATTGGAGTACTGTGTACAGGTGTGGAGTCCTTATCATAGTGGGGATATAAACATGCTGCAAAGAATACAATACAGAGCGACAAAGATGATAGTGGGATTCCAGAATTACAGTTATGAAGAAAGACTCAGAAAAACCGGCCTACAGTGTCTAGAAGAGATAAGAATTCGTGGTGACTTAATACAAGTTTATAAGATGATCAGAGAAATGGATAAATTAGACTATAACAAGTTTGTTTTTTTAAATACAGCCAGCCACAATAACAAGAGGGCATAGCTACAAGCTGACTAAAGAGAGGTCCAGATTAGATATTAGGAAATACTTTTTTAGTCAGAGAGTGGTATCTGCTTGGAATGTATTGCCAGGGGAGGTAGTGGAGGCAGGGACAGTTAATGCATTTAAGAATAAACTGGAAACGCATAGCTTTTAGAGCAAGGTGATGTAAATGTAACTGGTTGTATACAGACTCTGCCGGGTCTTCTAAACCAGTATAAAGACGTTAAGTAAATTCGTGTGAATACGTGAAGTGATCTAAGTATTTCAGAATGCACAGATCGCCTGATTTTAAGTAATCTGATTGTATGTGAGCGTACAGATTCGTCTGAGTATGTGAAGGGATCTTTGTGATCTGATCGTGAGGACGAGTTTGTTGATTACGTGTGAGCGTACAGATTAGTCAGAATACGTAATCTGATTGCAAGGACCAGTTTGTGATTGTGTGCTGAGTGCGCAGATAGGGGATTGCAGCTGCAAGAGCATGGGTACCATAGATCTTGTAGGAAACATCAAAAGCTATTGCTTAAAACCTCCTCTTGTAGTTCAATATATATATATTATCATTATGTAGTTTAGATGCACTTTTATTTTTGTTTGTTGATATTCACGTTATTAAATTATATTGTATTGCTTTACGGTCAAGATAGTGTTTTCTGTATTATTAACTGTGTGAAGTCGTGTCGTGGTGTAGATACATGTTGCAACTCTTTAGCTAAGCCTAGACTCTACCACACTCTAAGACAGATGTTAAAACGATGAAAAAAGCATTGAGCCACATAATCTAGAAAGATATTGTCGGTTAATGAAAAGTTCTAAACAATTCTAGAAAAGCTAAAAGAGGAACGTGTTCCATGTAGGGAGGTAAACAATAAGCATGAAAAGTGGATAATTATATTTGCAGTAAAATATAGAAGAGCTAAAAATGAAGCATTGCAAAAATATTTAGAGGCCGGAATTTTTTTTTAAGAACCTATTTAAGATATTTGTACAAGCAAAACAAAGCTAACCATGTGAATAAAGCAGGATAACATTTTCTTCCAAAAATAACTGGCTTATAAGATCATGACTGATAGCAAAACCTTTTCTCATGTTAGATAAAAACAAAGAACGAATGACAATGTATGACCTCTCATAGATAGCCCGGAAAAAAAATAAGTCAGAAAGGAAGGCAACTAATCTACCCAATCAGTACTTTGGCACAGTCTACACAAAAGAAATCTGCTCCAAAATCCCAGACCATAAATATATTTTTCAAAGAGGTGTGAATACAGTGAGATCAAGATCATTCTGTATTACCGAGGAAAGGGGATAAAAGGCCAGGTCTAGATGGTATTCGTCCAAAATTGTTTTTTGAAAATAGAGACCTGCAAACAAAGCCATTGGCTATATTATGTTCTAAATCACTTGCAAAAAGGATTGTTCCAGGGGATTGGAAAGATGAAGGAGTGATTCCTTTGTTCAAAAAGGACCCAAAAAATCGATCCAGCAAATCATAGACTGGTGAATTTAACGACCATAGTTTGTAAATTGTTGAAGTCAATCACAAAGAAAACATGTTAATGCATTTAGACAAGTTTAATCTAATCATAAATAGTCAACAAGGTTTACTAGAAGGAGATCGTGCTTAAAAAATATATTAGAATTCATGGAGGATGTTACTAAAAAGATAGATGGGGAGCCAATGCATGTTATTTATCTAGATTTTGCAAAGGCCCTTTAAAGAGTACCTCATCAAAGATTATTTAGGAAGTTAAAATCACATGGAATAGGTGGGGAAACCGCCAAAACGATTCGAAATTTGTTAACGGGAAGAAGGCAGAGAGTGATCATAAATAAGGAGTACTTTGAGTAGTTTGAACTTAAAAACTGGAGGATCACAGGGATCGGTTTTGAGACCAATTTTGTTCTTGATATATATAAACCATTTGGACAATGATTTCGCATCCATCATTGCAAAATTCGCGAATGACACGCAACTGGGCAGTAGTGTTTCATCTAAAACATTTATGGATATGTTGAAGTTGAATTTTTACAAATCCTAGGAATGAGAGCTGTCAACTGGAATTTAATGTAGAGAAATGTAGTCATTCACATGAGTAGATCCAATATGGAACATAATTACAGAATGGGAGTGAACAATATTAGAAAGATAGAAAAGGAAAGGGACACAGGGGCTAAAATAGATCATACAGGTAAGGTGAGTGAGCAAGTTCAGGTAGCAGTGAAAAAGGCAAATGCAATGTTTGGTATGATAAAAAGAAATATTTAAAATAGGAGCAAGTAAGTGATAGTGAAAGTCTATAAAGCATTAGTTAGATCTAGATTAGATTACTGTGTACAGGCGTAGGGTCCTTATCGTAGAGGGGATATAAACATGCAGGAGAGGATACAAAGAAGAGCGATACAACTGACAGTGGGATTCCAAAATTACAGTTTTGAGGAAAGACTAAGAAAAACCGGCCTACAGTATCTTCAACAGAGAAGAATTCGAGGTTACTAAATACAGGTTTATAAGATAATCAACGGAAAGGACTAATTAGACTATGATAAGTTATTTTTTTTCTTCAAATTACAGCCACCTACAAGAACAAGAGGGCATATCTACAAATTCTAAAGGAAAATCCAGATTAGATATAAAGACATTTTTTTTTCTAATCAGAGTGGTGAATGCTTGGAATGCATTGCTACATGAAATAGTGTAGGCAGCATCGATTAATGTAATCGGGAATTGATTGGATGCGTAAAGCTTTAAGAGCAAAGAAATGTAAAAGACACTGACTCTGCAAAGTCACCTAAACCAGTATAAAGACGTAAATTAAGAACTGGCAGTTGGAATACAAAGAGCCTGTACCAAGGGAAACTTCACATGCTTCAGGGGGAAATGGAAAGGGCAAAAGTGGACATTTTGGGATTTTCAAAGCACAGACGGGCTTGTCAAGGCCGCTTTAACATCCAGGCGATTGGAAGTTGTATATTCTCATGGAGAAAAAATAGCGAAAATTGTGGAATTCCTTTCCTCCTATCTCAAATGTCGTCTGCATCATTACTCGGAAACAACTCCATCAACTACCGTAGCATTACGATCACGTTTAAGATGAGAAGAAGAAACATTACGATAATGTAGGTTAATTATGTAATATACGCACCGACAGCAGCAACAGAGGAAGAAGAAATAGATAGGTTATGTATTGATTTACAGAAAGTGGACAAAAGAGAGATCGTAATAACCACATGGGATTTCAATGCAAAAATAGGAAAGGAAAGAGCAAAGTAATAAGAAAGAGTACAGAGACCCTTGGGAAACGAAAAAGGAAGTAAATTAATGGATTTATGACTAGATAACCTTTCCATCACATACACATTCTTTAAGCAACACTCTACTCGACTCTACACTAGAACTTTACCAGACGGAAACTGAATCACATCCACTCTGTGCAGAAGGAAACAGAATGGGATGGGATACATCAGCCTGGTTAATGAAGTAGGGATCATCACAGTAATATCGTTATTATGATCTGGCTGAAAAGCCTTAAATTGTCCGACATCTAGGAGCCTCTCTTCTTCCTAGCTCCCCTACGTACCGTCCCTATCCCCATAATATAGAAAGAGCTACTTCAAACTCGTACCCAGAGAAAATTCGTCAAGAGTGGACAAGTCTGTACCGATAGCCTCAAGTATACAACAACAACACTGAACACTGTTACACATAATTTTGATCATTGAAAATGTTTGAGCATTTACGTGTAATTGTGCGCACAAGCCAGCCCTAATTTTACAGATAGCACTGATTGGTAGCTCGTTGGCTGGTTCCTTTGCTAGTGATGACTGGAAAAACTCAAGTCAATACTCAAAATTTGATTTGAACATTAATAAACAAGTAATAACGTTTCGAAATAAGTAAGTTTTTATGAAGGCCTATACAAAACGATAATAGTATAGATGATAATGGTATAAATGATAATTAAATGACGAATCAATAATATTGCAGTAACATTGATTTCAAAAGAACACTTAGTGACTCCAGTAACATTGTCTTCAAAAGAACACTTAGTGACTTCGGTAACATTGACATGAAATTAATACTTACATACTCTAGTAACATTGACATGAAATGAATACTTACATACTCCAGTAACATTGACATGAAATGAATACTTATATACTCCAGTAACATTTACATGAAATGAATACTTACATACTCCAGTAACATTGACATGAAATAAACACTAAGAGACTCCAAGAACATTGACACAAAATGAATATTTGGAGACTCCAAGAACATTGACACACAATGAACACTAAAAGACTCAAGTAAAAATGATGTACAAAAGTTTTCTGAAACAGAACTAGGTTAAAATGTTGTTTTAGGTTAGATCAGTATTGTTAGAATATTAACTTAGTAGTGTTGTGTTGTTCGTTTGTTTGTTTTTTTTCTTTTGCTCACTTTTGTTTGTTCTAAATTTGTAAAAATGTCTGTTAAGGTGGAAAGGTCGTCAATACATGGCTATTATTTTGATTCATGAATGAGTACATTTTACGCTCACTTGATTTTAAGCGAGTTTTACTAAAGCCATACCTCATATTAATGTATGGTTTTGTGTATGTGTAATGTATTTTTCATACATCTTCGTGTTTAGATATTCATTGTAGGTTTCAAGAGATTGGATTCAATAGAATGAGATTGTAATCGGAAGGAATTGTGAATAAGCTGCATTCTTCCGACAGCAATAACCCCGCCAGATTTGTGTAAAACTACTAAAACTATAAGTTTTGCTCCGCCGAATTAAAAGATAATTTTGGGAACTTGACATCCGTTCGCCTAAGCTGCGCCTGCCATTTCTGGTAACTGCTATTGGTGCAGCTTGAGACCGTGAGTTCGTCCCCCCTCACATTGGCGGTAAGACAAAGGTTTGTTGGAATATAGAGTAACGTCTGATCCTGAAAAGAGAAAAGCAACGCTATAGTTTGACAACAAATCCCCTTTAAACGGGTATTTTCTGCAATGTAATACAGGTATTTCCCATGTAATACGGTTATTTCCTCTGTGATACGGCGATGTCTTAACTACGTATCATCACATCTAGGTGATGCGGTAATCTCCATTTTATAAGGTATATCACCTTTGGTACTTGAAACCTGTACACTACTAATGCAAGTCTTCAAAAAGTGACCTGTGAGAAATAAAATGAATAAACAATACGTTTAGCAAGAGATAATATTTATTTATTTGGGAGGGGGGGGGGTGAGGGGGGCGAGTGGAGAGAGAGATGAAAGAGCTCTCAACTCTATGAGGAAAACAAATCCATATTTCACATGTTAATTCTCATTTTATGTTGACAAGCTTTTCTATTCTAGAAAGGCACAGTGAACAATGGTATAGATAACACAACTCCGAAAGAAAGAATGCGACACAACAATGAGGTGACTTAGATAACTTAACTTAACTCAACTTAACTTCTATATAGTGGTTTAGCAGGCTCTGCAAAATTTGTAAACAACATTCAGTCTCCCTCATCATCAAGTAGTTCAGTAGTATGTCCCTGCCGAAGACGGACGTGTCGGACCGAAAGGTGCAAATATCGCAGTCATGCTGTAAACTAGCGACAACACGCATTCCGTTCTCTGAACTACATCCTGCTATTTGCAAAGCTCTGTTCAAAGCTTGATAGCGGGAGGTTGAGAACGAACACAGAAGAAGGAAAAAGAAGGAGGAGGAAAAAGAAGGAAAAAGAAGGAAGAAGAAGAAAAAGGAAGAATGGAAGAAGAAGGAAGAATGGAAGAAGAAGGAAGAATGGAAGAAGAAGGAAGAATGGAAGAAGAAGGAATAAGAAGATGGAGGAAGAAGAAGGAAGAAGAAGAAAAAAGGAAGAATGGAAGAAGAAGGAAGAAGAAGAAGGAAGAAGAAGAAGGAGGAAGAAGAAGAAGGAAGAATGGAAGAAGAAGGAAAAAGAAGGAAGAAGAAGAAGGAAGAAGAAGAAAAAAGGAAGAATGGAAGAAAAAGGAAGAAGAAGAAGGAATAAGAAGGAGGAGGAAGAAAAAGGAAAAAGAAGGAAGAAGAAGAAAAAAGGAAGAAGATGGAAGAAGAAGGAAGAAGAAGGAGGAAGAAGAAGGAAGAAGAAGAAGAAGAAGGAAGAAGAAGAAGGAAGAAGAAGAAGGAAGAAGAAGAAGAAGGAAGAAGAAGGAGGAAGAAGAAGAAGAAGAAGAAGAAGAAGAAGAAGGAAGAAGAAGGAAGAAGAAGAAGGAAGAATGGAAGAAGAAGGAAGAAGAAGAAGGAAGAAGAAGAAGGAGAAAGAAGAAGGAGGAAGAAGAAGAAGAAGAAGAAGAAGGAAGAAGGAAGAAGAAGGAAGAAGAAGAAGGAAGAATGGAAGAAGAAGGAAGAAGAAGAAGGAAGAAGAAGGAAGAAGAAGAAGGAGGAAGAAGAAGGAGGAAGAAGAAGAAGAAGGAGGAAGAAGAAGGAAGAAGAAGAAGAAGAAGGAAGAAGAAGAAGGAAAAATGGAAGAAGAAGGAAGAAGAAGAAGGAAGAAGAAGGAAGAAGAAGAAGAAGAAGAAGGAATAAGAAGAAGAAGAAGAAGAAGGAAGAAAAAAGAAGGAAGAAAAAAAAAGAAGAAGGAAGAAAGAAGAAAAAAGAAGAAAGAAGAAGAAAGAAGGAAAGGAAAGGAAGAGAAGAAAGAGGAAAGAAAGAGGAAAGAAAGAGGAAAGAAAGAGAAAAGAAAGAGGAAGGAAGGAAAGAAAGAAGGAAAGAAAGAAAGAAAGAAAGAAAGAAAGAAAGAAAGAAAGAAAGAAAGAAAGAAGAAGAAGAAGAAGAAGAAGAGGAAGAAGAAGTAGTGGTGTCGTGCGACGTTGGATGATCAATCCCTTCCACGATCATCTGTCAACTGAGCATGTCAGACATTCAGATTTTGTTTGCTCTCCCGTTGAATTTGTCCTGTCATCTCAGATATGTTTTCGTCCCCATTCCCTTTTACCCTCAATATGTCCAGTTATCGCCACGTTTTTGTCCCCAGTCCCTTTTACCCCCGATATGTCCTGTCATCACCATGTTTTCCAGGCCTTCCATTCTGGGCATATGCCTATTAACCCTTGTCTGACTTAGTTTTTAAATTTAGTTAGTAGGGATCTTTAAATTGTATTTCTTGTTGTATATTTGATTTCTTAGTTGTTCTAGACATGCGCTCCGTTCTCATCAGCAACCTCATTTTATTTCCTGCAAATAATTGGTCTGCCTGGGTCTTTGTGTATGACAAGGACAAGAATAGTACCAATGTCTCACAGAGAGCATGTCGTGGAAGGCGGCTAACTGTGTCACATGGTATAACACCGACCATGGTTGGGTGGTTTGTTTGGAGCAATATAGTTAGCGCCTAACAGGCTGCGGGTCTACTTTGCTCTGGTATGTGAGTCTATTAAAATGAACTCGCACATCGGTTAACCACCTAACGCAGCGGAGTATAAAGCTGCTTAGGCCTAGCCCGCCAAGCAGGAAATCCTTCTCCCGGCTATATCCGGCTCATACCAGGGGTGGGACCTGCACATGGGCATCTGCCCCTGTAGAAGTTCAGGTCGACTAAGAACTAAGAAGTATTGGTCTGATTGTTTAACCATGACTCGCATTCATTAAGCATACTGGTACAGCATAATTGCAAGACTTTCTCTTTCAGTTCCATTGCCAGAGACTTGTTTGTTATAGTATGTTTCTTATTTTCTGGAAACATGCCTTAGGTAAGACCATGCACTTTGCTTCTTATAAATTAATTCCATCTTCTATTACGATGGCCCTATGTAAATTTTTGTTGCAGATTGTTTTAATAACGGTTCTTCTGCCTTAATCCCTCATTGATTCAATGTCGTTTCTTTATGTTATTAGCTTTGTTTATGAAGATACCTACACTCGATCAATTTCACTAAACAAAATATGCAGTTAAGTTATGTAAACGAAAAAGAAGTGCAAATCGACAATTTTATTAAGGAAATAAAAATCTTAAAGACATTCCCTCTATTTCCACTCCCCTCCCCCTTTCCCGCCTCTCTCTTTGTGTCTCTATTTTATCCATAAAGGTGTTTTACGCAGAAAAGCATTTGTGCACACATACACATCGAAACACAAATACATAACAAATCATAAAAATGCCTACCATAATAACTAGCCTATTTTGGGAACCATTGTAGGACTAATGACCACAAACTTAACAGTACCTAAAAGAAAACAAACCTCTCTGTATTTCCACGTTGGGCCTGATGGAATACATTCGTTCCTGATTTTAATTTTGCCGTTTGATAAACAGATGTGCCCGTCATCCTGTTTTATCTGACCGTCTTCACTGATGTGCCAGAACTGGTTATAACCAAGACCGTGGCACGGATAAAGCTGCGGAGCCGTTTGCTTGGCTTCTGATCCACCCATACTGTCTATACATCGAGGAGAAGTAATACTGCGAATCTGGTAGTGACAAGAACAAAGTGATGTAGTATTGAATCCAAATGTGTTCTTGGATTTGGAACTTGACAGCAACGATAAACGTGAAAGTTATGGTAATGTTGTATACTGGGTGTGTAATATACTGGATATGTGATATTCTGGGTATGTGATATGCTGCGTTTGATATACTTGATGTGGGATAAACTAGGTGTATGATATATTGGGTGTGATATACTTGATGTGGGATATCCTGGGTGTGTGATATACTTGATGTTGGGTATACTGGGTGTGTGATATACTGTGTGTGTTATACTTGATGTGGGATATACTAGGTGTGTGATATACTTGATGTGAGATATACTGGATATGTAATTTACTTGATGTGGGATATACTAGGTGTGTGAGTGATATACTGTGTGTGAGTGATATACTGGGTGTGTGATATACTTGATATGTGAGATACTGGGTGTGATATACTGAGTTTGATATACTTGATTTAAGATACACTTGATGTGTGATATACTTGATGTGGGATATACTGTGTATGTGATATATAATGTGTGAAATACTATTGAGTGATATTCTGAAGGAGTATTATGCTTTGGGTGTTATATGCTGGGTGAGATATATACTCTGTGTGTAAATTACTGGGAATGATATACTGGAAATGATATACTTGGTGTGTTATATACTGTGTGTGTGAATTACTGGGAATAATATACTGGGTGTGAAATACTGGGAATGATATACCTGGTGTGATATACTGGGGGTGGGATAAATTGTGTATGATAATCTGCGGGTGAGATATACTGGATGGTGAATATACTCGGTGTTGGATATACTAGGTGTATGATATATTGGATGTGTGGTATACTGGGTTTATGATATGTATACTGATAGTGCATAAATTCTGTGGCATTTCATAAGTAACATTATAGAATAGTATGCACTTGATTAGTGGATGCTAACATACGAGTTGTACTATAATCTATCAATAACAAAACAATCGGAAGGGTACAGAAATAAACAA
The DNA here is from genome assembly GCA_036924085.1 of Ariolimax columbianus. Classification (NCBI taxonomy): domain Eukaryota; kingdom Metazoa; phylum Mollusca; class Gastropoda; order Stylommatophora; family Arionidae; genus Ariolimax; species Ariolimax columbianus. Next base: position 119,704,212 of record JAVGWX010000003.1, read on the forward strand.
GAAATCGGTAGATAGATGAATGAGATGCAAATCATTGACAATACTGAAAATTATTGAATTGAAGTAGTGTGAAAATAAAAATAAGAAATATAATAATCAATGTTGAAATAGCTGTTGTCCATCCATTTATATCGCTGTCTTCCTCTTGCATGTCTTTCCTTAAACTTTTCTACCAGTACGATTTTAAGCAATTTGTTATGTCTTATAAAATGGTCAAATTATCTTCTTTCTGACTTAAATTTCGTTAATGAGTTGCCCTTTCTCCAAGACCGGCATATCTGTTCTATTTTCTTGAATTCAGTACTATTATTGGACGTGTACGTCGCGTGTTGTTCAGCGCAACAGATTAACCAAATGGATGCCTTCTTTATCACCCCAAAGAGCTTATATTACAATTAATGACTAAATTATAAAACTAATATTTGAATAGTTAGTCAAATTGTAACAATTCGTTAAAAATAAATGTAGTTTCAAAGTCCAGGTTCGATGTTATTTTTATTTGAATGAACAGTCCAAACAGAACAGCCAATGATGTGTTTGTTTCAAATATTTGGGACAAGCAGAGGAGAGAGAGGAATATGGGGGCGTGGATGGATTGTTATTGCTAATGGCTGCTTGCCTCTGCCGTCACTACCAAGGGCGAATAGTAAGTTGTTTTTGTTACTACTTGTAGAAGAAAAAAACCTTCGCTATCTCACCTTGGTCAAGAAGCAAGTATCCAAACTGTTCCTAGACATAGAAATACAGAAGAAGTGCCTCAGTTGTCGGAGTAAATCAAATATAAAACAAGGGGACGGCGTGGCCTAGTGGTTAAGTGGCACGGCTCACAACCAGAAGGTGCTGGGTTCGATCCCCATCACAGCACCGGCCGTTACCCCGGGGAAGCAAACCCTTATAAAATGCAGGAGGAAGCAGACCCTTACATAAAATGCATGCTGAAGTCGGATGCACTGGGTCGACAGGCGCAAAATAAAAACCACAGTGTAACGCACGCCCGCCTTGGGGAATAGAGAAATAAGGCGAACGCAAAAAACAAACAAAAACAACAACAAAATATAAAAAATTTAAACACAGTGTGAAATTTTAACTCTCCGATCAGTTTATTTCACAGTCTCTAAACACGTGTAAAGATATTGATATCACGTATCGTAAATATTACACGCTCTTAACACGTGTAAAAATATTGACATTTGAATTTAAAATATCATATAAAGACGTTTTGAGCATGGGACCGGCTACCCCATCTCCTGTAGAAACCATAAGCCCCAATATCAAGAAACAATTACCTCTACATCCCATGTTAGAGGAGTAGCAACTAAGTCAAGTCAAGGAAAAGATAGTAAGAAGGTGAAGTAGAAGAACGTACAAAATATAATCCATCAGAACTTTGGAGATTATAAAAACCTGCTAACTAATGCAACAATACGAAGAAGGCTCCAATGGGTGCGATCATGTGTCAAGATCAAACGGGCTACCCAGCATCCTACTGGTGGGATCAGTTACAGGAACAAGAAAACGATGGAGACCCAAGATGCACTGGACAGATATTTGTCCGTAATGGCTGGATGGAATAGTGAAAGAGATAGTTACACTGTCGATGAACATTCTGCGGTGAAAACAGACAATTATTTATTTAGTAAGTGCGATGGTCTAAAAACATTCTAGGTTATTGTAAAGAAAATAAAGAAGATGAAGAAGAAGAAGAAGAAGAAGAAGAAGAAGAAGTGGAAGAAGAAGAAGTACAAGAAGAAGAGGAAGAAACGAAGAACAAAAAGAAGAAGAAGAAAAACAACAAAAGACTAGAGGAAATTTAGGTAAAATAAGAAGAAAAAAATGTGAAGATGGAAGAGAAGTTGGATAATTAAAGTACAAAAACAGATCTAAGAGAATTAGAGGCGTATGATTAAGAGAAAATGCGGACCAAACACGTCATTGTCGTAAGTGTACTCACCTCTCCAGCATACTTAACGTTGGAGGGCATTTCAGCTTCGGGATACACGTTTTGTAAGTACCACTCGAAACTCTTACAGTTCAGGCGCTCGCGGAGCTTCTTCCTCTCAGTCACATCCCCGTAGTCGTCCTTGAATTTCACAATAATTATTGGTCAAGGGATAGTGTAGAGAAAACAGACTAAGTGCGGGAGAGAGAGGGGGAGAGAGAGAGAGAGAGAGAGAGAGAGAGAGAGAGATAATATATTTGTGTGTGTGAGTGTTAGTGCGAGTGTGATTGGCAGAGAAATAAATAAATAGACAGCAGAGCATTAGTTCCATACCAAGAAATATGTCATTCTGAATTTATAATTATCCTTCTATTGCGCATTGCATCAGGTTTTTTGTCACACTTTTTTCTCAATTTTCATATATTTTCAATCTCATTATCACCCTTTTGATTTCCTTTATTTTAAATGTCATAGATTAAAACGTGTTCCCCTTTCCGTTTGCACTAATCAGGTTTTTTTTTAATTCTTAAGAAAAACATGCAAGAACAGAAAAGAATCCATATGTTCCATATTAATTTTGTTTCCTTCCTTTGAAGAAAATAAGTTACAATTCTTGTACCAGATTGACCACATCTGTGTCAGTCAAGCGGTCAGAAGTATATTACAATATCTAAGAGTAAAGATAAGTTCAGGCATAAAATCAGACTACCACATGTTGTTAGGATCTTGCAGCTCAAAGTACAAAAAAGGCGACGTACAGATATAACGAACACCTTTTACAAGGTCAGGAAAGGAAGATATAATGTAGCAATGGGGTTAGCACGTTCGTAATTTACAACAAATCATTATATAAACAACCAACAGTAAAAGCACAGAGTTTTGCTCACGCTTCCTTTAAGAAGTCATCTGCAATGTCGATTTTATGTTTGGTAAGAGGGTGGAAAACATTAATAACAGAAGCAGAAAACAATTTCAATGTTAAGTGCCTGTTCTATATTAGTGCACATGATCGCTATTCAGATATTATACTTTTCAGATATGTACAGACCAGTGAGAGAAATACGAAAAAAATACATGAAAACTTGCCTTGGTGAAGAGTATCCTCTCGTAAAAATAATTTTTATAATCATCCATCCAAACTTCTGCAACACGTATATAATTTTTGCTGCCGATGCTGTGCGTCCATTTAATAGGATTGTCGCTTCGAAAGATGTGACCAATATGAGAGCAAGGGATCAGTTCCACACTGCCGCCACACATCCACGCCTGAAATATATTATATAATCATAATGTGTACCCGGCATTGGTAGCGTGAGCCGAGTAGTACACGGGTCAAAAGTTAGAGCCACTGTAAGCATGCAGTAAACGGGGACAAAAGAAGATGCTGCCTGTGCTAGCAACCTCATTATGTAAAACCATTGCTATTTAAAAGCACCTCTGCAGAAATCTCGGATTCAGGCTTAGTGTAAAGAAACATCTGCAGTGGTAATCCTATGATTCACTTGGAACGAAAAAACGAATCAAGATTAGTAGTGTTAACATGGTGAATAGTAAACCTTTGAATGGGTATACATCACTTAACTGTACTGTGTCAGGTGATATCACTTAACTGCACTGTGTCAGGTGACATCACTTAACTGTATTGTGTCCGGTGACATCACATATCATATCTATCCATGTAAACTATGAAAGCTATGAACAAGTTTATTCCAATTTCTGGTCTGCCAGTGGGACGTATAAACATAAAATATACAACACTTGGCTTATCATGGAATGTACAAACATAAACAGTATGAATGGTCTTACTTACCAAGGAATACACAAACCATAACAATTGTCTTACTTACCATGAAATGTACAAACACAAAACATACACAATATGACTTACTGAAAATATTCATGCTGGTCTAACTCTGAATACAGGGCTGAAGTATTCGCTCTCCACCTATTCCTTTTTCGTCTCTTCTTATTAAGCTATGTCTATGGAACTTCAGCTATCCTTGCTAATATTTTCATATATTTATAATCTGATGTTTTGTCCTCTCCTCTATTTTCAAACCCTCCTTGATGTTGTTCAGCACATGCATGGTTGTATTATTATTATTTTTTTTTTTTTTTTTCCGTTCGCCTTATTTTTGTAATCCCCAAGGCGGTGTGCGTTGCACTGTGCTTTTATTTTGCGCCTATCGGCCCAATGCATCCGACTTCAGCATGCATTTTATGTAAGGGTCTGCTTCCTCTTGCATTTTCTAAGGGTTTGCTTCCCCGGGGTAACGGCCGGTGCTGTGATGGGGATCGAACCCAGCACCTTCGGATTGTGAGCCGTGCCACTTAACCACTAGGCCACGCCGTCCCCGCATGGTTGTATTTAAAATACATTCTGCCAATCTTGTCTTTCCCTTATTAACCCCCATTGGTTACTGGTGACTGAGATATGTGCGTATTATTATATCAGGTCAGGTCATTCAGTAACCGGTGAGGACGCTGGGGCACACATGAAGACACGCCCATAACCCAACGCAACCCCTCTCTGTAAGCCGTGGCTGTCTGTGCCTCCTTTGGTCGGAGATTGGTCTATTATTTTATGTTGTCCTCCCACCTCTTTTTGGGACTACCACTTCCTCGTCAGCCTTGTTATTATATCTGCTGATTTATTCTTTATACAGCATGTAACTTTTGAATATAAACTTATGATATCTACATAACTGGCTTTGAAAATGGTATGAAATCCAAAATAGGCCTACACGAAACTAACAAATTGTGTTATAAATTATGGCTTTCATTTTTTTGGATGAATTCAACGATTAATTGTTAACAGTTTTAATCGATTAGAAAACGCCATTAATTATTATGTTTTGGTTCTTTTACTGTGTAAAACCATCTCCTTAAAGTAATTTAAGAAGCTCTCGAAGAGATACTAAAAAAAAAACAATCAAATTTGGTCGATAAAGACGTAAATATAGATGGCGAGAGGCCAACACATTAATGATTTGCAGACGACATTGTGCTCATTGTGGCCACCAATCCTTGAACGGTCCAATTTGGGATTAGCATAAATGCTGGTCTTCTTAATAAAAATAAAACACAATGTCTGAGAAATCCTTTGCACCTAAAGCAGAAAATCAAGCTGGACATGAAACCATACAGGATATCAGCGTCTTCTTCTACCTGGACCAGAAATAAATTTCGCTCATATTGATTAGCGAGATCTCTAGGCGGAAAACAGCAGTTTGGTATTGCTACAATTGCATAGAATTATACTTGTATGCGCCCTAAAAAGGTAGTTAAGTGACGGGTTGTCGTAGCTTTCCTCATATCCCGAGCGTGCTGACGAGGGAGGACCGGGGTCTTCCAAGCGTTTGTGCTATACTTGGACTCATCTGCGTGTCGCTCACTACTATGGGGATCACGTCGATCCTTCACCTTATTAACCAGTCTGCCATGAAAACAGCCCTTTTCCAGCGGGGGCTGCGATGAAAGCTGAGGTGAGGGTCTTTTCCAGTATGTTTTGCCTGACCCTGACTAACATGTCTGATCAGTATTTTTTGTCTGACCAGACTTTAGTCGTCCTCCCCGTCTTTTGGGTATACACGTTCACGTAGCCGTCTACATATGCGGTGGTGGAATGGTTTGACAAAAGATCTAGTACATATGCGGTGGTGGAATAGTTTGACAAAAGATTTAGTACATATGGGGCGTTGGAATGGTTTGACAAAAGATCTAGTACATATGCGGTGGGGGAATGGTTTGACAAACGATCTAGGTCTACACCAGTTAACGGAGACGTTAATCAGGTTAATCTCAAAATAATGACCAGTACGTCTCGTCGGAGCCAGGCACAATATACTGACCAAGGCCATTATCTCACTACCATGAAGCGTTCCCTGGAAACAGGTTGTTTTCAAGGCTGCCTTACTGACGAGATATGGATGTACGCAGTTGTAAGCCTCACGCAGATAAAGCCAAGCAAAGCATAACCACCTGAAGGACCGCTGTCCACCCTCATCAGCACCCTCGGGATATGAGGAAAGATAATACAACCCGCTACTGAACGCCCTTTTCAGGATGCACAAAAGAGTAAACTTATTCATTGATGGCATTAAATAACAAAATAGGTCTACACTGAAACAGCACAGCACATGGACAGGATGCATACAAAATGTTGTTGGCCTCTTCGCATTCGGCAAACATGCTGGATTGACACCGAAGATAATGTAATGTAATGCAACGGGCTAAAAATAATATCGTTTCTTGTTCTTGCTATGACTCTGTTTTAAAAAATTAATACGTAAATCATTCTGGTCGCTCGACTACTATTTTATAAGATTCAGGTTTGTAATCGGTGCAGCGAATGGTCTTGCGAAATACAAATGACAGCATATCCTGTTGACATTTTTAATATTATATCACAAATTCTCAGTAAATGTGAATTTAAGAATAAAATAAGTTCAACAGACTATGTGGGCTTATGGAATGTACACTGTCAAATGTCCTTGCCAGGTTCATCAACATGTGACCATGTCATGCACTCCTGAGGATACTACACGACAAGTCATTAACATTCCTTGTCCGATCCAACTAACTTAGTGGAGTTGGGCTCAAAAGAGCAGACGAGACAACGAATAGGCCGCTTCCTTTTCTCGCTGTTATTCTTTCCAAAGAGTTCGTCAGAAGAGAAGAAATATGAGTCTGTTGTAGGTTTCTCACCTTGAACGAAAGCTCCATGTTCTCGCCTCCCCAGTATTCCAGGCCAGGATCGTAAGTGCCCAATCTTTCAAAGAACTCCCGGCTGATGGCAAAAAGCCCACCTGGCATTGTAGGTGATCTGTAATTGTTAACATAACCGTGATCAATCTATCTATCGTATCAATTATATATATCGTATCAATTATATATATCGTATTTATCTTATCTATCGTATCTATCTATCTATCTATCTATATATCTATATATCTATATATCTATCTATCTATCTATATCTATCAATCAACCTATCTATATGTCTATGTCTCTCTATATCTATATATTTATATTTATATATATATATATATATATATATATATATATATATGTCTGTCTGTATGTCTGTTTGTCTGTCTGTCTATCTACCTATCTGTCATTCTGTATATATGTATGTATGTATATTTATCTACCTATCCACCCGTCTACCTATCCGTCCATCCATCCATCCATCTTCCTATCCATCCATTCATCTTCCTATCCATTCATCCATCCATCTACCTATCCATCCATTCATCTACCTATCCATCCATCCACCTACCTATCCATCCATCTACCTATCCATCTACATATCCATCCATCCATCTACCTATCCATCCATCCATCTATCCATCCATCCATCCATCCATCTACCTATCCATCCATCCACCCACCCACCCATCCGACCTACCCACCCATCCACCCGGCCCCACCCCCCCCGCCCCACCCCACACCGGCCGCCCCGCCCCGATCCCCCGACCCATCTATCTATTTATATATCTATATATCTATATATCTTTCTATCTTTTTTATGTATCAACAATATTGAATATGTTCTTTATATGTCACCCGAATGATACATAGGAAGTAATGAATACGGCCAGTATAACCTTCTATGCCAGTAGTTAAAGGTATATAGTCTGAAGAGTCGTGTGCATGAACAATTATCATCTAAAACAAACATCTGAACGGTCAGGCTGTTACCCGCTGTGGAGAAATAAATGATCAAGATAATTAAATTACGATTAAATAGTTGCCTGCACGAAAATAAATAACAGATGACCCCTCCGTCATGTAAACACACCACATGCAAATCATCTGTTTGTAAACACACGAGTGCAAGCAAATAACAGACCTCCACATCCACTCGGGCATAGAAGAAGGGGAACTAACTGGAGTGATACGAGAAGTAATCAAATTATCAAATAAATTATCTCCTTCCACATCGTGATTGTTCAGGTTTCCGTCGATAATCAAGCCGGTTGTGCTCAAGTAGAAACATAAATAACCTGGCCTGTAAACTAGCTATTAGCAGCTTCATTAATAAATTATGAGGATTATGTAATAAGGTACAATAAAATAAATGGCATAATAATATAACTATGTGACTTGCCACTGGGGTGGGGCGGCACGAGACGAGGGAGTGAGGATAAAAAGTAGCGCAGTTAATCCTTACTAAAAATAACGCTAGAAAAATACATTATACCATCATCGTCTACGATGGACGGCGGCCTTGGCCTTTGCCTAGTAATATAAATAAGCAACTCCGTGGATTATTGGATTACTGGACGATATGTTCTTCAGCGGCGGTTACGCCGTTGCGGGTCTCAACTTCAGTTCCAAGTGTCTCTGTCTTGGGCCACGGTGGACCAGTCGATAATGAGTCGCCCATCTGTGGGATCGTGAATGTTGTTGCGGGATGCAAGGGAGTCGGACCAACGTGATGGTGGTCGTCCCCGTGGTCGATTTTGTCTCTGGGGTACCATATTGATGTCGCTGTGCTCCAACGACCGTCCATTCTTCGCAGTAAGTGTGACCCACATAGCGATGTTTCATCTTGTCTGCAAAATAACCATCTTCCACCAGGGACAACTGACGTATATCCGAGTTATGAAGACCGTTCCGAGTTTTAACTCATATCTCCTTCGGCAGTGTCCATCTTTCCGCCGCATATCATATTGTGTAGTTGATATTTAGATTTTGAGACAGTAGAAATAATAATAAATTAACTTCAAAAAAATCAAATATTTTATTGCAGTTTAACATCTTGAAATATATTTCACAGATGCGCTTTCAAATAGCGGCATAGCAAAGTGGACTTGACACCACCCACTACTCAGGCATGCACATGTTCAGACATCAAGGTGGACACCTATGGGAAGTAAACCGATTACATTGAGGGTGATGAAGTCGGACGCACTGTACCGTAAGGCACACAATAAAGTACAGTGCATTTTGTCTTGGGAAACAAAACAGACGAAACAATACCAGGTCAGGTTAAATCAGGTCATCCCGTAACCAGTGAGGTCGTTGGGGCACACATGAAGACATCCTCACAACACTACGCCACCCTTCTCTGTCAGCGGCCTCTGCCTGTGCCTCTTCTGGTCGGAGATTGGTCCGTTCTTTTATGTTGTCCTCCCACCTCTTTTTTGGGACGGCCTTTTCATAATTTCATAACAATACCGCATTTTCATAATTTTAGAACATAAACTATACTTTAAATGATGGGAGGAAGGCTAACGTCTGGCCAGGCACAACATACTGGCCAAGACCCTCACCTCGGCTTTCTAGTAGCCCTCCCTGGGAACGGGCTGTTGTCATGGTAACCAGGATGGCACGGTGAAGGATCGTGATCCCCGATGTAGTGAGCAAAACTGAATTAAAGTCAAGCATAGCACAACGGACTGGAGGACACCGGTTCACCTTCATCAGCACGCTCGGAATGTGAGGAAAACTACTGCAACCCGCACATAACGTTCTCTTCGTGGTGCACAGATGAGTCAACCTACTCATTGTGGGCATTGGAAACAACGAAACAACAAACATGCTTTAGACGAAATAATAGAAGCGTATTCCAACCTTATAGGATCTGCTGCAGTTTGTCTCCTGACCATCTCGCGCCTTGGAACCGTTTGCCACACAAAATTTAGATCTTTAAACGAGAAAGCCCCATTTTGATCGACATTTGTATTGCCACTTGTCTGGAACTCTTTATCGTTGATGACTTCAATGCTGGGAAAGACAACTCTGGTGTGGTCTTCGTTGATGCGAGAAATGAGAGGCTCAACCCAACCTTAAAAATATACACGCATCGTTATGTGACAATGGTTGCTGGACTGACAACACAGAAACATTGCAATGGTTTGACAACAATTGAAAGAATGATTGTGTGTCTTCTTTTTTCTTCAATGAAATATAGGTACAACTCATCAAAATGTATATTGTATGAACAGACAATGCTCTCAATATAGGAATTAAGTGAAATAGTAAATTGTTTAATAGAAGGGAGTATGTATAAGCTACCAGAAAATGCAATACGGATATTAAGATCAATGAAGAACAAACATGTATCAATAAAAGTTGAGGATAACCAAGCCATCATTGAAGGAACAGAGAAACCATTGAACAATCTATTTTCTAAGACAAATTATACAGCTAAGCCATAATGAAGATAAATTCTAGTAAAACAAACACGATGGTAATAGACAAACAAATCCAAAGAATAAATATTAGAATCGAGGGATAGAACATTGAACACATACATAGGTTTTCATATTTGAGTAAAATTGTTACCCTTTACGAAATTGACATCAAAACTATGATAGAAGTGAGAAAAAAAACGTCTAACAATTAAGTAATATCAGTGGTAAGGAAGATTAACGTCTGGTCATGCAAAATATACTGATCAGACATGTTAGTCAGGGTCAGGCAAAATATACTGATCAGACATGTTGGTCAGGGTCAGGCAAAATACACCGATCAGACCTGTTAGTCAAGATCAGGCAAAATATACTGATCAGACATATCAGTCAGGGTCAGGCAAAATATATTGATCAGACATGTTAATCTGGGTCAGGCAAAACATGCTGCCCAAGAACCTCACCTTGGCTTCTTCGTGGCCCTTCCTGCAAACGGACTGTTGTCATGACAACCTGGATAGCAAGGTGAGGGATCGACGTAGTAGTGAGCGGCACGTAGGTAAAGCTAAGCATAGCGCAACCGCCTGGAGAACTCTGACCCACCTTCATTAGATGCGAGGAAAGCTACTGCAACACGCCTCTTAACGTCCTTTTCAGGGCCCACAAAAGAGTAAACCTACTTATTGTGGGCATTCAAAACAACAAGTAATATCAGGACTGAGATGCGGACACGAATAATCATTTACACATCTGACCCGCAGCAATGTACGACTATGAAACAGGGACTAAACAAAATGGATGTAAAGACCTTAAAAGCCTTTGAAATGTAGTGCTATCGCAGAATGCAAAAACAGATAGACAGAAAACAAGTCAAACGAGTAAGTGAAACGTCTCACATCCAGAAGGTGCTGGGTTCGATCCCAATCACAGCACCGGCTGTTACCCCGGGGAAGCAAACCCTTAGAAAATGCAGGAGGAAGCAGGCCCTTGCATAAAATGCATGCTGAAGTTGGATGCACTAGGCCAACAGGAGCAAAATAAAAACCACAGTGCAACGCACACAGCCTTGGGGGTTAGAGAAATAAGGAGACCACAGAAAACAAAATACAAAACAAAAAACGAGCAAATACGTAAAGAGATAGGGATACGTGGGCAATTAATGAGAAGCGGGCGAAAAGGTAGATTGACTTGGCTTGATCGCAATATGAGACTTGCACAATATGAGACATGGAGGCCTACTTGTGTAAACACTGAAAAACAAAATTCGGGGGAAAAGAAGACGAGGGCGTATAAGAAACAGTTACCTCAAACAGGTGTTCAAGAACATCAGGCTACGGACTTATACTTAGCTAAAGAGATTTGCTGAAGACATATTAGTTCTTTAAGACAGTATCAAGGTATCACCAAATGAAGCTACTTTGTAGAAGGTATTGTGGTTTATTCAAATCTACATGTTATATTTGTTTGTACTGCCCCTGTGTAGGTCCCAGCTCTGGTATGTTTATGCTGGATGTAGCCGGGTAGAGGATTTTCTGCTTAGCGGGCCAGGATCTAGCAGCTTACTACTCTGCTGCATTGGGACAAGTGCCACAGAAGGTGGTTAACCGATGTGCGAGTTCATCTAAATAGACTTAAACACTAGAGCAAAGTAGACCCGAAGCCTGTTAGGCGCCATCTATGCTGCTCTTAACAAACCACCTACCTTGGCCGGTATTATGCCATGTCACATATTTAGTCGCCTTTTACAACATGGTCTCTGTGGGGCTGTTGTGCTATTCTTGTGTTTGTCGTACACTCTGGACAGTTTGCATTATTGATCCTATAATGGCATTTAGAATCGTTCTATTCTGACTAAAAATCCGTTCGAAGAGCAGTTATGGTCTCTTAACAACTGCCTGTTACGCGACGTGTAATTACCCTGTGTCATTTCATTTACCTGAAATTTTACTGAAGGCAAATGTTGAATTTACTAACCTGGAAAGCACTCGATGTGTGAATCTAGAAATACCACTACAGGTGCTGAAGACACGTAATATCCCAACAACCGAGCACGGGTGAGTCCTTGTCGCTTGGTTGCACGAACTATGTGCACTTTGAAATAATAATTAAAGTATTTCTCCAGGGGATCTTTCAGATGATCTAAAAACCAATACAAAACATATTAGATTATTTATAAATCAAGAGGCATCGTCTCGCGTGGTTCACTAGTCCCCCTACTAGGGAGGAAAGATTTGAACCACCGTATCTGGGAGAATGTTAAAAAACGACTTTAATTAAGAGGGTTGTGCGTGGGGCTGGTAATCTCATCGTGTAAATCTAGTTGCTGCAGAAACCCCCACTGCATTGTCGGTACAAGGTCATGTCTCACAAACTTGCTGTAAAATGTCATCTATAGTGATGACAGTATGCGGACTGGACAAGAACATGAATAACAGATGTAATCCTTAGTTTCGTCTATAATTGAGACTAATTAAAGTAACCAGAGAGAAATATATTGTTAAACTGTTGGTATCACTCAAAGCAAGATTCTCATTAAAAAATATTACAATAAAGTATCCCATTAGGGAAATTTGGTTTGAATCATGTCAATGCTTTATCGGAGATTAAGCAGCTCAAGAGCTTATGGACACGGTTGACATGTTTTTCTCGTGCGCTCGGATGGTTAACCTGAACCACAGAAATCTATCATACTGATGATGTTGATGATTATTATTACAGAAATCCATACACACATACGTTGTTGTTGTCGTGGAAGTCACTCGTACTTTATTTAAAGTAACTCATGGAGACCTTTCTTTTGTAGCGGGTTACAGTGGCTCTACTTACATCCCGAAGCATACTTGTAAAGGTGGTGCTGGGTTCTCTGAGTTATAATGCAATGCGTGGCTTCTCAGCAATCTCACTACTATGGGGATTAAAGTGTCGATCCCCATCTCGTTGACCAGACTGCCCTGACACAGCCTGTATCCAGATAGCACGATCACGGACGTGAGGCGAGGTCTTGATCACTATGTTTCACATGACCCTGATTACTCATCTCTCTCAGTTTGATCACTATGTTTCACATGACCCTGATTACACATCTCTCTCATCTTGATCACCATGCCTCACATTACCCTGATTACTCATCTCTCACACCTCGATCACTATGTTTCACATTACCCTGATTACTCATCTCTCTCACCTCGATCACTATGTTTCACATTACCCTGATTACTCATCTCTCTCACCTCGATCACTATGTTTCACATTACCGTAATTGTTCTGAGTTCCCTAAACCCTCCTAAGTAATATCACGTGCTTGAAATGTGTACAAAACTGTTTTATATGTAATATAGTAATATCTTACTAAACAATACTATTCTCATAACTGCATAGTCGTTTCTTTTAGTTAAGTAACATGGATCAAGACGCTGAGCAGCGTATGAGCTGCAGCTAGCGTCAGGGCCAGCGAACCAGAGCTGCCAAGACCCTTCTACACCTCCACGCGGTGATCATGGATAATAGGCTGCAACAGAGCAGACTAGCTAAGGAGAAGGGGACGAAGAAAGAAGGCTAACCCGGTACCCAAAACATGGCTGCTGAAGTCGGAAGTGTCGAACCGAAAGGTGTAAATATCGCAGTCAAGCTGTAAACTACGACACAACGCATTCCGTTCTTTGGACTACATGCTGCTACTTGTAAAGCCTTTTTTAGGGCTTGGTAGTGGGGGATTGAGAACGAACGATGCCAAGTCAAGTCAAATACGTAACAATAGCGTTGGACTCTTTTTTTTAAAGTATCCAAAACAGTGATTGCACTCCAAACTGACATGTCTGGAAAGACGATTGCGTAGTGTTGTGCATGGGCCAGGCAAACTCATCATGTAAAACAAATTGTCACAGTAACAACTTTTACAGAATACGTTTTTTCTAACAGAAAAGTCAAGTTTAACATTGAAATTTTAAAATGATCACATAAAACGATATTGCCCTTTAAAATATTGTATTTATAGTAAATCCGGGGAAAAAAATAATTTGGCATCAGGTTGTGTAACAGGATATAAAACAAATTTAGAAGAAATACATAATAATTATATTCAATTTATAATGGAACAAGAAGTTAAAAATATATATTTTCTCAGAACTAGGTAGCCTGATATGGCGCTATACAAATGTGGAGGGATATGTTTATTTTATTTTCTTTACTTTGTTTTTATTCCTTCTTCTCATCTTAATTTTTATTTATTTATTTTTCTCATATTTATTATGTTTTTATTCATTCTTGTCATATTTAATTTTGATTAATGCTTTGTCATCTTTATAGTTTATATTCATTCTTCTCATCTTTAATTGTGTATTCATTTTCCTCATATTGTTTATTCATTCTTGCCATCTTTATTGTTTTCATTAATTCGTTTCATCTTTATTGTTTTTATTCAGTCTTGTTATGTTTTTTCCTATTCATTCGTCTCGTGCTTATTTTTTTTTCATTTTTCGTTTTTATTATCTTTTGGTTTTTATTTATTCCTCTCATTTCTTTTGCAATTATTCATTCTTCTCGTCTTTATTTTGCACTTTAAAAATTATGTTCACACATTGTAGCACATGTTTTGTGATTTTATAACCTGTTTCTGTGCTTTTTGATAGATCCTTTTTCACAACATGAGAACAATGTGATGAGCTATCAAATTCATTCATAGGACCAATTGACAGGGCTGTAAAACGAGATATATGAGGGATTACAATAAATACTTACACTATTTTAAATTTAAAAAAGGTAAGAAATTACAACTTGACATAAGAACAAAGAATGACGTGTATCGATCGTTTCTACGTAAATTTTCTGTTATCTATAAAATATAATGTTATGCAGTGGCAAATAAAGTTGGGGCTTCTCTATTATCAAATCCTTAACACGTTCTACAAGAATGCCCACTCTATAGTGAAATTAGAGGCCAGACCTGGCCAGGAGGTACATAGCTGAAACTATAGCTGTGGGACAACCGCTCCTACCTAGTGAAGACTACAGCCTTCATCACGGCGACTGGCCTGCAGGTATAGCATGACCAAAGATCGTGAACGTAAAGAAAATGCTGTGTTGGTTTGCCGAGTGATTGGTAAAGGTCTATCCAGGGTGAAGCATCAGTACACGTATGGTGCCTTTCTAATGCAAAACTCCATTTGAACCGTGTTTGAATTTTAGCCACTGTTGCTATTTCCTGCAATCTCTCATATTTTTTACTTTACCTTTCGTGGAGTAATCATCCACAAGAATGACTTCCCTGAGAATGTGTTTGGGTGTCCTCGAAAGAATACTGTGGACAGATCTCAGGAGAACTGTCCACGCCTCGTTGTGGAAGATGATTATGACACTAACATCATTGAAATTCTTGCTGTACGTCTTAGCTTGTTCTTTGCATCTGTAAATATGTAGACGTCTTGGTTATTCATTTCAAATATATGTGTGTGCTTGCGGCGCGTTCATGTGCGTGTGTGTGCGCGCGCGCGGGCGATGCAGTCATCAAAATAAAAAAGCAAACTAGATGCAGTTTACTTCTCTCATCGAAAAGGCAAGAGAACACATTTTCTTGTAAATACAAAGACACTGTTTGTGCATATTGTTTGGTTTAACAGACATTTTTGATGGCAGACATACGCAGTCAGCGTATGGGAGTGTGCTGGTAACATCATTAGCATGCAACATTCTAACTGGTGTTGGCGTTAATAGATACTAATGCCTTCTAATCCACCGTATTACCATTTATTTGTACTTTTCTGCATTAAACGATGGTTTACGGGTACCTGAGAGAATGAGGACTGAGACCACAAACAACGAGCTAATGGAACAATTAGCATCAGAACTTTCGTCATTTTTTTAGAGAAAGACAGAGAGAAGGAGAGAGAGAAGTAGAGAGAGAGACTGAGCACCTATGGGTCTGCCAGAATTGATTTGATGCCGAATATGGATAGCACAACATGGTTCACATAAAGGCACCCAGTTCTGTAAGCTCAGGATTAGTCTCCGTATCTGGCTGTCATCTGCGGCCGCATTCAGCTCAGCATAAGTCTTCACCGCCACGTCTCTGCATGCTTGTTACAAGGGGTATTTCTTTCCTCTCTTTCACCGTGTTCTGTCTTTTAATGTATTCTTCGCTGAGCCCTCATGACGTAAGTTGTAGCCTAGTCAGACAGGTCCTTGAATTTGTTTACTTCAACAACATTTGCAACATCGGTGAATGATTTTAATACATTGCCACAGGAAGTAGTGGAGGCAGGAACAATTGAAGCGTTTAAGAGTGGATTGGATGCACATAGCTTTTAGAGAAAGGAAATGTAAAAGAAACTGGCTGTTTACAGACTCTGCAGAGTCTTCTAAACCAGTATAAAACCGTTAAGTTAAGTATTTCGTTGGATTTTCTCCCTGTCTAGCTAAGTTTATTCATCGATCGGCAACATCCCATCTCGAAAGCCACCAAGTATGTCTTCTCTCTTGTATTTATAGTCCCTGTTTCAAAACCGCAAAACAAAGCAAACCAGACATATGTTATCTGGATTATTTTCCGTAGTGTCACATAAATGCTATCTGATATATGGACGCTCTGTTTCTCTCTAACAGTCTTCTGTGTCAACGCCATCCTAGTTCGTGTGTCCTTTTGTCATCGTACATCTTCTGTTATCGTTTTACCCAGGTATGGAAATTGATATACTTGCTCCATTTGTTTTTCCTTTGATGGTTACCTTTACTTCTGTTGGTTTTTTGCAATGATCATTGTCATGGTTTTTCAATATTTATTTTAATGTAGCTTGCATTTGATATTTCGCTGATTTTGATCAGCTCTTCCATTATCTCTGCTAAAATGGCTTTGTCATTAGCAAACTGTATCGTGTCCAGATGTTTGTCATTTATCTTTACCCACAGAATGCGTTTCTTCATCATCACTTCTGAATATGTATTGAAAAAACGTCACCGTAGACTAAATAACGGAACTCATATTGTACCAAGGTTTATAATCAATCCATGCTCCACACAGAGACATATAAAAAATTCACGGTACAAAACAACAAATCTCTGTTCAGAGTGTTCCTTTCACAGAATCCGTCCGTGAAACTAACTGCATATCAATGTTTGTTTCCCGAACACTTTATTTTAGTTGCAGTGATGGTTGGCACACGAAAGTTTCAGACGAGGATACAAAAACAATTATACAACAAAGCAAGAGTTGCATTCGGCATGTTGAAACCCATATAGAACTCCAAGGAAATAAGAAGGAAGACACAAATAAGGAATTTCAATTCAAATGTGAAGCCAGTTCTGCTGAATGGAGCGGAAACCTGGAGGATGACTAAAAGCAATGACAGGAGATTGCAGGGTTTTGTCAACATATGCCTGAGTAAGATTCTTGGTTTAAAATGGTTTGGCAAAGTTACAAACGACAGACTGTGGATGAGAGCGGGACAAGGTAAATGAATTAGGAAATCTTAGGAAGGAAATGGAGATGGTTGGGTCATACATTAAGAAAGCCCCAGGCCAGTATCACCAGGCAATCCCTGTCATGGAATCCCCATGGAAAGAGAGGCATAGGCAGACAAAGGAATACATAGAGACGAGATATGAAAGCAAAAGTAAAGAAAACAGGGAAAAGCTGGAAGGAAGTGAAAAAGAGTGCCCAGGTCAGAGCTGCTTAACGAGGGTTGGTTGATGGCCTATGCACCCCTTGGTGATAGAAGGCGAATGAGAGAGTCCCTACTTTCTGTGTACTGTGCTTGGAAAAGAAGTTCTGCGTCCTTATAACACCTTTTTCGTTGCTACCTGCATGAGCTATTACAATGCGCTGACCCTTGCTACTTGGAATTTCCTTTCTCTTGTTTCCGTCCAGTGATTGCCATTCTTTCTCACATGTACGGCGAGCATTTACCCACGATTCGTGCAAATATACTATATCGTTGCCTATACTATATCGTCGCCTCCCATCCTGCGCTCACGAATCTGCCCAAGGTTTTTGCATCTTGTGGCAATGAGGTGCGGTTTTTCACAAACTATGTTCCTGTCACTCAGATTTCCGAAAAGTGAAACCGCTGCACGAAGCAAGGCTACATAAAGCGGTATTTGAAATTTCGATTTTGCGTCTGAACCTTTAGCTTACGAAGTGTATCATTTTCCAAAAATATTTTGACAATCTCACGTCCAATAACATCTTTGTCGAAGTCATTGATTTTCCTTTTCCTTCGTTGTTTAACTATTATTTACACATTTGGGATTAAGATGCTTAGCAGCGCTTGAGCTGCAGCGGTCAGCGACCCATAGCTGACTGCTAACGTCAGGGTCAGCGAACCAGAGCTGCCAAGACCCTTCTACACCTCCACGCGGTGATCCTGGATAACAGGCTGCAGCAGGATAGACTGGCTAAGATGAAGGGATCGAAGAGGGAATGCTAACCTGGTACTCAAAAAATGATTGCTGAAGTCGGATGTGTTGGACCAAAACGTGCAAATATCGCAATCAAGCTGTAAACTACGACACAACGCATTCCGTTCTCTGGACTACATTCTGCTACTTAAGCCATTTCAGGGTTTGGTAGTGGGAGATTGAGAACGAACGAAGCCAAGCCAAGCCATTCACATATTTTAAGTCGTTTTATCCAATTGTGGGTGGTGGGGGGGGAGGGTCGAGAAAGATGTTATAATCTATACCTAGAGCATGTTGTCTTCTCTTCCTAGGATCGTGAATGTCGTGGGACAGACGTCCCCTTCTAGTTTCTAAGCAGGAGTAACTATACAAAAATAGTCACCTTCTGCATCGTCATGAATTTTTACTTCAAACTCGTTACTGAATTAACAGGAATGTAGATCGTTCAAACTCTCCTAACGGAAAACACATAACTTGTAGATAAGGCACAATCATGAGTTCAAAAGAAGTGGAAACGATTCGTTTTAATTGTTTTTCACGAGATTCCCGATTCCTCACTACAAACAAAAACAACGCTTTTTTGGGAGACAATAGTATACGCTGAACGGAATACTGGAATGTGTAGCTGTAAAGTTTGTACATATATACCAAATCCAGATCAGCGTTATTTTACTAATCCCAAATAAGTAACAGAATGTTTTAGGTGTGCAAAAAAATAAAAAAAATTAAGATCTTGACTTTTATTAATACCCATATAAAATTTCAATACATTCTGTCAACGGGATTATTTAATATAAATCGCTAAAGTTGTTCAACAATTTTGGAATGAACTATTACTGTTTTGGGTACCGCGTTAGCCATTTTACTGCAATTCATACTGAAAGACTATACTAATGTGGCTTGTTTCAAGGACCGCGTTCGTAGGCCGGAATTCTTGACCCTTTAGACCCTTCTTGGCCAGCTCTGCTTCGTTGGCCCTGATGCAAGCAGCGAGCTATGAATAGATGGCTGCTGTCAGCTCATTCCCTGTGTTGCGTCTCCCCCTCCCCCCCCCCCACTTTTGTTCAAACAAGCTGCGAACTTGGAGTTATAATGGGGCTTACAACTGTCTTCGACACACGTTTGTCACCATACACTGCTTACATTCTACGATGAGTGTCAACTGGTCTTCTTCTTCTTCTTCTTCTTCTTCGTACGCTGTCAGACGTCAACTTGAATTTGTTCAAAGAAAGCAGCTGTCATCCTGAGGTTGTCAACACTGCCATAGAGCTTGTCTGGTGTTGCCACGGCTGATGGCCACATGTGCTTTCTCTGGTCCTTGTATGTCGGGCAATTTTGCAGCAGATGCTCAGCTGTCATTTTCTCTGTACCACAGGTACATTCGTCAGTGCCACCTATCTTCAGTTTATTGAATAGATGGTACCTCAGTCTGTTGTGTCCTATGCGGAGTCTGAAGACCACGACCTGCTCTCTTCTGTTCAGCTGGTAATAGGCATCATTTTTTGTGTAGCCAGTATGTTCTGTTTCCTATTTGGCCATGTATCTGGCCCTAATAAACCTTTTGGACTCTTCGTAGATCACACTAGAATCTGGTTGTGGTAGTCTTGCACCTTCTTTTATCAGTCTGTCTGCCTCCTCGTTGCCTTAGATGTTACAGTGGGATGGAACCCACTGTACCACTACTCTTTTTGGTGCGGACTGCTGGTATAGTTGACAGAGTACTGCTCTTAAATCATTAAGTTCAGTATTTTTCTGGCATGTTAGTGCTGTAACCACGGCCAGGGCATCTGTAAACAGGACTATCTGGCTTTCATTTCTTTCGCCTGTCAGCATTGCTTTTACTGCAGCCTTCAATGCCTCTGCCTCCGCTCTGAAATTGCTTGAGAATTTTCCAGTTGCCACTGACTGTTGTTTTTCTACCATTTGTTAGGCTCAGGAATACCCCTCCCCCTCCATTCTGTGTTGTGTTTGTTACAGAACCATCGGTGTATGCATGGGTCCAGTCCATGCTTGGGTAGTTTTCCGCTATGTACCTCAGGGTTATGTCTCTACTTTGTTTTTCAGTCTGTTTCCAATATCTGGTATATTTTCTACCACCTCCGGAGTGATATGCTGCTTCCATGTGGGTTTGCGTACAGTAGGGATGGGCTTTGGTGTTTTTATGGTGTTCATAGAGTCTTCGCTCATCTTTGCTTTGGCTATTTCTGCAAAGTTTCTCTGCTTTAGTTTCCCTTTTCCAAATCTATTTAGTCGCTGATGCATTGGATGGTTTGTCAGTCTTCTTAGTTTATCTGCTTGCTGCTGGGCTCTGCAGTCTCTTCTGTCGGTCATGGATTTTAGATTTGTAATCTTTTCAAGTTCTACAATTGGCGTTGACTTCATGCCTCCTGTTATAACTATCATGGCTTAGTTTTGAAGTTTGCTAATTTTATCAAAGTTTGCCTTTGCTGCTGTTGCCTATGCCGCAATGCCATACTCGAGAACTGGTCTCACTCTTCCAGTGTACAGTTTCTTTAGTATTCTTTCGTCTGCTCCCCAGATTGTGCCAGCAAGTTTCCTCATGATTGCCATTCTTTGTCTGGCTCTCATTCGGTTTCTCTCGATCTGACTTGTCCATGTCATGCGTCGATCAAATGTGACTCCCAGATAGTTTGGGTTGTCGTTTGGCCACAGATATTTGCCGTTAAGACTTATTTTGGTGTTCTGTAGTTTATTTGAAAGCGAGAATTTCGTACATTTTGTTTTGTATTCATTTATTTTGACCAGCCATGATTTCGCCCACTTCTCCAACGATGTTAGGGCCTGCTGCATCCGATTGTTTGCTACGGTGAGATTTTTTTCGGAGGTCCACATAGCCCGATCTTCTGCAAACATTGAGCTGTGCAGTCTTTTTTTATATATTCTCTATGATGTTGTTTATAAACACCAGAAAAAGTGTGGGTGACAGAACTCTCCCTTGGGGTACTCCTTGCTCCAGTGTCACCTTTTTGCTCATCAGCCTTTGTACTTGAACTCTGCCTGTTCTGTTTTCGAGGTAGTGGCTGATACATCTGTACATTTTTCCAGATACTTCACTTCTTCGTAGCTTGACTTTGAGTCCCTCTTTCCACACCTTGTCAAATGCCTTCTCTAGATCCACCCAAATCGCTACTGTATGCTTTTTCTCTTGGTAAGCACCCTCTATTTCCTGTGCTATGAGAGTGATCTGGTCCTCAGTGAATCTGTGTTGTCTAAATCCTGCTTGCTGTGGAATTAATATTTGTTTTCTTCCAGGTGCCACATCAGTCTGGTGTTTATCATACGCTCCATCAGTTTACCTACACAGCTCAGTAGACTGATAGGCATGTATCCATTTGGATCTGTTCTATCTTTTGAATGTCAACTGGTCGACAACCTTGAGCTGTTGGAAACCGAAGCACCGCTCGCTGATCAACTCTGGACGGATATCCACATGGTAAGAGGAATAGAGTTTTACAAAAACGCACGTGAAGAACTGTTCTTAGGGTATAAATAGACTAAGGCAGACATGGAATAAGCGTAAATGGATGACACAGACAAGATGGCATTGTGTTTTTGTTAAAGCCATGTGGTCCAGGAGACAGGGAAGGGATAAATGATTGTGATTGCTTAATTAAATATAAAGTAGGTTCATGTCCTGAAAAGTTAAATACACTCACATTGTACTTCGACCATCAGGCAGGCTTCTGTGCACGGATATAAGGTCACTCGCATACTCGTTGAAACTATTCGCACTCCAACCTCTGTTGTATTTTCTTTTCTCCTCTTCAGAAAGCTTTTTGATATCTATGCTCAAGCCACGACCAAACTCGCCTGCAGAAGATTAAAATATACAAAATGCAAGAAAAAGGATTTCCACAATTGGCGCCTTTACTGTGTCGAGGTTAACCATCTTAAGTACACTGCCAACCCCCTCCCCCCGGACCTATGCCAGTGGAAGTTTCAAACATGGCATGTTTTGTCAAGCTGGGTTGGCACCGCGTTACACAAGTTCGGGGTTTTTTGGCTAAGGACCGACAACCCTGTTTCTTGGTTTTTTTAAGTACATTGTTAAAGAAACAACTACAGAAAAACTTACTCTATTGCGTGATGTGCATCCGGAGTATAAATGTCGAATGGCTGACAGTGATGATATGCGAAAGAAAGCCTTGGCAAGTCCACGGATGTCCTGAGCGCAAAACACCATACAACAACTGGGTTTGGTAAAGTTAGGACGGTGAATGAGGTAGCTAAACTAAAACAGATTATAGTGAACATTCACAACTTGAGATTGCATATCTAAAAAGTAAGTGAAAGTAACTGGACAGTAACAAGAAAAATAAAAACAGCAACAGGTAAAGACAGTATCCTATTCTGGAAAAGACGACGGACAACGCATAAAGGCGTAACCATTATCCCAGCCAAAGGAATCCAGAGAACATTGCTGGAACGGAAGTAAATCAACATCAGCCAAAATATATAAGACATTGAATATTTAAACAAAGCATATCTGCTATCCTTGTCATGTGTGTTTTCGTGGCAATAAAAGAGTTAGCATTTAGGTTTCAAAAGTATTCAAAGTGTCAATATTATATGTATAGTGCATGAGTGCAAACAACCTTTGACTACCTTATAGGTGATACGACTGCAATCAATGAACTAGTAGTCCACAGACGGCACGAGGTGACAATGAAGTGGTTCTAGCAGGGAAAGCAGCATGTGAGGTTAAAGCAGGAGTGTGTACCACCAACAAGCTATCGAGAACGACAGCTTATTGTAAGAGGCTAAACACCTTCGTCTTCTTGTTATTATTATTATTCGATCAACTGGTACTATGCTTTTAGCATGTTCATGTTTCCCCAAATAGACTGCGTTTCAGGTCTTCTACGCCCCCCCCCCCCCCCAATCCTCTTTCTCTCTGCCACCACCCCTACAGCGTTTCAACATGGTCGCTTCCCCTGGTCAGACTGCCGCTCTTTGTTAAGTAGAGCAGTCTTGGATGATATGTTCTGGTGTTTATTTGGGTGCTCCACAATCGCATATGGTGGTGTCTTTGAGATAAATTATGTGGAAGTGGGCCTTGGTCTTCAATGTTCCTTTCTGACTCTGAAGGTCTTTATCTGCCCATCTATGCAAAGTTTGTATATGCTGTCATTTGCTGGTTTGTATTCTTTGTGCTGGTCTCTCTATTCCATACTCATTGATCGTTTTATGAGTACCTTTACTTCTTTATAGCAGACTTAACACCTATCTATCTGGAGTGCAATGGGATTAATTATTCTCATCACAAAGTCTTGTTCCTCATTTGTTTATTCATGGAGCGCACATAGTAAAAAATATGATGTTAATATCCTTATAAAAAAATATTCGTCTTAATTAAGTTCTCTTCCCTCTCTCTCTCTCTCTCTCTCTCTCTCTCTCTCTCTCTCCCTCTCTGTCGCTATATATATATATGTACTGTATTACTGAATGATAACATGCACACTTACACGAGGGCTCCTAAGAAAGTACTGACCCACATCAGAGATTAGTTTGCAAAGTGGAAATTTACTGGTTGTCCCACTCATGGTTCCAGTGTGCGTGTGCGTAATTGCACGGCCTCCTACATATAGTGCTGCTGCAGTAGTTCACAAAAATAAGGTGTATGTGTGACGCGTATAACAAACAACGAGCTCTAATTGAATTTCTGATGGTCAGCTTATTGTAAGAGACTTAAGAGGCTTATTGTATAGCCGTTGTGCAGCCGATATAAGGTACCGTTGGATGTTGGGTTCAGAAATTTAAAGCTTCAGAAAGTCGAAAGACGCAGCTGCCTGATCGGTAGCAGTTTGTGCGGCCTTCCACAGGCACCAGCTCAAGCATGTTTCAGCGTAATGATATTACGATTTGTGAAAATCATTACATCATAGATTCACAATTTAAACTACAGCTTTCAGTTTGCAATGAAAGTACGGTGTCAATTTTCTAGGATCTTGGATATTCGAAGGAATGTACATTATTCATTCCTCGAGGTATCACAACCAAAGCAAAACCATATGTTTTGACAGGAAAGACAAGTATGCCCTTGTCTTCCCCTGGAGTAAGGTTTTAGAGGTGCACGGAGATTATGTGTGAAAAAAGAGCATCTGTGAAGGAAAGATTGTTATATTGTGCATGTGAATAAACAGTTTCACTTACAATATACGTGGTTCTGAGCAGCCATTTTATATGTTTATCTCTCTCTCTCACTATCTCTCTCTGCCTTTCTTTTCTCTCTCTCTCTCTCTCTCTCATTCTTTCTCTCTCTCTTTATATATATATATATATATATATATATATATATATATATATATATATATATATATATATATATATATATATATTCATAGTTAGGAAAATTTATGTTCGTTTTGTTTTGTTATATTAAAAAAGCACATCGATAATACTAAAATACACTTCTTGAAATATAGAATTAGGTTAGAGTTGACTTACCTGGTCCTGTCAGATTTCGTTTATCATTAAAAGCTGGCAAAAGCACACTTTTAAAATATTCCTCTGGTTTCTTTTCTACCAAAATTCCCCCCATTTCGGCAAGTTTTTCCAGTTGCTGTGCGTTCTTTTTTGTCTCAATAAATTCTTTCCTCTCTAATCTGTCAAATTCTTTTGCGCCTACCTTGATTGTAGTTGTTGACTCTTTCAAGTGATTGTCTTGTAAGTTTTCATCTCGTATTTTTCGTATATTCCCGTTTTCTACATTTCGATTATCTTTAAGTATTTGTGAATGTCTGTCTCGATAATTTGTTGCTTCTATATTTGACGGCATATTATCAAACTCGCCACTTGTAGCACTTGACCCGAAGGCAAGTTCATGTACTGCATACAGCATCCAGATAACTGGCACGATGAAAACTGACCTCTTTAGCAGTCGGTAGAGAGCTCTTTTCATCGTTGAGATTTGGTCTGATGACAAAAAGATGCATTATTGTATATTACAATACAGCCGCAAGACTGTGCAACTTTAGCAAAACAGTCTAGGAAATATAACAATTTATGATATAATTTTTAATTTTTATTACAGTACTTTTAATGGAAACCTTCCTATTTTATATTTCAACATTCTTATTGTAAATATAAACAGTAGACTTAAACGGAAGACATAAATTAGATTCACTTATTGTGTAGTATTTATGTAGTAGTTTTGTGAACATTCAGAGTACACCTCACCATGTTTACACTCTCGGACCTAAAATATTCGTAGCTTTAAAATCGTCACTATCACTGATTTATCTGTTGCTAATGTTCAATAACTATCAACAATATAACTGAGAGGTAAAGCCACTAGTCGAAACGAAAACGCAAAACGGTAGAGTTTTGAATCCCACAAGTTTAAAGCGCGCACTGGTCTCAAGTGAGCTGAAATCAGCATAGTCATATTGGAGACTAACGAAAAACTCAAGTGATCCCGTTTTCACGTAAATGAACCCACGAATTTGAAAATCGATAATCGAATATGTCCTTAGTCGCCGCCCGGGCACGATTCTAAAAAAGTAATGACATTCCTACCTAATATGCAACCTTACGTTCCCTCAGGCCTTGTAGGCCCAGGAAATACAAATTACAAAAATCAAAAAGAGCGTACTACGGATAGTCTTCGGCTACGTGGCAGTAGACATGATCTGCCTGGAGTGCCAGAATTACAAATATTCAGGTACGTGGGCCTTTATTGTGTCGAGGTTTGGCCCTGTGAGTTCACTAGCAACCTTTAGGGCCATGGCAGGTCTTACGAAGCTGTAAAAGCCTGCCCAGGTATCGGTCGGACAATAGGGGGCACCCCGGTCCTCTAGGTTCGGGAACAGAATCTTCACTTCTATCTTTATAAATAAATTATACTTTGTTATAGCAATAAACTTAAGCGTGAGATGAGCATACCGAGTACAAAGCTTGCATGAATGTCAGTGTAGAAAGTCGAAATCAAACAATAGGGTACGCATTAGAAGTCATGAACCAGAGCAACGACACCGTACGAATGATGACTGCAGACTGGGTGAAGTGCATGGAGGTTGTTGCTACACTTAAAGACGCCAACATCGCGATGGTCAGTAAATAAGGAGCGAATTAGAAGATTTAGAACAATGTTCGATAAGACTTTTCGTTGCTTGACAAAGGACATGTTTCAGCTTCAGAACTATTTCTTCTCGCATGTTCTAGTGATATCATTACGTCACACATGAACACCATCACAGTGGTGACTAAGAATGTGCTCGTGTGTAGCGCGTGTGTTCAATTACAAACTCAATGTTCAACCTTCAAGCTCTGTGTAAAAATTTCAAATTATCCTATTTATCCAGAACAATATTTTGTCTCCATATACGAGCGTATATTTTTTTTCTCAGTATACAAGCGTGTATTTGTTCTCTGTATATTCTAGCGTGCTTTGTTCTTCTTAAACAAGCGTCCATTTTTTTCTCATTATCCAAACGTGGTTTTCCTCCTTAATCAAGATTAAATTTGTTCTCCATATACGAGTGTGTTTTGTTCTCCTTAAACAAGCGTCCATTTTTTTCTCATTATAAGAGCGTTTTTTTTCTCTTTATACGAACGTATATTTGGTCTCCGTATACAGGTGTTTCTTTTTTAGGCGGCACAATTTTTGGAAGAGCCGATTATACAAATGCTGATTTAAGGCTACGCGTATTTTTAAAAGCTGTTTCATGAAGACGAACAAGTTACGACTAATAATTCAGAATTATGTAAATTTACCTTCTTCCTGAAAGAATAGAACATTATTAAGCATGTTAATTTATCAGTAAGCAACCCAAGAAAGCAAAGTAGTGATTTAATGGAAAATGTATCACAGAAACGACTTCATTGCACCTGAGCAAGCCCATGAATTCTCAATCATTGCATTGATGAAATTGCCGGGACAGAGCACAAACTCCGGAACTCTTGCGGAGGATCCTAAATTCGTTCCTGACATCGTCAGGTGCTGTTTACAGCTGATCAACTGGCAGAAGCAGTCATGCCATGAAAAACTAACTCATGGCCATGCCTGGTCTTTGCACGACGTGATTAGAAGCTGGTCTGTTTGGGTTGTGAACAAAGCTTACACTGTGTAACAAATGTGGATGGGTGAAATCGACAAAAGATGAAAGAACTGGACCTAGATTTTCACGAAAATCCTCGAAATGGAAATCAACTTGATGGGATGACACTTTCGTATTTATTTATTTATCAGGTGCCAAGGATGGGTATACATGTACATTATTTGTTTCTTTTATGCGTTTTTTTAAAAGCCTACTTTGTCGTGCGCTTTTCGCAGTTCTGTCCCCTGATATCTTTTGTCATGTTCGTACCTTCTATATTGGGGGTTTTTCACTTGCTTTAGTATTCCTGACTTCGACTGTACATTCATATTTAATCGTTGTCTTCTGTTTAGTTATGTCAGATAAATATATTATTTTGGAACCCGAGTTTAGGTAGTGATGTTACAAAATAGTCCATGTTTTAACTGTTGGGGGTGTCAAACATTCTGAGAGAATATACGAGAATTTCTGATACCGCTTGTTTCAGTCGTCTTAACAATGAATTTCTTGAATATGTTAACGTTGATTCATGATAAGCAGAGTAGCATCCAGTTTCTACAGCAGCGTGGTATTATCAATACTGTCAGACAATGTAATAAGAACCTGTTATCTGACCCTAAGATCTAGCCCTAACCTAAACAATATCCATAACCCTAACCAAAAATATAACCTTAACCATGACTCTAACTCGTGGCAAAACTGAATGTTACCATCTTTTCTACACTTATATTTGTATCATAGTCTTTACTTATTTATTTAAAATTAAATTAAATTGACCTATCCTCTACTTATCCCTAGATGGAACGTCCCGTTACGTACGATGAGAACCCACGGAACTCTGGGGTGAACTAAGACGCAAGTACGACTTCTGCTTTACGGTATGTTTTATCGTCTTGCCACTCCACCCATTACACCTAATCGTACACACGAACACGACAATCACGTCGCGGACCAAATAAACTGGACCAAAGAAGCAATATGCAGGCCCTGGGTTCTAGTTTGAGACCCCTGGCTAGGACGAGCAAATTCTGGCATTGATAAAATAATATTAGGGCACACATGTAGTTCTAACAGGCATGAAAAACGTGTTTCAAACACGCCATAAATAAACATGAACACCTTGTAATAACGTGCATTCAGTATTTGCTGAAGGACCGCGAAGGATGTATATGTCCTACTAAATTGGTCAAATGGTAGGGAAAAGCAGATTGGCTGTAATATTTGTTATTTACTTATAATCTCTACTTATTTTTGTGTTAAAGTAGTATTGTTCTGATTCACTTTTGAAATGCATGAACGATTATTGTGACAATGATTATTATAGCGTTTTATTTTGTAACTGTGCTTACTATAATACTCGAAATAAGTCAATCAAATGCTAACAATTCCCTATAACAAATTGTCTATCAAACATCACTTACTTCGTACGATAAATATAGAGTTCAATTCCGTATCAAAACACTGACCAGCATACACGTTGTAAATGGGAACCGGACTTACTGTTAGGGATAACACCCTACCTCACAAAAAAAGCTGAGACTTAGTGCAGTGCCAACTCTACGGCTGCATCCCTAAGACAGTGCTTTACTTTTAGATTACACGAACGATTGACATCTATTGACACCTCTGACATCTATTGTACTGGCTGCATGCTTCATTCAACGAATATCCTAGCAATGCTGGTCAGAAATGATAACAAAACTCTCCCGATCACATCAACAACGTGCGCCAACAGATTGAACAAATTGTAGCTCTCAGTATAATTCCTACTAACACGGTTAAGCTAGGTTTACTTAGAAGACCCGTCGATTAGGCTTTACGAATGAATATTACAAATCCGATAATGCCTTGTGTAAGTTTTGTTGCACTACATTCTTATAAAAGAACACACTTGACTAAACGCTCCGTTGGTGATAACAGTTAACATATACCGCTATACTGTCTCAAGTCCGTGACATGTGACGATAATCAAACGTTTGACAGATAACGTAGCGAACTAGTAGATTGTAGAAAGTTTCGAATGAGAATATCACATACGATTGTTTAGTTGACAAAGTCAACATGTAATGTGTTTGATAGTTTTTTAAGCAGTAAAAAGGTACATTGCTGGTCATATATCTCAAATGAAAAGAGCAAGGACCGATTTGAAAGTGAAATCCTTTCACATTTTTGTTAGGTGGGATCGCGGCTGTTACTTGGTGGGGAGAGAGATACTGGTAAGATTGGTTGGTTGTAAATCAGGACTGTTTATAGTCAGGCCACAGTCCATTCAATATGTGTTATAGAAAACCAGTTGGTCACATTGATGCGCGATTGTCTTTTCTTTATTTGTGACCGCATTATTGTTGTGTTCGTGCTTCAGTGGATGTGTCATTTTTTTTTAAATTGATTTATCCATGAATATAACTTTTACTCTGAAAATGATTGTTTGTCTGTGGTACTCAGAAGCACAAGATTAGCGAACGCGGACGTGTTTGTGTGTGTGTGGGTGTGAATGTGCGTATGTGAACTGAGTTATGGTGAGTAAGTGCGATGAGTTATGGTGGGTAAGTGGGGTCGGTTATGGTACGTAAGTGGGATGGGTTATGGTGCGTAAGTGGGGTGGGTTAGGGTATGTAAGTGTGATGGGTTATGGTGCGTAAGTGGGATGGGTTTTGGTGCGTAAGTGGGGTGGGCTACGATGCGTAAGTGGGGTGGATTATGGTGCGTAAGTGGGGTGGGCTGCAAAAACCAACCACCATAAAGAAGATGTAGATTGAACCACTTGCTGTGATACGAAGAGGAGAGTGATTCGTTTCTTTTGCGCATAGTGGCAGGTGATGAATCGTGGTGTCACCACATTTAGCGGAGCAGTAAAACTGTTAGCATGCAATGGAAATATCCCGGATCACCGAAACCAAAAATATTCAAGTCACACATTTTCGATGGTAAGGTTATGCTGACAGTGTTTTTTTACCATGAGGGACTTTTGTTGGTAGACTTTAAAGAGCCTGTCGTGAACATCTATGCCACCCGCTACAATGACACACTAGACAAGCTGCATACAGCAATCAAGAATAAACGACCCGGCATGCTTTCGCGTGGTGTGATTCTGTTGTACGACAATGCACCTCCGCATGTCGCGAACATTGATCAGAAAGCGTTAGCACAGAAAAGGTGGGAAGTACAGTCAGGCCCATCCTGTATCCCCGATATGTCCCATTGTGATTTCCATTTGTTTGGATCCATAAAGCAATGTCTGAAGGAACAAAGATTCGACTCCGATGCAGATGTCATGGCCTCGCTAACCAAGTGGTTCAAAAAGCAACCAAAGTCATTTTTTTCGGACGGCACCGTCGTCTACCCAAGCAGTGGGATGCATGTCTGAATGCGACTTTTTCTAACTAACCCTGTGGCATATTTGCTTCATAATAATTGCTATATTTAATTTTGTCACACCAGATGATGTAATTTTTATACGTTTGTAATAAAGCCACTGGGTCCGGTTTCATTTAAACACGCCTCGTATTTACATATGTATATATATAAACATATATATATATATATATATATATATATATATATATATATATATATATATAATATCATATGATATAGCAAATGTTATATATATATATATTTCTTTCCTGACTAGTGCTCGCTCTCTTAAATATGTCTCTCCTAAACGATAAAAATAGCATATATATTTAATTTAACGTTTAGATAATACATACTTTTCAGTGTTATTTCATAGCAAACATGTATAAAATTATCACTCAAAGAAATCACAATTATGCCCAAATACATAAACGTTCATTTGTAACTCCTATAATCTTTTCAACAACACATGGCTGCACTGACAAACACTTATTTTTCTTGATGCAAAATCTTCGCCCAAAATCTTTCTGATATCTGTTCTACCCAACTACACATCCTCTTCCCCCATAACGTCTGTATAATGTGATAACTTTATCTGTGATAACTTTCAAGTGTGTCAGCAGGAAGGCGGTGTAGAGTGGGTGCGAGTTTAAACACAACAAATATACCAGTGCTGAAATGTGTGTCTGTGTGTGTGCGAACTTCTGTTTAAACTACGTGGCCCTAAAACAATTACTTGACTCGCCTTAGTCGTTCCTCTTTCAACTTAGAGTGCTGAACCTCTTCTACCTTAGATTGTTGAACATCTTCTACCTTAGAGTGTTAAACCTCTTCTAGCCCAGAGTGTTGAACCTATTGTACCTTAGAATGTTGAAGTCTTTCCTTTGTATTGTGCTAGCAGTTTCTGCACTATAAGGTAGTAGGACTGGTTATCGACCATCGTAAGTCACAGTTTACGACATGCATGGCAGGTTACAGTGTTACTATTCTTAGCTCAATGTCAGCATTTGTAACACACGGGTGTGCTTGACGTTAAAGTGGTCTCGTATGATCTCAGTAACACGGCGGCACTCTATATTAAAGTGGTCATTTATTGCCCAGTCAAACGAGTACACCCTACTTTAAAGTGGCCCTTTTGAGCCCAGTCGAGAGCACCAACTATAAAGTGCTACTTTTGAGTCCAGTAACATACATGTGCACTTTAATATAAAGTGGTCCTTTTGAGCCCAGTCGAGGGCTCCAAATATAAAGTGGTTATTTTGAGTCCAGTAACACACATGTGCGCTCTAATATAAAGTGGTCCTTTTGAGCCCAGTCGAGGGCTCCAACTATAAAGTGGTCCTTTTGAGTCCATTGACACGCTGGTACACCCTACTATAAAGTGGTCTACCTCTCTAGGGTAAAACACTCTGCGACTCATAGATTTGAACAGCTGTTATTCAGTCAAGACAAATTCTTGCCATGTTTGGAATTGTTTCCTTGATTTTAACAACACTTCTAGAAATAATTCCATACATAATGATGCAGAAATACAAGAGTTCATAACTTGCTTTCTGTGGATAGGAAGACGAAAGAGAACAAAAATTGTCACCACACTAGGTCTCTGATTCTTCCTCTTGTCATAAAGAAGTGAGATACAACAAATACATTTTCGCATGCGAGATTTCTGTAAATACGGCACACATATGATGGTACAGATTCGATTATTGATAGAGTAAGTTTATGTTATCATAGTCTAATAGTTGTCCATAAGCATAGATGACGACA
This sequence comes from Ariolimax columbianus, assembly GCA_036924085.1. Lineage (NCBI taxonomy): Eukaryota > Metazoa > Mollusca > Gastropoda > Stylommatophora > Arionidae > Ariolimax > Ariolimax columbianus. Next base: position 119,736,863 of record JAVGWX010000003.1, read on the forward strand.
TTATCAGAATTGTGCTGTGAGATGGCGTCGTATATGACCGTGTAGTCCAATCCTGATACGGCAAGTTCTGCCGCATTGGAGACACACGTGTGAGAAGCCGACTGTAGGGGTCATCGTGTGTATTTCTCTTTAGGGCAGCTCGTTTTCTTTGAGCGTCAGCGACGATATTTCGTTCGGTGACCTGATCACCTTGTGTGACGTTGATGCGCAGACGGAGCAGTTCTGTGCTAGCGTCTTCCGGGAGGTGACATCATTGTTGAAGATCTTTAGAGACATTTTAGTAAGTCTATGTTTTTTCTATCCTGACAAGCGTCTGCCTGTTCTGAGCTCACACTACAGCAACTGTTTTTGGAGGCACCCTTCTGACGTACGCACACCAGCCCTGTTCATCTGTGCTGGGCTTTTTCGAGAAACGTATGGTAGCTCAACATGTTTGACCTAATGATGATTTCAAAGTTTGGTACTTTGTCCTGTTATCTAATTTTGAGCAGCTTGTAGAGACAGTTCATGTAAAAACAATCAAACTGTTTTGCAGCCGTTAGCACTACCGCACGATACACATTTACTTTGGTAGCGAAACTTATGCTTTGTCGGTTCCAAACATTTACATGTAGTCTTCAAAGCGCAGAACACAAAGAGCTTTTGGAGTCCTGTTGTTGACCTCAGAAATCGATGTTTGCTTCACTGGTGGAAGAACTGCCTAGATAAGTCAGGCCATTGACTGCCTGGAGACGTTGGTTGCGTATAGTGTTGCTTTGTTTGCTGATTGAGCCTTGGGAGCAGGTCGGAAGAGTACCTCAGTTTTATTAGCCTTGACAGACAAACCAAAATTAGTGCACGCTATCGAAATCTGCATCGTGGTGGGATTCAAATATTGTTATGTGTATGTTAAGGAAGTAGTCGTCAGCAAAGAAGAAACCCAGGATGGTAGATTCCTTCATTTTAGTGTAAGATAATATATCATGTATATCGTATGTATGCTGGTGGCAGTTTCATGTAGACAATAATAAAACATTACTGCAAAGACCATGTTAAAGAGTGCTGGAGTTAGCACACATCTCTGTTTGACATCATCGCTGACTAGAAAGGTTGCAGGTAATTCGTCCGTACTCGAACAATCATGTCATGATTAACTGGCTGACAACTGTAATAAATCTGCTGGAACAAATAAATAATGTCATTATTTGATAACGCCCTTCACTGTTAACAGGTCAACAAAAATGATGTATGTTATGACTCTGCTTCTGACATTTCTCCTGTAGAACCCGCTCGCACAACCGGCTCGAAACCAAACTGACTCTCTGGTCCGTCTCAAAAGGACTATAGTACGTTTCGAAAAGTCGTGTAGCTCTACAAATGCTATAACGTAGCAATCATTTGACCGAAAATATTGAAATTTTGCATATAAACGGTCAATTTTCATGACTTTATGGAAAAAATTGTTTCTGAATCCAATCAAACGATTTACATTTTTGCTTATCTGCGTAATGCAAAAACTAGCAAGCTTCTCATAAAATTATTTCCATTGTTTTACAATATTTCACAATCAACTTGAAATTCTCGGCAGTCTACGTCATTACGGCAAGCCTCCGTGTTTTTTCAAACACGTGTAATATTCAACTTCCATTGGGCGTATATTACAATGGGAAAAAAGGCGAAATTTGTAACAATCTAAAAGCATCGCAATGAAGATGTATCAATATTTTTGCAAGATGATAAGCGTGGGAGTCTATGTCGTTCCATTTCAAACCCAGAGAAGAGAACTATGCACACTTTGGATTTAAGTCAGCGTCCATTATATCGTTGGAGTCAAGACTCTGCAAGTTCACATTCAAAGAAGACAAACATGAAAGAAAGAAAGCAAAAGGGTATACAGTTTTGAACTTGAGGTTAACCCGCGACACATTTTAACAAATGCTTAATTTTGGAAGAGATAGTGATAATAAGGGAGTTGAAGATCTGGTCGCAAACCAACATTGGCATTCATGTTTCAAAATCGACATTATGGAAAACTATAATTGGAGCCACCTATCGAAAGTATACTGGCGAAACGAAAGTTTGTGAGAAGTCACATCTAGTAGCCAAACAATAATCAATGCTCACCACATCAATGAAACGGAACGGCAGACGGTAGATGGAACGATAAAAAGATTTGTACTAAGTAGCAAAAAGCGAAGCTTAATAAAAGCTCATACAGGCAGCAGATAGAATGGGTTGGTAAAGAATGCGAAACTCATTTTCGTTTCGAAGTCGATAGAAATTGAAGATTGTTTTTTTTTATGTGGCATCTGGAAGAAAAACGAATACTAATTCCACAGCAAGCCGGCTTTAGACAGCACAGATCAACTGAGGACCAGGTCATCCTCATAGCCCAAGAAATAGAAGATGCCTACCAGGCACAGAAACACACAGTAGCGGTTTGGGTGGACCTGGAAAAGGCATTTGACAAAGTCTGGAAAGATGGACTTAGAGTCAAGCTAAGGAGGTGAAGTCTGTGGGAGAATGTACAAGTGGATCAACCACTACCTCAAACAAAGAACGGCCAGAGTCCAAGTACAAGGGCAGACGAGCAAAAAGGTGACACTCGAGCAGGGAGTACCCCAAGGGGGAGTACTGTCACCCACACTCTTCCTGGTGTATATAAACGACATTACAGAGAATATACCAAGAAGAGTCAATAGCTCAATGTTTGCAGACGATCTGGCTGTGTGGACCTCTGAAAAGAATCTCACCATAGCAAGAAATCGGATGCAGCAGGCCCTAACATCGCTGGAAGAGTGGGCGAACTCATGGCTGATCAAAATAAACGAGGAGAAAACCACATGCACAATATTCTCGCTTTAAATCAAACCACAAAACACCAAATTAAGTCTAAATGGCAAATTTCTGCAGCCAAACGACAACCCAAACTACCTGGGAGTCACATTTGATCGGCGCATGACATGGAAAAGTCAGATCGAGAGAAACCGAATGAGAGCCAGTGAAAGAATGGCAATCATAAGAAAACTAGCTGGCACAAGCTGGGGAGCAGATGAAAGTATACCAAAGAAACTGTACACTGGAAGAGTGAGATCAGTTCTCGAGTATGGCATTTCGGCATGGACAACAGCAGCAAAGGCGAACTTCGATAAAGTTAACAAACTTCAAAACCAAGCCATGAGAGTTATAACAGGAGGCATGAAGTCAACGCCAATTGTAGAACTTGAAAAGATTACAAATCTGCAATCCATGACCGATAGAAGAGACTGCAGAGCCCAGCTGCAGTCAGAGAAACTCCGAAGACTGACTGACCACCCAATGCACCAGAGACTAAACAATTTGGGAACTGGGAAACTAAAGCGGAGAAACTTTGCAGAAATAGCCAAAGCAAAGATGCACGAAGATCCCATAAACGGCTTACAACACCAAAGCCCATCACTACTGTACGAAAACCTACCTGGACGCAGGATATATTTCCAGAGGTGGTAGAAAATATACCAGGTATTGGAAACAAAAACTGCCAGACTAAAAAAGAAAGAAGAGACATAACCCTGAGGTACATAAGGAAAAACTACCCAAGCATGGACTGAACCCAAGCATTCACCGACGGTTCGGTAGCAAACACAACACAGAACGGAGGGGCAGGGGTATTCCTGAGCCTAACAAATGGTAGAAAAATAACACTGTCAATGGCAACTGGAAAATACTCAAGCAATTTCAGAGCGGAGGCAGAGGCACTGAGGGCTGCAGTAGAAGAAATGGTGACAGGCAAAAGAAATGAAAGCCATATAGTCCTGTTTAACAGATGCACCAAAAAGAGTAGTGGTACAGTGGGTTCCATCCTACTGTAACATCTAAGGCAACGAGGAGGCAGACAGACTGATAAAAGAAGGTACAAGACTACCACAACCAGATTATAGTGTGACATGCGAAGAGTCAAAAAGGTTTATTAGGGCCAGATACATGGCCAATAGAACATACTGGCTACACAAAAAACCAGTTGAACAGAAGAGAGCAGGTCGTGGTCTTCAGACTTCGCACAGGCCACAATAGACTGAGGTACCACCTATTCAATAAATTGAAGATAGGTGGCACTGACGAATGCACGTGCGGTACCGGAAAAATGACCGCTGGACATTTGCTAAAAAACTGCCCGACATACGAGGATCAGAGAAAGTAGATGTGGCCATCACCAGTGGCAACACTAGACAAGCTCTATGGCAGTATCGACAGCCTCAGGATAACCGCTGCTTTTTTCGAAAAAATACAGTTTGACAGCGTACGAAGAAGAAGAAGAAGAAGAAGAAGAAGAAGAAGAAATATACGGGCTAAGGAGAAAGGATCGAAGAGGGAAGGCTAACTCAGTACTCAAAAGATGCTTGCTCAAGTCGAATGTATCGGTCAGAAAGGTGCAAATCACACAATCAAGCTGACACAAGGCAGCTCGTTCTCCGGACTACATCCTGTTATTTGCGAAGCCTATTCCAGGACTTGATAGCAGGAGTTTGAGAACGAACGAAGAAGAACAATTATCAATGTAGACTCAATGCCGAGTCCGGAGTTGTCCGCTGGGGTCTTTGTGGATGACAAGGACAAGAATAGCACTACTGCCTCACAGAGAGCATGCTGAAAGAGTCGACTAACTGTGTAGCAAAGCATAACACCGGCCATGGTTTGGTGGTTTGTTAAGAGCAGCATAGATGGCACCAAACATGCTGCGGGTCTACTTTGCTCTAGTGTTTGATTCAATTTAGATAGACTTGCACATTGGTTATCCACCCTCAACGGGTGGTTGTCCCAATGCAGTTTAGTAATAAGCTGCTCAATCCTAGCCTGATAAGCAGGAAAACCTCCTCACTGCTACATGTACAGAGGTGTCTGCCCCTGTAGACGTACAGGTCAACTAAGACTAAGATATTACCAGATGTTCTCTAAACAAACATTGTGATTTCTTTCTCTGCAAACTCACGACAAGTTGTCATATTTATATTTTATATATAAGACATATTAAGGCTGTTTTCCAACATCAATTATTACTTGACCCATTGTCATGTCATCAAAACTGTGGAAAGCTTACTTGTATATGAAGTCTGTTTCGATGCATTTCCAGGCATACACCTTTTTGCTCAACGTCAAGCTTATGTTTAAACCACAACTGGTCCATTTATACTAAGGTATAGGAAGCCTGGTCTGAGCTTTTGCAGTGGCTGATTATAATGGCAACATTTTGAACATAAAGACTTTACCAGCCCCAAGCACAACCCTCATAATTCGCCTTATATATCATGCTAAGAAGGTGGCCATATTCTTGTCCTTCCCAGTACCAATGGGGTCTATATATATACACATTTGAATTGTTCATGTGTTTTCCTTTACAATGAAAAAGTACTGCCTACTGTTATCCCACTGGTATAAATGAACGGCATGCTATTCAACAAAGATTTTTTTGTTAAACTAAATTCGTTAACAACATACACTGTTATCTTCAGTATTTTCCATATGGTCTTAGACCTCATTATCATATATGATTATGTATCTGTATGTTTGCGTCTGTCTCCTTGTCTGTCTGGCTTTGTGTGCGTAGACACGTGAGTGTACGTCTCTCTCTCTCTCTATCTATCTATCTATATGTGTGTGTGTGTATATATATATATTAACCATGATAACTGGGAAAGAGCCGCCACCAATCATACAGACTGGCAAAACACTATTGCTGAGGGTATTGAGAGACATGAGGCATCTAGATAAATGAGGCTATACAGAGACAAACGCTCTTCGCTCCGCAAGTCTGCTTACATTAACCATTTTTCAACAACAATGGTGGTAGGGGTGTCCAAATTCCTTGTACTAAATGCGACCGGCAATTCTGGACTCCAATTGGCATATTTAGCCATCTTCAAACTCATGCAAATAGTGAATGTTGATAAAGTTGTCTTCATCAATTACGATGGACGAATAGGAACAACATATAATATAATATATATATATATATATATTTTGTCACCAGCACATCACATATGCTGCTGCTCCTTATGGTGATGACAATTAACATATTCGATAGGGTGCCACTGCTTAGAACGAGGATGCATCCTGGATGTCTTTTGACGGATGTTCCGGCGAAATATTGTGTTTGTGATAGTGAGATTGTGTGTGGCACAAGTGCTTTGCAGGCAGAGTCCACTGCTATTGCATTTCCCAATGTCATGCATGCCAGTTGTTCCCTCCCAACCCCGATTGTCGATTCCCACTCTAGCATTGAAGTCACAAAAATGATACGTTTCTTGGACCTTGAAACTGATAAGATGGTAGAGTTTAGTTGATCAAAGAAATTCTACTTAACATACTCTGGGTTGTTCTTTGTAGTGACATAGGCACTGATCAGAGTAGCAGCCCTCTTGTTTTCAATTAGATTTTGTAGAAGCATAAGGTGGCCACTCATGACTTTAGGGAGTCTGACAAGCTGGTGAAACAAGCGAAGATCTTATGGCGAATCCAACACCAGACTAGCGTTTTTCCTTGTCGTCACGTCCACTATAGAAGACTATAAAACCGTTGATGTCTCTGTGATCTGACCAGCACCAGGTTGGCATGTCTCACTGACAGCCACAACATCTAGTTTAAGTTCCCCATGTCACCAATGCTGAGCAGATGTGCCTTGCTAAACAAAATGTACAAGTTAATGGATTCGGTCAGCTGAACACCCCAAAAATAGTCCTTTCTTCATATTCAACTTGAAACTATAAAAAATGGACCAGATTCTATCAACATATTTCTGTAGACTTTTGGCAAGCATAATTTCTTAACTAGTCTCTTTTATCTTCTCTGTTCTCTTTTATTTTCTTGCTCCTCTTTTTCCTTGTGGGGGTGTTGGTCAAAGGCATGACTCTTTCACACTATTCCACACTATCACTGAGTTCTTGTTATCTCTCTTGCTATCTAATTCTCTCCATCATTGCACATTAATCTATATATTTTTCTCTTTATTGCTTCAAAATAGTGTCTAAATAAATAATGAAGAAATGACAACGCATGAAGAGGTCTTTATACAAAATATGTATTATTAATTTACTTTAAATTTCACACAAACTCATATTTATTGATTCAAATATTACTTTGCTACAAAAATTATTTTGCCAAGCAAAGCAAGATGGTGTCTTTTTAAATAATAAATCTGTACACCTATTTCACCTTAAGAAAATGTAAATAAACTCTACACATCAATTGTTCAGGCTGAATTTAATGTACAAGTTAGACATAGTATCAGCATGCTGATTTAATAATCCAAATGAGAACTTCTAAGTGAATACATCAGCCATTGTTTATTCATTTTGTTTAAAGCAGAAATAAGATCACATATTTGATACTCTGTGTCTCAACCATAAAATATCATTTTCTTTTCTAGTGTATTCTTTTCAAGCATATCTTAACCTCAATTTTATTAAAACAATTACTCTGCATCTGTTTATACGTATCAATAATACATTTTAAATTAATAATAAATCAATATTAATATAGTAGTATGTTATTTCTCTGCTAAGCAGAGCTGATACATAGGTATATGATCTCATTCAGCAAATGGCAATTAGTGATGACTCTTCTGTAACCATGTCTCCACTTGCCATCTGTTGATAGTCTTAACAATGTGACATGATCTCCTCATCTTGGGAAGATTATTATTGATTATTTTTTTTTCAGAATATTGAAACCATAACAATTATTTTCAGCTTATTCTCACCTACTTGGTTTCCATTATCATTTTATCGAACAAATTCACAAGAGAAAATAACTTATTCAGTCACAACAGCAAATCTGAAAGTGTTTTACGCATTCATTATATTCTACACAATTCTTGTACATGTAAATTTACATAAATACTCCAAGTTTATACTCAGCTATTGACTTATAAATGTAGTCATTTCTTGTAAATGTAACATTCCACTCAGCTTATATGCATTACATTTGTCCCCTCCCTTAAAATGCGTTCTTTTCATGCTGAATCTATTAATAACTATGTATTATGTTAACTATATATATATATATATATATATATATATATATATATATATATATATATATATATGTATATATGTATATTCCCATTATTCTTTATAACTTTAAAAATTTCTTTCAACGTAATAAAATTATATATTTTTTAAATTAACTTGGATAAGCTAAATGTATCATTTTAATTTTTGAAAACATTTTTCTAAACTCTGAAATAATAGAACATAGTAGATTACCAAATTACGATTACAAACTAACCCAACTATTGTATTCAATCCTAAACTTTAGCTACCAATATCCAAGTAGGTACTATTATTTTGCAATGCTTAACTTTTTAAAGAACATGACTTCCTAAATTTGCGAACTTGCTTCTCAATCTTTTTATCTGCTAAAACAACCATTGAAGCTCTGTCCAGAAGCAGCATGTGATCAGAAGATACTGCATTATGCACCAATATAATAACTCGTTTCACTGAAAAAGATAGGAAACAATTATAAGAATTTAAGCAAGTTTCATAAAGAGAAATCCTTTTTTTTTTGTTTTGGTACCTCTTCTACAGCATTTTTGTAAAAAACAAATATATATTAATTTGTATAAGATACATGCAATTTAACTAAATAATTAGGGAAATTATATAATTATAATATTTATTACAGCATAAAATTTTAATATTGGGATCATAAACACTGACAAAAATGCTTCTATTGATACAATAATTATAAAATTGTCATCTATTTTCAAAATTTTTGCAAGTGTAGGAATATAGTAATGATAAATATTGTAAAAAAGTATATTGAAGCTGCAGACATATTTAAAAACGGCAAAATAAAGAATGTATTACGCATAGCCTTCGGCCACCTGGCAGCAGGCATAGCCTGTCTGTTTGAATACCAGGATTCAAAGTAGTATATTAAATGTAGTTATGTTCATATATATTACATCACATTTATGAGCATGTGCACTAATACCTGATTGATTTTATTAAATGACGCAGGAAGTTGAAACTTAAATAATAAATACTCACCGGATTACTGGATGACCAGTCCTTTAGTGGCGGTTATATCATTGGGGGTCCCAATGTCTCATCCAATGGTAATAAATATTATGCTAACAATTAAAAAGGTAATATTTAAAAATAAATATACCTGGTGCCTCAAGAACTGTGCAATCACATCCAGTGACCATCTTATAATTGGAAAAAATATTGAGTTTATCTTTCTTTTGTGGTCGAATATCCTGAATCAGTTTAAGTGGGTAGGCTCCTTTCCTTCCAGCTACGGCTTTATATACTGAAATAGAACAAAGAAATACAGTCTGGGACTTGGTAACATTTTCTAACTATGTATTTAAAAATAGATAGAAAATAAATTATGCTGGTCTAATTTATGAAAGTAATAAATTCTTCATAGCTTGAAGCTTCACTAAATATTTTGCATTTTACATTTTTTTAAATTAATCTGTTTCATTTCCTGCATATATATTAATCAATCAAAGCCCATCACTCCTCTCAGTGCATACTATAGGCCATTGACCACATCTTGCCAGCATACACAGTCCTGGTTACTCTCTCTACCTCTCTCCATTCAAAGTTGGTCCTGAAAAGAACATTGTGTCATTGTTTAGAGCCAGGCTGCAATATCTGTGCATTTCAGTCCAACACAACTGATTTCAGCAGGTTTTTTTAGAACTTTGTTTTCTGTTTAATTATGATCCCTACCTCTTGGCCAGACTGCACTAGTAACTAGTGCAGTCACTGGCTGCTATCAGTTCACTGCTGCATCTTTGCCTGAGATGTTACAAATTTTTCATCAATCAGTCAGCTGATCTTTATTTTATACTTAGAAAATATCTAGCAAATCTAGTACTTAAAAATTATCAGAAAGTAAATTCTTGTTGTCTGTAGAAAACACAAACACATTATGGTAAGAAGCTGAAACTTATAGATATTGATTGTAATAATGGATTAGTGTTATTTTAAAGTGCACTGGACCAATGAGGATTATGTTTCAGTGGTTATCCATTCATTTGTATATGCTATAATTACATTTTATTATAAAAGATGACTATATAATGACTTTTAATATTACATGTAATATTTTAAACAATTCTACAAGTTCTCATATTCTAAATTCACATTAATTTCCCTTTATGTTGAAATAATAATATGTCTGTCTGCCTTGTGAAATAACTCAGAAAAGTCCATTTTAATGATGAGACTACTTTTACAGAAAAAATAATTCAGACAAAACTGCTTCAAAATACTTGAAATTTACATATTCTATTTTGCACTTTTTCAACACACATACACACGCACGCACATGCGATGAAAGCCTTAAATTGTTATTGTGATTCAAAATTATTTTTTTTTAAATGCCACACAACTGTATCATTTTTAGATCTACTCTTCACCATGTTTGATACAAGTTCTCCAGTACATACAAAGTGCATAGATTCCTCACTCATGCACCAAGGCATTATTTCAATTCTGGAGTCACCTGCCGTGATATGGCACCCACCTAAAAAACACGTTGTTTAACTGGAGCACACCATTGATGATGTGATGTGCTCAATCTTGACTGATGTCTAACAGTGCTACTATTTCATTCAGTCTCTTCGATTTTTCATCACAATACTCTCAAAGGATGCAATTGACTGTGGTGTCACTTCTTGCTGTGTCTGATGTGATTAAGAACAGTCTATCACAAAACTCATGCCATTTCAGAACTTCCTACTCCACTTATACACTTGCTGGAGTAATAAACACATGCATCACCATATTGAACCTTCATTTGCTGATGAATTTTAAAAGGTTTCACCAATTCAGGTAAGGTCAGGTCAGGTCATCCCATAACCAGTGAGGTCGTTGGGGCACACATGAAGACATCCTCACTACCTCCAGCCATCCTTCTCTGTCAGCCGTCACTGCCTGTGCCTCTTCTGGTCAGAAATTGGTCCATTCTTTTATGTTGTCCTCCAACCTCTTTTTGGGACAGCCTCTTTGTCATCTGCCTTGCACCTTTCCGTGCAGGATCATATTTGCAAGACCATTTGATCTCGATATGTGACTGTACCAAGCGAGTTTCTTTATTTTGACAGTTGCCAAGAGGTCTTTAAAAGGCCCTTGCTGTTGTAATTCTATCTCGTATTTCCTCATTTGTAACTCGATCTTTGTACGTGACATTTAAAAGTCTTCAAAAACATCTCATCTCCAAGGCTTGTATCCTTCGCTGAAGGTCAGCTGTAACTGTCCATGTCTCACAAGCATAAAGGAATATTGACAGGACCAATGTACGCATTAATCTGGTTTTCGTGCATAGTGCTAACCGTTTATCTTGCCACATTTGATTAAGCCGTGCAAGCGCCGCTATTGTCTGTGCTATTCTGGCAAAAACCTCACATTATGATCCTTCGTCACTGACAATGAAACCCAGATATTTAAAACGGTCAACAACTTCAGCTTCCTGCAGCACCAATTCACTGTTTTAAAAGAAATAGGTAACAGAATGCTGCTCCTTTTTAGTGCATGTCACTTGTTGGACAGCCATTTTTAAACTGCTGTTATGATGGCTCATCTGCGCCATGCAGGACACGCTTGTAGTTAAAAAAAAAATAAAGATTCTATTTACATACCATGTGGTAAATTTGGACTATGGTGATAAGCCCATATTATTAAGGGTAATGTGATCAACATCCAGCCAGCTGCCGGCAATTCCCAGATTGTTCTTATACCAACTTTTGAAGTTGAGTCAACCCTGTGAGCCATTGTTCTACCAACAAAAAATCTGCATCATATGGGGACCAAACCCAACAACAATAGTAAAACAAAAAAGTAACCCATGGCATTACTGCCATAGGGGTGTGAGGTATTAGCGATCTCATATTTCAATGCCTCAGCTATATGTGGGCGGTAGCCATCTCCTGTCCCTTGCCGTTTGTGTAGTACAATAGTACAAATGTAAATGACAATAGAACGGCATTTTAAATTTATGTAGCAATTTATTTTATGGTTTTCATTTACAGCACATTTGCATAATTTGAGCATTAAACTTCTTACCTGCTGTTGAGTTGCACACCATTTCTTTCAGGTTTTTGGGCTCATGTTTAATTGGAATGCATACGGGACAAACATCACCAGCCTGGAAGGTAGAAGGCAGTTTATTTTATTTATTTTTTTTCTTCTAAAATAGAAATTACTTAATTTTGTTAACTGCAATATATTTTGGCAATAGAACAAAAAATTATTTCCATTAAATGTAATTTTTAACTGATGGAATTTCTTTCTATAAATGCTATACCTTATTCCAACAGAGTATAATAAATTCGAACTAGTCACTAAAAAACACAATTAAAACTGTTGCCGATCCAATAGAAGTCACCAGTATTTGCACAGCAATTAAGTTCTATCAAAGCCCTTAACTCTATAACCAATTCAAATGAAAACAATACTCTTAAAATGAAGAAAGGTAAATTAATATGAGTGAATATATGACAATGTTTAATAAACCAATACATACTCTGTTTCCAGGTGCTGGGACAAGATTTAAATCTGAAAATAAATTGTATAAAAACCAGTCATTATATTGCATAAAATATATACGATTTAAAAAAACAGATTTTTGTAAAAACGTTATTTTAAATATGGAAAAGACATACTAAAAGTAAATATGTTCTATTCTGCAAATAATTGTTTTTTGGTAGACATACCACAAAGGTGAGTGTCTATGAGTTCCACAGTAATCAAATTAATTAATGTTGAAATGCATTTATAGTGTCATTATGTTATTCAATTATCAATGGATGGAACCCACAAGGGGTGAGAAAATATTTTTGGGGAGGTAAGAAAGTAGTCTGACAAAACAACGGTGATAAAAGGGCATGGGCATGTAGAATCTCATTAGTGGATCTGGCCTATATTATAAATTAGTGAAGAGTATCAATTGCTGCCCTATGGTCCAATTGAAACCAGATGAATTGCATTAATAAAACATGTAGTCTAAATAGCAAAGCCCAATGTCATGCAGGGACAAAGACACAGAGAAATAATGTTTCAGCAGCAATAAGCTATAAACGGAATACTTTTCCTCTGTGTCTGTATTATTCCAAATAATTCTTCAAAATTATCTTTTTTACTTTAAAAACTATCATAGTTTTATCAAAATTTTATTTATTTTTAAGCATTATTATTTTATTGAATAATTTCCAAGGACATTCTATCTCTGATTCAAAACTTACCAACTCTTCTCTGTTCTAGCAAGTCGTTCTCTGGATCAGTATTTGAAACATTCCTTGGAATCTCAGCTTTGGTACCACATATGGTTTTCAGCTGATAGAACTCAACAACAGAAACGTCTGAAAATTAAAGTATAATTATTAGTGTACTATAGTGGCCCTCACCATGTCATTTGTGTATGGGATAGAAGCAGCAAAGTAGGGGGGTGCTAAAATAGGTCAAATATAGTAGGGTTTCATGTCTTGGCACAGCAATGTTGACAACAATGGTCATTTTTATTGCCCTGAAATGTTAGCAAAATAGGGATTGTTGAAGAAAACTGAATCTGGCCTAGCAAACCATCTGTGGATTTTCAAGTTACTTTAAAAAAAATGAAAATAACTATAGTTTAGTGATTGTGTTATTTAGGAGAAAGTAATGTTTTCAATTATATTGTAGAAGATTAATTTGTGTCCATTGTAGGAGATGTGTACATAAAAAGCAACATGTGTAAAAATGACGTCTTGAAATATGTAACATATCTCCATATATGAAATAAGAGATCAACATTAAACAAGAGGGGACTCAGTGGTCTCAAGGTAAGGTGTCCGCCTGGGTTGCCAGAGGTCGCGTGTTCGAATCACGCTAGTAGGCTTAGCGGCTTCTTCCTGGGCAAAATTAAAATTCAAAATCTACCTCCAATTTATTTGTACCTTTCCCCAGGCAGTTTTTTATTTTAGCAGCTATAGATGGTGCATAACTGGCTGCGGGTCTACTTAGCTCTAGTATTTGAGTCTATTAAGATGGAATTACACATCAGTAAAAAAAAACACCCTCCAAGAAACTGGTTGCAAACTGACTCTGCAGAGTCTTCTAATACAGTTAAAATACGTTAAGTTAAGTTAAGCAAGTTTAAGTTTGCATTTTGTTCCTGTATCCTAAACTGGTCTAGCTTTAATGTGCAATAAATTTAAGGTTGCACTTGTCACAAACTGATAACAAATGCATTTGAAAAGTGTCTGAATAGGGTAACCATTCTGAAGTATCAATAAGGAACTGAATTTTAAGCTAGATTTTCTTATATTATATTTTTTAGACATACTGGTTTCAAACAAAAAATTAAATTTCTGTCTATTTCGAATCATATTCTTTTTTGTTCTTTTTCTTTTTCTCTTCTTGTTTCTTCTTGTTACATCTACATGTGAAGTCCAATTCTCTGGATCAAGGTTGCTGTAGTGGAGAGTTCTTGAAGTTATCCATACAGCTGTGTGTGGAGATCTGTCTCCATGGGCCAGTTTTCAGTACTCAATTGGCCAAGCATATAACAGTCTTGCAGGATATGTTTGGATGTCTGTGCTGCTTCCTCACACAAGCAAGTTGGCGATGGAGCCAATTTTAACCTGTGTAAGTGACTATTCAATCTGTTATGTCCCGTTCTCATGCGAATCAGGATCATCTTCTCCAATGGATCAAGGCAGTGATTGTTGTCTCTCATTTGGTTGACTTTACTTTTGGCTTGGATGAGGGTTTTGTTTTCTTGGAAGGTGATTGTTTGTTTGTTTTGTTGCTCCGTCCTTTGTCAACCTGTTTGTTGTCTCATTTTCTGGTTTGCCACAGTGTGATTGAAACTCACTGTATCACTACTCTTTTCTTGTCTTTTAGTTCCCTCAAGGCTTTCTTATGCACTGGCAGTTTACCATTTTTGAGAGCTTGCAGAACTAATATTGCATCAGTAAGGAACACAGCCTGGTGGCGTTGACTTGCTGTGTTGCTAATAATTTCTGCAGCAATAATTAGTGCCTGTACTTCAGACAAGTAGTTTGAACAGAATTTTCCAGTGGATGAACTAGTGGTTTCATTTTTTTTTTATCTGGTTAGACAACACAGATTCCTATGCCTCAATTCTTCACTGCTCTTGTTGCTGATCCATCAGTATATTTCTGGATCCAAGCTTCTCTGCAGTACGGTTCATCTGTCATGTTGCATACTGTTGCTTTCTTTTTGAGAGTATTTTGCTCTTCCATGGGGCAGGTGGCAGTTATAAATGTTATTGTGTTTAAGTTTTGGTGTTGCTCCGATAAGGTTGGAAGGGGTATTGAATTTACCTCCTTAGTGGTGTCTGGTAATTCATCCTTATATGTTCGGATTAATTTTGACCAATGTACAATGCTATTTTACTTCAATCTTCCACTGGCAAGATTTCAGAATCTGGTCTTCATTAGGTGCTCTGTCATGTTTTTGTACTATTCTGCTTGTATCATGATCTTAGCACCCCATCTATAGTATAGAAGTGTGATACCTGTGATTTTTTTCATTTAATTAATTGGAGTTGTCTTCATGGCATCCGTGATCACCCTAACCACTCTGTTTTGTACCTATCTAAAGTATGTAGGTGTGATTTGGCTGCGGTAAACCATGCTGCTCATAGCTCACTATTGGTCTTATTACCCGCATTATAGGCTTTCTTAAGCATTATTTCATTTGCTTCTCAGTTTTACCCAGCTATTTTTCTCAGTATTGTGAGTTTTTCCTTACCGGTCTCTGTTTTATAAATGTGAGACCTCCCCATAATTTTCTTATCGAATCTGATGTTGAGATATACCGGCACATCATTTATTTGGACCTGTATATTTTCGAGTCATATTTGTCCTGCTTTTTTTTTGTTTTGGAGTATGAATAGTGTTGCTGCAGATTTCTCAGATTAATTATTTTTTTAAACATTTCAAGTGTCTTTGAAAGAGTTGGCCTTTTTTTTACAGAATATTGTTATACATCAAAAATGATAAATTTCACAAATTTCATGGTGCCTCTTATTATTATTCTATTTTTCAGTTCCTTTATATCTATCAATGATGATTTGCAGTATTGGTGCCTTTATTAAATTCATATTTTTTAATACCATATCTGTCTGTTTTAAAATGATAGAAATCATACCTGTTTCATAATACTGGAACACTTTAACTTCTGCAGGTTTTGAGTTGGATATAGCCAGATCTTTATCCTGCTCTACATCAATGCTGAATTCTTTGTGTTGTCTGGTGAACTACATTAACAAAAACATAAATATAATAATAACAGGAAATTACAAATAATTACAAAATAAATGTTCAATACATGTAATATAAAAGCTTACGAGTTCATCTGGTAACTATTCCTTTTTTTATAACATAATTATTGCATGAAAAATTACTAAACTTTGTATCTTTTAATGTATAAATTAGCAGTTCATCGTGCATCTTGTGACTAAGTAAGATTTCTACCTAACCAGTCCCTAAATTTAAATACACTTACCTCATCAAAATAGAATGTCAGAACACCTTGCTCTTCACTGTATTCTAATTTTTTTATTCCAAGAACAGGAAATAAACTCTTCAACTGAAAAGAAAGTTAAAAAGAGAGTTTTAAAAATAATTCATTACTATTATTAATTATTGTTGTAGAATTTAGAGCTTTGTTTCTGAATTTCATTACTTTGATACTTTCTGGCAGTTACTACTGGTTGATGTTTAGAATGTATACAGTTGTTGGTGATGTTTCTCAACTCATATTTTGACATTATCATTATGTCATTAATATATAATCAATTTGGAATGATAGATCTGACTTGTTCCTTCTGTAAGAAATTACTCACTGTAAATAGATTTCTAATATTAATTTCAAAATAAACGGCCTCTGAAAGAGATGAACAGACTGATGCCAGCTAGGAAGAAGACAGTAGATGGAGTAGTCTGGTAATCTTTCTCGCAAACTTTTGCTTCACGGGAGAGAATAAGAGTGACTAAGTAAGTAAGTATTATTAATAGACCGTGTTCAGAACATACATCTATAAGTTCTTTACATTTCCTGTTTCGTTCTAATGAGATGTCAATGAATGTTCAAATTCAATGCTGTTCTGGTGACCTTTTTTTCCCCCATGTATATCCCAGATCCTATAACTAAAAAGGACAGTGCAGGATGGTTGGTTGGTTGGTCGGTTGTTAATCCAGCGGCCCATTAGCTCCTGCACTTTGGCCCAATGCCATATAGTAGTATCTGCAAGTGTTTGTAAGCTGTTGTTTAGTTCCATACAAAGTGTTCCAAAGGGCTGTGCATAGAACTAACAATCTCATCAAGTTACTACAGAACCTGCCACTGAAAGAGTGCACAAAGTGCTTTGGTACAGGTTTTTCTGTAATGAACCATCCCCAATGGTGGCCTGTGCTTCATAAGAAGTGAAATGTAGAGAAACAAGAAGAAGTAGAAGAAGAAGAAGATGAAGAAGAAGGAAAAATAAAAGGAGCAAAAGAAGATCCATTACAATTGTTTGCTATTATCCGATAGTCCTTTTCATTAACCAAAATGATGATTTCTAGCAAGGGTTTTTTTTTTTTTTTTTTTTTTTTTTTGTTTTTTTTTGTTGCGTTCGCCTTATTTCTCTATTCCCCAAGGCGGTGTGCGTTGCACTGTGGTTTTTATTTTGCGCCTGTCGGCCCAGTGCATCCGACTTCAGCACGCATTTTATGTAAGGGTCTGCTTCCTCCTGCATTTTGTAAGGGTTTGCTTCCCCGGGGTAACGGCTGGTGCTGTGATGGGGATCGAACCCAGCACCTTCGGATCGTGACCGTGCCACTTAACCACTAGGCCACGCCGTCCCCTAGCAAGGGTTTAAAAGATGTTGCACCTATTCTCCACATTGTAACAGTCATTGTAAGAGGCAAAGAGCTAATTCAATATTGTTTGTCCACTTTCATCTGTTTCTAGGTTTATTAAAAATCCATTTATATATTCTGTGAGGAACTGCTGATCACGCAGTTTGGATGTCGGTCGTCTAACCATTATTATGTGTGTTCAACAGCTTGATGCGTCATAGGTTTTTTTTGTTATCAGAGGTGAGATAAAAATATAAACTGTACAGTGCCTGACAACTACAGGTGCAAATGGCTGTTATTCCTCAGCCCTAGATATCCTCCCAGTGGAGCTGAGCAATGAATGAGAATAAACATAGTAATTATAGCTTTTCTAAATATATTTTATTTCTATAAGCTTTCTGTTGATATACTAAAAAATCTATATGGATTCAATCTGTCATTAGTATCTTTACTGCTCAATATCAGCATGTAGTATTCATGAGTCTTCTTGGTACTATATCCCTTTTGTCATGTATATACTAGTCTAATTATTTGTATCTTTGTCTTTTTTATAAATTCTGGCTTTATTTCACCTAGTCCACCAACATTCAATGCTGCAATTTTAATCACCTGCCGTTTTTGTAGACGTTTTATATTTTGAGTCTGCATTCCATTAATTTCAGTTAGTTCATGCTCAATTGTAAACTTTTTTGCAATAATATACTACTGTCAGCTTACTAGGCCAGCCATAATTATTCAGGATAATCCATGATGGCCTTCATGGCTGTTGTATCGACCATATGAGGTAACTCACACCAGCCCAGCATCTCTTACTTCACCCTCATTCCAACTCCTGTAATTTCTTCTTCTTCATTGTACGCTGTTTACAGCGATATTTACGTTGCACTGTTTTATTTTGTTAAGCCTGTGGCTCAGTGCATCCGATTTCAACAGGCGTTTCTGTAGGGTTGCCCTCCTTAGCCTTTGGCTGTCCCCAGCCTAACTGCAAGGCAGCAGTTGTTTTTGGTAGAGTTGTCTCTCTTAGGAAGTTGTCTTGCAGGACTATCGAGTCTTCCCTACTCGTGTCTATAGGGTTTGGCAATGATATGATGGACTATGTACTAGTTTGTACTATCCCGGAAGAGAGGCAGTCCAGTGTGACTTTGTCCCAGGATCGTCACGTCCTGCCAGAAACGTAGCATATGCATGTGAGTGAGGTATCATTTTGCTCCCTTTATTTTCTCGGCTCATCTGCAGTGATGGTACGCCTAGCATTCCCCGCCACCCGGGAAGTTGTCACAATAGGGCAGGAGGTGCAATGTCCGCTGGACTGCATCTCTTCTGCGTCCATTGGGATGACTGATAGTAGACAGAGGCAAAGCAACTCCTGTAATTTAACATTGGGTTAACTTTAAGATTGATCACTAAAATAAAGGATCACACCATACTAACCTTGGTCAGAGATTTAGATGTAGGAGTCCAACTTGTAACCATCTTAACTGTCACAAGGCTCATTCCATTACCAACCTCTAGATTTCCTTTTTTTCTGTTTAAAAAGAGTGACTAAGTATTAATATTATTATTATTATTACTAACATTTACAGAATAATTGTTCGTAATAAATGAATCACATCTTTACACTCTCTGTATATTGTTATTTCTCTTTCTATCTTCTCTCTGTCTTTGGTATATTTTCTATTCAAGAGTGTAGCAGTTAAAATAAAGGATGGACAAACTAACTTTGAATACTTAACTTAACTTAACGTCTCTATATTGGTTTAGAAGACCCTGCAGAGTCTGTATACAACCAGTTTCATTTACATTTCCTTGCTCTAAAAGCTATGAGCATCCAATCTATTCTTAAATGCATTAATTGTCCTTGCCTCCACTACAATCCTGTGGCAATGCATTCCAAACATTCACCACTCTCGAAATAAACAAATATTTCCTAATATCTAATCTGGACCTTTCTTTAGTTAATCTGTAGTTATGCTCTCTTGTTCTTGTAGGTGGTTGTATTTTGAAAATCTTGTTATAGCCTAATTTATCCTTTCTTTTGATTATCTTATAAACCTGTATTAAGTCATCTTGAATTCTTCTCTTTTCTAGACACTGTCCTGATAACTGTAATTCTGGAATCCCACTATCAGCTTTGGCGCTATTCTTTGTATCCTTTCCAGCATGTTTACATCTCCTCTATGATAAGGGCTCTACACCTTTACACAGTACTCCAATCTAGGTCTAACTAATACTTTATTCAGTTTGATATGTAATTAAACAACTAAATTCACTAAAAGTCTATTTTAAAAAGAAACAACAACTATACAAACAAAAAGATGAATAGAATGCTATAAAATGTATCGTTATCAACTGGAAAGGTGTATAAACTTGGCTTGGACTATACATGCTGATGAACTTAGTGGCAAAGCTAATTTACTAAAAAATTGAGTTACTTGCCTTCTAAACTATTAGCTTTAGGATAAGTTGAGTGACACAGATTAACATAACTTGCTCACCCCACAGACAAAGCTATTGTTGCTCTGTTACACTTGTCAATGTCTTGCTCATATTTCGTGGTAGTGACTTTCAAGTGAAAGCCTGAAGTCTCATCTCCCTGTACATCCTTTGGTTGTTTGTTGTAATGGACACTGGCCTGAAATAAAGAAGCAAATCTCTTACCAAAACTCTCAACACTAGAATGAATTGAGCTGGCAAATAATACAAATAAACATATGGACAGGGATCTCAGTATATATCAAATATACTTGCAAATAATACAGACATACAAACGTGCCATCATTTGACACATTTTGTGAAGCATTAGAACACATACTTAAATAAATTCAGAGTGACAAAAATTATAAAGAAACAACAAAATAACATGTAATTGATAGTTCAGTATTGAATGATGTAGCATCACTAACAGAGCTGATAAAGAACACTAAGGACAAGCTTTACACCTACACCAGGACATTTGAAACCTTCTTTAAAAATGAGTGGGAAAACGTATTTCAGATGTGTGAAAATCTATTGTTGCAAAGAGAAAGAAAATGATCATTGTAAAGTCAAAGAATAGAAAATCTTCACATAGAATGCTAGCAGATTCACATTTACACTCAAATGTTCATTTAATTCAAAGTAACAATTACAGTCAAAATGACACACTGTCACTAACACACCTTTTGCAAATTGGCCAGATAACAATAATAGTACATTAAATTAACTACAGTAATAAAGACATATTTTGGTAAAATTAGAATAGCAACAAATTTAAATCATTATGGTACATGCACTTGCAGCTTAACACACCACTGATTTTTGTTTAAGTTGGCTTCGTTAACTGTGACCATAAAATTATAATTGCTTTGTTTTATACTAAAGCCTTCTTCTTCAGTTTCTCTGTGGTTCCTCCTGTATTACAAACAGCAGCAAACATGAACAAAACAATTGTCTACCTGCACAAGAGCACATCCAGTTCCTTTGACTGTGATTTTTAACTCATTGGGTAGAACTGGAATTAGTACTGCTTGAAGTAATAATGTTGTGTCCTCCCTTTCAGACACACTGAAAGATGTATTTAACTGTTTTCCAGAAATTGAGATCTGCATCGCAGTGCCTTCCTTGCTGTGTGCTAAACTTGCAAATTCTGACAATGCTTGAAGTCCAACCACAGTATCCTGAAGAACAATTAGCTTACAATTAATTATCAATAAAATGTATGTTACAATAATAAGACATTTTAACAAAACAAGAGCACATAAAGACAATAAAACATTGTTATACAAATAGAGGTTGAGAAACATTAATTAAACTGTAATAATGTATTATCACTGACTCTCTCTTGGATCCAAAATTCGTATTTATTCGACATGTGTGATTCCTGTCCTCCTGTATGGCTCAGAGACTTGGACCCTACTTAAACAGTACATATCAAGACTCAATGTCTTTCATTTGCGCAACCAGCAATGCATCCTCGGTATCCGGTGGTTCGATCTTGTCCGTAATGTCAAAGTGTCTGCAAAGACGAGTTTTCCCTACATCTCGGACATTCTGGTCCGCCGTCGCCTGACTGTCACATGGTCCGACTGGATCGGGAAGTTCCGGCACACCAGATAATGTCCAAGTCAGCAATGTGTAACAACAGTTTCCCATCAGCTGGCTAGAGACGTGGGAGTGTCGCCCCAGTTCTACATGGCTCAGACTAATAGCAGTTTCTCCTTCAGCCTTGAACGAGGTTTGGCTACAAGCCTCAGCAGTTGGACATGGTAGTGGTCGATCGACGCAACGGGCCCTAGATGCCTAGATGAACATTATTATTATTATTATAAATTCTCTAATTTGATGGAAGCTTTAAACTTCCATTGTAGTAAGTTAAATGAAAGAATATTTGGAATAGGTTTATTGAGCTACACATACATTACAGCAACAACGTTTTCATCAGAAATTGGATGCATGAAACTGAAATAAAATTGCTGTCGGAAATATGCAAATGGAAATCAGTCAGCATCTCAATATTGTAAATGAAGCATTCCTTCCTCATTGACTTCTTCTTCTAATGCTACACTGATTGACAAATATTATTATATCCTTCCACAAAATCGTGTCAATGAGCCAGTTTGTCAATTTTGTTGTTGGCATTTATCCAATACCATGATATTACACTGCTCAATATCTGCTCTCATTGTCATCATCTTATTGTATTTTTCTGCTATTTTGCTTGTTATAATTATAGGTTTATAACTTTTCTTTATTCAGAACATGTCCAACTATGTGAGAGTTGCTGTTTTGCAATACATTTAATTCAATTACCTTGAACATTTGTCTTATACAGCACATTCTAAATAGTCTTTTTCTTTATATAAGAGTTTATAACATTCTTCTGCTTCATACATCATAAAATAAAGATTATAAAGTACAATTTTAACCCTCTGAAGCCATTACACCTTTATAATGGGATGTGTCTAAATACTCCCTAGCCACCTGCGTACTGGTGTGATGGCTAGACTGTTATTTTAAGGCGTATTTTGAGCTGTAAGCCTACTGCTTGGATTTTTGCAAAAATATAGTGACATCTACACAGTACACACATTTCTGGAAATAACAAATATGGTGGTGCAAATATTGAAAATTTGGGAAATGGTCATTCTAAAAGGCTAACAACAGAACAAGTCACTGAAAGTAATTTCAAGGATTTTGAGGCTGATAAATTGTATATAGATGGTGATTATTCTGAAAAGTAAATCCATGGATTAGAATCAAGCTAGATCTGTTCCTCAGAGAATAATGTATCAAGTAAATGTGATAAATATATTCAACAGTCTACTGAAGTAGGAACATTGGAGGTTAGCAGGTCAGTCAATTTTAGATAGTCAAAGCACTAAAAAGCCAGAAAAATACTGAACTTAATGATTTAAGAGCAGTACTCTGTCAACTATGCCAGCAGTCCGCACCAAAAAGAGTAGTGGTACAGTGGGTTCCATCCCACTATAACATCTAAGGCGACGAGGAGGCAGACAGACTGGCAAAAGAAGGTGCAAGACTACCATAACCAGATTCTAGTATGACCTACGAAGAGTCCAAAAGGCTTATTATTATACATGGCCAAATGGGAAACAGAACATACTGGCTACACAAAAAACGATGCCTATTACCAGTTGAACAGAAGAGAGCAGGTCATGGTCTTCAGACTCTGCACAGGCCACAACAGATTGAGGTACCACCTATTCAATAAACTGAAGATAGGTGGCACTGACGAATGCACTTGTGGTACCGGGAGAATGACCGCTGAACATCTGCTGCAAAACTGCCCGACATACAAAGACCAAAGAAAGCACATGTGGCCATCACCAGTGGCAACACTATACAAGCTCTATGGCAGTGTTGACAGCCTCAGGATGACCACTGCTTTCTTCTAAAAAATACAGGTTGACGTTTGACAACGTATGAAGAAGAAGAAGAAGAAGATAGACTAACATAGTTTTATCATAGTAAATAGCTTAACTCAAATGTCTATATTGTGTGTGTATTTCTTCAGGAGCACAGGGGAATGGGATTTTACAGACTGGGTAGCCAGGGTTCAAAAGGTTAATACAAGAGTCATGTACAAACACATTATGCAAATGCTTTATGTGTTATTCTATGCTTACAATAATGGCCATGGTTGCTTGGATGTCAGTAATGTTTGCTTTAAATAAGGGGGAGATCTTTATTTCCTAGTTTTAAATCATCCTCATTTCAAAGTATTGTATCATCACTGTTTGAATTATAGTTTCATCATTTTTAACCACTTAAAATTTTTACCTGAGTTGATGAGAAACCACCATTGGGGTTTCTTTGCTGGGACAGCCACATGGCAATATTATGTGAGTGTTCAATTGCCCGCTTTCCATAAATGTTAAGATAGGCCATCAAAGCATAAGAAGTCATTTCTACTTCAGCAGATGAAGCTGCATAATAGAACCATGTGTTCACAGGTTTAGGCTTGGAGGTTTCCCTGCTCCAGTATCTCAATGAACCTGAAAATCAAGTTTAAAGTTTTATATCACTTTTAATGACCAATTGAATTAAATTATAACTTCTCTGAAATGATCTCCTTTTTTGAAATTTTGAAACCCTTAACACTAATTGTAACAATTCAGTTTAGTTCATCCTGTAACCCATCAGGTTGTTGGGGCACACTTGAAGACACTCCCAAAATACCACGCCATTTTTCTCTGTCTGCCGCCGCCTGTCTAATCTCACCGAGACAAAGGCTTGACCACTCAGTGATGTTGTCCACCCACCTCTTCTTTGGACGTCCTCGCCATCTCTGTCCCCGTATGGAACCAAAGAGTATCGAGTTGGTAATTCCGTTTGACCTCACGACGTGCCCGCACCAGGCCATCTTTCATCTTTTGATTGTTGTGAACAAATTTTCAAAAGGGCCAATAGCATTTTCAACTCTCTGTTGGATTTTTACGTTCATGACACGATCTTTATATGTAACATTTAGGAGTTTTCTATAGCAGCTCATTTCCATTGCATGTATTCTGCCCTGGATATCTGCCGTAATGGTCCAGGTCTCCCAGGCATACGGAAATAATGAGATCACCAATGAGCGCATTAGTCTAACTTTTATGCCGAGGGCGAGTCGCTTGTTTTGCCATATAGGTTTGAGCCGAATAAGCGCCACTGGCTGCGATCCCTCTTTACTGATCAATGATCCAAGATATTTGAAACGTTGTACCACCTCAAGTTCCTGCCCATTTGCCTCTATTACAGATTTAAACCCCTGTATGTTATTAGTCATGAGCTTTGTTTTTTGTACATGTAACAATTATCTTCACATATTATCTTAACTTCCCTGTCAAACCTAGAACTGGAACTGTTACTTACCAGCAACTTCTTTATTTGGCAGAATTTTTGTCATATCCTGCTGCTCATATTAAGTTTGAATTTTACATCTGCCGTGGTATATTAGATTCAAAATTCCTTTAAGCTTTCATTCAGCACATCCTTTTTAAGTTTAACTGAGTCTATAGGATCAATGTGTCTATTTCTTGACTCTTAAAAGCCCTCATTTTGTAAGTAGTTTTGCCAGAATTATTTTTTCTATAAAAGCAGCCTCTTCATAAAACTTGACCTTTCTTAATTATTTCACAAGGAAGACAAACATATTATATATAAAATTAAAGGAAAATGAATATGCAGTAAGAATATTAAGGTCTTGTAGAATTTCATAAAATATTACAAGTAATTATTAAAAATTATATTGTCATTTTTTGTAATAAAAACTATTATGTCACCAACCCATGAATAACCACTGAAACATAATGCAGATTGGTATAATCTACTTCAGAAAAACAGTAATCCACATATGAATAATATCTATATAAAATATTTTTTTGCAGCAGTCAAATGGAGTTGATGTGTCAGTGAGTTGCAGGTCTCCATTCACTCCAGATGGTTGACCACATTTTGGCAGCAATTATAATAAGTTCTGGGTCTCACTCAGTCAGAGGTGATGGAATTTGGTACTGAAACCCATTCGCTTTCATGTTATCTAGAATTTGCTTTAGAAATATTGCATCTTCGTTATTTCTGTTGATAGTGCAGTCAAATGTTTTTCTTTTTAGCAGCACTAGGTCCTGGCTGTGACAACTCCCTCTCATCTTCAGCATCAGATTCATTAGGCTGAGTAGGTCGAATAATATATTCTATGTCTAACTCTGATTCAACATCAGAAAAATGTGAATCATTGTCACTAAATTCATCTAGAGTTCACAAATCCCAAGCCTTTTCTACAGATAAAAACAACCTACTATTAGTCAACCTTGAAGTGCTAGGTTCGCTACATGTTTTTGTGATAAACTGACTTGAAAGATGACAAATCTTCTCCAACTTTGAATGTCCACACAAAGTACATCGCTGCTTTTACAATTGAAACGCAACTATAACAATTATTTCCCTTACCGTGTAATGTCAATTAAAATTTAGAAACTGAATAAAATGAAACAAATTTCGTTCAATGTGCTGTTAACAATTTGAGAATTTTGCTGACATCAAGCGGACGTCAGAAAGAACGCTGACAGTGTTCTTTTGGCCTTTAAGAGTTAAACCTTGTCATA
Organism: Ariolimax columbianus; assembly: GCA_036924085.1. Lineage (NCBI taxonomy): Eukaryota > Metazoa > Mollusca > Gastropoda > Stylommatophora > Arionidae > Ariolimax > Ariolimax columbianus. The sequence goes on from JAVGWX010000003.1 coordinate 119,763,269, forward strand.
ATAGATGATTGTTTGTATGTCCTATCTATCTACACTTTCTTTCTGAAATCTCAAGATGGTTTAATTGTTGTCTTGTCCTCCAACAAGTTCATCTATAATATCGCTAGGGTTGCAACAATAAACAAATGTACCAAATATTGATTACTGTTTGATCAGCCCTGCCTTATCAGCTGATATTGATTAATCGGCCAGAAATTTCTTATCATGTAATTATGTATTGTGTTATGAAACGTGTATTGTAGTTAATTGTAGATAATTTATTATAATATTTGATAATTAATCACAATTATGGAGCTATTATCAAAAAAAGTAGAAAGTGGTATAAATTATACAACATTGCTATTCTCTTAATTATGCTTATCATAATTACTTTATATTTTTACACTATTGAGTTTTGTTTATTGTCTTATAGCTGTACAGTCACTGCTTAATCACTGATATAACAGAAATTTTCCTCTATTACATAACAAATATTTTCTGAGCCCACATGAGGTTGTTGGGTGGCAGAGAGTGAAACAGCATACCCGCCACACTTAAAAAAGTAACAGCCAATCAACAGCATCTTAGGTAATCATACCCCTCTATATGCAACAAATAGTACTACTTAACCCCAGAAAAGCTATGTGCTTGACACATTTTACTCATCTGTTTTTTTTATTACATTCACTATCCATTGATTTCTTAAATTGTATAACCAGAATATGTTAAAAGTTTATCAGACAGTGCATTTTTGATTGACTTCATATAGTGCTCTATAAGATCAAATGGTTAAAAAAATATCTTTACAGGCAGCTAAGATTTGTATAAAAGTGTATTTTGTAATAACAAAGCTCTTTAAGAAAGGAAACATTCTTAATTCTTCAACTACTTAAGTAAAATGACATTTGGAATTTCCAGCAATTAAAGAGTTAAATCAAAAGAGGTTAGAATCAACTGCATACCATTTATTTGTGCTTTTGACTCTAGAACCATCAAGATTTCATTGCTAATTCGGCTGCTTGGCTGATGCAGTGAATTGGCATAAGCCACAAGTGATAATGTGTAGGGATCAATCTTTTCTTTATTTTGATGAAAGTCGCTGTTGATGCATAACAGTGAGCCAGAAATTACAGGTTCCTGTTAGACAGAAATAAATTGCCACATAAATTTAAGTTGTATAATAATCAATGGTACAATTTCTTGTCAGCAGTGGAAGTAGTGCTTGTTTACCTATAATAGAAGAATATCTATGTTGCCTATTAATAATTGTTTCCTTTTCAAATTAAATGAACAAGCATCTGTTAGTAGCATTTATAACTATTAATTCACTTTGGGTGAGACAACTTATCCTAGAGGTAAAACGTCTGTTTCACAATCCCAAAGCATCAGTTTCTAATTTCATTGTGTTCAATTTGGCAGACACAAGTTATATTTCTCAGTGTGATTGCTCCTATATAGAGAGTAATCACAGTCTATCATACTGCACAGCTGCCAAGAAATATATAACAGCCAAATAGGTTGGTGGTTGTAAGAAGAGACGTTCTGCAAAGGACACACTACTTTCATTTTTTTTTTTAATATGATACATTACGGACATTAGCCATTACATGTCAATAGCAATCAATTTTGTTTTGCTTTTAAAATGCAGTTGTATGGTTAGTATATAGAAGCCAGAAGTGATGTATATAATTTATGTATGCATTTTTCCTAGTTCATGGAGTACTACAACCAATGATGAATGTAATATGGTGTACCAAACAACTGTGGAGGATGATGATAGCAGCTTGTGATAAAGGATGTGTTAATGACAAAAAGACTACAATAATGTAGCAAAGATTTTACCAGAATTAAAACTTTGGTTTCATTAGTTAAGCTCTCATTTGACCCAAGATGAAGAAGAATTAATAGAGAAAAAATTTCTTAGAATGACAAGAACACTGGAAGTTAGCAAGCATCTGATGTACTAAATTATTAAACTGTTATTATTACAAAGAATAGATATGGAAAGGAAAGATAATAATTGATAATCAAACCACCCCCCCCCCCCCCCCCCCCCCCCCCCCCGTAAAAAAACATCATGATGATGATTCCAAATTATTTCATTTGTGGAAAGTTTGAAAATCTGTCACTAGTGGAAATATTTTTTTTTTCATCAAGATGAAAATTTTAAAATAATACTTACTGCAGTGCTGACATTCGCACTTAAGAGAGCAATAAGTACATAAGCAGTTAGAGCAGTATTGGACTCTGTATCCTTGTCCTTTCCAAGTCCACCCATCATGTAGGATTGGAAAACTTTTCCTGTCTCTCTGAAACAACCTGTTTCTAACTGACAGCGTCGCAAAAACTTTAAGCTCAAAGTCAAATCCTTTTCATCAATATAGATAAATGGTTTGGCTTGAGCAAAAGATTTGACGACAAATGCAGTGAGCCACACACTGCCTTCAGGATCGTTCTTTCCAAAAGCACTGTAAGAACCATCATTATGTTGAAACGTTAGCTCCCTTTGATATCCTGTAGATTTAATCATGGAAAAATGTTAGAAAGACATTATTATAACAGACAGTAAAGTAAATATTATTACAGACAGTAAAGTAAATATTATTACAGACAGTAAAGTAAATATTATTACAGATATTTTCTATTTGGTTATTTTGTTGCTTCTTATTGTTTTCATAGATAATCAATTTCATGGATAACAAGAAGTAATAATAGTGAGGTATTTCTTGATCCCTCACAATAATGAGTACACCCACCTCCCGTTGGGTCATATAAGCTGCCTACACAGCATGTTTAGCTTTTAGTGTTTTGTAATGTCTTCATTATAAGATTGCACATCTTTTATCTCATCAATTTCTATAGCAATTCTTAATACTTAAACAAAACAATGTTTCTTAAAATTGAAAAGTCTACAGAATTTGCCAAGTTACACATTTAATGTATTATGCTAGACTCTCTTCAATACTCTGTTGAACTATATGCATGTCCATAGAAAATATGTTTATAAAACAACCTGCCTCTAACTAACATAGTTATCTACACATGATTGTATGTAAGTTTTGCAAGTGAAGTAACATCTTTTCTTTTTAATTTATGCAAAAATGTGTAATAATATTTAAATAGCAGGTAACTGGCATCAACAGAATCTAGGAATAGAAACAATCTTGTTAAAATAGTTAAGCTAGAAAATATTGGAGCTTAGTGATAAATTGTTTCAATATTATGCAATAGCTTTCAAGACTCCTGCTATCAATTGTTGAATCTAATAAATTTTTTTAAATGTCACCACTTTGTGTCCATTCCAGTCACAAAATAGCTTATCATATTCATCAAATGCTCTCCATTTATCAAAACAACATTTAGCATCATAGCAGTTTGAAGTGGATTAGGGTTTGTTTACATACCAATTTCCATATACTTGACAGCATTTTCTTGAATCTCTTTCTCAAATTTGTTTATGCTGGTAAGGTACTTAAGGACTAGGATATTAGGAACAAAGCCAATCATATTTTGCTCCCCGCATCCAGTTGGCATTCTCACGAGGCTGTTAAGATTGGTCAAGGCTGGGCCCATAATGTCACCTACATAAATATACAAGAGTATGACATAAAAAATGCTGTAAACTACAAACTTTGCATATATTTTAGTCACTGTTAGTATAGAGTAGTCACACTGCTCTGTTGTTCCTTGTGGTAATGTTGATATTGAATGTCCATCTGTACATGTTGGCATTGTTAGATCTGGCTGGCATTAACCCTACCAGACCTAAGGCCCTGAACCCAACTGTCCCCTATTCCTGGGTTCCAGAGCATTAAAGAGAAAAAACCAACATGATATAGAAAAATGTTAGTTACATGCAAACAAGTGGTTAGAGTAAGATGTAACTTGGAGACATTGTAGAAAATAGGTTTACCTTTCATCTAGCGTCAATATTCCACCTTTGTGTGCCAATCCACCCAGCAAAAGGCAAAGAATCTGTCTCGAGTCATAAAACATTTCGAAATCCGGGAGTAAACACAACAAAGAGCCCTCATTTGTCCAATAATCCTGATAGCTGGGCTTTATACATGAGCATTCCATATAGATCCTCAGTCTAAGAAAAGCCTTCATCTCATCACTCGAGCTCTCACTGTCTGTTTCACTTGAACAGAGTCTGAATCAACCAAATTATTGATCACCTGTTGGACTGTCATAAGCCTAGACTTACTTTGCTTTCCTGTTGAAGTGCTTGGTTCATCATCCGTTCGTTTCATTATCAATTTTCCGAATTTGTTCACGTTAAACCCCACAAAATCAATTCAAACATGGGAGCAGCCATTTGCAATGACTAATCACGAGGATTGACCACGATTGGTTGGTTATTTTTAGATTCTGACGCATTTTATGACGTACTATCCAAAGTACCGAAAATTAGGTACAGCGGTTTAGCGGCAGTTTAGGAAATTTCAGATAATTAGGTACAGCGGCGTGGTAGGGTTAAGTTTGCTGACCACTTTTAATAGAGTTATGTTAATATGCCAAGTACATATAACAAACTATTGATCTAGATATCCCAGTTAACAGACTATTTGAAGAGGTGATCCCAGTTCATAGAATATTGATATGAAGATCCCAATTGACAAAGTAAACAAAGGCCCTAATTGACAGATTCATTTGAGAGGAAATCCCAGTTGACAGAATATTGATGTGGAGATCACAGGTAGTAAACTATATAATACTATATCACAGGTGATAGACTATTGACTTCTAGTTTAGTTACCATATGTTAAGAAATGTCTCTGTGACTACCATGTACCCTGCAATTTCATTTCTTGGTATATTAGTGTGCAATAAAAGTGAAACTGTTTACAACTGTCACAAGCACTGTTTTATCTAAAATACAATATCCTTTCAACTTATCTACACGTCCATCACAGTTGGCATTTTTCAAAGGACAAGCAACAAATATTTCACATTAACATCTAAACAGCACATTATATAATGACAGACTGATAACTAACTAACTTAAACTGCTTGCTACACAATTCATATATCTTTCTTCAAAATACGTTATAAACTCAAGCTCTAATCAAGATCCTGAGCAGGCATGAACTGCAACAGTCAGCACCCCATAGCTGACAGCTAGCGTCAGGGCCAGCGAATCAGAGCTGCCAAGTCCCTTCTACACCTCCATGCGGTGACCCTAGATAACAAGCTGCAACAGAGCAGACTGGCTAAGGAGAAGGGATCAAAGAGGGAATGCTAACCTGGTACTAATAAAATGCTTGCTAAAGTCAGATGTGTTGGACCAAAAGGTGCAAATATCGCAGTCAAGCTGAAAACTACGACACAACGCATTCCATTCTCTGGACTACATTCTGCTACTTAGGCCCATGTCAGGGTTTGGTAGCAGAAGATTGAGAATGAACGAAGCCAAGTCAAGCTCTAATCAATGTTTAACATATTCTATAATATTGGTTTTGTCTCTATTATTGTTGTGTGATACCTGTTTATATGATTTCTTTAAGTCTGATTAGTGGTTGAAAAAAAACAGAATAATGATGTAAGCATAATATACATTGCAGGACAAAATATTGGTAACAAGAGTATAACATGAATTACAAAGAGCATAATGAAACACATTAAGTATGTAGAGCATAACACAAGTTACAAAACATCTTCTTCCAATTAGTGTAGACTTTAAGATATATCCATTTTTGGGGCCGAAGATGCAGCACAATGAATGGGTTGGCAGCAGCCAGCAACTCATAACTGACTGCTTGCTTGGTTAGTGAACGAGAGCTGACATAGATCTTATTCCATCTTCAAGAGACAGCCCTTGAAAAATACTCCTGCATTAGTGTAGTCTGGCTAAGAAAATTGGGATCACAGTAGGAAGGCAAACCAAATACTCACAAAAGCACACTAAAATCAAATTTGTTGAGCTGAAAGATGCAGATATCACAGAATCGCTGCAAATTACGACACAATGCACAGCATCCTTCTCAGTATGAAAAATAAGAAAAAGAATATTCATATTTTCTGTATCCTGTGTTGTAAGCTATCTTCTGTGCCATAAAGTTGGAACTACTCAGTATTATCTATCTTTGTCATTCCTTATCTCCTTTTATTTCAGCCACCTTTGCTGCAAAATATGAGAATATTCTCTTTCTGATGTGCAAAGTATGCTTTCTTTAAATATTGGGCTCTCTGATGCCTTTTATACATTGTGGCTGCCAATGGAATTCTTAATATTCTTCAGTTACGCCAGTTTTTTGCTCAATAATGATCCTGCTGTTTATTCAGTGACAGTACATTATGCAGTGTTTATCACACCCATTAAAATATATTTGTTACAAAGAATGATTCTCAGGAGTATATTACAACATAAAATAACATTTCAAAATTACAATGAGAATGAAAAAACATAAATTATGAAGAGTATCACAAAGAGAAAATAATAAAAATATATGATTACACAAAAGAATACATAATACAGATTAGTATATACAGATATAATTACTGCTTTTAGCAAGAGATGTCTCGGAGTTCAAACAAAAGTTGGATAGTACAAAGAGAATATTACTAACCAATCACTGTCACTTCTCCTCTAGCAGAATTTTTTATCATCTCTCCTTGTCCAGGTAAAGGCAAAATGACATCCTCTTGTACTGGTTCATTCACTTCATCCCAACAAATAAAAAAAAGAATATTTATACTATGTTTATTAAATATTTATATGGTAAAAATTGTATAAATATATTTTAGATTATTTTCAACATGATATCGTTATCAAGTACAATCATACTTAGCTCTTTTTACAGATTAGTGACCAGATAGCAAAAAATCTATTAAGATTGAGGAATAGCTTTATTTAGCTTGCTTTTTCATTAGGAATGCCCAATAAAAAAAAAAATTTTTAAATACATAATACTTGCAAATGCATGCAACACCAAAATAAACAGAAACAAACAGAAATAAATAAAATTCAATAATAAATTGAAAAAAATAAAGAAAAATCTTATCTTAAAATTATTCTTCTGTAAGTGGGGAGACTATGAATTTGTGCAGTATGTACTGATTTGAATCTTAGTACTTTAGAAAAATGTTAGATTAAGACAATCAAATGGGGAAAATTGAGAACGCTCATCTTTAGAACTGGTGGAAGTCATCCTATTCTTTAGAACAGTGGTGGCCAAGCTAAGGTTGGTCAAGGGCCAGATTGTGGTAAACGGTAACACCAGAGGGCCAGACCTATAACATCCTAAAAATATTACATTCTGAGATTTATTTTTACATATATAATTAACTACGTACAGAAAGCAGCTGCAAACTACTGTACTGCACATCTGCCAAGACAAGTATACCAGTCGTTGGACTGAAAGTATCCTTTGTTTTAAACGTATAATGAATAAGTTGTTTTAATTTGTTTTATGATATATACCCAAAATTCACCACACCCATAATTTGAGCAAGGACATTTGCCTATATTAACCTATCTATTGCTACTATAAATCCAGACATACTTCTGAATAACAGTAATCCACATATGAATAATATCTACAAGAAAATAATTTTCTGTAGCAGTCAAATGGAGTTGATGTGTCAGTGAGTTGCAGGACTTCATTCATTCCATATCGTCGGCCACATTTTGGCAGCAATCTGAATGAGTTCTGGGTTTCAGTCAGTCAGAAGTGGTGATGGAATTTGGTACTGAAACTCATTCGCTATTATGTTCTCTAGAATTTGCTTTAGAAATATTGCAGCTTCATTTTTCTGTTGATGACGTAGTCAAACGTTTTTGCCTTTTAGCAGCACTAGGTCCTGGCTGTGACAATGCCCCCTCATCTTCAGTATCAGATTCAGTAGGCTGTGTTGGTTGAATAATATTATATTCTATGTACAACTCCAATTCAACATCAGAAAAATGTGAATGCTTGCCACTAAATTCATTTAGAGTACACGACTCCCTAGCCTTTTCTACAGATAAAAACATCCTACTATTAGACAATCTTGAAGTGCTAGGTTCGCTACACATTTTTGTGATTAACTAACTTGGAAGAACTCTGACAGTGTTCTTATGGCCTTTAAGCATTAAGGGTTCTTTATTTTTTTGCCAATACACTTAAGACAAATTATGAATAAATTAAAGCATTAAAAAAAATAGTATAGGGCCTCATCACATAAAAATACAGCATGAATACTGTGAATATATATTTCTTTTAATCATGATATGAACACTGTAATTATTATGTTATTTTCAAATATTTATGAATAACATAATACAATAACAAAAATAATTTAATATGAATACCTTGGTTATTTTATCCCAAAAACAAAAATATAAGTATTATTATGTTCAATCCCAAATAAAATAGATTCAATGCAAACAGTCCTTTCTTTTAAAAACAGTGCCTATCAAATGCCTCCAATGCAAAGACTGAAGGATGAAAGAAAAAATGCTAGTGTTTGACGATAAAGAAAAGCAAGAGCATAAAAAGTGACATGATTTCACAATATGGTTATAATTAAAAGCTGACAAAAGAACAAAGTGACAAAACTAAAATTGATGAAAGTTCAGGTACTGCTGTACATAAAATTCATTATTTAATTGTAAAGCAAATTTATTATTATAATTTGACTCAGTATTCTTATCTTTTCATTTGCTTAATTCCTCATTTTCCTGCACATCACTATAGTCTGTAACACTGCAGCACATAAATATGTCATGCATAAATTACAACAGTGGTTACTGTAGCAAAGGGTTTCACACTGTGTTTTTGTCTCTTCTAAATTGTACCCAAGGATGTACAGAGTGACAATTGTTTCATTTTAAATGTTTTTGTGTAATCTAAAAGTGCTTTATTTTAAATTGGGTTATGTTTTCCTTAAATCATTTATAACTGTATTTGTTCATTAACCATCTTGGGGATCGCGTGGGCTAGTGGTTAAGATGCACGACTCACAAACCGAAGGTGCTGGGTTCAATCCACATCACAGCACCAGCCGTTACCCCGGGGAAGCAAACCCTTAAAAAATAAGGAGGAAGCCAACCCTTACATAAAAATGCATGCTGAAGTCGGATGCATTGGGCTGTCAGGTGCAAAATAAAAACCACAGTGCAACGCACACCACGTTGGGTATTACAAAAATAAAGCAAATGCAAAAGAAAAAAAAGAATTAACTATCCTCATTTTCTGAAACTAAATTTGTTTAGCTCATTTCAGATGACATTCTCAGTTGTCCAGAGCTCACTCCCTCTTGAATTTTGCTCACTCAGACAAATTCACTATAGTTTCACTCAGTCTATATGGACAAGGTATTTCATGACATTTAAAAAAAAATAGCAATAGTCAACACACATTTTATACCTTTAGAGCAAATGTATGAAGTATGTGTGTATTCTTGCACAATGCCTTCTACCTGTAAGTTGCAAAAATACATTTTTCTTATTAATAAAGAATTGTTTTTATAGATAAGAGATTTACAATAAACAAATAAAAACATATTCACAGAGGCTGTGATTAAACTTAAAATAATGTATTTTTGATAGGGTAAATATAATTTAGCAAAAGATATAGCTTCTACATGAATTGATTAGCAATTTTTGGTTTTTAAAGAATAAGTAGATCAACAACATATGAGGAAATTAATTAATTCTACACAACTAACTTATCAAATACCATGTAATGTCTTAAATATTACAATTTGGAAAAAGTATAAACATTAATAAAACAGGATAAAACTTACTTTCACCAAAATCTGACGTTTGACTGCATCTGATAATCCAACATGAGTAGTATCTACATCTATTGTATTTCCACACATACCAGGAACAATTTCAGCCTGTAAATACAAAAAAGCTTTATTATATGTCAAATGAATTTTACAACATCAATTTATACCGTTTAAAAATCGCAACAAAATGAAATCAAGTGATTTTATTTTTATCCTTGGCTATGAAAGACATGAGAAGTATTTTGTTATTATATTGTTTACTTTTTAAAAATAAGTTTTTCATTCAGCAGTAACAACAGCTGCATTAATAAAAGTAGTAGAAGTTGTTTATGCTGCCATAAATGTGTTTATAGTAGCAATAGCAGTAAGAGTTGCAAATATAGGGGGACTAGAAACAACTAGTGACAAGACAGATTTGTAGGCAAGAGAGGTAGAAGACAAAGAAAAATTATATGAGATGGCATAAAAAACTATTAGGTAAAATTAATAGCATTTGAAGTGCTGAAATGCTAAAAGGACAAATAATTAGGGAAGGAATGATCATCCACTCTACCCTGCTTACTCTTGATGAATAATAAATGGTCGTTTATAATACATATTTTTTAAGCTCTATAAGTATGTTCCTTTACATATTCTGAATCTAAAGAACCATTGATCTTTCCATCACATATAATCCTATTTATACCACTGTACGATCTGGAAAGATGTACTTGACATGTATAGATGTAAAAGGAAAAGGAAAACAAGGATTTATTCTGTCCCCTTGTCTATTTCACATTTACTACACAGAACAAATTATTTAAACAGAGAGGAAATGTCATGCATTTTTGCTAGTTGAAAGTGAACAAGAACTACAGGAATTTGTGTTTCAAATAAACAACAAAAGTCAGGTAAATGGGTTGGATATTAACACTGAGAAATGAAAATTGTGATTATTAACCACAATCTACTCTGCAGAATAATCACAAATGTACAACCAATTGCACTGTTTGGGACTAAAATGTGGACTTTAACATAGAAGGATGACAAAAAGTTTGAAAGCGTTTGAAATGTGGTGCTATTGTAGAATGACAATAGTAAGTTAAAAAGAAAGAAGATCCAATGACAATGTCCTCGCTGAGGTAGGCGTACAACGACAAATATTGAAAATGATACAGAAATGAAGACTTAGTTGACTGGGACACAATATGCGACACGAAGATACTAGTAGGCAAAATCCAATGGAAAAGAGGAAGGAGGCAAACATCTTCATCTTCGTACGCTGTCAGACGTCAACTTGAGTTTGTTCGTAGAAAGCAGCAGTCATCCTGAGGCTGTTGACACTGCCATAGAGCTTGTCTAGTGTTGGCACTGGTGATGGCCACATGTGCTTTCTCTGGTCCTCTATGTCGGGCAATTTTTCAGCAGATGTCCAGCGGTCATTTTCCATGTACCACGGGTGCATTCGTCAGTAGCACCTATCTTCAATTTATTGAATAGATGGTACCTAAGTCTGTTGTGGCCTGTGCGGAGTCTGAAGACCACAACCTGCTCTCTCTTATTCAACTGGTAATATTTTTGTGTAGCCAGTATGCTCTCTTTCCCATTTGGCCATGTATCTGGCCCTAATAAACCTTTTGGACTCTTCGTAGGTCACACTAGAATCTGGTTGTGATAACCTTGCACCTTCTTTTACCAGTCTGTCTGCCTCGGAAAGAGGCAAACAAAACTCACCTTTACATCTCAGGCATGCAGAGTCATTAACATACAAACATATGCTGAAATAATGAGAGCTGCAGAGGATAGGGTTCAACAGAGAGACATAATCAATCAACCTCACAACAAGTCTTAGAACTGATCAACCAGATGATGATGATAAAGATGAGTTTGAAATAGATGGTCTAATATTATAACAGGTCAAGAGATTCTCCTATTTCGGAAATAATATAATAGAAAATGCAAAATTGAAATCAGGAAGAGAATAGGAATGGCCAAATCTATTTTTTTCCAATATAAATCATATATTGACTCAAAACAAGGTTACTCACAATTTCAAAATTAGAATGATCATGTATTATTTATATTCATCATTATTTTATGGCATAGAAGCATGGACAATGAAGAAATGCTTGGAGAAGAGAATTGATGAATTTAAAATGTGGATTTATAGAAGAAACAGGTGTATATTCTGGAAAAAAAAAGAAAGCAAACAAGGAAGTCTTCCAAAAATTAGTAGTGCAAAGAGAATTGGTGAACAAAATCAGAAACGGACAGTTCATATATTTTTGTCACAAGAAAGACCTTGCTGAAATGTTACTGGAAGAAAAATATGCCTGAGATAAACAATGTTATAGGCAGGAGGATGACATCAAAAGATGGACAGGAAAATTCTACCATATTGTACTATAAGACAAGAGATACAGGGAATTAGAGATTCAATACAGACAACCTTTGCTGTGGAGATGTCACTTGAACTGAGCTGAACTGAACTATTTATACCATTTGCAATCAGCTCTGTAGAGAAGTTAAATATGGGATAAGTTGAGCAAAGCAAGACTGAACAAAGTGAGGCTAACAGAAAGGCAAGATAATTGTATGCTAAGCAAATTCGGCATTAAAGACTAAAACAGTATCTTCAAAAAGGTTAGAAGGACTACACAAAAATAAAATTCTGATGGTTGGGACTTTCAAACTGTAGAAAGGCTATTGATTATGGAGATAGATGGAAATGATTTTGAAGCAATAAATCTATGGAGTTATCATTAAGTCGATAAAGATTAACAAAAATGAGTTAATAAGCTTATTTTGTCATTTAATAAAATACCTAAATAAATTTAACAAAATTCAAACAAACAACAGACAAACAATGCATACCTTAGCGAATACTGGAAGATTACCAATCTCAGTGGCTGTGGCATAGAATTTGGCAGTGTAAGATTTTCCCCCACAAACGCAGATAGGATTTTGATGTAATTTACTGTTATGAATTTTAAAATTCTTTCCAAGATCCAATGTCAGTTGAATCTGCCAAATATAAAACCTGCATCATTAGTATAGAAACATAAATGCTATACCACTTAATAATTTAAATTATATTATTTTATATATATATATATACATATATATATATATATATATATATATATATATATATATATATATATATATATATATATATATCTTCTTACAATCCAAAGGAAAATCAGTGATCCCCTTTTCTATTTATCTATTACAAGTGCTTTAGAATATGGCTTTACCTGGAAAATAACATAATTTTTAATACACACAACTTTATAGTAAATACAATTATAGCCAAACATTTTCATACAATAATGTGAAGGAAATGAAAATTTCGGAATTTTGCTATTGTCAAAATCATTTGTGGTGTCAGCTCATGGTGTCATTTCATCATGTCAATATTTACCAGTAAACAGTATTCTTCTTGCAACAATATGATCATATGTCCATAACTTGTAAAGGGAAGGACAGAAGTATTCAAGCAAATTTGAAATTCCTAATGCTTAAAATTAGTTGGAGAAGATCTTTTGTATTTTTGTAATTTATTTGGTCATGTTCCTTGCTAGACTAATTTCAATTACACAGACTTGACGTCCCGGACGTCCACCAATGAGATGCAGGGATGGCCTGGGACAAGACCTTTGTCTGGCACAGTACTCCAAGGCAAAATACAGAGACAGGTTTAGGCAACATTCGGCTACCTGACATATGGCTCCTACTATGTCTGAATGAAGGCCAGAATTACAGTATTATATCTATATATATATATATATATATATATATATATATATATATATATATATATATATATATATATATATATATACACACACACACACACAAAAGGGTACTTCAAATGTAGAACCTTTCATTTTGTTTTTCATTAAAATCTATTAAGAAAAAGTGGCACAAAATTGAAATCGTATATTTTTCTTCTACTTATTTCCAATTGTGTTCACTACAAGTTCCCTAGCATTTACAAAGCGTATGAATTCCTCAAGAAAAAAAGTCCTTTGTTCGCGTGTGTAGCCACTCTTGCACCACATTGTTGTTTAAATTCTGGAAATAGCTGCCGTGGCACCAACCTTCCAGACACATCATGAAATTGGAGCACCTCAATTGTTGTGTGCTGCACCTTGATTGTGGGGATTCCGTGGCAAAGTGGTTAAGCCGTCGGCCTCATATTATATGTGGTGTGGGTTTGACTACGGACTCCGCCGCCGTTTTCGCGGGTGCTTGATGCGGAGTCCCCTGCATCTCGTAGTTGCCTCCTAGTCATCTTGTCCTTGACTTGCCACTGGGATCGGGCAGCACGAGACGAGAGAGTGAGGATAAAAAGTAGTGCAGTTAATTCTTACTAAAAATAGCGCTAGCAAAATTAATTATGCCATCATCGTCTACGATGGACGGCAGCCTTTGCTTTTGCCTTGCACCTTGACTGGTGTTCAGAACTGAGACCATTTGGCTCACGATTTTTCATTGAGTGAGTTCAACTGCCGCAATCAACTCAGGTGTCACTAATGAGTGTGCCTAATCTGGCATGAGAACAATGTCATGGAACTCCCATTTTGAAACTTCTTACTGAACTATTTATAATAAATATATTCAATCAATGAAATTCTTTCAACTCCCTGCAGAGCATAGGTCCTCAACAAATACTTGCCAAGTCTTCTTGTAATTACGATCATGTAATGTAGTAATATTAATCAACATTAATACTTACTTACTTTCTAGGTCTAGCAACCTCACAGATTGTTTGACAAAAAAACCTGTCATCAAGAATGCCTTTTTATTTGCCTCCAACAGATCTTCCATTGCACAGGATTCCTGCATTCTGGGACAGTTAAGAAGGTGTGCTGGGTCTTTGGTGGCCCCACATTCACAGACGTCATCTTATGAATTTCCCTATTTTTTCAGGTTCAACCTTCACCTGGATATTCTGTTAGAGTTTTCCACATAGTGTATAATATTATGCTCTGTGGCAAGTTTTTGTTAACTTCCATCCATTCTGTGCTCTGTGCCATATAGTTGATGTCACTTTCAGTGCTGTTTCTCTTAGAGTTCTCTTCCTTTGGCTTACAGTTTGCAGAAATATTTTTCTTGATTTCAGTCGTCCTCTTTCTGGTTCAAATCCAAAAAGAGGATGTCTCTAATTGCAGTTCTGCTTTTTATTTTTTAAACTTCAGATGCAACACATCTTCTAAAGCATGGTAGCACAGTGCCAGTAATTGAAGGAACCTTTTCCTTTGGTGTTGGTTTAAGCCACACTGTCACGATGTGACACATCTCATTTACTGTAACATTGACATGTTTCATGTGTAAGGCTTTTTCCATACTGGTGCAGTGTATTCGGCTGCTGGGAGACAGTGTAAGGACCAATATTCATAGGATCCTTGGGGATGTCCCTCATGCAGCGTTTGTGGATTACATTGTTTCAGAGGACACAAAAGGAGCCTTCATGAAGATTGTAATATATTCAATTTGGAATCTATAGAGCAATCGGCCGTCACCTGGAAACTACTAATAAAGCTGGCAAATCCTCTCAACACCAGAAACCACGTGTAAGATCATCATTACTGCTAGCCATATTTTGAACATTCCTATCTTAAAATAAATATCTTAATATTAGGATAGATTGTGTGCTTGTCTCACACAGCAAAGGTTTCAAGTTTATCTCAAACATTTTAAATGATCCAGTCTACCCAGCAGCAAATGGGTACATAACTTACCATTAAAGATATCAAAGCAGCAAGGATGGGAACATGTCACCTCACTTCAGAAAAATGTTAAGACCTAGTTCAAGAAATTTCCAAATGCTTCACCCATTTCTGGGCTACTCTTATCTTTAAGCTTTAAAAAGCTTTGTTTGTAAAATCAAATTAGATGTTAGGAAATACAAAAACAAACCTAAAACAAGGAAGAGGAGGTGATAAAGGAGGATGATATACATCATGGAAGAGGAATGAGATGAAGTTTTAATAACATAACTTGCATAAACCTTACATGTAGGCATTTCTCCAGATAATTGTGCACAGTGAACATCACAGGCAGTCTTTCACCACGTACTGCAGCATATGGAAGGTGGAGAGACAGAAAGAATGGCTGGAAGGTAGTGAGGCTGGTCATCTTGGAAATACCAAACCCTTTATCCTGATCTAGACACATGGCATTGCCAACCCAACTAGTGATTGTGTGGGGGGCGGTCTCTTTGAGGACAGTTTCACCTGTCTCACTAAGGATAAAAAAGGATACAAATAATTACCAATTTCCTGGTGTTAACAAAAGAAAAATATTTGAAATATGATAGTTGGCCTACGTTCCCTAATCGTAATTTAGATATCCATTTATAATTGGGTACACTGGAATGTTCTCCATTTGGTATGTGAACACATTCCTTTTGATGTGTGTAATAAGTGCTATAACTGTTTAGGTTATCAGAGGCTCAATACACTGATATACTTTTGTTTTCTTATTTCCCTTCCATACCATATCACCCCTATGCTTCAGGTATTTCTAGCTCTTCTTTTTATTATTTCCATGTTCAAAATATACACTGCAGCAATTTTTCCAAATTATCTTCCTCTTTTAAAATATTCAGAGCAATGCAAGTGACTTTGCTTTATCTTGATAACAAATATCTTAAATTTCAATGAAAACTTCCTTACTTGATGTTTATTATTCTTATATACTGTATTCATTTTCAGAAGCACATCTCTATTGCCTCTATTTAATGTTAATGTATTATCAGGTCAGGAATGCATACATTACAATTTGATATAAGACATTGTAGGAATCTTTTCCTTGCTGATGCCGAGAGATTTATATTGCCAAGAATATGTTTCATGCTGTTGTTAGTAAACCGACTTTACATGTATGTCTATTTATTGTGCTTCTTACTTACATATGCAACTTACAATATACACGATACTGTAATTAATTTCACACTCATATATTATTCAATCTATAACTCTAAATTATACTTGTTTAAACCATAAAATTAAACTTTGTTATAAATGAATTTGACACTAGTTTCCTATAAGACAGGATGCATATAAATTACATATGAAGAAACCATTTCTACATCAAATTATAGTGACAAGCTAAAATTTAAAAAATGTACAATTTTTAAAAACAAATATTTTTAAGTATGAATTTTTCTGTCTTCAGATGTTTAACTGATTAGCTACTGAATTGAAAAACAGGCTGTGGCAGAATTAAATTTAGGTCACATTTTCTCATTTTCAGGTGTATGTACAAATTCAGCTGCAGTTTTTTTAATTATTAACAGATTTTTATGAGTGATATACCATTAAGTAGGTAATGAATGTTCTCAAAGATACATCTAAAACAATTGTTAATTTTTTAGTAGCAAATTTGTAAATGTTAAATTATTATTTACAACAGAAAAGCATTAAAAGATTATAAAAATGTGCCAACTTTCCTTCAATTTTTGGATGTCCAAAACATTTAATGTCTTTTACTTGATGGTTATCATAAAGTATATCAACAATAAAAAAAACAAAATCCAAGAACACAGAAATTGAATAATATTTACACTTCTAATAGATCAGAAACAAATTCCAAAATGTTGACAAATAAACATTTGAAAAAAAAACAATATCTCTGATTTATTTACAGTACATCAATGTCTCTAATGAGCCCCACCTGTAGGATCATGTGTATGGTACACTCTAAAACAGTTCTTTGTATGCAGATGTGGCTTTTCTGGGCAACCAGTGCAATACAAATTTATGCAGGCTCTCATACAATGTGCATACAATGCAGTTCCTGTCTTTGTCCAAGTGATCCACAAAATGCTTAGCACCCTCATATCTTTTAATTTTGTTTCCTTCTTTGAATTTTTGCCCAACTTTATTGCTGTTCATCATTACTACCTCTTGCGGGATGATGGATGCAGCCTTCTCAGTTAGCTGATGGATCAAATTATCTTTGAAGACTTTCAACGACACTGGCTTCTCATTAGCATAAAAGAGTGTGTATAATATATGAGCATTTACCTGTGAAACCTCAATGATCCAATAGAATATTTTTTTCAACCATTTTCTTCTTTTTCTTTGGAAGCTGCCATAGTATGATACCATCTGGTCGCTATGATCACACTCATCCATACACAAGTTGTGTATTGCTGCACTACTTTGGATTTTTCAACTGTGTTGCCTCTTCTAGTTGTAACCTGCTCCATCTGAACTGTAGTCTTGGTGGAGACAACAATAAATGGCTTTTTGGCTTTCTTATCTAGCCAAGCAACACATATCTGGGACCCATCATTATTTCTGTACTACCTAGCTTCTCGGAGCTGTAGAGAAATGGTCTTCAGTTTAAGCGGAAAATTTTTCCTGTTGATGTTGAGTGTGCCAGTATAATCAATACCCCTACTCAACAGATATGTAATCACGGTGTCTACAGTGTAGTACCTATCCACAAATATATGGTGGCTTTTTCCAATTCGCTGCAGCAGGTAATCAAACACCTTCACTACTTTACTTGTACGGTCATTGGCAAGGACATATGACATGTTTAGTCCGAATTATGTCAATACAGAGTAGACATTCCCTGTAGTAGAATCACACAAGAAACTTGTTTGGATTTCTTCAATTCTGCATATTCATTGATCATTGATACCAATGAATCTAACACATCTGGTGTTATCAAGGCAAACCAACAATCTAGTTCAGAGGAAGATGCATCTAGTTTTGCATGCATACCTGGTTCACGAGTTGGAACAAAGGGAATACTGCCTGTTGTTTCACCTTCATTTACTTGGTGCCACTGTTCTCTTTCATGAGCTCTATTATTTACAGCACTATTTGTAAATCTAGCAGCCTTCTTAGCCTTTTTAGGGACATTTGATGGTCCAGGAGGTGCATCATCTTTGCTATCACTACTTGCGCTGTCAGCACTATTGTTTTCGTATTCATCAAAATCACTTGAATTATTATTGTCGACATCAGTTTCACTTACCGCGTCTTCAATGGACGTATCATCCATCTGTTGAAACAAGTTTCTAACCTGTTCAGCAGTTAGACAAGCTGTACGAGTGCTTTTGGTGACCTTATCGCTTGTTGCCATGGTGAAAAATTTTTTACAGTTTGGTAACTAGCTTGAAAATTTGAAAATTATGACACGAATAAAATTTATTTATACCTTCAGCCGGTAACATGTGGTTTGTGAATTAACTTCCTGTCTGTAAATTAAAATCTCGTACCAAAACGGAAAGGGAGACTGTAAATTTATAACTAGTTTTACTATGAAACAAATATTGGTAGTTACAGTGGCTTATGGCCATGAGCAAAGAAGTGTTCTGGCGCTACCAGTAGCTTATAGTACGCAACCAGTTAAAGTGCAATTTTAGGATGTAAAAGGAGACAGCACCTTGATATGTAAAGCAATTACAAGTTCAGGATTTCTTCTTTTCCATTCATTTGTCATACTCATCACATTTATTGAAACAACTTGGATTTATCACTAAAATGTTCAACGGCTAGAATTAAATATAAAATTAATACGAATAGGAAATGCTAATGCTAAAATGCAAACAGTGTTAGCTGTTTAACCTACCCAACAATATGCAGATCCCAAAGCCAGGTTTCTGGGAAATTTGATCGTATGGTAGTTTGAGACAAAGGGGACCCACTTGGAGAATGGACAGAGCTCACAGGTAAAGGGCCAGGTAGCATGCCAACCGAATTCTCAGCAAAATAAAACCCTGTGTTAGTAATTTCAAATAAATAATCACAAACTGCATATATGAATGTGTATTTCATGCCATTAGCTAAATATATAAACACGATATAACTACCCAAAATCGCTGCACCAAAATGAAAATAATGTACAATTTTTTTATTGCCTTCAAATAAAATGTCCTTATAGTACCTTTAGTTTAAAGTTACTCATCAGCACATTATTTTTTTTAACTGTTTTGAATGGGGCAGAGAT
Organism: Ariolimax columbianus; assembly: GCA_036924085.1. NCBI lineage: Eukaryota > Metazoa > Mollusca > Gastropoda > Stylommatophora > Arionidae > Ariolimax > Ariolimax columbianus. Next base: position 119,782,919 of record JAVGWX010000003.1, read on the forward strand.
TTTGGTAAAAAAATATGTCTTCAACACAAGTATAATGTCATTGCTAACATATTTGAATATGTGTATATTGAATATTTAGGGACTATCTCTCTCTCTCTCTCTCTCTTTCTCTCTCTCTCTCTCTCCTTTTCTCACATAGCATACATAAACATTCATATATACATATATTTTAAATATGTGAACAATGACAGCTGAATGAGAAATACAAATTGTCAAATTAGTACATTGTTAAATTATTCAGGACTGCATTAACAAAACACTGCATTCACACATACCCAACTGTTATCAAATTCCACAGCCATGTTTCTGGAAAATGGCTGCGAATTTCTTTTTGTATATCATTTCTACTGGAACCAAGCCTCTGGACCAGAAAATCCCCATCACTGTCTAAAACAGTAGCTAAAACCAAAAGATGACATTAATTGTTTTGTCCTTGTCCATTTTTGTTCCTTTCAAAGCATGGATCCTACTAACATTTACCAACTTAAGACAATGAATGTTACTAATCTTTTAAACATAATTATATTAAAGTTCAAGGACTGAGTGACCTTGAGGTAAGACATCGACCTTGGGTGCTGGAGGTTCAAATCATGGTGGAGACCGGGATTTTTTCATGTGGATTTTCTGGCATTTCCCCCAATCTCTGAGTAGTAGAGATCGGACGCCCAAAAATAAAAAAGAGTAGGCTCAACAGCCATTGCACCAGGCAAAATTTAATATTATATTACAAATCTACCAAATCTATTACGGGATCCTCGACAATGCTACGGAGTTCATGTATTGTGCTGAGATTCTCCAAAAAATATGGAGAAGAATAGAGCACTTATGGGGTAAATGGTGTGCAATGACGTTGATTGTTTGACTAAACTAAACTATATTAAAGTCATTAGCTGCTTGTTAGGATGTTTATGACTTCAAAATGTTCTATTCATCTGGCTATTATTATTCTTTAGCAAAAATAAATATAGAAGTATTGGTCTTTGTAACATTATCTTTTTAAAATCACCAGCTAGTTATATAGCTATGCTACTTATACTTAATTTATTCAGGCTATAACTGTGCATCAGCTTCTTTTCTATGGCTGTGCACTATCTACTTTTCAATGACTATGCACTATCTACTATTTTTGTCATTCATTTTCACCATATTCTTCATCAATTTTTCCTCATGCTTTATTTCTCATCAAAAAACACTTTATTTATGGAAAATGTATTGCTATATTTTAGAACATATTTCGAATTTCTATCATTTTCTATTATACATCTTATGGCGACTTGAAAGCATTGTTTCTTTGTGACTCAGGCTCTGACTATGTGTTAAAGTGATTTATTTCATTTCAAACGGAGTTCCGAGTGATAAAATGATATCATGACAAGCTATTTCTATGTCCTTTATAATTGCTGCAGTTTAGATATAACTGACATTCCTACTGCGTGTGTTTAAATAAGTTTCTGTTTTGCACATTGTCATTCCAAGGGGTCGCAAAGATGGTGATCTATGCTGTTTCATGAAGGACACAAAGGACATGAAAGGATGCTGTTTGGTGCAGACTATAGATACTAATACAACAAAGGTAGTGATCATGCATCTTCTCCACCAAGACATTGTCTGAAGCAGATTATTTTTCTGATCCCAAACTGCTAGTTGCAAGGATTAAAATAAGAATAAAAACTCTACTCTTGACTAAACAGTTAGATATGACACAACCCCAATACCATCTAACTGCAACAATCAGGTTCAGAATAAATTTGACACCCTAGTAGAAACACTGGACAAAACAGACCATATGGGTTTTCCTAATCACATTACACACTTTATTGCACAACTGTACCACAAACATAAGGCTGTGGTAGGTTAGATGGAGAATCATCAAAATGTTTAACAGTACAGAAAGGAGTGAGACAGAGTTGTAGCCTCTCCCCGTATCTATTCAACATTTGCTCTAAAAACATCACAAGGAACGTCAGAAATAATCTAGAACATGCACAGTGGGACGTATTCAGCATCAAAGTATATTAGAGACAAGAAATCAGAGAAAACATCCTCCTGTTGGTGACACAAGCTGCGCTGAAAAATTTTAATGAGTCAATTAAATAACACAGTGAGGCCTAGAATCTATGTTTTAGCATACACAAAAAAAAAAACTATGACAACAGACAAAAGTGAACTTAACCACAATTACCATCAATAATGTAGAAATAGAAGATATGAACCATCAATAATGTAGAAATTGAAGATATGAACCATCAATAATGTAGAAATAGAAGATATGAACCATCAATAATGTAGAAATAGAAGATATCAACCATCAATAATGTAGAAATAGAGGATATGAACCCTCAATAATGTAGAAATAGAAGATATGAACCATCAATAATGTAGAAATAGAAGATATGAACCATCAATAATGTAGAAATAGAAGATATCAACCATCAATAATGTAGAAATAGAGGATATGAACCATCAATAATGTAGAAATAGAAGATATGAAGGAGTTTGAGTATTCAGGACTCACAATCAAAAACACTGGGGACTGTTTGGTAAAAATCAACCAAAAGTTTGCAGTTGCCTATGCAAACTATGGAAGATGAAAGATACAATTGATTAGGACATATGTTTTCCATGTGGCAACGTAGGGGTGAAACACAGACCTTAAATAAAACCATTGCCAAAAAAAATCATCTTTGAAATGAAGCTTTATAAAGGGATAATGAAAATAGCTTTGATGAGGAAGAAATCAAAAAAGAAAAATTTTGCAATATTTGGCTATAGAAGAAAACTGGCTTATAATAACATCACAAGGAAGAAATTTGGTTATTTCAGTAATATGAACAAACACAATAGCTTGAAGAGGCAGACAGAGAAGACACATTGTCTAGAAAAAGGGGAAGAAGTCATCCCAGAAGAAGATAGTACCACGAAGTTACTGACAGTATGAATATGTCTGTGTGTGAAGAGAGTTGTCTTGCCAAAAATTGAGATGTGTTTAAGGCTGCTATGAAAGAGATTACATTCTGGAAAGAATATGTCACATAACTTAACTTAACGTCTTTATGATATGATATCATTTTTAATTAATCTCTTTAATTCTCTTATTGAAGTGCTTCTAGATCCAGTTGCAGATCATTTGCTTATAATCATCATGGCAACTTCAACTGTTGTACATTCTGACCTCACTCTTCACTTACACACAAGGATGAGGCCCTACCATTGCACTTTGGTTGGGGTTGACCAAAGTATGTAACTATCATAGCTACATACAGATGCACACACGCATCCAAGCACTGGTTAATACATCCTGATATCGCCTAAAAGACTGCGGTCCGGGTGGAAAGAGACGTGCTTTGCCAGTAGAATACAGAGAGGAAACATTTTTACAACAACAACAAAATTCAATGTTGTATGTACTTCCTTACTGCATTTTTATTTTGTTACTTTTGTTGTAGCTTGACAGTTTCTTTCTATTTGCTTTTATACAATTTATTTCAAGATTTATATAGCATGCATGCCTGCATTGTTTTTGTTCTTTAGGCTATCATATATTGGCATATGTACTTAATTATAATTAACAGTTGCAAACATTTATGGCAAACTATACTATATACATCATGTGTTTATGCATGAAATTACAATATATAAAAATAGGAACGTATTATTTCAATTAATTCAGACATTACATATTTCATGGGTCTCAGGTGTTCTCAGTGCAGACACATTTAAAACTGTTATCATTAAGTTTAAAAACTCTATATTTCATTAACCTTACGCACTCCACATTATTTTTGAAAAAAATTTGACCTAATTAATTTTCTTAATTAGTCGCTGTGGTAGTCGTCTTTCAAAATTTGTAACTTTTATGTTTGTTTGTCAATAAATATGATTTTCTGGTGTGTAGATACACAATAGCATAACGAACATGTGGGTGTTATTGTTTTTGTTGTATGTTTGTTAGTTTTTGAGATTTAAAAAGATGAAGTTGAAAATTTATGAAAATCTCGGGAAAAATTTGGACTCGACCACTAGGCCTAGTCGCTTCGATAGAAAACCATGGAAACCACAACAACGTATCGATACTGTGTTTACAATATCGCCACAACTGTTAGTTTCCAATTCAAACGTAGTTCTTTCATTTAAACAAACAAAATAAACAGATCTACTCGATAAAGATCTTTCCCAACAACCTACTTCCCCTTTCGCAAAAAGTCGGCTTGCTCCAAACGGCGTATACAAAATTAAAACTGTTCAAAAGCCATTTGTAATCGAACACACGATACTTTAACCGGCAAAATATCGTGTATATATGGAGGGCGTAGTCAGCAGTAAAAAAATGGCTGTCAGGAGTGACTCCGTTCAAAAAAAAAAATTTTTTTCCGCACACCGTTTTTGCAGGCCGAGCTGGTTAGAAGGGATCGGACAAGGGCGTGCTTAAGGTTAATCTGCCTCCTGGTTAATTCAGGACTTCAGCTGTTGTAACTAGTTACTTTTAACCATTTAAAAAGATATTCTACTTACTTCAAGCTTCCTCTTCATAGGAAGTTGTTCTGCTGCCATTCTAATATCATGGTATAAAAAGTCCTTTGTTTCAGATGGGTCATTTGTGTATTACTCTTTATTATGATTTATATACGTTTCTTGGCTTCTATAATTTTATATATCATACTTTAAGCAATATCTTACTTAAATAACGTATAGTTTGTGTACATGCTTTGTGAAGAAATGTATTTATTTATTTCTTACGTACCTATTTGGTTCGACTGACAATAGATGTTAACGTGTTGAGAAAAGACCCTAGTTTTAATTGCCTATAAAACATTTTGAGGTTTGTTAACCCACTGCTCATGTACCTCAAATCAATATTTTGACTTTCTCTGTGTCTTCAATCAACTTTCAGTCTTCATGTTTTTTTATCCATATACTTGTCTTTAATTTTTACAATAAAAATAAGTTAGTTAAGTTAGTTGCCCATCGCAAGTGACATCGTCGGACGGTTTTGTCTTATTATAATGATAATGAAACTTGGACTATATCTGGATTATAGTGAGAAAGAAACTGTGCTGGTCATCAACTCTTCCAGTGGCAAGACATAAGTCAAGACGACTGAAGGTAACTCGGGATACAGGCACTCTATTCCCACCTTACTTTGAGACCAGGGGCTGCTTGAAAGCTGCGAGACATGATCGCACACCCTTTCAAGGAAGAATGCCTTGCCCCTCAACTAGGCAACCCTCAAATATACAACTGTTATAAAATGTTAAGGCTATTTTTCATTAGAATGTGTCAGAATTATTTATCTACAAATAACATCTAGTCAATGGTCCCTGAATATAGCGCATTGGGTAAAATCATATTCATTTTTATTCAAATCAGTCAATATAGAAAAGCAGACAGTCCTGACTAAATAATACATTAGGGTTATCATCATCTCATCTCAACTGCTCACTTATGCCTTTAGAGAAGCCATTTTCTTTTGTGTCTTTTAACATGATTATACATGTCTTCACCATAGCTGGTCCAGTAAAAGAGAAATAATCACCACTGTAACCTTCTAAGCATGTCATAAAAGGTGACTAAAGAGGGTTGTGCATAGGACTAGCAACCTTATCATGTAAAATAAATGGCTACAAAAAAACACCATTGCAGGAGTACACATATGGACTTGATACAAGCTTCCAGTAAGGCGACAATAGTCGGTTCTAGCAGCAGTGGCAATATGATTCATGTTGAGTGAAAAAAGAGACTAGATATATTATCTTAATTGTTGCTGTCAGAGCAACATTAAAGTACTTAAAAGATGTGCAATTATTTAATTTTGGTTCACTGTCTTCTGTGAAAAATATTCACTATGCCATCTCAAATACAGAAATAAATGTGTAGTGTTTTGTTAATTTAAGAACTTTGAACATATCCACAAATGTGTTGTTGGTTATAAAAATGTATTTTTGTTGTTTTAAAGATCTTAACTTACTTATCATTCAAGTATAAGTTTGAGAGCATGTGGCCTAGGGAGTTGTGAGCTTGAGTTTACAGTCCAAATGTGCTAAGGGTAAAATCACATCATGGTCAGTTTAGAAAACCAGCATGTTGTTTTTTTCATGCTGTGACAGCACCTTCCAGTTGACCCAGCTGTAAATGGGTACCACTATCTCCCCTATGGAGCTTGTGCTATTATTGACACTCTCCGTAATGAAAGTGGCACACATGGGTATATGTATATATATGGATCAGGAATATTAATAAATATTTGTGTTATTATCACAACTTACCATACATTACTTGGTTTTGACTTGTGCATGGTCGTGTTTCTAAGTTCAAGTTACTGAGAACCAGAAATCCAGTGGCCTGGGAAAATACAGATGATTATTTTGTGTTCTTTCTCTTTATTCTGTCCCATCCTTTCAATTATACAGTAAAGTGAATTTCAATATATTTGAATATGTAAACACATTTTAAAATTATTAGTTCTTATTTGACCTGTAATTCTACAGTGGCAGATGCCCCTGTGCAGGCACCAGCTCTGGTATGGTCTTGATGTAGCCGGGAGGAGCATTTTATGTTTAGCGGGCTAGGCTCAAGCAGCTTATTACTCCGCTGTGTTGGGACAAGTGCCACGGAGGGTGGTTAACTAATGTGCGAATTCATCTTAATAGGCTAAAACATTAGAGCAAAGTAGACCTGCAGCCTGTTAGGCGCCATCTATGCTGCTCTAAACATATCACCTAATGGCCGGTGTTATGTCATGTGACAGTTAGTCACCTCTTATGACATGCTCTCTGTGGGGCAGTGGTGCTATTCTTGTCTTTGTCATACACAAAGACCCAGGCAGACCACAATTGTGGAAGCAAGAAAAATTATTTTCTAGTCAAGGCATAAAGAAGTTGCAAATATGAAGAAAATAACAAACAAAAATAAGTAATGAAACACTGCATATAATACAAATGCTTAATTTTTTTAGACCAACAAAAAAGTCTACAGTACCACTGAAACCTGTGACAGGTGAGATTATTCTGAACAGGGATATGCACATGAAGAGATGGGCCGAACACTATTCAGGCTTATACACCTGTAATAACGTAGTGGCGGACTCTACTCTCAACAAAATTGAGATTCTGCAGCTATTGCAGGAACTTGACGATAAACTGAGCGTACAAGATATGGAACAAGCTATCAAGGGCATGCCAGTGGGAAAGGCAACCGGTAGAGATGGCATTCCAGCAGAAATCATCAAATGCAGGGGGAACTTACTTCTTCAATAACTGTGCGAACATATCTGCCAGTGTTGGGATGAGGGAAGGGGGGGGCGGGGGGGGGGGGGGGGGGGGGGGGGGCAGTATCACAGGACATGAAAGAAGCCAACATAATCACCCTTTACAAGAACAAGAGAGACAGAGAAGACTGCAATAATTACAGGGAAATATCGCTTAACACCGTAGGGAAAGCGTATGCTCACATCATCCTGAGCAGGTTGCAAAAGCTGGCTGACAGGATGTATCTAGAGTCTCAGTGTGGTTTTCGCAAAGAAAGGTCCACCATTGAAATGGTCTTTTCACTGAGACAATTGCAAGAGAAATGCAGAGAACAACACAGACCACTATTTCTTGCCTTCATCGACCTCACCATATCATTCGACCTAGTAAACAGAGAGGATCTTTTTAAAATATTGTCTAAAGTTGGCTGCCCACCTAAACTACTCAGCATGATTAGGTCATTTCCTGTGGGCATTAAAGGTACAGTGCTACATGATGGTCAGGAATCTGAGGCTTTTGACATTAACAGCGGAGTTAAACAAGGTTGCGTCCTGGCTCCAACTCTATTCAGCAATTTTCTTTGTAATCGTGCTTAAACACGCCTTTGGAACTGCTACAGAAGGAGTCTTTCTGCATACTAAGTCAGAAGATTATTGAATCTAATCAGACTGCGAGCAAAATAGTAAGAGAAGGGAGACTGTCATTCGGGATATGCTCTTCGCAGACGATGCTGCCTTGGTCGCCCACATGAAGCCGAATTACATACCCTCATTAATAGGTTGGCAAAATCTTGTAATGTGTTTGGACTAACCATCAGTGTAAAAAAGACGAAAGTGAATTCTCAGGATGCAGATCCTCCAGACATTGTCTAAAACAATAAAAATCTTGAGGTAGTAAATCACTTCAGCTAACTCGGATCTATCATCACTGACATCCTTTCACTGAACACAGAGCGATTAGGCATGGTCTCATCAGCATTTGCCAAGCTCTCACAGAGAGTGTGGAATAACAACATGCTGACCATCTCCACAAAGGTTGCTGTGTACAGATCATGTGTGATTAGTATATTACTCTATGGCAGTGAAACATGGACTCTGTATGCCTCACATGAAAAATGGCTAAATGCTTTTCATATGCACCGCCTGAGACATATACTTGGAATTTCATGGAGTGACAGAGTGACTAATAACGAAGTGTTGGACAGTGCAAATATTGTCAGCTAAGTTACGATCCTTTGCGGTGGCTTGGTCACGTGTGCAGAATGGAGGATGGGGGAATACCAAAAGATATCATTTATGGAGAGCTGACCACGGGCAAGCGTAAAAATAGTAGACCCTTTTGTTGACCTTTGTTTGCAAGCGTGACCTGAAGGCGTTGGATATGAACAACTGAGACTGGGAGGAACATGCCAAAGACAGACCTGGCTGGAGGCATGTTTTGTGTGTTGGTCTGCAGGCAGGGGAAGACAGGATGCATTCAAGATGCAGACTACAAACATTTGCAGCATAAGCTAGGGCAACAACTGATTGTCCCCTCTCTAGCGTGAAGTTTTGTCTCTCGAAACTGACAGGATGCCAATCAATCAAATCAAATATAATACGTTCTGTTTAACAAAGGAAAGCCATCATATACCAACCTTGAAATTTTAGCTAGAAGTGGTTTACATTAGAATTATAAAGCAAATTACCTTAAATGCTTGCTTAGCATCAACAAAAGGTGACGAGTATGAAAAGTAATTTTCCTGTTTACCTGCAAATGCAAGAATACAATTGCGTCTTAAATAATTATTAATATTCATTTGCAATTATTGTTTATTGTATAACTATCATCATTATAAGTCATTATTACTGCTAATACTATTGTATACACTAGTATTAAATTCACTAAAAGAAACACTCCATTCTAAAGACAAATTAAGTTTTTGTCTGAACACGTCCAATTTAGGAGATAGTATTTTTTTTAAAACGCTACTTGATGATGATGATGACAATGAGTCAATCAATCAAAATCAAAACTTGTCAGCTCCCTGTGAAGCGCATGTCTTCAACAAATACATGCTGTCCTCTTGCTCTATGCCATCCATTCCAGATCTGTCTTTTATTGTTCCGTTTATACTTGCCTTGAGTTCTCTTCTCCAAGTGTGTTTTGTTTTTCCTCTTCTTCTCTTGCCTTAGGAATTCTGAAACAGAGACTGCCCTATAATGCTATCAGCTGGTTTCCTTAATGTGTGTCCTATCCAATGGAAGCACCTTTTCAGATTATGTTCCACTGATATATGTGTGGTTCTTTCCCAATAGTTCCACATTAGTGATCTAATAAGACCATCTCAATCTATCTATTCAATGTAGTTATCCACATTAGTGATCTAATAAGACCATCTCAATCTATCTATTCAATGTAGTTATCCACATTAGTGATCTAAAAGACCATCTCAATCTATCTATTCAATGTAGTTATCCACATTAGTGATCTAATAAGACCATCTCAATCTATCTATTCAATGTAGTTATCCACATTAGTGATCTAAAAGACCATCTCAATCTATCTATTCAATGTAGTTATCCACATTAGTGATCTAATAAGACCATCTCAATCTATCTATTCAATGTAGTTATCCACATTAGTGATCTAAAAGACCATCTCAATCTATCTATTCAATGTAGTTATCCACATTAGTGATCTAAAAGACCATCTCAATCTATCTATTCAATGTAGTTATCCACATTAGTGATCTAAAAGACCATCTCAATCTATCTATTCAATGTAGTTATCCACATTAGTGATCTAAAAGACCATCTCAATCTATCTATTCAATGTAGTTATCCACATTAGTGATCTAAAAGACCATCTCAATCTATCTATTCAATGTAGTTATCCACATTAGTGATCTAAAAGACCATCTCAATCTATCTATTCAATGTAGTTATCCACATTAGTGATCTAAAAGACCATCTCAATCTATCTATTCAATGTAGTTATCCACATTAGTGATCTAATAAGACCATCTCAATCTATCTATTCAATGTAGTTATCAACATTAGTGATCTAATAAGACCATCTCAATCTATCTATTCAATGTAGTTATCAACATTAGTGATCTAATAAGACCATCTCAATCTATCTATTCAATGTAGTTATCCACATTAGTGATCTAATAAGACCATCTCAATCTATCTATTCAATGTAGTTATCCACATTAGTGATCTACTAAGACCATCTCAATCTATCTATTCAATGTAGTTATCCACATTAGTGATCTAATAAGACCATCTCAATCTATCTATTCAATGTAGTTATCCACATTAGTGATCTAATAAGACCATCTCAATCTATCTATTCAATGTAGTTATCCACATTAGTGATCTAATAAGACCATCTCAATCTATCTATTCAATGTAGTTATCCACATTAGTGATCTAATAAGACCATCTCAATCTATCTATTCAATGTAGTTATCCACATTAGTGATCTAATAAGACCATCTCAATCTATCTATTCAATGTAGTTATCCACATTAGTGATCTAATAAGACCATCTCAATCTATCTATTCAATGTAGTTATCCACATTAGTGATCTAATAAGACCATCTCAATCTATCTATTCAATGTAGTTATCAACATTAGTGATCTAATAAACCATCTCAATCTATCTATTCAATGTAGTTATCCACATTAGTGATCTAATAAGACCATCTCAATCTATCTATTCAATGTAGTTATCCATTTAAGAGTGTTAGCACATTTTTAAAAATTTTTGTGTGTGTTGGGTGTTGAAGATTTTTATTTTTGTGTTTGAAGACTTAATTTCTTTTGATTTTCGTAAGTTTCCAAAAACAATGAAAGCTTCTCTTGCCTTTTGTATTCTTATTTTGATTTCTACATCTGTCATTCGTACTTTGTCCATATTGCTACCAAGATAAATGAATGATTCCGCATCTTGTAAAACTGTATCCCAATACCATTTTTTTGTCATTAGTTGCATTTATTCTCATTATATTTTTTTTTTCCTCTGTGCATTCTTGGCTATAATTTATTTGACCTTGAGTCCAGTATATTTATTTTATCTGATTGTGGTTATGAGAAGAGCCAAGTTATCGGAAAATTCAGAAGATCAGGTTTTGTCAATTCTATTGAGTTCACATTTTTTTCATTGATGTTGTCCTCATAATCCAGTCCATGCCAGGAGAAACAGAAATTGTGGTAAGAGATATCTCTGTCCTACACCAGTTCTAATGTCACAGGGCTCAGAAACCTGACAAATAATGACTCTACATTTCATATTTTCATGTTTTCTTAATTGTGTTCATGAACTTGAGGGACATTCTAAAGCGTCTGGGCAACTTCCATAATTTGTAATGGGTTATGATGGGTTCTTAGCCAGAAGAAAGTTAGCAAAAAAAGCTTATCAAACATACAAAATAAGCCATACAAATATATGGTTATGCCATGAGAATAGCACATTGAGGTGATATATAAAAGTGATTGAAAATTGAAATACAGGAAGGAAGAAGACAAGGTTTTAGACAGTACAATATCATAGTATGAAAAGGGGCAAAGAGGAATTGAAAATGAAACACAATATGAGTAGGAAGCTGCAGAGAGATGTGACTGCCTAAGTTATACATCGTATGGAAATCTTTGATGATAAATAATGCTAAATGTATAAAATTGCTACAAACCGTGGAGTTTTTGGATGCGATCTTTACAGTAGCTGTCCCAGTGATATGGAATAGAATGATCTTCAAATTCGGCTGAGTTGAACTCTTCTATTTTGTCAAGGACCTTTAAATTGTTATGAAGTACAAAATGAAATTCATAGTTTGTTACAATTCTTTAGTGTTCTTCCTTATAAGAAAATATATTTGCAGCTTTTTTTTGTTTTGTGCAAAATTAGTATGTAGCAAAGTAGAAAAGAGCATTCAGAGAAAGCTGCCAGCATTTTTTGCTACTCTGTAATGGATTACAATTCGCTTAACATTATTTCTTCATATACATAAAATAGAAAGGACATAGTATGTTTTTATATTTTACTCATAATTTATGGATGAAAACAAAATTTCAGATAAAAAATTATGGTAGCATAAGTGAAATGAAAACAATTTTTTTAGATGGGCTTGTTTTTAGATTAAATTAAATAGTAAAATAGTCAGTGATGGAGAACAATACAACTAGATTGGAATGAAGATCAGTGTCTATGCTATTACTTTAGCATGAACCTTAATTTGCAAACTCACTATTTAATACCACTAAAATATTGATGTCATTTGAGCAAGCAGGTCATAATAGATTTCACTAACTATAAATTAAAGACTGGCTGTCTTTAATTTTTCCAACACCATTATAACTGAATAACTGACCTGTTAATTTGATTGTCGTCTATTTTTACAAAACCTAGATAGAATAAATGTTTCTAAGATTTTCTTAACTTTAACTATCCGAGGTGCCACTTCAGAAACCATTTCCAGCGTCTCCTTTTTCAGGACTTCCTCTTAGAAATTAGACAACCATTGCTTCTTTAACACTTTTTTTATACAGAGTTTCAGACAAATCTGCTTAATTTTTCTCAAATCGTTTGCATCACTATTTTCTGTGTATCTCGTGTGAGACCAGTGTTCATTGTTTTTAAATGGATTTGTTCTATTGAAATAATTGTCAGCTGCTTTTGGTAAACAAATATTTTTTTTTAAGAAATGGCTTTAAACACAAATGATTGAAAGCAAAGATTTTTAGCCAAGCAAGCATTGGCACTTATTCAATCATAGATTGTATTAGAAAATTATGATTTTGAAATCTCCTGAAAATGAGGTGGATTTCGAGCATGTATACTAAGAGTTAAGTGATGATATTGTATTGATAACCCAGAATAAAACCAACTTGCAGGAAATGGTAAACACTATAGTTCAGCAAAGTGAAAACAAAGGCCTCAGTTTAAATAAAAAGAAATCCGAGGTGATGGTAGTGACTAAGAAACTGGACATTTCAAAATGTTCTGTCAAAGCAAAGGGGACTGAATTGAGACAAGTTAACATGTTTAAATAACGGGGCACATACACAACATCATATGGAAGATGCAATTATAAATATATTGCAGAATAGCCCAAGCAAAATCCGTTTTCCAGACCATGGAGGGAATTTTGTGCAACAAACCCTTGTCACTGGAACTGAGAAAGAGAGTGCTTGGATGTTACATGGAACCAGTACTTACATATGTCAGTGAATCGTGGACAATCAGCAAGCAAGTGCATAGATCTTTGGAAGCAACGGAGATGTGGTTTTACAGAAGAATGCTGCAGATACCATAGACTGCAAGGAAGACTAATGATACAGTACTCAAAGAGGCGCAAACACAAAGACAACTCATTGCAAAGATCAGAAAAAGATACGTCATCCTTTTTCGAGCATGTTATGAGAAGAGGCGGCTTGGAGCACGTTGCGACAATAGGAAAGATAGCAGGAAAGAGAGACACAAGAAGGCAGAGAGAGAAGATGTTGGACAGCCTGAGAGCCTGGCAAAAATCAAGAACAGAGTTGGTAAATGACACACGTGATAGAAGCAGATGGATGTTCATGATCGACAACACCAACCGGCAGGACACCTGATGATGATGAAGGTAAGTAATCCCAATTAAATTTCCATTTTTAAATTGCCATTTTCCATGATTCTATTTTACTATGCTATACCAATTGCAAAGGGGTATAGTAGCAGCTAATAGCTTGCCAATTATAATATAGTCATTGAACTTACATTTTCTGGAGTTATCTGATGCTTTCCACCCAAGATATTTACACTCTTGTCTACAATTCCCACCCCACAGACTGAGCCTGGTGCAGCCTTCAAATTGATGTCAACAGTTTCTCCAGGCAAGACTGAAGCATGATCAAACTCCATTTTCACCTGTAAGAAGCCAAATTTAGGTTCAACATTAAAAATGCTTCTATAGTAACAAATGGTAACTGAGTTAATCATGCTTGTACACTAATTTGATTATAATCGTTGTACCTATTAAGTTGCCATTTTTTCATGTCTACTCAGTTTTGAGATTTTCATTTTTATTTTTCTTTCAGGAATAAACTTCACTGAGTTGTGTATAGAGTTCTATACTAATGATTTTAAAGCACATATATTATTTTTACACCGTATCCTAAATAACATATTCTAAAATGCAGTGAATGTAACAAAGTATTTGTTGTAACATTATGAAACGTTTTTTTAAATCAGATCATATTATCTAATAAAAGCTGAATTCAAGATTTGATTTTGGTCTTATTTTGACTTTTTCAAGATTTTTGCTGTACTAACACATCATCATCATCGAGACTGGTTGTTAGGTTGTCTGAGCATGGCTCTCAATTTGACCTTATCCTCTGCAGCTCCCTTCATTTCAGCATAGGTTCATACATTAACTCATTCACTCCCACGAGCCGATACAACGGCTTCCGGTTTTTTCTAGAAAACCCAGAAGCCGGTGTATCGGCTTTTGTTACTGTGTTCACAAAATCACATATTTTCCCATTCCTAGTTCTCCTAAATGTTTTATTTTGGTTGTTGGCGGAAGTCCAGATTTTGCACTTTTTCATTCCGGAAGAGTTAGTTTGAGTTTCGTTGAAAAAATGTTTAGTTTCGTAACTTGGAAAATAATAATTTTTTTTCGTAGAGCAACTTTGAAGCTATCCTATGCACCTTCAGCCACACCAAATAGAGTTTTTTCAGTAAAAGGTCAGGAATAGATAGATTATATTATTGCTAATGGCAGTGATGATGAAGATATCGATCGTTATGATAGCGCTGTTTCAATTTATTTATCTAGTCTTAGTTCTACGTCGAGCGATGAAAGTAAAACTAAGTCTACTGACGAAGGGGCGGTGCCCTCTTTTGTCTCAAGCAATGGTAATAACAGTTCACAAATTCAGTAAAGGTTCAAGATCCGACACAATCATTCTAGTGTGTATAATATTAATGTGTGTATATATATTTTGAATACAGCAGGAACATTCTTTCCGTGTGCGCGTAAATTGTAAACACTCACGCTGATGTTGATCGGAGCATTTATTTCTTAGCACGTTTTCAACTTCACGTGCCTTCAGTAAAATGTAAATACTGTGAAAACAACTGCACCAAATTAGGTGCAACTTTCAGAATATCGTCCTTTGAGGATTTCCGTCAATAGAAATTCATTACGTTATTTGTATGTTGGTTTAGAGCTGAATAATGTTTTGATGAGGGGAACATTTTTGTTCATAATTTTAAAAAATAACAAACGATTATGCAACTTTAATTCATCAAACACAAATTTACACCTGCATTTGTAAAATATATGTATTCCATTGTATTCTAGTCTCAATTGTGAACAGTTTGGTATATAATATGTGTTATTTTAGTGAACGTCTATTGAAGACAAACAGATAGCAACTAAGTGATGCTGTTTTTCAGTTTTACATAAAAATAAAATTGTGTCCAGAGGTCCAAAATATTTGGGAGTGAATGAGTTAATATTTCTGCATGCCTGAGATGTAAAGGTGAGTCTTGGTCGACCTCTTCAACTTTTTCTGTGAATCTTGCCATCTTTTACTGACACATGCACATCATTATCATACATATACAGTAATTATATTTGCAACTTTGAGCTTTAAAATATGGTTTTAAAAAAAGCTAGGTTATTTTTCTTTTATTTACTAACCATTTTGTGGGGTTTTTTTGCCTTGACGTAAGCTAAATAAGCTGATACATTTACTGTTTCCTTCATGTTGTTATATTTCCTATTTTTTCAATGTTATCACAGAATCAGCTCTTCCATAGATATATATTTGTCCTTAAATATTTGTACATAATGAGCATTTTTTATGTTGGCAAAGTTTACCGTTGCCTTGCAACAATGATATACTAGTTGGATTTAACACAGACAATACAGTCTAGTTTTTATGAATCTGTTGCCTTTCAAATAGCTGTGATAGGGATCAAGATGCTGAGCAGCGCATCAGCTGCAATGGTCGGTGACCATAGCTGACTGCTAGCGTCAGGACCAGCGAACCATAGCTGCCAAGACCCTTCTACACCTCTACACTGTGATCCTGGATAACAGGCTGCAGCAGGGCAGACTGGCTAAGGAGAAGGGATTGAATAGGGAATGCTTGCTGAAGTCGGATGTGTTGGACCGAAAGGTGCAAATATCGCAGCCAAGCTGTAAACTACAACACAACGCATTCCGTTCTCTGGACTAAATTCTGCTACTTACCCTTTCAGGGTTTGGTAGTGGGAGATTGAGAACGTACGAAGAAGAAGAGGAAGAAGAAATAGCTGTGATAAATCTTACACACGTCAAGCAGCTGTTGGTATAAAGGATTATAAAGAAATCTATCTATGTTTTATCAGTGCCAAACATGGCATATACAAAATTAAATGCTCTCTGTGTAGATCAAACTGATGCCACTTGTTGCAGTTCTGGTATGTTGTTCAGATCTATCATGATGCCCTATCTAGTGATTGTCTTGCAAAGTGTCTCTCTAAGTCTGTCTCTCTTTCTTGTGCTACTTTATCTCTACATAATTGCTTAACCTGGATGTCTGTTGCTGTTCATTCTAAAGACATGTGTGATACACACCAAATATTTGTTCTATCTGATGATAGAAACATATTGCTGTTTGATCCCTACTCTAATTTGTTTGTTTGTCTTAAATTCTTTCAAAACCAATGTTCAATAGTTTTCTAAGACATTTATTTTCAAGAGCATTTGCTTTATGAAGCAATGGTCAAATATAATGATTGTATGCACACAAAAAAATAATGCTCCTAAATATATTTAAAGCTGCTTTTTAAACAAGACATAAGCTACATTTGTTAATTTTGCTAATCACTGCACACGCTTGTTTCACTAATCAAAATATAGAACAGATATATTCTTAGTTTCAATGCATTCAATTTTGATATAGCTGCATTCTTAGAAATAGTTATTGTATATTAATTTCTGATTTAAGGTGACGCCCAACTCATATTTATACCTGATTGTCAAAGCAAGGGTTGACCAGGAACTGCATGCTGTCAGCCACTACTTCCCCATCTGGCATAATATAATATACCAGAAGGGTGAATTTAGGAGACATGACTGGTGTAATTGCCAAATCAAGCAAGAAGTTGGACACCATGTTAGACACATTTTCTGATCTTATGATAGGATCTAGCAATTCATCATCATTAATCTCTTCCACTGTAGACAAAAGAAAAGAAATAATGTAAATAATTTAGTTTCATAAATATATATATCACAGTGCATTTTGGCAACAAATTCATGCGTAAATTTTAAAAAACCGGATGAACAAAAAAATGAATAGTCAACCCATGATGTTGACAAATGCAAGATAAATTCTATTTTATCCATATCCCATGAAATCTTCTCCAATTAAGTTAAATATCTTCTCACAAAGTTTGCTTTACCTACTGAGTCTGTGATGACCAAAAAGAAGAAATTCATGCTCTTGGAAAATAACAGTAATACATTATTTAATGTCTCACCGTGATGGAATCTTCCAAATGGATATGGAATTGGATCAACCTCTCTATTTTCAATCTCTTCTGTGGGAGGCCCTAGGTCTGCATTCTCTTCCAGTGTATTGGAAGTAACTGGAATTTCAGATGTGATGTCTGGTGGAGTAATTGGGTAATTTTCATGCAGACAGATATCTGATGGAGGAAGTATAAGATCTCCACCAGGATAGTTAGTGGTTTGAGTATAAGAAATTTGGCCAGTCTTGATTACTTTACCCTGAGCCATCACCTAGAAAGAGGAAACAAAAAACATTTACACTACCTTTTTGCAACTATTAGTTAATTTAGTTAATTTAATTTCAGCTTTCTAAATTAACATAAATTTTATTATGTTAAAAACTCATTTACAATCTCATGTTAAAAACATATTTCAAATGTTAAAAAAATATTATATTGATAAAAAAAGTAAAGACTAGAACTGAAATTGTATGAGAATATTCTTCACAGATTATTTTCAATATATATCTCTCAAGCTGGGGCTTTCGTAACTGGCTGTACTTATACCATTGGCGGTTAACAAAGATCTTCTGTTGGTGCACGGAAGAAATTAAAGGACTGTCTTTATTTTAAAATTTGTTCCCAACAAATTATGATCATCCTTATTTATCTATATGGAGCTGAAGATCCAGTACAGTCAATGAGCTACAGCAGCCAACAACTCATAGATTGCTGCTTCCATCAGCGTAAATAAACCAGTGCTGACAAATACCCTATTCTATGTCCAAGTGATGACACTGGAAATGAGGTGCACTATTTTAGCTAAAAGAAAAGAGATCGCAGTAGAAAGACAAACCCGGTACCCAATAAAGCTAGCCCACACTGTTGGGTCAAAAGGCGCGAATATCACAGCCTCACTGTAAACTAGAACATCCTTTGTGGACCGAATGCAGAAGAAGAAAATGTATCCATATGGCACTTCCTGGAACATAGGGCTGCAACAGATGCTCTCCATGTTGTCTTATTCTGTGTCATCTTCCTGAGTTCCACCTATGAGACCTCCTATTGAACTGTTGTAAATTTAGTGTAAAATTATTTTGCTATTTATTCATTATATTATATTTAAATTTAAATCAAAGAGACAAAGGATACAGTTTCAATGATATAACAAAAAGGATTATATGACAACACCATTATAACAAAAGTCAGGATTATCATTTCACCACATAAAATTCATGGTTTTAATATTGTTTTTTATCCATGTAGTGCTGAGGTAAAAATAATTGATTCCCTAGTTCACTTACTACATATTTAAATACATCCACAATGTCTGTTTTGTGATATAAACATGTTTTGTCAATTGTCTTTTAAATTTTGTATAGGCCTATTACAAAAAATGTTTTTTTGTAATTTTAACTAAAAGTACAAATTTTAACAAATTAAATGTTCAAAATCCAATCAGAAATGTAGAAAGCACATCATCACATGTAGTAGATTAATATATATTTGCTTAATGTGAAAAAATGCATAACAAAGAAATCTCACGCAAAATTATGATATGAATTATTTTCAATGTGCTAATTTACTTGATCAAACAACTCAAGAATATTCTTAAAGTTAATTTATTAAACTAATGTATAAGAATTTGAAATCTACAGAATAAATAAATTATTACAAAATACCTGGTAATTGAATTCTATATCAGTGTTGGCTGTTGTAGTAAATGGAATGCTCAGTGTAAGTCTGTCTCCACATTTGTGACTTGAGTCAGTTCGTGGTATCTGTATATAGCTGAGAGATGGAGAGAACCACTGATTGATTTGTTGAAATCCTCTTGGAGTATTCAGACGTCCAACTGTTTGATAACTTTCAGCTTCAGCCTGTGGACATTGCAATTAATATTGTAAAATAACCCAGTATCACATGTGCATCCTACTTGAAAGTAATTTTACATTTTCAAACTTATTTCTTTATGAATTACTATTTCAAAACAATATTTGTGTGTTCAACACAATTTAAGTAATTGTATTCCATTTTGGCATGAATTGTAACTTAAATATATATAATAACGGTGCATTCAAAACAGTATTTAGACTAGATGTCTTATACATTGATTATACATTTATAAGCATTGTGTTGACATTTATTGTTCAAGTCATTAAATTATTTATATTATATAACATATCTAATATATATTATGTTCAAACTAATTACTAAGTTTCGATTTGAAGCGTTCACTTTCACATGAAATGTCTTATAATATGCATACTGATCAATAGAGAATACATTCATGATAAAGGAAATTTATTGAGGAGATTACATCAAAATGGGGGAACTGAGTTGCTAGTTAAGTCAGGCACAAAATACTGACCAGGACGTCGCGTCAGGGTCAATACTGACCAAGACCACAATCTTTCTTCCATGTATTGTTTCCTGGAAACAGGTAGTTTTCAAGACAGCCTGGCTGACAAGATGTGGATCAATGTGATCCCTGTAGTAGTGAGCCCAACGCAGATGAAACCAAGCATAGCACAACCACCTGAAGGACTGCAGTCCACTTTCATCAGCATGCTCGGGATGTGAGGAAAGCAACTACAACCTGCCACTTAACGTCCTTTTCAGGGCACACAAAAGAGTAAACTAACTCATTGTGGGCATTCAACAACAACAACAACCTCAAAATAATTTGCTGCTCTGGATCTTTAATTCATTATCAAGGTTTTCAAAGTAAGTATTCAGGCTGTTAGAAGAGATCAAAACCAACCTGATGATAACTACCATACTCATGACTGCCAGGGACAGATCATCTTCTTCACTCCAGGAAAGGGCATGACAGACTAAATAAATATGTGCAGGTTTCATCTAAATGCTTCACCTCTGTTCACATGTGGATTGAGAGAACAAACTGCAGAGACTGTTTTATAGAACTGTCCTCTGTGTAGCGAGTTGAGGAAGACTCACTGGCCAAATGATTCAACACTAAACTCAAAGTTGTACAGAGCTACGGAGAAACTCCAGAAAATGGTCGTTTATCATGTGAACTCATCTGACGGTGTAAATATCAATTAATCAAGAAGTAAAACTATTTTGTGAACAAATTTGTAATTGTATATACTCTACCTCTACAGCTGTAAAAAAATACATGTACTGCTTTGTTGCAGGTTCATTGCTAAATGAATGACTGTAGTTAAGTTACAGCCCCTAATTACTTAAAAAGATCAAAATGAATTTAGAAAAAATATAATCTTGATCCTGATGACCCATTTCTCTGTGCAGCTGTGGGTCCTAACTTTGTCTCAAGTGGATTCTGTCTTGAGCCACGGAAGTCCAGTGTGTGGTAAGTGCTCCTCTAGGAATATCTTGGATGTTGTTGAAGACAGCAAGGTAGGTTTTTTCTCATGGTCTCTTTTTATCCAGATGGGTACCAGATTCCTATATATATGTTTCATTGACCCGGTGCCATTATTCCAAATCGCTGAGAGTTCTTTTTCTCGTTTGATCTCTGAAATGCCAATGTTGTCAAAACTCAATCTGCTACACTCATCAATAAGGTGGCCCAGCTGTGGTGCAAAGCATATAGAGCAGTAGTTGAAGGCGCACACTGTTCGATGAGTTTTGTGAGTCTGTGTCTGGAGAAATGAACTTTTGGTCCAGAGAGAAGGATGCCTTTGTTTACACATGTCGTTAGTGTTTTTACTATTGGACTAATTTGCAAGGACAGACTGTAGAAGACTAAGACCATTGTCAAAGTTGTATATATATTATAAAAAAATAGTATTAATGGAAAATAAAAATAAATATAACTCACATAAATGGAAACTAAATTAGAAATCTCTGTGAAATGGCCACACAATGAATAGACAACAACGCCATAACTGTCTGTAGTGAAGGTCTTGGAAAATATCAAATCATTTTGTGTGTCCCTTGCTGTTATTTTAATGAGCTCTCCTTCAGCTGGTGTTCCATCAGGTTTGGTAACAATTACCTGTTCAGAACAGAAATAATTACAACAATAATACAATGTAATACCCAAAATTGTATAATTTGCTTTTCTCAGAAAGTTTGTACACTGTCAAAAAATATAGTTATTATTGTTCAAAAATACTTTTAAATAAACTAATATTACTGCTAACAATTAAGCTGTCTGAAAGTACATCATCATCATGTGGTTGGTCAGTCCAGAGACTGGTTGTAAGGTTGTATGAGTATGTCTCTCCATTTGACCCTATCCTCTGCAGCTCTCTTCATTGTAGCATAAGTTGGTACCTTAGTGTCCCTGCATGCCTGAGATGTAAAGGTGAGTCTTGGTCACCCAGTTCCTCTCTTTCCTTGAATCTTGCCCTCTAGTATCTTTTGTAGAAGACTCTCATGTCTCATATTGTGACCCAGCCATTTCAACCGACGTTTTTGTATCACATGCAATATTTGTCTTTGTGCGCCCACATCATTGAGTACGGTGTCATTGGACCTTCTTTCTGTCCAACTCACTCTTTCCATTTCAAATGTTTCCAAGCTTTTTTCATCCTTCTTTGCCATGTCCATGTTTCAGCCCCCTACAGTGCAATTGGCCATATATGAGTTGCAATTATTCTTTTCATCAGTTCTATTCTGATATTCTTTGAGGTTAACAATTTCTGTTTTTCTCTGAAGCCCTTTTTTCCATTGCAATCTTTGTCTTATTTTCTGAGATAAGAGAATAACAGAGATAACATTGGGTAGCAAGAAAACAGAAAACAAGAAACAGTGGGTATCACCTGAAATGCTAAACAAAATGGAGGACAGACGCAAATGAAAAAAAATTAATACAGAGCATGGTATTGCAATGTACAAGCGTATCCAGAATGAACTGGATCGAGAAGGCAAGATGGCAAAAGAAAAATGGTCATAGAACAATGTGAGGAAATTGAAAATCTAGATAGAACAGGGAAATTTGATCAGGTCCATAGAAAAATAATACAATCGCATCGTAAACCTAAGGGCATTCACAGAGGATTAATGATAAGAATCGAAAACCAATAACAGACCTAGAAAACAAAAATGTAAGATGGAGATAATATGTTAAGGAACTGTACGATGATGGGGGCCTGAATCAAGATAACACATCAATAAATAACATACCATTGACAGAAGAGAGATTACTTATAACCAAAGAAGAATTTAATAAGGTACTTTTTTAAATCTCGAACAACAAGGCACCAGGGATAGATGAATTACATATTAATTCTTTTGCCAAAAAAATCAAAATACGATCAATTCCGAACAATACGTTTGATCACACTTGATTCTAAAAACTTTTTTAAGATTATTCATAAGAAAATTTATGGAAAAATGGAGGAGGTACTGAAAGATAACCAGTTTGGATTTTGCAAGGTCAAAGGTACATGGGATGCCATCAGATTATTTCGGCTTCTCGCAGATAGAATGATTGATCAAGGTCATACACTGTTTATCTGTTTTATTGACAAAGAGAAAGCCTTTGATCGAGTTTCTTGGAGCAAACCATTTAAGATTTTGCAGCAAATAGGTATAGAAAGATCACTCATTAGGTTAATCCAGAACCTGTATGAAAATCAAGAAGTGATTATTTCAATCACAGAAGGTTTCATGGGTCCATTTTCTATAAAGCAGTGGGTACGACAGGGCTGCTTGCTTTCACCGCGTCTCTATAACACATATTCTGAGGTAATGATGGCCAAGATTATGCGAAGTTGTAATAGGGGTGTCAAAGTTAATGGTATGAAAGTTAATGCCATCAAATTTGCCGATGACCAAGCAATAATGGGAGGATCAGTAGCAATGTTGCAAATGCTGCTTGATAAAATTAATAGCACTGCCAAAGATTTTACCATAAAAATAAACACATCAAAGACAAAGACTTTGGTAATATCTAAGCAACATAGGCACATAAATATATCCATGGAAGGAGAAATAATCGAACAAGTACAGAAGTTTACATATTTGGGGCCAACCATAACAGAAGATGCTGCAATGAGACAGAAATTAAGAAAGTACATGTGAGCTGCAAATGTTGCTTAGGCATTTCTTATATAAAAATCAGATAATACACTACTTAGTTACCTTTCCATAAAATGGCAGTCCTGGCTTAAAATGTCCATTAGAATAATCTTCAAGATTAATTTTCAATGGCTCATACGACATTGCAGGACCACTGTGAGATTTGTCTACTTTAACTCCTGTTCCATATTCAGTCACAGATGCTTTTATTTGCAGCTCATGGCCAAAGTAATGATACCCTGTACTAATGTTAGCAACTGGTGACATGAAACTGTGACACCCTGAGATCTGAAAACAAGTTCAAAATGTGTTTACTTTCTTCTCTTTCTATGAAAAAGTAAAAAAATGTATTAATTATATTATTTCTGCAACAAGATACTTTTATAATATGTACTTATAAGTATTTAATAAATATACATACACTGAAATAAACATACATACAAACATACATACATATGCACGAGTGGTTTGCCGGGGTCTCTGTGTATGAAAAATACAAGAATAGCACCACTGCCCCACAGAGAGCCTGTCGTAAGAGTGTGACATGGTTTAACACCAGCCATGGCTAGGTGCTTTGTTAAGAGCAGCATAAATGGTGCCTAACAGGCTGCGGGTCTACTTTGCTCTAGTATTTTAGTTTACTAAGATGGACTCGCAAATCAGTTAACCATCCTCCATAGTGGAGTAATAAGCTGCTCGAGCCTAGCCCGCTAAGCAGAGAATAATCCTCCTGGCTACATCCAGCTCACACCAGAGATGGGACCTGCACAGAGGTTTATGCCCCTGTAGAAATACAGGTCAACTAAGACTAAGATATATGTATATATATATATATATATATATATATATATATATATATATATATATATATATATATATATATATATATATATATATATATATATATATAGGCCTATTATCACTGTAATCGCTATCCTCTGAATCGTCAAGTTCTGTATCAGAATCACTAACTAATAAGCTTCCAAAAACAGCTCTAGCTTGTTCTGCACTGTATCGTTTTGGTCTAGCACCTGAAGTAGAAGCAGTGGGTGTCACCATTATTTTTTAGTAATCAACAAAACAGTTTAGCTACTTCAAAACACAGATATATCACTTATTCAGTATCAAAAACACATGTGGCTCGACTCAAATTTCATGAACGGAAGTTGTTCTAGTTCTGGTTGTAATTTTTAAGTAGTCTGGTTAACTTAAAATCCGAAGCACGACTCTACAAAAAAAAAAACGATTTATCGGTTAATGGTCCTCTTGGGTTTAAATCAGACACTGATAAATCAGTCATTGGTCCTGAAAGAGTTAAACATTTCTTTTTAAAGAAAATATTTTTTTCAATTAATTAACATAAAATATGCGTTCATTTTCAAGTAAAAAATTTATACCTCGACTATGTTTTTAACGCAATCTCTAGCAGGTGCATATGACGATCCCCAACACACATCGAGATCCAAGATGCCGGAAACATTCTTGCCATAATTGTACCTGCAAAGATTGTTAAAGTTTTGTTTTTTTAAAATGTATTTTAATTGTTCACAAATTCAGGCATTTACAAACCCAAACACTTTTATGAAACCTATTACATTGAACACTTTGTTTGGGATCAATATGCCGAGCAGCGCATGAGCTGCAGTGGTCATCGACCCATAGCTGACTGCTAGCATCAGGGCCAGCGAACCATAGCTGCCAAGACCCTTCCACACCTCCACGTGGTGATCCTGGATAACAGGCTGCAACAGGGCAGACTGGCTAAGGAGAAGGGATCAAAGAGAGAATGCTAACCCAGTACTAAAAAAATGCTTGCTGAAGTCGGATGTGTTGGACCAAAAGGTGCAAATATCGCAGCCAAGTTGTAAACTACAACACAACGCATTCCGTTCTCTGGATTACATTCTGCTACTTACCCTTTCAGGGTTTGGTAGTGGGAGATTGAGAATGAACGAAGAAGAAGAAGAAGAAGAACACTTTGTTTTATAACGTAAGCATTTTCCTTCATACTTTCTCTCTCTTTATCTCTCCCACTATTGGTTTCTCTCTCTCATATCTTTTGTTTGCCTCCTCTACCTCTTAAATTAAATACACAAAAATTATAAGTATAACAATTTACTTAACTCAATAGAAATAGATCATCCAAATCATCTTCATTTACTCAATGAAGTTATGGCATGCATTTCATAACTAACTTCGAATCACACATTTCATTGTTTCAATTGACTTGTCTATTTTTGTCCCCTTTAGACAGCATATGATTGCAGCTGTCTTTAATCAGCTATTATTTTTGGGTCAACGTCATCAGTTCTGCCCTCGATTGCTATGATTTCTTCATTTATTTTACATTCGATTTGTGCTTCTCCAATTTTCCTTCCCCTTGTGAGTTACAGTCCAACACATGTCTGGTTATATGCTTTGGATTCTTCATGAGAGAGTGTATCATTCATTTCTTCTTTCTCTTGCAAATTACAGCTTGTTAGTTGGCTGTAGTTGCAAGCATTCCACGTTTCCTAGGCAGGTGAATGCATGATGTCTTTCTACTTCTTTTCATTGTCGTTAATCTGTCCTTACTTGTGTGTGCTGCTGTTTCTTTAACTTAAACAGAGTATTTAGGTCTTCCAGTTCTGCAACTTACACTGCCTCATCAGCCACTTTATCCATGCTTTGTCTTTAATCCTATGTGGTATTCATTATCATTCTGTTGTTAGTTTCCAAGTATTTTGTACACAGTTGTGTTTTCTTACTCTTCACTGTTATTAATCATCTGTGTTGCTATTCTTCTTTCTTTTGTTGCATTCTAGTGTTTCATATGGACAATAATCTAGTTGTTTACTCCTTTTGATTAGAAACTGTCTGCATGTGTATCAGAATACGTCTTAAAGCTAGTATCAGTGGTTTTATCTATTAAGCCTTGAAGTGCTTCAAATCTGTTCCTTTCCTTTTTTTTTCTTCCTTCTTTTATTTTATATTACTTCTGAATTGTTCCTTCTTGTATGTGAATTTTTTTAAACAAAAACGTATGTGTGAGACAAAGATAACTGTGACTAGTTTTTTTGCTGGTATATATATATTTTATATGACAAACTAAATTGACAACTTTGAGTGTATATTTTCTACTTACTTGGCACAAACTTTGACTTCAACAGTCTTCTGATTCACTAGGACATATGCTGGTGGAATAATCTCTACTTCAAATCGTGGAAGAACTATAAACAATAAAATTAATCAGTTATGAAATTTTGTTAACCTGGGATCAATTTAAGTGCATATATGTTGAAATTGTACATTTTAGAGTAATATCCAGCAACTATATTAATTTCATTTACTTGTTTTTATGGCATTATATTGAATTACAATTAAAATTAAATGTTTGTATGCACATTCTATACATTTAAAAACTCAATTAAATAAGTTAGTGAAATATGTCTGACTTAGTAACAACAATTACTTATCATAGTCCTTGTGTAGTCCTTATTGTAGAGGTGATATAAACATGCTGGAAAGTATACAAAGAAGAGCAACAAAGCTGATAGTGCAATTCCAGAATTACAGTTATGAGGGAATACTCAGAAAAACTGGTCGACAGTGTCTAGAAAAAAAGAACTCGAGGTGACTTAATACAGGTTTATAAGATAATCAAAGGAACGGATAAATTAGACTATAAAAATTGTTCAAAATACATCTAAAGCTGCTCTTAACAAACCACCTGGGGAAAGGAGAAATGTACAAATAACTTTGGTCGATTTTTATCTTGAGTTTTGTCCAGGCAGCGGCTGTTAAGCCTACTCTTTTCGATTTCCAACAGCCAAGGAATTTTTAACGTACTCGACACTAAACATGGGAGTCCGATCTTATTACCCAAAGATCAGGGGAATTTTTACCAAAAGATATATGTAAAAAAATCTTGTTCTTCACTGCGATTCGAACCTGCGACCTCCGGCACACAAGGCAGACACTTTACCTCGAGACCACAGAGTCCCCTAAACCAGTATAAAGACTTTAAGTTAAGTCAAGTTAAGTTAAGATAAGTTGTAATGTAATCCCCATTTCATGAATTATAATTAATTACAATTTACCATATTCCATCACTTCAAACTGTCCTAAAGTAACCTTCTGGTATTCTTCATCATAATCATCCACCAATATTTCAATTTTCCATTTTCCAAATTTGGTTTCGGCTGCCAGTTGAAACTCTAAGCTGCTGATTCCTATTAAAGGGAAATAAAGCAACACAAATTAATTGAAAAAGGAAAATATAGCACACAAATGTAATGGCTCAGTCAACGCACCAGGACAAAAACAAAATGACACATATGTTACACCCACAAGGCCTTCATCAGGGACAAAGAAC
The DNA here is from genome assembly GCA_036924085.1 of Ariolimax columbianus. Lineage (NCBI taxonomy): Eukaryota > Metazoa > Mollusca > Gastropoda > Stylommatophora > Arionidae > Ariolimax > Ariolimax columbianus. Next base: position 119,811,009 of record JAVGWX010000003.1, read on the forward strand.
AAATAAAAACAACTAACAAATTTCAACAAAAAAAACAAGACAACAAAAAACAAGACTTGACGTAAAATTGGCTCAGTTTACATCATGTCTTGCTTTCTGTGTGAATTGTTTAATTTTCCATCATATTCTTCATTTTTGGTGTGATCTGTTAGTTATGTTTGTTTGTTCCTTGTCCCCGATGAACGCCCTGTGGCTATAACATAGGTGTAATTTTGTTTTTGTCCTTGGGCAGTCACTGTGCCATTACCTATATTTGTTTTGATCTCAACTTTTTTCCTTCAGTACCACTGCAGCTTTGATTTACTTATTTCTACATAGCACACAAATGTATAATGAATGAAAGTGATTTAAAAATAATTTCTGAATTATTGTGTGCATAGAATAAATAATAAATTAATCACACCCCATTATCATCAGTGCCAGCCCGGTAGATGTACTGTATGTGAGGAAGCCAACAATAGTCTGCACATGTCGCGATCATTTGCAAGAAAGTACCAATGCAAGCTTAGATTTTTGGTCAGTCTATCTCACCATCACATAGGCAGGCGACCTAGTGGATGTGTACAGGTATTTGGCCACGAAAACGTTGTTCTACGTGTCCATCTGTTGCATTGTCAAGTATGCATACCGCATGTCCATCCCAACGATATTTGCATTATATTGCTGCTTCCACAATGTCTCGAATTGATATTGAATTTCTTTGTTGCTGATCTTATCCCGTATTCAAATTGTTAGTACGGACAGTTCCATTGCTCTCTGAGTGACTGAGTTCCACACTTTGCATATATAAATCATTGCTGGAATGACCATGGAATTAAAAGTGTGTGCTCTTGCTGTGGTGTCTTTCATCTCTTGGCATATTGGTTTAATGGAGTAAAAGAAATACTAAGCTGCTAATCATCGTCTAGAGATTTCGTGGTCGATTTTGTGGTTGGCATTTAGCTCTTAGCTAAGGTACATATAGGAGTTGACATCCTCAATGGTTTCCTTTAAGCTTGACATCCTGCTTTGGGCATTAAAGGTTTCTGAGGCATTGTGTTTTACTTTTATTTATCTGCAGACCAGCAGCTCTGCTGACTACATTTAGGTCGTTCAAGGATTGTTGAGCTTCCTCAATTGTATTACTGATGATGACGATGTATCTGCAAATCGTACATGGGTGAGCCCTTCACCATCTATATTTACACCTCTTTTGATTCAATGTAGTTGGTGGAAAAACTCTTAGAAAGCCAAAGTAAATATCTTTGGAAAGATGGCGTCACTCTGTCGGACTTCTCTTGCTATCGCAACATATACTGGACAATGGTATAGCGTGATGGCTGTATTGCAGTATTTGTTAGTTTCCTTAATCTGTCTGATACAGGTTTTAGAGATGCCCTGGTTTCTAAGAGCATTTACCACAACATTGGTCTCAATACTGTCAAAGACTTTCTCATATTCGACAAATAAAAGACATAAGGGTATGCGCAGTTAATGTGCCCTCTCCATTGGTTGATTGATCATGTAGATGGTGGAGAACCCTTTTATGAATCAGGCTTGTTCTTGTGGTTGGTGTTCATCAAGTTGCCTGAAGATTCTATTGACGACTTTCGTGAATATCTTGTACATTATCGCTAACATGCAAATTTGACGGTAGTTCCCAAACTGTTCAGTATCTCCTGTTCTGTGAATGAGAACAGTTTTCGAGGATTTCCACTGGTTAGAAATTTGTACTGTAAAGATGCATTTATTAAACAATTATTACAGATGAACTGCTAGAGGTTTTTCCTCTGTCTTAAGGACGTCTATAGTTAAGACATCTGATCCCAGAGCAAGGATTAGTTTTGACTAATAAATGTCATGCAGGATTTCATTGTTTGATTGGTTTAATCGGGTCTCCTGCTGCTGCTGCCAACCTTTTGGGAATGTCAGCCTGCGATGAAAAAAGGTCAATAAAATACTGTCTGCATTCTGATTTGATGATTCGTCTATTGGTTATGATAGTGTTGTTGTCTCTTTGTAGTGCTTTAAGACGACCTCTCTTTTGTTGCATAATTTTTATGGCACTTCATGAGGCTGCTCCTAGTTTCAGTCACTTTGATTAGTTGTTTGATGCTGCTCATAGTCGTTCTTTAGCTGGGGATGGACTTTTTAATTTTGTTAACACAGGGCAATTTTGTCCATCTGACCTTAAGACGTCTTCACATATCTAGCAGTTTTCTTGTTTGTTCTGTAATACGTGTGCACCTTTTGGATTTAGGAACCTTAGCAGTGTCAACGCATTAGTTGAACAGCGTAAATAAATCATAAATTAATTATTTTCATTTCAAAATATGAATTTGATTAATCTAAATAAATTATATATCCTAATATCTTAATAGCTTGTATTAATACATTTTTAAACCTTAAATGCAAATCAGAAATTAAGAATGTGCAGCAAAGTATTTACATAGAATTATAAACAAAATATTTTAAAATATATCTAGCCATGAAAACATTTCAAATCGAATATAATTCATATTCAAACAATATTCGTATTTTCTGAGCATAAGTGTAGTAAATATATATGACAGAAACAGGTTGAAGTATGTTGTTTATTAGTGTCAGAGACGGGATTTCTTGAAGTACATTCAGAATATTAAAAATATTTTCAGATTACAATAATTTATTTAGGCTCTGGAAAATGTAGACAAATAGGCAGTTTAGGCAGCAGGATGAAAAAAGGTAAATAGTTACGATTATTGATATGGAAATACTAGACAAAACAGCTAACTACAATTAGCAGCCAAGAAATTTTAATTGTTGGAAACCTTATTTTTCTGTGATAAAGAGGAACAAATTACAAAAGGATGCATTTCACAGCTTCATTAAAGATATTAAATAAAAAAGAAAAAGAATAAAGAATACTGTACCTTTGGTTTCCAAATTCAAATACTGTTTCACACGGACACTATTTGGATCAATGATAAAGATACTTTTGATCTGGAAATAACATAATATGGATTACTAGATTGTCATATTGTAGAATAGCAAATTATTTTGGATGTTTTTTTTTTAATTTTTAAATGCAAAAACAAAAGCATTTTTCAGATAAATATTATTTTCAAGAAATTAATCCAGCAAACAGTAAGACGGTCTCTCCCCTTTTCTTTCTTTTTAATTTTAATTTTATTCCAGTTCTTTTATTTAATAGAGTGCTGAACGTACATTAACCTTTGGAGGACGACACAGGCCAATGATCGGCCCAACTTACGTTAACGAAAAAGACGAGCGGCCGATCCATCGGCCCTGAGGAAAAACACTTCTGTATAGCTAACTAAAATTAGTATCATCCAATCAAATGATCTCTTTCATTTCTTTTGCATTCTAGCATTTAAATGGCAGCCTCCTTGAAAGTTTTCACGTGAGTTTGAGAATTATATTGTATTTTTGGGTGTGTTGTAATTGTGCTCATTTGAAAAATGTCTTCCAGTGATTATGTAAATGAGATATCGAGTGATTTAGATTTAAATGTTTCTGTGTCAGATATTACTGACAGTGATATAAATTACAGTGATAATAGTGAGGAAACATCACTCTCCAAGAATATAGATACTTTTCTATATTTATTCCTAGTTATTATATTTTTTACTTTTTTTCAAAAACATCACCCTTGTCCTCTTTTTATTTCCTAGAAATGGCTTCGCCTTTTAGGCAGTAAAACCCTTATTAAGCTCTCTAAAGGGTTAACTAATTTATGTTTTTTTTATTATTATCATTCAAGTTGAGTTCAAGATTTTGAATGAAAGATTGTTCACTCCCATATCATATATTAATTAAAAACTGACAAACCAGAAAAATTATGCTATTGTTGTGTTTACAAAACAGGAAGTAGAAAATGTTAATAAACTGATATTATGTTATGTTTCTGTCAGGCTAGTCGCCAACATGCTCACGTTCTTACCTACCTACTTACCAAACTTTTAGTCTCTCTATGTTAAACTCTCTGTCTTTTTATCTATAAATACACTTATCCATTCATTTCTCTATCTATCCATGCTATCAAGAAAATATTACCGTTCCCACTCTTGGTTTCAGGTCACTCATCAAGGTCAAAACTCTAAATTTTACTGTGGGAATAAAGATATAATATAAAATATGATCTACATAGCTACGTAGGTACCACAATGCTGCAAAGATTGGTTTGACTAAATATAACATGCCCTAAAGAAACATGTAATAAATTATCTCTTCGAAAGGGAGAATTGTGGGGGTTGAATCATGTTTCATTAGATGACGTTTATTAAAACATCAACATTCAGTTGGACCAGCCACAATGCCATTTTCGCAGGGAGTCTAAAGACTACACAATAATTCCACAGCCAATTTCTCACATAGGGACACCATTGCACTTAATTATGCTGCTACAGGCCAGAATAAGTCTCTATAGCCATATGGGAAAATATTTTGCAGCACAAGTATGATGCTGTCGCCATTTTTGCTTTCAATGTGCAACCATTGTATATACAAAAATGTAAGTACTTTGTAATGTAAGAATGTAATGTAAGAACTTTGCTATTATAAGTTTCTTGGAAGGTGTGTAGCATGGTTGTTGTTGTTTAATTCTCACAATGAGTAAGCTTACTCTTATGTGTGTGTTCTGAATAAGGGCATTAACTGGCAGGCTGTAGTGGATTTCCTCAGATTCCAAGTGTGCTGATGAAGGTGGACTACGGTCCTCCAGGCGAATGTGCTATGCTTGGCTTCATCTGTGTGATTTTCACTACTACGAGGATCATATCAATCCCCATCTTGCAGACTGCCTCGAAAACAGCCTGTTTCCAGGGAATGCTACATGGAAGAGAGATAAAATACTCTGCCAAATTGAACACGACAGGATTTGAACCGTGTGCGTTGGAATTGGGAAACAGATGTTTCACCTGTAGGTCATACTGCAATTCTGTGTTTGTGTGCATATATATATATATATATATATATATTTATATATATATATATATGTATGTGTGTGTGTGTGAATAAATTAATTTTCTTTACAGGTAACTTGTCCTTAACTCTTTAGAATATTTTAAGATGGCAAGCTTCTGTAAGCTTTAATGAAGTCTTCTCAGAATGTAAAGGTGTATCACACAAAATATCTTCATCTGGATTTCTATTTCCTGATTTCAAGATATACATAACAAGAAAAATATTCAGGTAATAATGGATCTTTATCTTAGATGGTGATAAAGAAACAAAGAACAAAAGGATTGGAGAACCTTTGAGAATATCTCTAGCAGTTATGGTTGTTAATAACTGCTTTTGTTGTAGATTCAATAATGTTTTTGAAGTTTAAAAAATAAAGACATTTGGACTGCATTTTCATCTACATATTTGTAATAATCATATAACCTGATTATTACACTGAATTGATGTAGTAATTCTATTTTCAATTACTCATTTGGATCACTAAGCTCCGTATTTTGGAAAAATGAATGCAACTTATGAATACCTATTATGCATGCTGCAAAGGCCACTTAGTAGAATTGTGCATGACACAAGCAAAATCTGATCATGAAAAATAAAAGCTACAGAAATAACCTTTGAAAGAGCATATACGAATGTAAACCACCAGGTAGAAAATCATATGTAGTAATGCCTCCTATGCTGTTATTGTAGCTAAGAAATATTATATTGTTTATGATGACACTTATAGTATTCATGAAACTGAAACTTATTGATACAAAAGTCACAGTTAAAATACCCAAAAAATGTATGAAAATAAAGCTATTTAACAGTACAATCATTTTGGCATTAGGTTGCATGCTCTTATTTATGCCACTTTACCTTTTTGACCGGGCTTGTACATGGGTTTGTCTGTTTGAACAAGTGTAATGAGTTTGTTACCAAGAACTGTGATTGGTACTGAGTCATGCATCACATCAGTTTCATTGTACAGATGTAGGTTATAGTCGCCAGGTATTGGCACTGAGAATTTTCTGCATTTTTGACTGCCTGTGAAGAATTAAAAACATCAACTGAAAATGTAACAACACATACATTATGATAAAAAGATATACAAATGAACATATATATTTATATACTTCAGAAATACAATTGCAACAACATATTAACAAACTAAACACAACATGTAAACAATACAGCATAAAAAGCAATGTAGAAAAAAACTGAAGTCATGAAAATATCTAGAAAAGAAAGAGAAACCAATCAGTTCAATTCACTTCAGGTACCATCTCTGCATGGAAGGTCAACTGCAATGTACCAGTGTACTCAATCTTCTATATACCCACATTTTGAAGACTTCAATACTCTTTTCCAACTTGTTATTCATCGTCCATGTTTCTGCACCATAAAGTAGTATACATAACATCTGACAATTCTAATTTTCAAATTCTGATTTATCTGTATGGATGTCAGCATGTGTTACATGTTGTTGAATACCAACTTGGCCATACCTATTCTCTTTCTGATTTCTTTTTCACAGCTGCCTTCTTCTATTACTATATGACCTAGTTAGGAGAAACTCTGTACCTGTTCAAGTAGTTGATCTTTTATTTGTATCTGCATACATGGTTTCTTGTCACTTTTCCTGATTATCATAGTCTTTGTTTTCGTTATGTTTATGTCTAATCCAAACTCTTAACTTGTTGTGTATATCGTTGTCACTAGCTCCTGTAATTCTTGCTCACTTTTTTACATCAAAACTGTATCATCCGCATTTCTTAGATTATTCATTGCCACTCCTCCAATGACAAGCCCTGGTATCCCCTCTATTTCTGTGTAGATGTTAAAAAGACAATGGGATAATACACATCCCTGTCTCACTCCTCTTTTTACATCTATACTTGGAAAGCATAACTTTGCTGATTTTACTGTAGCAGTTTGTTCCCAGTACAGATTACAGAGCAGTCTTATGTCTTTATCATCTAGAACTATTTTTTGAAGACATTTAATTAATTTTTCATGTTGGACTCTGTCAAAAGCCTTCTGATAGTCTATAAAGCAAATATAAATGTCATTATGTATTTCTATATATTGTTCTGTCAAAGTTTGCAAACAGAAAATTCCTTCCCTTAACTTAACGTCTTTATACTGGTTTAGAAGACCCTGCAGAGTCTGTATACAACCAGTTACATTTACATCACCTTGCTCTAAAAGCTATGCGCATCCAGTTTATTTTTAAATGCATTAACTGTCTCTGCCTCCACTACCTCTCCTGGCAATGCATTCCAAGCAGACACCACTCTCTGACTAAAAAAATATTTCCTAATATCTAATCTGGACCTCTCTTTAGTCAGCTTGTAGCTATGCCCTCGTGTTATTGTAGGTGGCTGTATTTTTAAAAACTTATTATAGTCTAATTTATCCATTCCTCTGATCATCTTATAAACCTGTATTAAGTCACCACCATTAAACTTTTGAAAACCAAATCGTTCTTCTGAAACTTCTCTCTCTATTTGACCTCTTATTCTCTCTTCTATGATCTTGAGTAGTATTTTAATTGTGTGACTCATTAGACTTATTGTTCTAAAGTCGGAACATTCTGTTGCATGAGGTTTTATTGGGAGTGTATAAACATAGATGTTTTCATGTCTGTTGGTATGCATCCAGTATTGTATATATCATTTCACAGACCAGTAAATATATCTATACCAAATTCCTTTAGGGCCTCTATCATTTCAATGTTTATGGAGTCCAGCCCTGCTGCTTTCCCTTTTCTCATAGTTTTTACCACATTTACCACCTCTGAACTTAGAATGCTGACTTCCTTCATTATATGTTGATGTTTTGGCTCCATGACTGTCCTCAAAAAGTTCCCTTGTATATTCCGCCCATCTGTATCATATGTTATTCTCATCCATCAAAATGGCACCATTCTTATCTCGAATGCATCCCCCACGCTGGGTTACCTGTGTCTTGTTTGTTGTTTTCTTTATTTCTATATGTATTTCTCTGGTATTGTGTTTTAGTCTTTTTTCTTCCAACCACTGTTCTTGGGCCAGTCTGCACATTGTACATATCTCTTTGTGTAGAGATGAATATGCAGGAGTGTTTTAGCCTTGTTTCTATCTGCAATTTTAGTTAAGATGTCATCTGTCATCCATTTTTGGTTTTTCCCAAGTTCTTTATCCGGTAACGATTTATTTACTACTTTGGATACTGGTTTTAATACGTTCCCATTTAGTATTTATTCTCCGCTTTGTGCTTCCTTCTCTGTCGTCTGATTGAAACCAAAATCTTCCTTGAAATGCAGTAAATCAAACAGGTGAAAGATTTCACACACTTAAGGAGCACGATATCAGCAGATGGAAGAATCGTAGCAGAAATCTAACAAACATGCAATAAGACTAATCAAATAATTGGACAATTAATGCCAATACCTAACTGCTAGCACGTGACAACAACTACCAAAAGTTTTATACAACACAATTTTCATCCTGACACTTTGCTACCAATGTCAAAACTGGACACTAATGAAAAATTAATAACAACAAATTGTAACAGCAGAAATTAAATTCCTGCAAAAGAATAGTGAGTGTAACATAGAGAGTCATGTTAAAAAATGAAGACATCAGGATACTGGTGGGAACAACACCATTACTAGACTACATCATAGGACAATAACTAAGTTAATTTGATCACGCAACAAGACTACCACCACACAGCTGCACCTCCCCCAACAAGCAAAGCTATTTAGGTACAACAGATTCAAGGCCGGATTCAAGGCCAAAAGCTGACCACAAAATAAGTGCCTTACAGCAATATCTCAGGTGGTGAATACAAGTGTGCATAAGGTTCATTGTCAGGCTCGCTCTAGCTAGATCTCTTCCTAACCTGATACTGAAAGGTATAACAGGAAAAGCAAAAAGAAGAAGTAAAAGATAATTATTTAAAAATTTTGTTTCACAATACCACAACTAGAGTGGGTTCATTTTAGCCAATAGGTAAGGCATTTGCCTCTCTAGAAAGAGAAAGGAAAGATAGGAAGAAACTAACGAATGAAAGAATGAAATGGGTGCTTGTATCCCACAAGTTCTATTCATCTCCTAGTCTCAAGGAAGGTGAGATCAGTGCCTCGTTCCATCAGAGCTGAAAGATAAACTTCAATGTCCTATGTGCACATTATATAAATAAAATGGGATCAAGATGCTGATCAACGCATGAGCTGCAGTGGTCAGCGACCCATAGCTGACTGCTAGTGTCAGGGCCAGCGAACCAGAGCTGCCAAGACCCTTCTATACCTGCACGCGGTAATCCTGGATAACAGGCTGCAGCAGGGCTAACTGGCTAAAGAGAAGGGATCGAAGAGGGAATGCTAACCCGGTACTAAAAAAATGCTTGCTGAAGTCGGATGTGTTGGACCGAAAGGTGCAAATATCGCAGTCAAGCTGTAAACTACGACACAACGCATTCCATTCTCTGGACTACATTTTGCTACTTAAGCCCTTTCAGGGTTTGGTAGAGGGAGATTTAGAACAAACAAAGCCAAGTCAAGCTAAACCATACAAATAAAAGAACGCTTACTAATTGAAAATTTAAAAAAGCCGACTGTTAGTCACTGTCTGTGATAAAATCCTGAAGGTTAAAAAATCCCTACTCAAAAGTAATATGCATGAATATCAAAAAGGAGGAGGCGGGTCATCATGCAAAGAGATTAAGTATACTCACACACAATAACTTCTACACCCACATGGGTAAAAGAGGAGTTACTAAATGAAGAAAAAGTTACAGCTAAATAATTATTGTTGCTGCATTTCAGCAGTACTTCTTCAACAATTAATTCTGAGTTCACTGTCTAAAGCTCACAGCTTCTGCTACTCCATCAGCTGTAGTACTTATTAAAATATATAAATTATGACTTACCAACAGGAAAATAATCTTCAACAAGAGTGTCCTTCTGTTCCGAATTAGTCAAAGCAAAACGCACATATTGTTGGGTCTCATTTTCATCATGTAAAGTCAAACAAAACTCAGATGTACCTCCATGACGAAGAACTTTTGGCATTGTAAAAATAAAACCACTGAGGATAATAACATAATTGTTTGTTTAGACTTGCAATGATAGTTCTTCTTATGACATCTCATAATTCTTTCTCAAAATTCAACTGATGTCAATTATGTACGACTGTCATCATTCACTACTGTCTTGTATTTGCAAATCAATTATGTATGACTGTCATCATTCACTACTGTCGTATTTGCAATCTAGCAAGATACACACTTTTGCACACAAAATAATACATTCATTCATGGTGATACTTCATCGGACTTGCTGACCCTGTATACCAAGACTCACCAGTAATACTAAAATACATATTGTTGTTGTTGAAAGCCCACAATGAGTAGGATTACTCTTTTGTGCGTCCTAAAAAGGACGTTAAGTGGCAGGTTGTTGTAGCTTTCCTCACATCCCTAGCTTGCCGATGAAGGTGGACCAGGGTCCTCCAGGCAGTTGTGCTATGCTTGGCTTCATATGCCTGTTACTCTCTACTACAGGGATCATGTCGATCCCTCACCTTGCTAGCCTGGTTGCCATAAAAACAGCCAAGGTGAGGGTCTTGTCCAACATGTTTTGCCTGAACCTAACTAACAAGTCCGGTCACTATATTTTGCCTGACCAGACCTTTCCATTAAAATACATAACTACCATCATTGTTTCTATGTCCCTATAACTAATCCCCACACTGCATTGAGAATGCTGTTTCTCTAAAAGTCTTCATTTAATTATGTTTATTACTTTACAACAAGTATATTAATTATGCATTTATTCCCATTTTGCAATGGGAAATTTTACAATTTGCAATTGTCAACAATCAAATTTGGCATTTGCACACAGTGAATTGTATGGCACATTCAAAAGATTCAGTGAAAGTCAAGACCCCACATGAAATGCATGCTATTTCTCAAGATAAGACACCTGATCAAAGCATCAGCTTACCAAACAATAAATATAATATATATTCACAGATAATACTAAATATGTTCTCTTATTAAAATCAAGATTCATACACTTCCTTTCTTATACAACACAACACAATATATTTATGAAAATGAAGAAAGATGAGTCAAATGTAACGCATCCCCTTTCTTTTACAACACACTACAGATCATAACAAATTTACAAAAACATGTTCTTGTTCATAGATAGTATAAGTATTTTTTAGAATAATGAAATAACAACAATAAAAACATTAATTAATCAGTATTTTAAAACTGACTGGTTAGTAAAATCAGTTAAAATATTTAGATAAATGAAAAAATAGAAGGTTGCAGGGCAAATGAAATTTAATGTTGATAAATGTAGTCATTCACATGGGTAGATCCAATATGGAACATAATTACTGAATGGGAGAGAACAATATTAGAAAGATAGAAATGGAAAGGGACTTAGGGTTTACAATAGTCGATACAGGTAATGTGAGTGAGCAAGTCCAGGTAGCAGTGAAAAAGGCAAATGCAATGCTAGGTATGTTAAAAAGAAATATTAAACATAGGAGCAAGGAAGTGATAGTCAAACTGCAAAAAGCATTAGTTAGACCTAGATTGGAGTACTGTGTTCAGGTGTGGAGTCCTATTCGTAGAAAGGATATGAATTTGCTGGAATGCATACAAAGAAGAACAACAAAACTGATAGTGGTATTCCGGAATTATAAAAATTAGGAAAGACTCAGAAAACCAGCCTACAATGTCTTGAAAAGAGAAGAATTTGAGATGTTTTAATGCAGGTTTATAAGATAAACCCCATGAGAACTAAGATGCCAGACCTGGTCAGATGGAACAAAACTTAGACAAAAACTATGGGGCCACTGCTTAGACCTGGAAAAGACTATGGCCTTCATCCTGGGGATAGGACTGAAGATTTAGCATGATTAGAAAACCTGCACACAAAAGAAGAAGAAAAGATAAACAATGGAAAGGATAAATTAAACCTTAACAAGTTTTTCAAAGTACAACCACCTACAAGAACAAGAGGGCACAGCTACAAATGAATTAAAGAAAGTTCCAGACTAGATACTAGGAAATATTTTTTTAGTCAGAGGGTGGTGAATGCTTGGAATGCATTGCCACAGAAAAAAGTGGAGGCAGAGTAAATTAATGCATTCAAGAATAAATTGGATGCGCTTATTTATGTTTAGATGAAGTGAAGTACAAAATGCTGTTTATTATAATGTCCTGCAATGTTTATGCATTTAACCTAGCGTTTAGGTAATGCTTGAATAGCTTCAGCGTAGAAAGATTTGTCAGTATGTCTGAACCAATCCAGGACAGCCTGTTTCGCTTCGTCATGAGTGCTGAAATGCTGACCTCCCAGAAATTCTTTTATAGGTCCAAACAGGTGAAAATTGCTAGGAGCAAGGTCTGGGATGCAAGGTGGGTGTGACAATATCTCCCAATCGAGTTGCTGCAGATGACACATAGTGCTGTGAATCGAATGAGGTCGAGCGCTATCTTGCAGGAGCAGGACTAGATCATTCCTCATGGAATTACGGCCTTCTCTAAAACGTTTACACTATTCAAATATCTTACTGTAGCTAAGTGTCTCCTCATCGATTGCAGTCTTCTGTAAATTTCTACAGGTTTCATCCATTCTTTCACAAAACACTTTATCACAACACGCTGTTCCATGCAAGCACTACCAGTGTTGTCCGTCATTTGTATTTATCAGTTACATGATTGACCCATGGCAAGTGGGCCACCTAGCAATAATAAGACACATATGCTCCTAATAATGGTAGTTCCAGCCCGCTAAAACCCATTCAGTATCTTCTTGATGTTAATGAATGGTCTATCAGATTTAAGAGTTTTCAATATCTGTGTGTATGTGTCTAACTGTGTGCATGTCTTTGACTGCTGCATGCTAGTGTATGGTCTTGTCTCCAGATGCTATTGTATTGTGATTGCCCTTTTCTTTGCAATTGCTTGTCATTATGCAATTTTATGCGAGCTTTTTATTTGGTGGTATGTACTGATCTAAAACTGTCGTTTTCTCTGTGTGTGTTTTAATGTTGTTGTGTTGCTTTGATGTTTTAAAAAGAATACATTTTCTCATATGCTTTTCTGCATGTGACTTAGTCATTCCTCGCTGAACATAATCATAACAGAGAGGTTAAAATTTGTCATAGACAAACAGATGAGAGATGAACAGTGAGGCTATTGACGAAATAGGTCCTCTGATGACCAGACTAGATAGATATACTACAAAAAATAACTCAACAAAGTGTGGAATGGAACTCACCACTTCATATCGGAGTCATGGACTATGAAAAAGTATCTGATAGTTTAGACAAAGAATCACTCTGTAAGTTGCTCAAAAACTATGAAGTGTCCCTGAAGTTCACTATCATAATTAAAAAACATATGAAGATTTGTTGGTGTTGTTGTACGTCCATGATAAGTAAGTTTACTCTTTTGTACACTCTGAAAAGAGCATTACAAAGCGAGTTGCAGGAGTTTTCAGCATATCCAGAGCATGGTGATGAAGGTAGGCCGAGTTCCTCCAGACTGTTCTGCTTTGCTTGGCTTCATCTGCATGTCACTCACTACGACAGTGATCATGTCAATCTTCATCTCATTAGCTAGACTGTCATGGGATAGCTCGTTTCCAGGAAGAACTGCATAAACTTGAGGAGGGGTCTTGGGCAGTATGTTCACCTGACCCTGACTAACATAATCTGATCAGTATCTTCACCTGACCCTGACTAACGTAGTCTGATCAGCATGTTTGCCTGACTCTGACTAACATAGTCTGATCAGTATGTTTTACCTGACCAGACATTCTCCTCGCGAAAAGATATGAACTGTAGAGTTCTTCATGAGGATCAGCTTTCTGAGCACTTTTAGAAAAGAACAGTTGTGCAACACAGATGTCTCTTATCGCCATTTCTGTTTTTGTTGGTTAATGACTGGATTTGGAAGAGAACACCATCAACCAACAAAATAAAGTTGAATTCAATGGACAGACTAAACAACTTGATCTGGACTTTGCTGATGGCTTGACTCTTCTGTCCCATAACCGCAATCATGATGCAAAATAAATTTACTAGATGAGAGGTCAAAGAAATTGCGACTGATAATACACAGATTATGAGAATAAATGCAACTAATAACAATAAGATTCTAGGCACACTCCTACAAGATATGCAATCATTCATATATATATATATTTAGATATTTATATATTATATATATATTATATATATATATATATATATATTTATATATTATTTAGACCACATCATCTTCTTTGAAGTATAGTTCAGAATGTTATTTATCCAAGCATATGCAGGTGTTGTTACAAATACTGGTTAAGATTATAATGATGTAGTACTGATTTAATTGTTGGTACTGTGAAAGTGTATGTGTTTGTTGTGTTTACATTTGTTGACAGACCACAACAGTGCAGTGGAGCTGTGAAGTGAAGCTAATTCTTGGACATGTGAAGTGATTGCCTAATAATATTAACTTGCATATATGTATGTACACACACACATTTATAGATATAAACTTACACTTAAATATAATCTCAAAGTAGACACTTCTGTCGAGGATGAAGTGTTAGAATCCAATGGTTGCAGTCACAATTTGTTTATGAACAAGTTTCTTTCCTCACAGCCTTATCTTCCCTAACAGTAAGTCAGATACCCATTTGCAGCCAGGTTGACTGGAGCATTTCAGTTATAGGAGTTGACAAGCGAGTGCTCTACATCTATACTAATACATATATATGTGTGTATATATAGTCTTAGTCGACCGGTACTTCTACAGGGGCAGAAGCTCCTGTGCAGGTCCCATCTCTGGTGTGAGCTGGATGTAGCCAGGAGAAAGATTTCCTGCTTAGTGGGCTAGGCTCGATAAGCTTATTATTCTACTATGGACGGTGGTTAACTGATGTGTAAGTCCATCTTAATAGACTCAAACATTAGAGCAAAGTAGACACGCAGCCTGTTAGACGCCATCTATGTTGCTCTTAACAAGCAACCTAGCCTCTTTCGACATGCTCCCTGTGGGGCACTGGTGCTATTCTTATCCTTGTCGTACATATAGATCCCGGCAAACCACTCAGGATTATTTTTATATATATATATTTGTGTGTGTTGTTGTTGTTGACAGCAGTCTGTGCAGAGTTGACTTGGCTCTTGACAACATTTCAATGGTCGTGGTTAACACAACACCCTAAAGCGTACTTGAAAAGTTGTACCACAGTCCTTCTGATTGTAATGCAGTGTAAAGCTCCTCAGCAAGCTTAATGCTGTTTGGATTATACTGTCGATCCTTACATCATGGCCATACTGATGTCGCACAGTCTGTTTTAAGACCACGAATGATGACATGTGCTTGGAGGGTCTTGATCAATAGGCTTCACCTTGCCCTTAATACTTTAAGTTCCCTTATATATATATATAAAAGAAGGAACCAATAGGTAAAACGTAAAATTGAGTATTCTTATGGCTTAAGAAAAAAGAGAAAATTCAATACAATAATAAAATTAAAGACATTATTCTAGCTACATTTGTAATTGTTTGTATTTTTTCTAAGAGTCAATGTGACTATTTGAAATATGTGCACAAAAAACTACTGTCTGCTGCAGTTGATAATGATCAATGTAGCGTCTTGGCTTGCAAACAATTAATCGCAAAAGGCAGGTAATAGCCTACTGGTAAAATATTATGGCCTTCGCTACTTAGTATGGAACGCGTATATGTTTTTACTATTATATTGCAAAGTGAAACCTACACTGGTACTATTGCTACGTCTGTTACTCTAACATATGCTCAAGAAATAATTATCCTAAGTTTGCTTGTGGACTCTCAGTGGCAGTGATGTGGAATTCATATATAACACTTTACAGACTTAAATCTTAACTCATCGTGTTCCAACTTCTCTCCTTGTGCCATCACTGAGGTTTGTACTTTACGGACAGACTGCGTCAAATCACTTTTCGAGTTTTTTCAATGGTGGTTTCGGTAGCAATTTGTTTTTGCATTCGGATGTTTCTAGCCCCATGCACAACCTTCTTTCGTCATCGCTTTTGATGTATTTGCATGCTGAAGTGTCCCTGATATTTGCTACCCAGGAGCTGAATTATGAATCTCTATTTCACTAGATGTGAATGTGTTTCTACAGTAACAGCTGCGTACACAAGCAGCTGAAAATCAATCATATCTGTTCATTTCAGCGAAATACTTACTTCTTAGCCTGCACTCCAAACTGTGCAGAATTCCATGCAACCAAGAACAAGACAAGCAGAATACTTTGACTGGTATCCATCGCCACTCGTCAACAGAAACCGTAAACGAGGTTGTAGTAGAGTATAAGTATGCGATCACCCAGAGTCTGGTGTGTGCCTGAACGTTCTCGCTTCGTTTTATATTTATATGCTTCACGTGAGTGAGGGAACAAGCGGCACTTCAGGATTCCGGCTGAGTAATTTGTAAGTGCGTCTGTGTGCCTTTCGAGTGTTCAGTTGTGCGCTGGTTGTCTCTCCCTTTCGAAAAACAAATCTTAAAACAACTTTACCCTCCCCCCTCCCCTCCTCTCATTCTAATGTCGAACGAAAACGTTAGCGTTGTGCATTTGGTGTTTGCTGACTTTTCCCTGTAATGTTTGTGTGTGAACATATTTACTTGAATGTCGGAAATTGGTAGTGATGGCTCCCGGTTGATTTGAAAGATCTGATGAAATGCGAAGATGGGAAATTCTAGGGAAAGTCCCTTGTGAAAACTCTAAGCATAATGAATTCATTGCATGTAGGTCACTGCGTTCAAGGTGCATGTTCAAGATACATCTTCACTCCTACATACTTTTACAATATGTCTATGTCGGTGAGTGAGTAGACAACGCATCTGACTTAGTCAACAATGGGTGCTCACTTTTTTAAATGAAACTTTTACCGAAAAGCTAAATATTGATCGTTAATAATCACATTAACTAATAACAGTAATTTAATATATGCCCTCTGTAATATATATTGTGTTTGTACAGATTTCACCAACACTTTCAAATAACGGCTTTACGTAGATTCAAATTATAGCGCCGGAAAGAAAGAGAATTAATCAGCATCATACAGAGCATTTTAGAGCAAGGTGATGTAAATTAAACTGATTGTATACAGACTCTGCAGAGTCTCATAAACTAATATAAAGACGTTAAGTTAAGTTTAGAGCAAGTATTGTGACATGGAGAGTAAACATGTTAACAAACAAAAATAGAGACCGTTGAAAGTTACAAACATGTGGTTCTACAGCAGAATAATCAGAATCTCTTGAAGATATTTGAAAAAAAAAGAACTAGGATGAATGTATGGATAGAAGTAAATGCCCAAAGAAAGTTTATCAAATGCATTAGGAAGAAGCTGCCCCGGTTAAAAGAATTCGAGCACACTCTGACAACAGACACAATGACGAGAGGGGGGAGACAATAGAACGACAAAGAGAGAACCTACTGAATTTGGTAACATTACGGATTGTAAGAAATTCATACAAAATGGTGATAATCATACATGGAGACTGAATTTTGTGAACACACATGATCGACTTGGTCTGGCTCGTGAAGGAGAACATTAAACAGAATAATCTTGATAGATAACTGCTTAGAAGGCATTGGACTATATTTGTTGTTGTTCATCAAAGAGAATATAGTGACATCACCAGTCTGCGCTGTAATAGTTGATCTCAAATGGCTGTAAAGACATGCCCTACCATATGTGTCACGCTTCAGACGCTCAAGGCCTACTGAGTTCCGCTGTTGCTTCGAATTCCAGCAAAATAAACGGCAATGGGGCTTGAGTCGTCCGTGTGCAGGTACATGGCTGTAGCTTCAGTGTTATCATTACTTACTGTTTTTGACGCTCTCCCATAGCCACAGGAATTGCTTGAAATGTACTATTTTGTTAACGTCTGTTCATGTGGTATGCCTGAAGCTGTGAATTTCGCTATACTTGTATTTACATGAGAACGAGTTGGGCTGGTCGTCAACATCACTCTCTTGTCCTGAAATATCTTAGCCCAGTGGCAAGACGTGGTCAAGACGGTTGGAGATGAGACCAGTTGTAGTTGATAACCATGCCGTTGTAGTGCCTCACCATGATCTGTTCGCGTACCATACCGCGTTGCTGGGCGTCACATTCCTCTCCGTGTTATATGTCGAGTCCAGCCTTCACCTGCTTCGGTAGGCAATCCTTAGCAGACCGAGAGTTTAATGATCAACTTTTACCTTTACCTTGTTTAGTCCACTAGTCGAAGCGGCGTCCCAGGGGGTGACCGTTGGGCATGTTACAGCAACTTGAGGCCTTAAGTGAGAGCTGTGTGGCAGGTTGAAACCACTTCCAGTATAAACACGACTTACCTCTTCCAAACTACCAATACTATATCATAAGTCCATTTGATCTGCACATAGAGTAAGGCTTTTCTTCTTCTTCTTCTTCTTCTTCTTCTTCGTTCGTTCTCAATCTCCCACTACCAAACTCTGAAATGGCTTAAGTAGCAGAATGCAGTCCAGAGAAAATAATGCGTTGTGTCGCAGTTTACAGCATGGCTGCAATATTTGCACCTTTCGGTCCAACATATCCGGCTTCAGCAATCATTTTTTTAGTACCGGGTTAGCATTCCCTCTTCGATCCCTTCTCCTTAGCCAGTCTGCCCTGCTGTAACCTGTTATCCAGGATCACCGCGTGGAGGTGTAGAAGGGTCTTGGCAGCTATGGTTCGCTGGCCCTGACGCTAGCAGTCAGATATGGGTCGCTGACCACTGCAGCTCATGCGCTGCTCAGCATCTTGATCCCAAGAGTAAGGCTTTTGAGAGGATATGGAAACGTGTTCAGTTTTATTTATGTATGACATCATTTGGGGACAAGAGGCAACAAATGGACAAGAGAGACAGATTACGTTTGAATTAAGAGGAATATCATTGAATAAGAGCTGCTCCACAAATTACCCATTACGAAAAGACCAACAACAATAGTACACGAAAAAAAGGAATCGAAAATGCAATATTTGTATAGGTACTAATGTGCTGCTTTTTTATTTGGTTAATTTCCATGTATAAACGATTTCCGTAATTTCTCAGAATCTGTTGATTCGATATTAACTGGTAACTGTCTTACGACCTTTTTCCCATTGATGTGGTGGTCTTTAGGACGAGAACTACAGGCCGCTTCACTACTGCTGCCGCTACGTCATGTGCTGACTATGTTTGGTTATTTCACCCCAAACAGGAAATCAACATACGTCTTACAGTTGATTAGATTTGCTGCCCTTCTTGTCAGTAAACTTAAATTTAAAGTCTTTATACTGGTTATAACATTTAAGAGAATAATTTCCTGCGTAGTACAGATCTTAATCCAACTGTATCCATGTCTCTTTGGAAAATATCTATAGGCTCTAGGATCTTGGAGCAGGCTTCTTTTGTGTAGACTGTGCCAAAGTACTGATAGAGTAGATTAGCTGCATCCCTATTCTCACTTATTATTTTTTCTGTTCTATTTATGAAAGTGCCTATTTAGTCTTCAGTTCTCCATTTCTAACATAGGAAAAGAAGCTTTTTGCTATCAGTCTTGATCTTATGAGCAAGTTTTTTGTCGAATTCTGTTTTTGCTGTTTTATTCACTTTCTGGGCTATGTTTTGCTTGTTCAATTATGTTAATTATGTTTCTTTTGATTTACCTGTCTCTATATTTTTGTCCTGCTTTATTGTAAGCACTTTTTCATTTAACTACAAATCTAGTTATACAATTTTTACGTTTGGGGTTTACCTTTCAACATGGAACACATTCTTCTTTTAGCTTTTCTAGAACTGTTTAGAAACTCTCCCACTCTTCTTCAATATTGATTCCCCCAACAATATCTTTCCAGATTATGTGGTTTGCCGCTTCTTTCATTTTTCTGAACATCTGTCTTAGAGTAGTCGTATGTTTGTGAAATTACGTTTTCTTGCTTTCTTGCTATAAAATCCCAATGCATCTGATGGTCACTTGAGACAAACAGTTCCCCAACGGTAACAATCATATTTTCTGTGGTAAATACTAGACTGAGTGTGTTTTATATGTTTTGCTTCTGGTAGCTTCCCATTTTGTTTCTGGAAAGTGGAAATACCCCTTTAATAATAATGTCCATGTACTTGCATTTTTATGCTGCTAATCAGCTCCTTATCTTCATCTTTTTGACTTGATGAACATCTGCAGCATGCCCCAGCCACTATCTTTTTAACTCCCACTTTCACTACAGTATCCATAGCATCAATTTAAGTTTATGGATTTTGAACAAAGGGCCTATTGGTGAACTATGCAATGTAATGTAGGCACGTCAATTTTAATTTGCTTCAACAGTTCAACAAAACCAATATTTTCCCAACAATAGCTTTGCAACCATCGGTACACACATCAGACAACTTTTCAAACCAACCATATTCTTCCACGGCATTTTGAACTGCAGAAAATATGTCATCCCCTTTACTTGTACCATGCAAAGAGCAAACTTTCGGAAATTATTAAGAAACAGTAAAGTTTTCCTGGATCACTTTAACACAAATAAGAAGCTGGATAGTGCCTGTGATGTCTGTACTTTTATCAATCGCCAGTGAAAAGTATGGACAATTTTCAATTAAAGATTTCAAGTTCTATAACAAGTGCAAACTAATATCTTTTGTTCTTTTAGCTACGGTTCATTTTGAAAGAGATACATTTTGAAATTCTTCTGTAATTTGAACTGCACACTTTTTCAAAAACCTTCCACCAGTAAACGGGTTGTTGTTTTTTTTGTTTGTGCTTTTGCAAGATTATCACACAGGACGCCATAGAACTCCTGAATCTCATTTACATGACTAAATATACTCTTTTACCGATTCCGTTTTTTTCTTGAGTTGTCCAATCACAACCTTTCGCGAGTCGCTGATATAATCGTGGTTGTTTTTTTCTGATGAAGTTATATTTCTTCAATACGGCTCTAACACTTGGCGCAAACTAAGCACTGAGGTTTATTATCCTAATTGAGAATGAACAAATAGTCGAACTCCGATTCAGGTGTAAATGTGCGATTTTTACTGTCCACTTTTCTATACTTGGAAAATATTTTAATAGATCCAAACTCTTATACATGACAACATGCACAACAGCTACACGCCCAGAAATGTCACTGACGGATTTCAGCTTAAACTTTACAAGGCCAATTGTGAACCTCAGCTCCTTCCTATAGAAATGTACCTACCATCCACCTCCACTCCCACGATCACTTTCCTATACCGATGCTAAAGACAAAGCAACACCATTTGATCTCAGAGACTTCAGACTGCAGAAAAGATAGGTCATTCCTTTCATGCACGATCAGAGATTTGACGTTATCATTTCCGTTTTGTTGGCATTATCTAGTAGAGCTTAATTGGTATGAGAGAGAGAGAGAGAGAGAGAGAGAGAGAGAGAGAGAGATATGGGGAGAGAGAGAGACGAAGGAGAAGTGGGAGGGTGGTCGGGGTTGGTGGGGAAATGTTAATCGTACATTTTGGGTCTTTTTGGTTTTGCTTCTGGCGCATCTGCATGCTATTTTGTAATATTTTGTAAGCACAATGGACGGAATTCACAATGATTTTCATTTAATAGGAGGCCGGCCAAAATTAGTTGGGAAGTCGGTCAGAACTTGTAGGCGGACCGGATTTGGCCCGTTGGCCGTAGTTTGGTCACCTCTTACCTAGATGGTATCTATGTCTTGACCCAGGTTTACGTAGGAGTTGACATCGTGGATGGTTTTATTTCCCAGCTTGATTTTTGTTTCATGTATTAAGGATTTTTCATGCGATATGTTTAATTTAAAAAAATGAATCTTAAGACCAGCAACTCTGCTGATGTCATTAAGGTCGTACAATAACTGTTGGGCGTCGTCAATTGTATGACTGGTGAACACGATGTTGTCTGCAAACTGTTAATGTATGAACCTCTCAACATCTAAATTGACGCCACTATTGACCCAATATTGCTATTGGGAGATTTCTTCGAGAGCTGCTGTAAATAACATGGTGTTAGCCCTGTTGAACTCCTATTGGTATCGGAACATATACTGGATTGTGGCATAGCGTAATTGCCTTAGAGCCACCATAGTAGATTTTCTCAATTATTTTTGTGCCGTTTTAAAAAAAGCACTGCTTTCTGAGAGCATTTTCTACTGGACGTGCTTGTTTTATTACTATCGTAGGCTTTTTAGTGGCAAATAAAAACTTGAGATACGCGCATGCGCAGTTCCCGTGATCTCTTTCGTGTATCTTGTGGAGGTGGTCAGTGGTGAAGAACCCTTTTATTAATTCGGCTTACTCACTAGATTGATGTATGTCGAATTGTCTGTCGTTTCTGTTGGACAATAGCTTTAGTAAGTACCTTGTATATTACTGGCAGTAGACACTTTGGGTGGCAGTTTCCAAAAAAGTCTGTGTGTCGCTATTTTGTGGATTAGAATATTCTTTGAGGATTTCAACTGGACATGTATTCCTTCTGTTTCTAAAGGGTGATTAAATAGCTTAGCCAGTTGAAGTACTAGAATGTCCTCTCCAATTTTAATGGCATCTGTGGGTTACCCCAACTAATTATGTGCCTGGTTTTGACTGACTTATGACATAGCGGATCTCATCAGGTTTAATCATGGCAACCGGTTTTATCTATGTTGTTGTCAGTCTTTTGGGGATTTCATCCTTTGATGTCAAGAGGTCAGTGTGACACTGTTTGCGTTCTGTTTTGATACTCTGTTTATTTGTTGTGGTGGTGTTATTGACCTTCGTTTTTTAAGTGCTTTAAAAAGGCATCTCTTTTCATTCAGTGTTACTACACATTAATAGACTGCTCCTGCTTTTAACCGCTTTGACTAGTCGTTGCATTCGATGCTGCTTAGCCACCATTTAGCTGGCGAAAAAAATTTTTATCCGGTTCGCGTTTTTGTCCAGTATTGCTTCGGCTTTGCCGTCCTGTCATGTAAAGAAATTGTCTTGTCTTTTCCTTAACTTCTGTGCACCTTGTATATTTAAGAACTTTTCGGATTTGCCTGTGTTCACTGCTTTTGTCCAAATTATGCATGACTTCTACATTTGTGATAACCTGCTGTCGTTACACAATACATAATCAATTTGTGCTTTAGTTTCACAATTTGGAGAATGCAATGTGCATCTTTTTCCGAGAGGTTTCTTAAAAAAGGTATTCCTCGCGAAAAATTGTAGGTTTCCGCGAAGATTACTTAGTTATCTCCTCGATTATTGCGCTGATCATCTGAAGATGCTAATGGAAAGTGTTCTCCTGTTTGTTTGAGGCCAATTCAAGCTTTGAAATCACCCAAAATGATCTTGTATGCATGATGACTTGGTAGTTGTTCGAGGTCTTTGAAGAACAATTCCACGGCGTCGTTTACATAAACCACTATGAAGGGCCCTTAACATTGAATGGCAAGAAATGGCTTTGTTTTAAAACCCGGAACATGCATTTCTAATGTTGCAGGTCATGAGGAAATTGCTGCCCATATGTCGTTTGCTAATGTAGTTTTATTAAGTAATTTGCAACATCTTTTTCAAGAAATGTGCTATACGGTTTAAGGCGATATATATATATATATATATATATATATATATATATATATATATATATATATAGAGAGAGAGAGAGAGAGAGAGAGAGAGAGAGAAGAAAAAGTAGAAGACGAGGAAGAAAAAGAGGAAGAAGAAGACGGGCGTTGAAATATGTTGCATTCGGCATATTTGGTAAACAGTTTTGGGGGCTGAACATCCGCATACTTAGATGGCCGTCGGTAAAAGCAATCACAGATTTTTGGCCAAAAATACGACAAACAAATTCAGCGGAAGATTAGAGAGAGCTGAAGTTTCGTGGGTGGAACTCAAGAACATGGTAGAGGGTAGGAATAGAGCTCATCTGTGTTGCAGACTGATGTTCCACACGGAACTACATGGAAAGTTAATGACATAATATTGTGGGGAAAATGTGATTGAGGGAGTAACCAGCATAAAAAGAATATAATTTTGTTTTAAAGTTTAGTTTAGATTCACCTGACATTAATATCAACGAGAGAGATGTTTATATCTTTACGTGAGATTAATAAAAGTGTAGCACAGATTTGGTTGAATGTGAAATGAGTGAACTAAATAGAGGTGATGGGTAAAACAGAAGAACAAGAAAAGAGGAAAACATGGAATTTCTCGTTCACATCTATGGGAAAAGAGTGGAAGAGAATAACTGTTTTTACATAAAGATCTTTGGAAAAAGAATTAAAGCCAATACTTTTGTATTAAGTGTATTATTTTATTTACTATGACAATCTCATAGGAAAATGTATGGCGAGGTGAATTAGTTGATAAAAGAAGTAAGATACATATTTTATAGTAATATTAATCGGTGTGAAAATGGTCGCAGATAGATGTAAAAGTAGTACACTTGGTTACTAATAGAGGCCTATATATATATATAATCTTCAGTACACATCCAGTGAGCCTTATTTTTCTTATTGTCATTTTCCTCCTTCTTCTCGTGCTCTTCTTCGTCTGGTTCTTCTTCCGATTTTTCATACGCCTCAAAAAACTGATTTATTTCATTCTTATATTCAAGTATCTCATTCTGAGTATTGATTCTAAAGTTTTCTGTGTTCAACCCAAAAGGGTACTTCATAACGAGTTGGTTGTTGGTGTGTGAGAATCGTGAAGAATAGAATGTCATTGGCTAGATAGCCTTCTACCTTTGAGGAGTTACAGATGAAGCCCAAATATTAGGTTTGCTTTTATAATCTGAGAAAAAAAACAAACAAATATGCAAGGGATGCTGATGAGGTATTATTGTCAGAATACAATATAATAAACAATTTTAATCAATAATTTATGGAAAAAAATTACAAATTCGATTTTATTATAATCATGAATAATTAAGTAATAGTTGTCCATGGCAAACAAAGATGACGACAGCATCAGACTTGTGCTGCGAGATGTGATCTCATATGATTGTAAAGGCACGGCAGACTCTGCTGGGGTGCACATGGGAGGAATCGAATGTGGAGTCGTCGTGTGTTCTGTTCTATCGGGTGGCACGTTATCTTTGAACCTCGGCGGTGACGTTACGTTCTGCGATCAGAGCCCCTTTTATTAAACTAGCGCTCCAGGTGGAACGGTTCTGCACAAGCATCTCACAGGAGCTGGCATCAGTGTTCAAGTATTTTAGATAAACTTTAAGGGAGTCTCTGTAAGATTACTTCTAACCCACATAATTAGTGACTGCCTGTTCTAAGATCACAGTAGGGCAGATGCTTGATGATGCGCTCATTGGACATGTGAACACAATGTTCCGTCCATCATATTTGGGCTTTCTGCAGAAGCGTATGGATGCTCAACATATTTGACTTGCTAATCATTTCAGAGTTTGGTACTTTGTCCGGCCACTTGATTCCTAGCAGCATACGCAGACAGTTTATAGAGAAACCGATTAAAATGTCTGGCGTGTTTCCTAAACAATGTATGCATGCAGCGGAGTGGCTAACACTACAGCACGATACACTTTTACTTTAGTTGGTGGAGGCAATGATGCCTTGTGATGCAATGATAAGTGATTGCAGCACCCCCCCCCCCCCCATCCCGCTCCGCCAAAAAAGCAGAGCTAGCCTTTTCAATTCTGCTGTTGACCTCGGAGTCGTTATGCGCCTCTCTGGTGAGTGTACTGTCTAAGTAGGTGAAGCTATCGATTGCCTGGAAACATTGCTTCTTCTCGGTATCGTTTGGTTCACTGTACGGCTTTCGATGAGCAGGCTAGAATAGTATCTTAATTTTCCTAGTGTTGATTGTGAGATCAGAATAACGGAATGCATCCGAAAACTCGGTCATGGTGGACTGCACGGTAGTCAGCGAACAAGAGATCCACGATGGTGGCTTCACTCGCTTTTTCCTTGGCGTATGCATTCAGGAGGCTTAGATAGTTGAACAGTCAACAATACGTCCTGTACCTGATATGTCTGCAATTAGCTGCGCCATGTGCAACATCAGGGAACACTGCTGCAAAGATCATGCCTAAGAGTGTATGCGCCTGCACACATCCCTATTTGATACCGTTGGTGGCTGAGAAGGATACTGACAATTCTCCTTCATGCAGTACTCGAGTCATCATGCCATCGTGAAACTGGCGGACAGCTGCAATGAATCTGCCGGGGTAACCAAACCTCTCCATGATTTGCTAGAGATGAGATGCCAACAGCCTTGGTCAGGTCGACAAAACTGTTCACAAGTTACAATGCTGTTCTTTACATTTATCTTGGAGTTGGCGCACTGTGTATATCTTATTCTTCTTCGTACGCTGTCAGACGTCGACTTGAATTTGTTTAAAAAAAGACAAAACAAAACATGTGGTCATCCTGAGGCTGTCGATTCTACCATAGAACTTGTCTATTGTTGGCACTGGTGATGGCCACATGTGCTTTCTATGGTTCTCGTATGTCGGGCAATTTTGCAGCAACTGTTCATGTGTCATTTTCCCAGTACCACAGGTTCATTCGACAGTAGGTGCATATAATATGTTGACCGACCTACGACCCGCTCGAAAACCACACTGACTCTCTGGGGAGGGGGTGGGGGTGGGGGGGATCTGACCCGAGAACCTTGCCTATGGTCATCCAGCTGAATTGGGTTTCTGACCTTAACCTTGCGAACCTATGGTTAATATCGACATGAGGCATACGAGCTATGATTTGTTCGCTGATGCTGGACGGACAGCTGAGAAATGTATCAAAATGCTCTGCCCAACGCTCTAAAATCTTGACCTTGTCAATCAATAGAGCAAGAACAAGTGACAATAATATCTAACACATGGTTGATGAATAGAATTAGACTAAAAGTTACGTATGTTTTGAGAATGTAGTGATAACAAACATTTAATAATTCATGAATAGAATTGAACTTAAAGTTAGGTATGTTATGAGAATGCAGACATGACAAATGTTTAGTAATTCATGACTAGAATTGAACTTAAAGTTACGTATGTTTTGAGAATGCAGTCATGACAAACATTTAATAATTCATGAATAGAATTGAACTTAAAGTTACGTGTGTTTTGAGAATGCAGTCATGACAAATGTTTAACAATTTTTTTTTTTAAAGTCTAGGGTAGTTCCAGAGTAGTTAGAGCAATTGGTTCTCGTGATCAAATTGCGAGTAACGATATACTCCAGTTTACTCAATTGTAAATAGGTATTTGACTCACATCTATTGAAGACAGTGTCATTTGGAAGGGAACTTGTCACCGCGCATTACAAAAAAAGTTATTGTTTTCGAAGTTAATCGTACCGCGGTTCTACTCATTATCTGGGGAGCAATGAAGCAGATGAACATGAGTCCGTCTTGCTGTATTGTAATGAAACGCTTCTCATCAGGATGAAAGTGTTAGTTCCCACCTCTTTGCAACACAGCCTGTTGACATGGTCCATGTCACGGAAATGAGCAGACCTTGTACAATGACGTCTTTAACACTTCATATCCAGTATCTACCATAAGGATATCTTGACCTTCAAAAATCCTGCTCTAAAAATGGTGTTTGTTGCACGTAGACAGCTACTTGTCGTAGTTGTGTCAATTATTTTTATGTAAATACAATGACGATCTTAGTGGTGTGATCTGTATAAGGTTCATACGTAAGTGGCTGGTTAGTCATATGTCTGGGTTCGCTTGATTGAGTCAAGTGCACGAGTCACACTGAGATTATGACAACAAGATGAGTCAGTCTGCACAGTTGTATGGGTACCTGACTTACAATTAGAGAAAGCAATGTGACGAGAGAAAAATTATTCACCCCACCTTAAAAAAGCTGAGACCTAGTATAATTAAGTCTTTAACACTTTATCACAAACCGCGGTGTCTTCTAAACGACATTTTCTCCTTAATATTTTCGTTAAAAAACTCCTTACCTTCCCGTGCTCTACCAGATGACAAAGGTTGGTGAAACTAGTAACGCTTTTACTCCAGTATCAAGTACGTTTTACGAGGTGTGTTCAAAAAGTATACGGCTGTATTTTTTTTTCCAGCGCAAACAAAAGAAACATGGGTGTTTTCCTTCGGCAGGGTATAGAGGACCGTCATGCGCATGCATGATTTTATTACCGTCCGCAGATTTCGTCAGTCACTGGCAATAAGTCTTTTAGTGTTGCGAATAGTTAGCACACGTCGGGTTTTCTTTCACCAGATGCGCAGCAATGTCAAATTCATGTTGACAATTTTTTTTTACTCCCGTTGGGTTATTCGTCACGAGCACACACCCCAAAGTCAAAACATTACCTGTGGGTCATCCGTCGCCTTGGGCATGCTGTTCAACGCAAACAACTGGACCTGTAGAAAACGCAAACAACTGGACCTGTGGACAACGCAAACAACTGGACCTGTGGACAACACAAACAACTGGACATGTGGACAACACAAACAACTGGACCTGTGGACAACACAAACAACTGGACCTGTGGACAACACAAACAACTGGAGCTGTGGACAACACAAACAACTGGACCTGTGGACAACGCAAACAACTGGACCTGTGGACAACACAAACAACTGGACATGTGGACAACACAAACAACTGGACCTGTGGACAACACAAACAACTGGACCTGTGGACAACACAAACAACTGGAGCTGTGGACAACACAAACAACTGGAGCTGTGGACAACACAAACAACTGGAGCTGTGGACAACACAAACAACTGGACCTGTGGACAACACAAACAACTGGACCTGTGGACAACACAAACAACTGGACCTGTGGACAACACAAACAACTGGACCTGTGGACAACACAAACAATTGGAGCTGTGGACAACACAAACAACTGGACCTGTGGACAATACAAACAACTGGACCTGTGGACAACACAAACAACTGGACCTGTGGACAACGGGAATTTGAAAGTTTCATCGTGACAACGCACCTGGTCATTCCTCGCATCTGATTCAAACTTTCTTGGCCAAACACAACCTTCCTCTTGTTCATCAGGCTCCCTATTCTCCCGACATGCTCCTTGCGAGTTTTGACTGTTCCCGAAGCTGATAATCATACTGAAAGAGAGCCGTATTGAGTCACGAGAAGACATGAGGAATGCGACAACCCAGCTGCACTCCTTTTCGAAAGAGACCTTTCTGAAATGCTTCCAATAATGGTGTGACCCCTGGGAGAAGTGTGTGTAGTCCCGAGGAGAGTACTGTAAAGGTGATTGGGGTTTCAAACCTCCAGGTGAGTAATTGTATTGTTCCGGCTAATAGACGGATATTTTTTTGAACATACACAGTATAAAAGTAAACGTAAACGGTATGCAGGCCTATAAGGTGGGATGGTAAGCCCTCTTACTCATTGACGCTACGGCCATAACTGTAAGCCAGAACATAAACTCTTTTGAACAACGGGGTACCGTTGTGTTCTATCACTCAGCCACTGAGTAAGGGCATATGAACTTAATTTTAATTTAACGTGGACGAAATGAACTTACAAATGACATTTGCTGGGGCCTCCCAAAATCTAACACTGATTTTGGATATTCTGTTATTGTCCTCAAAATCAATGGTAGTTTCCCTGGAGAGAGTACTGGCAAGGTAATTAAGTTATCTAATGATTTAAACCGGGTATTCTTGACTGCTATCTGGGTCGCAATTTACGTCCCTGCGAAATGTCACAGCCAAAAAGGACTGAAGACATAAATAAACTACAAAGAAGAGATCACCATCTCATCTTTCAGTTCCGAACAAGGCACACTAGAGTCAATAGCCACTTGAACCGCATGAATCCCCAGTATCTGCCCTTGTGCAGGCATTGGTCTCACCCTGATGACTCGGACACATATTCATTGGGTGCAAGACACTTACGGACATGAAAAACAGATTTTTACAAGCGCTGCCGACAATTGCCAGCACACTTTACGAATCAGTGAAACAAACAAAAAAGACTTATAAGAATGGCATTGGGCTGCCCAGAGCTGGCTTACTCAGCAGCTATATGATAACAACAACTACATATGCGTCCCTTGGGGCAGGCTGAAACATGACATCAGTTCCTTGTATAATAAGGATGAGACCAAACATGCCACAGGCTGTATAGAACGTGTCCACATATGCCTGCATGCATCTTTCAGTGCTGTAAGCAATCAGTAAGTTAGAAATGGCAGTATTCGTTACTTTGGTATGAGGCTGCAACCGCCTGTGATTGAAATATGAATCATCCGTCCTGTATTTTATTCGCACTTAGTTGTCAGCACAAAAAATATTTATGAAATTGAAATCATACGGAATATGCGATGAAGTTGTTAAATGGATAGAAAATAGGTTAACTCTGAGTGGTGTGAGGTTAAAAAGGATTGTGCAACAAGGCTCAGTTTTGGAACCAATTTAGGTTCCTAATATATATATATAAATGATTTGGACAATGATATCGGATCCATTATTTCAAAATTCGCGGATGACACAAAACTATGCAGATTTGTCTCATCTAAAGCACACACAAAAAAAGCCAAAGGCCGCCGTCCATCGTAGACGATGATGGCATAATTTATTTTGCTAGCGCTATTTTTAGTAAGGATTAACTGCGCTACTTTTTATCCTCACTCTCTAGTCTCCCATGAAAAAGACGGCGGAGTTCAGAGTCGAACCCACACCACCTGATCACGAGACCAACGGCTTAACCACTTCGCCACGGAATCTCATCTAAAGCAGAGGTGGATATATTGGATGCACTGCCACATGAAACAGTGAGGAAATGGTTCCGTTAGTGCAGAAATGAATTGGACGCACACAGTTATTTTTAGATCAAATAGATATGTAGAAACTGTATACAGGCTCTGACGATCCTTCTAAACCAATGCAAAGAGGTTACGTATTAGTTACAACCCGGCTAAGTACAACCAGGAAAGCTATCACTGAGCGTGGCAGAATGCTGCTTGCTGAAGAATGTTGGGGCCAATTGACAGACCCCCTGGACTGTTTGAAACGGGAAATGCCTCTGATGCAGCATTTATACATATTCTAATGTTCTGGTTAAAACCACATTACGAGATTTGCAAGACTGCTTTCTTTGAACAAATTCAAGTTGACGTCTGACAGCGTACGAAGAAGGAGAAGTAGAAGTACGGTTTGCCCTGAGTTGTGTGTCGTTAGAGCGCAATAATTTATTTACTGTTTCCCTATATATTATACGATACAGTGTGACCTAGTGGTAACAACTCGATCAGTTTTCCAATCCAAAAGCCGTGTCCAGTTTGGCAAGCATGGGTTCTTTTCTTGGTACAATCGTTTCTCCACGTACGGAATGTAAAGGCTACCAACCGTACAGCGCACCTACCAAGATATTTATGAACAGTCAAGAATGTTGGCAGTTGTAAGAGAGACTTTCTGCAAAGAACATGCTACTTTTTTACTTTAGATTACAAAAGAATGAGAGTGGGTGGGGGGTAGTAAGGTCTGGGCTGAACGTCCCGCTCGTTAAAGGAAAGTGAAGCGTCTGATATAGCCTCTCCTTTCCAGGTGTAGAGATCGCCGCTGGATTCACCGCTCGGTATGCCGGGCAGGAGTTTCCATGCCAATGGCCTTTCTTATATTATTGTGTTCCCAGGAGCACCTTCATGATGGGCTAACTGTTTCTTACAGAGCCTGCTGTATGGCGCTACCGAGTACCCGGCGGTATAACTGGGTGGGCAGATTGAGCTCATTAGATTTGATTGGCAGCCAATCTAAGAGAAGGTAAACTGACTTTAAACCATGGTACACGAAGCTCGTTAGCCTGTTCAGGCAGTTCGCCTAGGAGAGGAGGAACTCTGATTTTAAACCCACGTCCCAGGGAGTGCTGGCTAGTCTTGGGATGATGAGAGTATCATCGGATGTCTCGAGTAACGAGTATCTGCGAGCAACGACAGTACTGCCTTGTGGAAACCTTGGGAAAGGGTGGGCTACGGGAGTAAACCCAGACAGAAAATCCGGAATGGTAGCACCTAAGGCGGATGGTTTCAATATTGCAAACTCATTCCGGCAGCTCCTGCAGCTGAGCTGGTGCTAAATTGCCATGCTTTGATTTCCTTTGAATTACACCAGTGAGTCCGAGAGGGGGATCCTGCAGTTTGGGCAGCCCAGGGTCTCCAAATTCAGCACTCAGGCTCCAGGAATGCGCCCGGGGGTTGGTGGGGGGGGTGGGTTACCCACAGGGCTCCACGCGCATGATCTACAACGCCTGAGACGCCTATGAACAATAGAATAAAAAGTTACAGTAACCCTCTTAATCCAATAATGTTTTTTTTCCATGAGCTTTACACATGAGTCTCCCATTGCATTGGTTGCCTCTTTTTCTGTTGTTTGTGATGTGTTCTTTTGTCTCACTGTTTTTCTTTCCATGTGCTCTCCAATCGTACGCAGTTTTGTTGTATTGTTACGTAGACCTCTAAACTTTCTAATTTTTACCAATGTGACGTGTAATTGTCAATTAAACTACTAATGTATAGTGCAATGACTCATTACCTGGCGGTAAGGGGAGCCACCACTTTTCCAAATAGGTCATCTACAAACAAGGATGGTTCTTGTCGCTAGTTTTAGATTGATTATTTTTGCATTTTGTGTACTAGTCTGCCCTAAATTAAGTGTACGTGGTGGGGCGTTCCGCGGTATAAATGTTCATTGTAGACGCAATCATTTTAATTAGAATACAAAGATTATATGTCCTCACATTAGATGCCCGATAGTCATATTCATGTGCGCTGAAACGTTCGGTTCCCAAATGATGGAATATTGCTAAGAATTCTCGTCACATTCTAACCCTCCTGTCGTTTATTCACTTATTTTTCCCCTTCTAACAGTGCTCATGAAAATGAGTCACGCAGAACGTTATTCTTGTATTATATATGAGGGATTGTTTCTACTACAATATTTCAAGTTTAATAGACTACTCAGGAAGTGTTGGCTGAATTGTGAAGGGCGCAGTGTACAACACATGAGTTGGAGAGGCAACTATACTAGAGTGGTTACTTAGCTATTAGTTAGTTGCCCATTATAAGCGAAGATGGCGACAGCTTCAAACATGTTTATTCAGATGTGACCGCTTATGACTGTACGGTCCGATCTGTGTGTAATAAACTTTACCGCACTTGGGTACACGTGAACAGCTTTTGTAATTTGGCCCTTCGCATTATGTTCTTTCGGGAAGCTCGCTTTTTCTGCGCCTCCGTAATGGTTCTGCGATTCTAGCACTACGTGGGATGGCAGTGTGCTAGGCTGAGCGGTTCGGAGTAGGCAGCTTCCAGGCAGCGACATCAATGGAGAAACTATTCAACAAAACTGTGTTGTTTTTTTTCTAAATCCCACCCCTTCCCGAACGAGCGCTGTTCTGTCCTGCGTTCACCATACAACAGTTGTTTAGGGAAGCGCTCATCTCACATGCGAATAACATGTCTAATCCATCCGATCTGGGCTCTCTGTAGCAGCATATGGATTCCAGAGAGTCTCGTCCTGCTTCGGACTACAGTTGGACACTCCGTCCCAAATGGGAAACAGAGCATACTGGCTACACAAAAAATGATGCCTATTACCAGTTAAACAGAAGATAGCAAATCGTGGTCTTCAGACTCCGCACAGGCCACAGCAGACTGAGGTACCACCTATTCAATAAACTGAAGATAGGTGGCACTGACGAATGCACCTGTGGTACAGGGAAAATGACCGCTGAACATCTGCTGCAAAATTGCCCGACATACGAGGACCAGAGAAAGCGAAAGCACATGTGGCCATCACCAGTGGCAACACTAGACAATCTCTATGGCAGTGTCGACAGCCTCAGGATGACTGCTGCTTTTCAAGTTGACGTCTGACAGCGTACGAAGAAGAGAAGAAGGACACTCTGTCCTGCAACCCGATTCTGAGCAGCCTGAGAAATCAGGTTAGATGGAAAGGATTAAGTTTCCTGACATGCCTGCTATACACTGTCCATGTATCGCATGCGTACGAAAAGGTACTTTAACACAACAGCAAGATACGCATTGATCTTGATGGCAACATTGATTCATTGCCGGCCCCAAACGTTTGCTCGAAGTCTTCCAAAAGCAGCACTGGCCTGGGAAATTATATTGTGGACCTCAATCTTAGTTTTTCTTGTGAGGGTACTACCAATGTGAGTAAATTTATCAACTGCTTGTAGACGATGGTCCTGCACAGTGATGTTTGGTTCTTGGTAATGTACCCTAGGTGCAGGTAAAAATATTACCTCCTTTTTCTTGGTGTTGGCAGTAAGACCAAATTTAGTTCACGCAGTTCTGCCGAAGACGAATGTGTCGGACCGAAAGGTGCAAATATTGCAGTCAAGCTGTAAACTAGCGACACAACGCATTCCCTTCTCCGGACTACATCCTGCTACTTGCTACTGTTCAGGGATTGGTAGTGGGAGATTGATAAGAACGCAGAAGAAGAAGTGCACGCAGTTGAAAACTCATGCATGTCCTGTTCTGAGCACGTGTTAATGGCGCAGTCATCAGCAAAGAGGAAATTCAAGATGCTTTTAAAGAGCGTTGGGGCCAGCACACAGCCCTGTTTGATTCCATTTATGACTGGGAATGCTACAGAGAGTTCACCATCATTCAGTACACGGACCGACATGCCATTATGAAACTGGCGGACAACCTTTATGAAATTTTCGGGGCAACCGAATTTCGATATGCTTGTCTAGAGTCCGCCTCCGTTGGGGGTGTCAATGGTCTTTTTTAGCTCAACAAAAGTTGTGTACAGATCACGATGCTGTTCCTGACATTTCTGAGGATTCCATGGCGAAGTGGTTAAGCCGTCAACCTCATGATCAGGTGGTGTGGGTTCGACTCCGGACTGTGCCGTCTTTTTCACGGATGCTTGATGCGGAGTCCCCTCCATCTCGTAGTCACCCACTAGTCGCCCTGTCCTTGACTTGCCACTGGGGTCGGTCGGCTCGACGAGAGAGTGAGGATAAAAAGTAGCGCAGTTAATCCTTTCTAAAAAAATGCGCTATCAAAATAAATTATACCATCATAGTCTACGATTGACGGCGGCCGTTGCCTTTGTCCTGACATTTCTATTTGATTTGACGAGCTGCAAATCAAAAACCATGTCAACGGTCAAGCGACCAACTCGAAATCCACAATGATTCACTCGGAGTAGCTTCTGCTCAAGATGAGCTGTTTAGCGATTGAGCAAGACTTGAGCTAGAATTTTTCCAGCGATCGACAGGCGCGAGATTCCCCTGTGGTTATCACAAGATTGATGTTTACCCTTGTGCTTGTACATGTGGACAATGGTGTCATTTTCAGTTTCTGCGGCATACGACTTGTATCCCAAATTGAGCTAAAGAGGTCTGCTGGCTTGTCTAGTAGATCATGGTCTCCTCCTTGGTAAAGTTTATCAGGAATAGCATCTGACGCAGAGGCTTTGCACTAGATGATAGCTTTGTCGACCTTATCTGAACTAGGCGGGATACCAAGCCTGTCATTGATTGCAACTTTAGGCATGCGTGTTATAACTAGTTCACTGATGGTGGATGATCAGTTTAGGATAGCACAGAAGTGCTATGGCCAGCGCTGCAGAATATCGACTTTGTCGGTTATCAGCGCCGTGCCGTCAGCACTAAGGACATGAAATGAATGATAAGACCCGGGACCACAGACCGCCTTCATAGCATCGTAAATCCACTTTAAGTCGTTTTTATCTGCGTTTCGCTGGATTTCATTGGTTTTGCTATTGAGACATACTGCATAGTCATGAGCTGGTTCTGGATAATCTTGCGAATATTTGTGAAGGCTGACTTTTAAATAGATGAGATTGAATCGTCTTGTTGAAGTCTTAATAAACGATGTTTTTCCTCCATCCCTATCATCAAACCAGTCTTGGTTTCTGCGAACTGCATGACGCAAATACTCAGAATCAGTAGAATTAACAACATCTTTCTGGAAAGCTCATTTATTTTCTACTGTATCTATGCAGAACTGCGTGTCCGTCAGTCGGCGGTTCAGAGCCCTTAAACAGCTTTCCGAATGGGGCTAATTTGCAGTTTGAAGATGTTAAGTCTCTTGACAGGTTCTTTACCCTAATGACGTCGCCTGGGCTCTATGTGGAGATTCAACTTTGGTGCAAATGAGTTTGTGATCTTCTCCAACACTCGACACCGCACATAGCCTTTGTCAGACGCACATCTCGTGTGTCTAGCTTTCTGGTGAGGACATAGTCTATAAGATGCCACTGTATACAGCACTACGTCTAGTTGGCAGTGGACAGCTGAACCATAATGTTAGGGATGAAGATATCAGGAGTGGTACAGAGGTTCAGCAGTAGCAGCCGATTACTGTTGTATTTGTCCGTACCATGTGTCTCAAGTACACCTCCCCATGACAGATGATCTGCATGGAAGTCACTAATGATAATAAGCTCGGATTTTAGAACCGGCAAGATGAGGGAGTTTAGAATGTATATTTTATATCATCATGGTTAGTCATTTTAGGGGCAAATGCTCTGATCACTGTAACACTCCGCATATGTTTAGTAAACTGGCGCAGCGAATTCAGCTACCAAAAAATGTCAGGCAAATGCAGATGTCCGAAGAGCTGATGGCTGTGCTCCCCATGTTGTGCCGGTCAGTTTTCGGATTATATTATTTCTTGCCTGAATCTTATGCTTAGTTTCCTGGCAGTGCGTTATGTAGGACAATGTGCGGTCTAACGTTACGCCTAGATATTTTGGAAGCCGTGTTGTGTTAAAGCTCCTGCCCTTGCCACCTAATCTGAAGTTTTCTTTTTGCCTTTCTGTTTCTGTGGTGGTAGGCACATATTTGGGTTTTACTGGGATTTTCCAATTAAGGTGATTATAGTGGTAGTATTCTGCAAGGATATTGAAAGAACTTGACAGTTTGTTTTCAACCTCCTCAAAACCTTTTCTCTGAGCAACAACTGATGTCGTCAGCGTAGATGAATTTCTTTGTGTCTGTATCCATGGGTTGATCATTAGTATTTATGTTATATAGCATGGGGGCTTGGACACATCCTTGTGCCAGGCCGTTGTTTTGGTTTCGTCATCTGCTATCTTTTCCCCCTATGTGACATACAATCGTCTGTTCTGCGGGAGGCATTTTATGATATTGGTCAGACCCCAGTCTTTTGTCAAGGTGCATAGCTTTGATAGTAGTCTCCGACGGTTTATGGTGTCAAATGCTGCACAATATAAACCACTCCTGTAACCTGTTTGTGTTCGTGCCCATCCTCTATTAATTGTGTTAGGTAACGAATTTGACTGCTGCAAGTTCTTCCAGGTCTGAAACCAGCTTGTTCTTTAATCAGCTTCGTGTCTATCAAGGGGGAGATGGCGTTCTGTGCTTTCACGCCCACTCCAGAAGAACGTGTAGCCGCATATAGCTTCTGTGATTTGGCCCTTTCCGGGTAATCTCGTATCGTTTTGAACAACATCCACCCTGCAGCGTGACAGTCCTCTGGCAGCTAGTCCGTGTCCTCCTTTCGGGTTTATCGGCCTTGTCTAGTAAAGTGCGCACGTCCCATGAGCCGAATGTAAGCGCCATAATTATGTATCAATCAAGCGAGACTTCTGATAAAATGTCTTGACTCTGTGACTTGCGTTTAACTTCAAGTAGATTTATGTGAGGAAGATTTGCGCTGTGGTCAGCCCCATATTAGTCGCCTAATAGGACACACTTTAAGTGAAGCAGTGGTTCTTATTTTCGTTTCTGTCTCGAACACAAATCCCTCACGGAAATCACTCTGACTAGGCCCTCCTATACACATTGGATACAGCATTATAGAAACGATCGCGATATTCATCCGCGAATTTCAGTCATGTGATGTTTGAGTGAAGCTTATGTTATGAGTTCCTTTTTTTTTTTCTCTCTGTGTATTTTCCATATATTTTCTTTATCATATTCCTCAATTCACGCCTAAATCTGATTATACATAACCCATAAACTCTTCATGCCGAATTCGTGTTTAAATTTGTTAAATCGATTGAGTGATACATGTTCCGTGTTTCTCATGTCTTGTTTTCCTCATATGTTTATCGAATAACAATTTGTTGCTCGTGGTTGTATTTATTTTAGGTAACGATCCGTTTGTAATTTGTAATCAAGCTGTTCAATCAGTCGTATCAAGTGTCTGATGTCAGGTAGCCAAATATTTAAATTCATTTCGTTTTTTTTGCATTTGAATACCATATCAGACAGAGGAATTAACTCAGGCCATCTCTTCATCTATTGGTGGACGTTCACGCAGGCGCTAAAATTGTCAGGCCACCAGATCATCACTTTTCGTGTCCATCTGTTGGACGACTTACGCACAAAATGCTTATCCCATCTGTATGTTCTTAGCATTGCAGTGTCTACCACGTCATAGAAGGTGATTCGGCGTCTGATTAAAGTGTTCTGGATTCGGTTTAGGTAATGACGTAAAACATTTTCAGTTTAATATCTATAATTTCATCAAATCCGCTCTCTAAAGTAAAAAGAATGTATAGGAAACCAAGTAGCAGAAAATGTCAATGAGGATTAAGTGTCAACAATTTTACTGTATTACGTCTCAGCAATTTCATAGGTGTAGTAACATGTTTTCTTTCTATCTCCTTGTCTTACCCAACTGTAACTAACTGTATTTCAGATATCAAATTACATCTGAGTAGATTAGGGAGTATCGAGATCCTGGTTCCAATCCTGGTTCCCACGTTGCAAAAAGAGGCATCCGCTGTAACCGCTTCGTCCTCAAACGCACTATGTGTGTGTGTATGCGTGCGTGCGTGCGTGGGTGCGTGCGTGCGTGCGTGCGTGTGTGTATATATATATATATTTATCTATTTATTTATTATATATATATATATATATATATATATATATATATATATATATATATATATATATATACACACACACACACACACGCACACACTCACGCACACACACATATACAACGGTATGTAAGTCTGCCTGTCTGTCTGTGTTATGTATGCACAATAATAAGTACCTATTTGTATACTACTTCTCTTGTTTTATAGACAGATAGATGTTCTTTGGGTTTTTTTAAGTAGTCGAAGAAATGTCTTCACTCATCATCTGTGTAGTGTAAATAAATAACCATTCAGATGCAGATGATGTATTTCGGTTAGCTTCAGCAAACAAGAATTGAATGCTCGAATGAATAAAGTAGAAAACGTAAGCCCAACTAAATAAATTTGGCATTAATTAACAATGTTAAAACGAAATGTGATAATAAGCTAAGTAGATAAGAAATCAATTCATGAGATAAGAATAAATTATTAGTTACTAGAACAAGTCAAGAGTGTCTCTATTAATAATAATATTAAAACGTATGAAAAAAATACGAATCAGAAGTTGGACAGAGAATAGAAATGGCAAAACCTGCTGTGAACAGTGTGAGACAAGAAGTTAGTATCAAAACAAATAATTCACAAATTAAAAATGAAAGTACGAGTCGTGTTCAAATGAAACCGAACCTAAATGCACCAAGTGAACATTCGTACGACGCATCTGATGACGTCACTTCTGATATAAACATCACATACCAACCGTCAAGTTTGCAAAATGTAATTATCATCCGCACTCATAGTTCCTCAGCAGACCATTGAAAATATGGCAGTTGTAAAAAGGAATCCGTCTAGAGTTAATCCTCATTTGTGATTCAATTTCTAATAGCTGAAGAATGTCGACCAGCTGACATTCGTCGCAGAATGCAAGCAATGTATGGTGACAAAAGTGACAAACGTAAGCTCCGGCGACGGTCCACCGGAATTGCTGCATCGATTTTGGCGATAGCATTTTCTGACGCAACAATATGCGCCTGACCTGATCTCGGAAGATCTTTCGTTAACTCACGCCCTTCGTTAAACATCGTCGGCCAGTTCTTCACTGCTGTCTTCGAAACTTTTTCTTTTTCTTCTTAGTACGCAGTCAGACAGTAACCATTATTTTTTCGAAAAAAGCGGCGGTCATCCTGAGGCTGTCGCCACTGCCATAGAGCTTGTCTTGCAGTTCCACTGGTGATGGCCACATCTGCTCTATCTGATTCTCGTATGTCGGGCAGTTCTGCAGCAGATGTTCAGCGGTCATTTTACCGGTACCGCACGGGCATTCGTCGGTACCACCTATCTTCAATTTGTTGAATAGGTGGTACCTCAGTCTATTGTGGCCAGTGCGAAGTCTGAAGACAACGACCTGCTCTCTTCGGTTCAACTGGTAATAGGCATCGTTTTTGGTGTAACCAGTATGTTCGGTTTCCCATTTGGTCATGTATCTGGCTTTGATAAGCCGTTTTGACTCTTCGTACGTCATACTAGTATCTGTTTGTGGTAGTCTTTCGCCTTCTTTTGCCAGTCTGTCTGCCTCCTCGTTGCCTTGGATGTTGCAGTGTGATGGGACCCACTGTACCACTACCCTTTTTGGTGCGGACTGCTGGCACAGTTTGCAGAGTGCTGCTCTTAAGTTATTAAGCTCAGTGTTTTTCTGGCTTTTTAGCGCTGTGACTACGACGAGAGCATCTGTAAGCAGGATAGCATCGTTTTTGTTTCCAATACCTGGTATATTTTCTACCACCTCTGGAAATATATCCTGCCTCCAGGTAGGTTTTCGTACAGTAGTGATGGGTTTTGGTGTTGTTAGTGCGTTTATGGTCTTCGAAATAAATGCTTGTAAAAGTCGAGTGGGTTTTTTTTTAAGGGAAGGAGGGGGGGGGGGGGGGGGGGTGTTGTTGTTGCAAGTTCACTCAATCTCATATTAGATTATGAGACTGCAATCAATGGACCTGCAATCCAAAGATTGCTGATATTTGTTGGTCGCGCAGAAGAGAGAGAGAGAGAGAGAGAGAGAGAGAGAGAGTTGGTGAGAGAGCCTGGAAGAATGCAGTGGGAGTGTATATAGCCAGCGGATTACATAATTTATTTGTATCCACTCACTTCGTTATTTACCGGAAGAGACATACGGGTCTACCAAAAGTGCAGTGACGTGGATTCTTAATTTAACAGAACCACACGAGTGTCGAGACGTCTCAAACTCGTCATCAAACTACGACACGAGATGAACATATCCACACTATACGTCAAACCTTATATGTCATCATGAAGTTATAGTCGATAGCCATAAGAAGCAGGAAGTCAATGAAAAATAGGAAGCTACTTAAGAAACCAGACGTATTGTTAACCAGAATTAAGTACTTTGAAGTGTGCAACATCCGTTGCGTGGCGTCATCAGTTTGTGAGAGTACCTTCAAAGTCTGTCAGTCGTTTGTCAGCAGGACGTATCAGCTAAATCAGTTACTGCACGTACGCCTTTCACTTACTTCTTATTTGGCCTTCGTCTTGAAATGGACGCTGTGACATTGTGTGGTTATTTTCAGCGAGGCTCCGATATATGTGCCTTTCGGCCCGACACAACCGATTTCAGCTCACTTTTTTGGGTACCGGGTTTTCTTCCCACTGCGATCCATATTCTCTAAGTTAGACTACACTACTGCAGCCTGTTGTCAGTTCTGCTGCTTGGAGGTGGAAGAGGTTCATGGTTAGCTGGGGTTTGCAAACCCTGATGCAAGCAGTCAGCTATGAGTCGTTGTCTGCTGTCAGATCATTCATTGGGGATAAAGATGCTGAGCAGCGCATGAGCTGCAGTGGTCAGCGACCCATAGCTGACTGCTAGCGTCAGGGCCAGCGAACCAAAGCTGCCAAGACCCTTCTACACCTCCACACGGTGATCCTGGATAACAGGCTGCAGCATGGCAGACTGGCTAAGGAGAAGGGATTGAAGAGGGAATGCTAACTCGGTACTCAAAAAATGCTTGCTGAAGTCGGATGTGTTGGACCGAAAGGTGCAAATATCGCAGTCAAGCTGTAAACTACGACACAACGCATTCCGTTCTCTGGACTACATTCTGCTACTTAAGCCCTTTAAGTGTTTAGTAGTGGGAGATTGAGAATGAACGAAGCCAAGCCAAGATCATTCATTGTGCTGCATCTTAGGCATCATTTCCTTTCACTGAAACAGGTTAGTTATTATGTATCTCAAATGATGTGTTGTATCTGGCCGCCAGACTGACTTCTCGTTGTATCAGATTTCTTCGTCCCTCACTCTCAAATATTTAGTTCTGTTTATCTC
The DNA here is from genome assembly GCA_036924085.1 of Ariolimax columbianus. NCBI lineage: Eukaryota > Metazoa > Mollusca > Gastropoda > Stylommatophora > Arionidae > Ariolimax > Ariolimax columbianus. The sequence goes on from JAVGWX010000003.1 coordinate 119,853,102, forward strand.
ATACAGTGAACTGTCTCTCAAGATTCTTTAGTACGAGTATAATCTACAGACTTTGAGATTTTGTTCTACCGGGAAGGACACACGTCTGTATATCCAATTTATAATGAGACGTACACTATCTATTCAACAAGAGTCTGCTGTGGGCAATTCACTTCCTGAATATTGTTGATTGATTCCAGATTATGATTATTCCTGCGCCATTAAATCTTAGGCTGACTGTATCATTGTGCTTATTTATCCATCCGTCCTTGGCCACGAAGAATGATTGAGTCCTATGCTGAGTGCAGAAATGATGATATAATTCCGATTTGACCCTGCCAGATATTACGAAGATAACCGAATGGACGGGCCTATGTTGAGAGGATCGTTTTCCATCCCTGATGACCATGACCTTCTTTAAGAGCTGGTGGACTGGTACGTTTTCTACATGGCGACCACATGTCCAAATAAAAAGAGATTGACTTATCTATAGTAACTGTTTGCGAAAGTGAAAGTTGACGTTTTAAAAATGTACTTAATATTAAATAAAGCAAGAAAATAAAAAGTAAAATATCACTCCATCATTTCCTTAACATACTTACAACAATACAAAAAGTTGGACCCATATCCGACACTGCTGTCAAAGATTAAGTGTTAGATATTTCTTTAAACTAGTAGCTTGTCTATGAGGCAGTGTGACAAATTCACTTCCTCTCTTCTTTTTGTTCCCTAAGAGTAAGCCAGGTACCAATTTTAGTATTTTGATGTAAACATATGTTATTGTAGGAATTTTGTTTTAGCGTTCATCCTTCTACCACAGAATCCTCTTTTTAGCTTGTAACTAATTTTTTTTGTTATATTCACGCAGGGGAAGTGGATAAGGTTGTATTATCATGTATCTCATGTCTCTGTCTTGCTATGAGTTCAGCACAAAGCTAGATATGGCTTGGCTTGGCTTCGTTCGTTCTCAATCTCCCGCTACCAAACCCTGAAAGGGCTTAAGTATCAGAATGTAGTCCAGAGAACGGAATGCGTTGTGTCGTAGTTTACAGCTTGACTGCTATATTTTCACCTTTCGGTCCAACACATCCGACTTCAGCAAGCATTTTTGAGTACCGGGTTAGCAATCTCTCCTCCATCCCTTCTCCTTAGCCAGTCTGCCCTGTTGCAGCCTGTTATCCAGGATCACCGTGTAGAAGTGTAGAAGGGTCTTGGCAGCTTTTGTTCGCTGGCCCTGACGCTAGCAGTCAGCAATGGGTCGCTGACCACTGCAACTCATGCGCTGCTCAGCATCTTGATCCCAATCAATTAATCAAATTGGTTTACTCAGAGCGCAGGTCTTTAACAAACACGCAAGTCTTCCTGTTCAGGACTAGTAGCAGTAGCTACATATCATCCTTAACATCTTTCCATTTTTTTAACGGTTCTCTTATAACAGATCCCTGTAGAGCAGAAGATATTTGGAGCTGGAGACATTCTCGGAGTATTTGGATATCTCATCTCAGTATCTCAACCCAAAACAAGGGCAGGTCAATCTGATCACTTCTAGTGAAAATGTTATGTCTTGGCCGAATAGGGTTAGGAGAATCCTGTGAAAATATCCCATGTTTTGTTCGCAAACGGTAAGGAGAACCCAGGGGTACAACCCCATGTCGTGTAGCTATAGGTGTAATACGGACACCAGAGAGACACGTTCCCGCCATTTGGGAATCATTTTATGGCCCAAGAGTGAGTTGTACCTAGGCCTCCTTTTGGGAGCTCATGTGACAAGATTGTGTTTTACAACATGCTTCAGTCAACCAGATAGCGGTAGATTTATCACAACACCGACGGTCTGGGCATATTACAAGACAACGAGTTATCTAGTTAGCCACTAAATTGTATTGTGAAATAAGATTTGTATAGTTAAAGTTTAGTGGATTGTAGAGTGATAGCAGACTGAGAGCCTGGGTCAATTGGTTGCAGGGTTTCCAGCAATAGCTTTTGCTTAAATACTATGTGTTAGATAGAACGATTTAGTTACAATTAGTCAGTTTGGTTTTAACCATGTTGTAAAGCATAGACTTGTTATAATTGAATTATTTTGTTTCATTCTCTACATGTTTTAGTGTTTTGCCATGTTGATATTCTTACGCCGTTATTGTGTGTAAAGTAAGATAGAAGAGAAGCAGATCACACAATCTTAGATCTGTTACATGAAGATAAATTGGTCCATATGACCAGGAATGATAGTTGTGTTACATGATGATTGGTCCATATGACCAGGAATGATATGTCTGTTACATGAAGATACATTGGTCCATATGACCAGGAGTGACAGGTCTGTTACATGAAGATAAGTTGGTCCATATGACCAGGAATGATAGGTCTGTTACATGAAGATAAATTGGTCCATATGACCAGGAATGATAGGTCGGTTACATGAAGATAAATTAGTTCTCGTGACCAGTGCATTCAATAACTAGACGACCCTGTTACACTCTCCTCAACTTTTTCATTGGTCGTCCTACCAATTGGGCTTTCTACCAATGAGATTATATACTTTGACAAAGAACACCATCAATATTGATTGTATGACCTCCCATTTCTTCTACCATCCCGCAACTTCCCCTCCCCCCATTCACCTCAGGGTCACAAAATGCGTGGCGCCAAATGTGATCGATTCCTCCACTGTGTCTGTCATTTAGTCATGATAAACACTAGTTTGGTTTTTTTTGGTTGTCTTTTGCTGTTGAATTAGCTATTCCTGATCGATGTTAATTTTAATAACGGTCGTTGGTCGCATTCCCAAGCCTGAACAGACCAGGTTTGAATCCAGAATTCCTTAATAAACTTTTTTCCTTGTTGCTTTATGTATTTGAACACCTGTCATCGAGATCTTTATTGATATTACCTGATTGCATTTACCTAGCCGTGTGCAGGAAATAAAACATCTAGGACAATGGAGAAGCATACCTTGATCGAAGGTAACGTTTTATTTTCAATTGTCCTACACTTTTTATCTGTTACAGGTGTTCAATGTATTTTGATTGTTGTAGATATAGATTGTTCAATATATCTTCATATGTCAAAGTCTAGAGCATTAATTGGTACTCACGGTTTCCTGTGACATTTGATATAGACAAAGAGATTGTGTGGATTTGACGGTTGTCTAATGTAATGCTCTTTACATTGTTCATGATACTTGTATAATCCTTATGTCGTGTGATATTTGATAGTCCAGGTCGCGCAAGTGGACTACCAGCAATGATCAACTAGTTATTCAGCTGTCAGTGCTTAAGATGTCAACTTGTGACTCTGGTCTGGCACAGCATCACGTTATGTATGGATTACTTGCACTGCCTCTTGTAGGTTTTCGGTCAGACAGTACTGTCGTTGTCCTTGCATTTGTAATACTACTTCATTTGGCGGCATTTGTATATTCTTTTAAGCTATTTTACAATTCGTTCAATGTTCACACGTATATAGTATGCGTGTTTATATTATATTTGGTGTTATTGTGTTGGTTATATCATTCGGTTAGATAGAAAAAAATAATAGAAAGCAGCTCATTAGAAGATGGGCAGCTTTGACTTTAAACCTTTTGCTGCCTGCAGATGATGTATTGAATGTCCAAAGGCTACCGGCCAAAGACAACCATAAGCCACATCAATATTTGATTTCCAAAGTTTAATATTGGACCGATAAAACCTAAAATTTAACACAATTGGCGTTAATGTGGGTTTGAAACAAACTACCGTGCCCGGTAGGATATGTCATGTGCTACAGGTGACACCCGACCGTCCTCAGGATATTCTTAGAGCCATGAATGTTAAAATGAAAAACTGACTAAATATTGGCAGCTGGAATGTGTTAGACATAGACCTGCTTAAATCAGAGACAGATTTGAAAGAGCGGTTTAGCGTCACGGTGCATAATAGAAATCGCACACTTGACAAAGTACAGAGCATTGACGAGCAATGGGAATTGTTAAGGAATTAAATTCTTACCAGCAAAAATGCATAAAGCAACAACAAAAAAGATGACTAGCGAAATATTATACTTGATGGACAGAAGGACGACGAAGCCTGAAAAGGAGGAATACACCAAGCTGAATGAAGCGATTACACACCATTGCAGACAGGTGAAAGAAACATGGTTAGATAAGAAATGCCTAAAACTCGAAGTGCATCACAAAATAGACGCCATCTTCATGTACAAACGAATCAAGGAACTGACAGGCAGACGACCACAAACAATCACTGGATGTTTGAAATTAAAAACTGGAGAGATACTGATGGGGAAAGATACAATAATCGACAAATGGACATAATACATCAGAGAGTTAAATTACAACAGACCAGGCTGGAATGAACAGGTCAATTGAAAAGGGCATAAATATTGGTAGCAGAAGTAAAAGACCCTATACAACATGTGAAAAAGAGAAGGTAGCAAGACCTGATAACATCAATATAGAGAAAATTGCAGCCACGGGAGATTGTGAATTTAAAGTGATAACAAAATGACTAAATAATATATATGATTATGGATACATCCCGACTGACTTGGTGAAGTCAATATTTGTAATATTGTCAAATAAACCACGAACCATTGAATGCTAGCCTTATGAGTCACATGGCGAAGATAATTCTACTGATGACCATGAGAAGACAGGAAAAGAAATATAACACGAAATCGGCGACGAGCAATGCGGGCTTATGGAAGGCAAGAGCACAGACAGCGTCATATATATATAAGGTGGAAGACTAACGTCTGGTCAAGCACAATATACTGATCAGACATGGTCATACAAAACACACTGGCCAACACCTCACTTCGGCTTCGCATGGTCTCGCTAATGCATGAAATTAAATTAAAGATAAATCATCGCATTTTCAGCAAGAGAGACAGATCCCATAATGGTCACATGAAAAGGTGAACTAGAAATTGCTTTAAAGAACAAATGGAAGAATTAGCTAGTAATTTAACCACTGGGTATGGGAAGGAAGACTAACGTCTGGTCAGACAAAAATATACTGATCAGACATGTTAGTCAAGTTTAGGCAAAACATACTGGACAAGACCCTCACCTGGAAACGTGCTGTTTTCATGACAGTCTGGCTAACGGGGTGAGGGATCGACGTGATCTCCGTAGTAGTGAGTGACACGCAGATGAAGCTAAGCATATCACAACCGCCTGGAGGACCCCGGCCTACCTTCATCAGCCCGCTCGGGATGGGAGGAAAACTACTACAACCCGCCACTTAATGTCCTTTTCAGGACGCACAAAAGAGTAACTTACTCATTGTGGTCATTCGCAAACAACAACAACATATATAATCCAAGGATACACACACACATATATATATGTATATGATAGATAGATAGATAGATAGATAGATAGATAGATAGATAGATAGATAGATAGGTAGGTAGGTAGGTAGGTAGGTAGGTAGGTAGGTAGGTAGGTAGGTAGGTAGGTAGGTAGGTAGGTAGGTAGGTAGGTAGGTAGGTAGGTAGGTAGATAGATAGATAGATAGATAGATAGATAGATAGATAGATAGATAGATAGATAGATAGATAGATAGATAGATAGATAGATAGATAGATAGATAGATAGATAGATAGATAGATAGATAGATAGATAGATAGATAGAGAGAGAGAGAGAGAGAGAGAGAAAGAGAAAGAGCGAGATTGATACAAGTATGAAAAATATATTGAGGTGTGTCTTTCTGTCAGAACACCATTCGACATCTGTCTCTCTCAGCATGGTGCCATACATATTCCTTCAATATCCGGTCCTTAATCTGTTACCAACGCCCAGCTGAAAATAGCTAGATCCGAATTCTCCATTTGGAAATACAGGGATTCGCTCTTTTTCTTGTATTTTATTTCACGCTGTTTTTACTTTTTTCCCGACTCTGCCTCTCATATATACATTATAACTTTCACACATGCGTTATGTCTGTCACACACACACATTACATAAGTCACTCACAGATGTATTCAATATCTCACACATGGATTGTACCTGTCACACATGCATTCATTCTGTCATAAATGGATTGTACATGTCACAAAGATTGCACATGTCACACGTGCATTTAATTTGTTATTCATGGATTTTACATGTCACACATGCATTCAACCTGTTTCACGTGGATTGTACATGTCACTTGGTTCTTAGTTCGACCCTTTCTTCATCAAGGAGTGGTCACCCTTGAGCGGGTCCAACTCAGGATCCAGTCGTTCCCATTCGATTCAGTCGTATTTTTCTAGTGAATCCTGTCACCCATGCAACAAATCTCTCACACGCATATCCATTCTGACCCACACAGAATGTGCCTATCAAACATGCATCCAAGCTCTGACACATGCATTACATCTCTCATATATGAATTGCATCTGTCACATATTAATTACATCTCTCACACCTGAATTACATATCTCACACCTGAATTACATCTCATATCATCATCATGTAGCATGTCCTTTGTAGAACGTCGCTCCCATCACAGTCTGTCTGAAAGTATCTTGTTCTCTTGCCAAAACTCCAGCCTCTGCCACAATCATACTCAGGCATTCTTGGATATCTTGGTGCCATCGTCTTCTTGGTCTACCCATTCCTCTTTTGCCTGGCACCATACCTTCTATCACCGTTCTCTCAAGACCGTTGTGTCTCTTGATGTGACCAAAGTACTTGCATTTTCTGGTCAGAATGGAATTGATAAATCAGTTCTCCTCTATGCTCAACTCCTGCCGATTGTCTACATTTGTTTTTTTTCTCTGTCCAGGGTATTCTGAGGATCTTTCTGTAACATTTTGACTCGAAGAATTCGATTCTTTGTCTTGAAGTTTTGGTAATCGTCCATGATTCGCAGCCATAAGCTGCCACAGGAAAAACACAGGCTCTTAAGACTTTTACTTTTATCATTTTGTTGGTGCTCTGCCATAATTTCTTCAGGCTGTTCAGTCTCTGCATTGCCATGGCTAGTCTTCTTCTGATTTCTTTCGAGCACTCACCATTTTTGTCACATCTGGAGCCCAGATATTTAAAATGTGTGACCTGATCTATTTCCTCACCACCCACTGTAAAATGATGCTGACATTGTGTTTTGTCGGTAGTCATTATCTTTTGTTTTATTTATGTTTATAAACAGGTTTTGATCTTTACTATGTCCATTTACGGCTGAAATTAGCTGCTGTAGCCCTTCTGCACGTCTTGTCATCTGCGTATCGTAACTCGGGAATCTCGTACCCTACCCCCTAATCGTAAATGGGTCGAAACTTTCAATATTCTCGTCTTCTCGAACATTTCTCATTTTAGATTCCGCATATATGTTGTACAGATAAGGTGAGAGGATACATCCCTGTCGGACTCCCTTTTGTACTGCAAACCAATCTGATGTTTGCCAAGATACTCGGACAGCAGCTTGTTGATCTTGGTATAATGTTTCAATGAGATGGACAATATGCAAAGGAAACCCCATTTCCTTCATGATTCTCCACAGATTTTGATATTTTACCGTATCGAAGGCCTTTGTGTAATCAATGAAACATGTGTACAGGTATACATTAAACTCTCTACATTTTTCGTAGATATTCCTTAAATTGAATATGTGGTCCATGTGTCTTTCCTAAAACTTGCCTAGACTTATATCTCTCGGACATATTATCTCAATCATACATTATACATTCTGTAACTCATTCACTCATTGCATTACTCGTACGTTTATTCTATCAATCACAAATTCCATTTCTCACATATTCTGTCTCATATATTTTATCACTCATTTATTAAATCACTCAACCATTCTATCACTAATTCATTCATTCTGTCTTTCACTCATTCATCTCATCTCGACATCACAATATATTTGTAACTCGTACATTCTATCTCTCACTCATACACTCGAACTCTCACTCAACCATTCTATCACTCCCTCATGCATTCTATCTTTCACTCAACCATTCTATCACTCACTTATACTTTCTATCACTCACTCATACATTCTATCTCTCACTCATACACTTTACGTCTCTCACTCATACATTCTATCACTGACTCATACATTATATATCTCACTCATTCATTTATCACTCACTCATACATTCTAACTCTCCACCACACACATCTCTCCACCACACACAGAGATAGGACCCCCATAATAATAATAATAGCTGTCCATCGTTGTCGATAAGGACCGCCGACATCATCCTTGTCACAGATTTCCTTTTTGGGTGTGGGTGCGCATGTGGCTGAACAGGCCAATGCGAGCACGAAAACATCTGCTACATATCGGGCACGCGAGGTTTGTAGAAGGGGATGGTGTTCCCGCTGCTCGGGATTTCCGCGTCTCGCGTCTGCTCTGGGCTTTCACAACACGGTCGTCTTCACCGGCAGCTACACCCGATTTGACTGCGCTTCTCCAGTCAGATCTGTTTTGCGCAAGACATTCCCAGGTGTCGATGTCTATCTGGCAACTGTTTAGTGAGTCCTTCAGACCGTCTTTAAAACGTTTCTTTGGGCGCCCTCTCTCGCGCCATCCCTCTCTCAGCTCGCCGTAGAGAAGCTTCTTTGGGAGCCGCTCGTCTGACATACGGACGAGGTGTCCGGCCCACCCTAGTCGTGCTTTTTCTAGCAGTGCATGGATGCTGGGCAAGTTAGCCCTCGAGAGAACCTCGATGTCAGTGACACGATCATACAGCTCTCTCAACCACAAGAAGATATGGGACCACCATACACCTCTCTTCACACACATAGATGGGACCAGCATATTTCTTACTCAATCACACACACATGCACCTTTCTCAACGACAGGCAGAATTTGGAGCCACCGTATATTTCTCAATCACATATAGAGATAAGATCACCACGTACCTCTCAATGACAGGCAGAGATCGGGCCACCATACAACAATCAACCATAGACATTGTATATATGGCTATATCAGAACACGTGAGCCATACAAAACCGTTTGGTTTCCAGGTTAAAACCTGTGTGAAGTAATAAAAAGCCCATGATCTTGAAAATGGCTATTGTTGCTGTGAGTAAGTTTACCCTTTTGTGCGTGTTGAAAAGGGTGTTAAGTGTCGGGTTGCAGTAGCTTTCCTCAAACCTGGAACGCGCTCATGAAGAAGGTTGTCTGAGGTCCTCCAGACGGTTTTGTTATGCTTGACTTCATCTGCGTGTCGCTCACTACTACTCGTACTTGGATCATGTCGATCCTCCCCCTAGTTAGCCAGACTGCCAAGAAGACCAATCCGTTTCCAAGGAGAACTCCGAGGAAGCCGATGTAGGGGTCTTGGCCAGTATATTTTGCCTGACCAGACATAGGCCTCTTCTCCTCTTGAAAATGACTGAAGTACGAGCAAATTACAAGAATGGCAAGTGTGGGAGATAAATTACTATCTTTTCACAGCCTGTTAGCAAAAAGTAATGGTCGTCCACAAAAAAGACAGAATGGCAGTCCGCTGAAGACGGCACATTGTAATGGCCCACCAGATGTATTTGGAGAACAAAAAGATAGATTTTGGCTTCCTGACGTCAGGTACTGACATGCCTGATCGAATACCAGAATTCCTTTGCGAAAACTGCTATCGGGGATGATGTGTCAAGCCTAAGCTCTTTATAAAGTTAGGTGACCAGTTTCCTTCTACTCTGTCTTTACTTCCTTAATAGTAAGTTAGGTACAAATTGCAGCTGGGCTGAATAGAGCTGTAACTAACATGAACTGACTGTGGTACCTTTGTCGTAAAAAGCTAGTTCTTTACCCCTCTGGTGCTCAACATCTCAGTATGATATACAAAAACAATATAGCTATATGCTTGTGTACATTTATATGTGAGGAAAACGCGCACGTACATCGTTGCTTGCATCAAAGCCACAGAACATCTGTAATCTATCAATCTACAAAATATATTTATTAAAAGGAACAGTTGTATACTTCTAAAATCTACCCGCCGAATCTATTTCACAAACCAAACAATCATCAAGTGTGTTGAAGACAGGTGCCTGTGTACCTAGCACCTTATCGACCTCTTTTAATCTTTTAAATAAAGATTCAAATGATATAAACTATAAAGCGAATTGATTTCTATGTTTTCTTAGCATATTTTATACAGGGCTTCATTCAATATTTAAATAAACATAACCGAGCTTTCCTCACACAGGCCAGCTCACAGACAAATTTTCCTATCGTCATCCGACCTTGACCTGCTCGCCCACAAGAAAATACCTGTGAAGAGTACGCGCTGCCATTTATTATTGCTTATTCCGTCCCTTCCCCCGCCCCCTTTCTTCTCTTTCCGGTACATGTACGTCATCAAGCATAAGGCACGACCTTTCACTCCATAAATGTTGCCTCTCTAACGTCATGCCAGTCAGATTGCAGATTTAGGAACAAGTGGTAAGCAGAGCATCTATGCCCCCACAAATATCAATGATTCACATTGCCAGGCCAATAGTCTATGATAGCTGGCACAGGGAGCGCATCGTTCCATTGCCTTTCGTGGTCAAAGGAGGCCCGATAGCCAAAGTACTAACTTTAAACTATATTACACGTTATTGAAACAGTTCATAGCTTATCGATATAACTGCGGAGTAATAATAATTACTACGATAGTCAGCTTGGCATGCTGGTCCCAGTAACCCAGCGAGACATGCCGGCGGGAACGTATGTTCCTGGTAGGGCCACCGGAACTGGATAGTTCAGTGGAGAGTTGTCAGACTACCATCGGTAGCATCCGGGCAGGAAGGGCTCAAGAATCCATGACAACAGACTAACTCTACACAAAGTCCGGGAGCTCGAATACCCGGAAGGGATGGACATCTAAGGTAGGTATACCTTAACGAATCCAACAAAGAAATGTCCAAAGGGAAAGCTATTCCTAGACATCGAATGACACAAAATTGCCTCATTCAATGAACAAAATTACCTGCTATGGGACTGCGTGGCTGCTGTGAGAGCACTCGTGATATGAACGTGGGAGTCTCGTGGGCGAGAGAGCTGACGCCTGTCTCATGAACTCCAGATATGACATTCTCCGTTCCTTCTCTGACAAGGGGCAGCTGTCAGAGAGACCGTATAGCTAGCTACGCAATATATGAACATATCAATAAATAACATGCTGCCTTTTTTACTCGTGAACGTGGGATCTCGTAGGCGAGAGGGGTGGCGCCTGGCTCATAAACTCCAGATAAGACATTCTCTATTTCTTTCCTGACATAGGGTAACTGTCTGTGTGACCCTATAGCTACAAAATATATAAACATGGTATCAATAAATAACCTGCTGTCTTGCAGGTTTGGCCGCCATGCCGGTAGAGGACAACCAAAGGCTAGGGATGCAAACCTGAAGACAATGCTTGCTGAAACGAAAGTGTTTGACCGAAGGTGCATATCAAACAGATCACTGCTGCAAATCATGACACTACATATCTCATTCAATGATAATCAAGCACCCGGACTATAGATGGAGACACTATAAGGTACTTGCACACACAGTCACATTGATATAGAACACAGAATAGGAACAGACGGAGAGCCTCTATTACCATCCTATGTTCCAAGAGAAACCAGGCAGATAAATAAAGATGACATGTACCATTCCTGGACAAATGTGGACATCACCAGTACCATTCGTGGACAACTGTGACCATCACCAGTACCATTCCTAGACACACGTGGCCATCACTAGTACCATTCCTAGACACACGTGGCCATCACTAGTACCATTCCTGGACAAATTGTATGGAGATACCGCAGTCTGACCACTGCTATCTTTAGATATATTCAGAACGACATCTCAAAGCGTAGGACGAGAAAAGAACATTCTGTTTTCCGTTTTGTTATTATAGTTACCAACAATTAACCATAGAAGGAATGACTTGGTCAAGGGGTTATGATACTGGGTCCAACGACTAAGAGGACACAAGTTCTAAACCTTGGTCAGAAATTGGGTTCTGTCTATTAAGCGTAAATCAAAAACTTAGCCTATGCGCTCCATGGCGACATCAGAGGCATGCAGCCTTTAATCTTCAGCCCTATTTAACCCCGTCCATCCCTAAGGCAGGCCCCTAAACGCTGTTGTAATCAATTTCAGTTATCTAAGTTTTCCTCCACAATCCCATCTATCTTTCACAATTATTTGTGTTCTATCTAGTAAGCGACTTGCCATGTCTGCCTTCGTTAAATAAACCCATTTTTACCTAAGAGTTAGAAATTATGTTTGCTCCCACGCATGTTCTAAAAGATAACTAAAGAGGGTTGTCAATAGGACTACAAAACTTATGTAGAAACACTTGTGACATAAACCACCACTTCAAGATCACACACATTACTGGGTAGTGCTCCAATGCGTGGGCAGTTGCAAGTATCCCAATGCTTTGTAAGGAGTGACATGTAAACAAGCTCAACTATGTTTCAATATATTTTTATATTTAAGCTTTCACTGCGAAAAGCTGAAATACATACATCCTGTAAAGGGGTCAGCTGCAGTTAAAACCTTTGCTTTACTTTAAAAGCTACAGTGGGGGCATCTGATATACATTTGAAATAAAAGGTAGTAGTAGTCTTTGTAGTAGCAGTCTTTGTAGTAGCAGTATTAGTATTTGTAGTAGTCTGCCTAGAATAGATGTTGTCCAGGCTGCACACAGTGAGAGTAATGTCATTACTGTTTGACTCAGCCAGGAAGTGGGAGGGCAACCGAGGGACCATCTAGGTTATGGCCGCTTACCACCCCTTAATACCCATGGCCAGCTTCAAGAACTGGTGGGCCGGAACGTCCTTGAGATGTCGGGCCTGGTGAACGAATAAGGACAGGCGACGACGATGTAGCGTGGTGTAAATGCTGTCCAGGTGTGTGCGTCGTTAACGTTTGGTGCCCGATTGTACCAGTGGATGCTGAGAATGCGCCTCTGGCTGTACATGCGGAAAGCTTCGATACACTTCTGGTCATGTGGCAGTATAGTCCAGGCCTCCGAACCCTACAACAGGATAGGGAAATGAGACAATTGTTGTAGACGTGCACGTATCTGTGAGAGCCTCCGCCAGTACCAGACTCGATACATGAATGAGTTTGGGCTGATATCCAAGCAAATGAAGTCCTCGGTGGGGTTTACATAATTGCCGCCAACAAGGATTGTTGCCACTGTAGGACCGCAACCAAGGTTTTGGAGCACAGTGTTTGACCAAGAAATGTGAAGGCCCAATAGTGGAGCGGTATGCAAAAATTTTTCCAGCGATTTTATCAGCGCTTCCGAGCAGAAAGGATTGGACAGGGGAGGGGGCGGGAGGGTGAAGATGACTACGTCATCTGCATAGTCAAGGTCTGTCAAACACAGCCGCCCGATGTCGACTTCCGGTTTTTGCGTCTTCACCTTGTCAGGACCCAGTCCAAGGCGCAGCAAAATCGGATTGTTTAGGTAGTTGATTTATTTTAAGGAAAGGCTGAATGCGGAGCAGAAGAATGTGGGAAAAGACTTACCCAGTTGCTACATTCAACGAGGGACCCTTTTCCTTTGGATAGGAACATTATTATGACTTCGTGCAACAAGACCTGCCCGGTGGATCATACTATTGAGAACAGATGGCGCAGAATGACACTCGTGTGGTTAAGTGCAATTCTGGTGTAACGCCGCCGGTACCTGCGGATATGTCGACTTTCAGCATCTCCAAAGCGGCGCGGACTTCTGAGAGGGTGGGGACGTCGGAATCCAGGTTAGTTTCAGAAGTTTGAGGGGTGGGAGGTGACGGTTTAGGGAAGTGCTTTTCAATCTGGGCGCTACCGCCCACTAGTGGGTTACTTTAGCTTTCTGGTGGGCGGAATCAGAATAATTTAAACCATCAACAATTTACAGACTCGGTGGACGATCGCGGATGTTACTTCAATGTAGATTTGTGTAGGTGGTAAAGGAAGGACAATTATCGAGAAACATGGACTTTAAACAAAAAGTTTGAAAATAAAAAAGAGGCCCTTGAAATGTGATTATAGAGAAGAATGTGTCGCATTTCGTGGAAAGAGAAACAAACAAATAGCTATGTACTGACGAGAGTCGGAATGGGAAGAGAACTTTTTCCACACATTAAAATTAGGCAAGTCAAATGCTCGTATTTTGGTCGTATAAAACTACACGATACTTAATTGAAAACCATGCTGGAGAGGAAGGTGGACAAGTGAGGGTGCAGCAACAAAAGATGGACCAATGTCAGTCTGACAGAGTGTACGGTCAAGACAAGATACATGGGATATTGAAGGTATATTGCAGACAACCTTGGTTGCGAGACGGCACTTGAATTGAAGGAAAATTTACTCGTATGAAAGTTATAAAAGTGGGCGTCGTCAATTATTAAAAGGTTGAAGACCACTGGTTTATGACAACTGCGTAGTACTCTTTCCCATCTTATCATTATTTTTTCCGTTGAGCAGCACATAGAGCCGTGGGATTTATTTATGCAGGTGGATTTGTTAGAGGAATCGATTCTTAAGGTTTTGATTGCATGATACGATGATTCAAAGTTGTTGTGCCTCAGCTGTTCCTCTGCGCCATCTGCTACCCAGTTGTAAAATTGGTCCGAGTCCTTTTTTGTGGCAGTGTGGAACATGTTCTCGAGACGCCTACGTTTTGCTAGTCGTTTCTGCACCTGGCCACCTTTTTCGCTTCTAGGGTAGAATGTGTTGTCGTGTTGCCTGTCAGTGCAGGATCGTATTTGCAAGACGGTTTGATCTCGATATGTGGCCTTACCAAGCGAGTTTCCGTCTTTTGACCGTTACCAAGATATCTTCAACAGACCCTATTGCTGTTTTAATTCTGTAATTCTTTCTCGTATTTCCTTATTTGTAACTCGATTGTACATAGCTCACATAAAAATGTCAGCCCATGTTTGTGAAATGTCTAAGAGGCATACTTGACATGTTTTCCTGTTCTTCTAGCATGCATGTTATTGTTACCAAAGTCACCTTGAAAGGACAGTTTACCATACATTTAATTAGGTGATGATTGTGATGCAGTAAATTATTCATTCAAAACCTTTTTAGCTAACTGTGGAGCACATGTCTTCAACGAATATCTCATTTAACATGACAAATCTGGTTCCCCTTCTTACATATGACTGCAAGGATGCTCCCAATTAAATTTTTAAATATTTTTGGGACCATTTTCTTCAAACCCTGGTCTACTCTTCCAAGTTATTTTGACATACCAACTTTCTGCTGTCATGTGGGTTACAATTCAAAGCATGTCTTGTTATATCGCTATGTATGTTTTTGAGGGTGAAAGAAAGATTGATATAAGGTGGGCGGGCGGGGGGAGGGGGGGGGCGGAGAAGGAAGGCAAATAGATGGAAGCCAGTATGAGATTTTAAGAATTTTCTTTTTAAGAATGATATTTTAAGAATGAGATTTCTTTGATACGGATCAGTGTCTCATTTAGAATGACTAATCATAAGCAATTTGCTCTTGTTGAAGACAACATACTTTCTGACTTGGAATTATTTTGCAATCATCAGCGTTGTTTGTGCATTTATGACTACATTTAATGTTCTAAAAGTTGTGTAAAGGTATTAAATAAAGCAAAATCGTTATACATGACTTGATTTAATCTATCAATTTATGTATTAAATATTTAATAATAAATAATATTTAACAATGACATTTAAAAAATCTTTCACAAAATAAAATTAAGAACAATATTTATTGTGCTTGTTTTATTTCAATTTTTGATATAACATAGTATTTCAATATTCATTTTTAAAAATCGTCAGATACACTTCACTGATCATTCACTGCAGCAACTCTGACACACACATTGAAAACTAGGCTATTACTACCTTGTGTTTTATGTTGAAGTATGTTCTTATACTTGAGATGATTTTCTCATTTCAAACAAACCTCAGTTGATATATAATTTATCACATTTAAAGTCTAGAATTTACATCAATGTTTGAAGTGAAAACGGGCTTTCCAGATGAAAAACTGTGCTGTCACTGCAGATACATGGTTACATATTGATAACTTAATATTTCAATCAAATCGAGCAAGGAAACATAGCAGCAATAACACTCACAAAAATTCAAACACAATGAGTAAATATATGAGAATCTATGACTGATTTCACCTACCAAAAGTAGATGTGAATTTCAAACATTTTACTAATCAGCAGTTGTATCCATTGGTATAGCTGTAAGCAAAATGTATTTCACTTTCTCTTCTTGGAGAGCGCAGCAGTTGTTGAAGTCACCTGTGGTGCATACATGGCTTGAGATATGCGGTTGATATAATACAGGGCCACAAGAGAAAATATTAAACTGAAACAACAAAAGTCAACAGATTCTCAATACTGACATACCCCATACACTTAGTACACACAACGCAATATTCATATATTAAATTTGTAACATAACTTGCAAGAAAGAAATATTCAAAGGAAGATGAAAACTATTTCAATTCTTCTCCTTCAGCGTTTGCTCTAAAAGGACTTTTGAGATGTGTGGACACATTCAATTTTAGCACAGCATTTTTGGGATGAGGTGTGCCTTCCTCTTCGATTCCTAATCTCTTAGTCAGGCTGTATGGTTGCAATCTGTTTCCAGGGCTACAGCTTGGAGGTGAAATAGGGCCTTAGTTTGTTATGGGTCATTGACCAGGATGAAAGTAGTCAGCTATGAGTCACTGGCTGCTGTCAGCTCATTCACTGCTGCATCTTCTGCCCCTATTAAAATAGACCAGAGACTATTTCTACTTACTTCATTGCTTGTCCTCTACCTTTTCTTTTTCTTGCGGCTTATAGTTTTTACAGGATGAGGTAGCTGGCTTCGCCACATCTTATGACATGCCTGATTGGTTACAATGTAACTAGTATTCGCTCCCCTTCTGAAACCCAGTAATACACTGGCGGAGATTATTTCTAATTAAGGCCTGCTATTTTTATTCTTTGTATGCTTTAAGGCACCAACTTGCATGTATCCAAAGAAAGCAGCAGTCAGCCTGTGGTGCTATTTGTTTTTCCATAGACCTAATGTTATTTGTATTTCCATAGAGCTTGTACTGCACATAAGATTACTAAGAGAACTATGATCTCTGCTAGGGCAAATATGACATCACATGAGAAACAGTGAGATGTTGAAAAGGCAGGATTCCAAGACAAGCTTGGCTGTGTTGGTGATATACCTCTCTAACAGGTACACAAATAACATAGACAAATATGTGCACTACAGGAGCAAACTGCCGTGTATGTGTTACAGGAGTGTCCTCTGTATGGCCAGTTATGGAAGATCACTGGCCCAATGATTACAAACTAAAATCAAAACTGTACGGAGCTCCAAGCATTGGTTCAAAGAATAGAACCAATATCCTAAGTAGTACCAGGGTTGGATAGAATAGGACTGATGTCCTGAGTAGTACCAGGGTTGGGTAGAATAGGACCAATGTCCTAGGTAGTACCAGGGTTGGACAGAATAATTAGTACCAGGGTTGGAAAGAATAGGACCAATGCCCTGAGTAGTACCAGGGTTGGATAGAATAGGACTAATGTCCTGAGTAGTACCAGGGTTGGGAAGAATAGGACCAATGTCCTTAGTACCAGGGTTGGGTAGAATAGGACCAATGTCCTGAGTAGTACCAGGGTTGGGTAGAATAGGACTGATGTCCTGAGTAGTACCAGGGTTGGGTAGAATAGGACTGATGTCCTGAGTAGTACCAGGGTTTGGTAGAATAGGACCAATGTCCTAGATAGTACCAGGGTTGGACAATAGGTAGTACAAGGGTTGGAAAGAATATGACCAATGTCCTGAGTAGTACCAGGGTTGGGAAGAATAGGACCAATGTCCTTAGTACCAGGGTTGGGTAGAATAGGACCAATGTCCTGAGTAGTACCAGGGTTGGGAAGAATGGGTCAAATGTCCTAGTTGGTACCAGGGTTGGGTAGAATATGACCAATGTCCTGAGTAGTACCAGGGTTGGGTAGAATGGGACAAATGTCCTAGTTAGTACCAGGGTTGGGTAGAATGGGACAAATGTCCTAGGTAGTATCAGGGTTGGGAAGAATGGGACAGATGTCCTAGGTAGTACCTAGATTGGAGAAAATAGGACAAATGTAATCCTTCGAGTGATTCGTAAAAGCGACTACAGATGGTTATGCACGGAGCTAGCAACCTCATCATGCAAAACAATTGTTACATAGCAAATTCTTAGATACAGACTTCCTGTGGCCGGATGAAACATTTGAAGTGAAAGACGAATCATCATCATCACTACAACAAATAATAGTGATTATAAGATTTTCAAGATACTACTAAAACTGACACTAGTAATAATGTATCTTAAAGTGTGAGTCCAGGATGAAAGCTCCCTAACTTTAACTCAAAGCTTGGCATAAGCACTAGGTCGCACTTAACTTTGACCTCTGTGTCAACTATCTTTCTCTGTACTATCTCTACACAACAGGCTGGTATGAAGTGGGCATTCCTGTTCCACTTAGATCAAAAAGATGGCTACGCTGTGGATAATTAGAGAGACACATAGCAATGCTACCTTTTAGAAACACAGTATATGAGGGAATGAAGAGAGAGTGGCAAAGTGGTTAGCATCGTCTCTTGAACAAGAGAACATGACTTCAAAACCATATTATGGTTTAAGTTTTGGAGGAGCTAGGTGTCTCTTCATCAAGGGACACAGGTCCAAAACACTGATAACAGCATAGATCTTTTTTCTATCAGGGGTGAAACAAAAACCTAACCTGTACACTACATGGCAGCTACAGGGGCAAATGATCTTTTCTTATCAACCCTATAAAACATTCCAAGTGGACCCCAACAATTAGAATAAACAGTGTAATAACAGGTTTTTTTTATGAGGGACTGTAGTAAAACTGAATGCTTGCCTTCTAGATTACTTAAATATGTGAGATTTCTCAGCTAGGGTGTCTATGTAGGAAATTGTGATTTGTATCCTATTTGTGATTGTTGTTGTTGTTGTTTCGAATGCCCACAATGAGTAGGTTTACTCTTTTGTGCGTTCTGAAAAGGATGTCAAATGGGGGTTGCAGTAGCTTTCTTCACATCCTGAGAGTGCTGATGAAGGTGGATTGGGGTCCTCCAGGCGGTTGTGCTATGCTTTGGCTTCATCTGCTTGTAGCTCACTACTACAGTGATAAAGTCGATCCCTCACCTTGTTAGCCAGGCTGCCATCAAAACAGCCCGTTTCCAGGAATGGCTATGAGGAAGCAAAGGTGAGGGTCTTGTCCAGTATGTTTTGACTAAACTTGACTAACATGTCTGATTAGTATATTTTTGCCTGACCAAACGTTAGTCTTCCTTTCAATACCCAGTGGTTAAATTACTAGCTAATTCTTCCATTTGTTCTTTAAAGCAATTTCTAGTTCACTTTGTCGTGAAAAATTATGGGATCTGTCTCTCTTGCTGAAAACCTCAGCAAATACGACGATTTATCTTTAATTTAATTTTGTGCATTAGCGAGACCATGTGTTTACCCAGGTGAGACTGTGCGCGTAACAGAAGAACAAATGCTACATGACAACAGCGTCAATCATGTTACCAAAGATCCGATCAACAAAAGTCTGTATCAAGGACCAAACAAACAAAAATAGCACAAAAGAAAATAGAGATTTGAAATAAAATAAAGCTAAACAAATTATTAGCAAATTAAAGAGTGTGCTGAGATTTTAAAGAATCTATTTTTGTCTGTTAACCTGTCGTGGTCACAGTTATTTCTAAAATAAATGTAGAGCTTTGAACAAAAATAAATGTTAAAATAAATGTAGAAATCAGCTGATAATAAAAAAGCCATATCTATAACTATGCAGCAACTGGTTAAGCAGTTTGGATATTGGTCTTCTGACCACAAGTACCTGCATTCAAAACCTCAGTGCAGCACATGTATTCTCTATTGGCAATGAAATAAAAGCCTAGTCTGTACAGTGCTTCACAACTGCAAATCAAGCAGCCTTTATTTGTCAGTCCTATAAATCCTCCATTTGGATATCAACTTACTTACTTAGTCGCTCCTCTTCTACCGTGAGGTGTAGAGGTTTGGATATCAACAATTAGAATAAATGCCATGATGCTAGTTTCATAATTTTTGTTTGACGTTTTCATAACTTTCTTAAATTTGCCTAATTTTATGAAAGATAACAGTGGAGACTCAATTTTACCTGTCCAAAACACTTCCGTTAATTCATGACATCTCTAAAAGAGAGATTCAGATTTTTTTATGAAGCAAAGACATCTCCGGATTGTCTTTCAGCAATATTGTCATGGAGTCTTTGTTCATTGCTCATGCCTCCCTGAACTTTACTTCGTCGCTTCAAAACATTTTCAGCCAACATGCTCATCAACTTCTTCATTGCTGGCATTTATAAATGTTCTTAATCAATGTGCTGATATTAGCTATATTATGTTAGAAATAATGTTAGTTAACTCTTGACAATGTTTCTTTGTATGCAGGTTACAGTGGCTCTTCTCCCATCCCTAGGCGTACTTGAGAAGGTGGACTGGATCCTCATGGCTGCAGAGCAATCTGAGGCCCCTCAGTAAGTTCACCACTATAAGGTTCACAGTGTTGATTCTCACCTAGTTGGTTAGGCTGCAGTGACAGTCTGTATTCATCTTCTTCTTCTGCGTACACAGTCAGACAGCAACCATTATTTTTTCGAAAAAAGCGGCGGTCGTCCTGAGACTCTCGCCACTACCATAGAGCTTGTCTTGCAGTTCCACTGGCAATGGCCACATCTGCTCTCTCTGATCCCCGTATGTCGGGCAGTTCTGCAGCAGATGTTCAGTTGTCATTTTACCAGTCTGTATTCATCTGACCCTGATTACTCTTCAATCCCATTAGGTATCTACAAATGATACCATATAATTCTGAGTGGCAGTGAGCTTGTCTATAGCAACAAAGGTTTGGTCCTTGGACTCGACTTGCTCCAGTATACCCAGCAGTAAATGTGAAATCAGTTAGGGAAGACAAGACAGTCAGAAATTAAACTAGTAACATCTGGCTCTAAAAAACGTGAGACTTAATACATTAAAGTCTTCAATACTTCATCCCAGATGGCTGTGTCTGGTATGGGACTACCTTGACCCATAGTGTTTACAATATAACACAAATACTGTTTATGGATTATTGTTAAACCTATGTAAATTCATGTAGCATCAAAGAGATTCTATCATCCTCTGATGCTAGAATCTTTCAAATTGGAACATTTATCTTTTTATTAAACCAGTGGCGGTCTAATATTATTGCAAAAGTAAAGCAGGAAGATGGATTTGAATCTAATCTTAGATTATAACACAATATGGTTATGAAGAGCTTACCAAGTAGTTACACACACCCTGTGTACTAGAGCAGATGCAAACAATGCAGTAAACAAACAAAGAATCACTGTGGAGACAAAGAATGTTATTACCAGGTTGTGTCTAACAGTGCATATATTCATGGTTTACATTTACAAGACGTTGTTTACCAAAAATAATTAAGTATCTATAATAAATAAATTTTTTTTAAATCAATTTTGTCTACACTTTAATTGATGATCTTCATCATGTCCTATGTGAATTAATCTTCTTCATGTCTCCAATTAGCTCTTTGCAAAGCATAATGAGAACACTACAGCTGGCTGCATTACAGGAAGACTGTACTTAAAGACATATGTGCAATTTTCCTATGGGGGGTTTCTCTAGTCATTTGTTTTACTTGATGACATTACTAATTCCTAGCATAACACTCTTTAGTTA
The DNA here is from genome assembly GCA_036924085.1 of Ariolimax columbianus. Classification (NCBI taxonomy): domain Eukaryota; kingdom Metazoa; phylum Mollusca; class Gastropoda; order Stylommatophora; family Arionidae; genus Ariolimax; species Ariolimax columbianus. The sequence goes on from JAVGWX010000003.1 coordinate 119,874,809, forward strand.
CGTATTATGGTATTCATGGACGGCAAGAGTTTTCTTAATGCTTGTCCTCTGAGATGTACAAGGGTGCATAGCCAGACTAGCACACACAAACTGAAATCTAAAATGGGATTAAGGGATTGAGGTGGAAACTGCTGCTACAATCCGGTCAGATAAAACATTATGATCAGAATATGTTAATCAGCCAGGTGAAAGATTAATCAAGATCCCACTTCTTCACTTCCAAGAAGATCTCCCTGAAAACAGGAGAAAGGATGTTTCATGGCAGCCTGGCTAATCAGGTGGGCATCGGCACTGCAATACTCGTAGTGGTGATCTTATTGAGCAGCTTTTCATTCCACTACAGCTAGAAGAACATTGGTCCACCTTCTCAAGCATACCTCACAATGTGAGGAGCATCAATTTAACCCGCCACCAAAGAAAGCCGACAACAGTACCTAACTCAAGTAGAAGTGGCATTAACAACAACAATAACAACTTCCAATGTAATCAGGAAGAGGTGCGGTTGGTTGAACAATTTGGAAGCTGCTCTTTGACCATGAGGACATGATTTCAAATTCTCGGTAAGACAGTTTCTATCTGAGGTAAAATAAAAACCTAATATATATGAGGCGTGTTCAAATGAAACCAGGCCAAACTGTACCAAGTGAACATACGTATGATGCGCATCATGATGTCAATTCTGGTGTAAACAGCACACACCAACCGTCAAGTTTGCAAAATTTCATTATCCTCCGACTCATAGTTTCCTTAGAAGACCGTTGAAAACATGGCGGGTGTGATACGAAATCCGCCCAGAGTTGATCAGCGAGCGGTGATTTGGTTTCTAACAGCTGAAGGACATCAACCAGTTGACATTCATCGCAGAATGCAGGCAGTGTATGGTGACCCGAATTGCTGCATCAATTTTGGTGATGGCATCTTCTGACGCAACAAAATGCGCCTGACCTGGTCTCAGAAGATCTTTCGTTAACTTATGTCTTTCTTTAAACATCATTGTCCAGTTCTTCATTGTTCTCTTCGATACACATTTGTCACCATACACTGCCTGCATTCTGAGATGAATGTCAACTGGTTGACATCCTTCAGCTGTTAGAAACCGAATCGCTGATCAACGCTGGATGGATTCAATATCACACCCGCCATGTTTTTAATGGTCTGATGAGGAAACTATGAGTCGAAGGATAATGAAATTTTGGAAACTTTATGGTAGTTGGTATGTGCTGTTTACACCTGAATTGACGTCGTCATGTGCACCGTACGTATGTTCACTTGGTGCAGTTAGGGCTGGGTTCATTTCTTCTTCTTCTTCTGCGTACACAGTCAGACAGTAACCATTATTTTTTCGAAAAAAGCGGCGGTCATCCTGAGACTCTCGCCACTACCATAGAGCTTGTCTTGCAGTTCCACTGGCAATGGCCACATCTGCTCTCTCTGATCCCCGTATGTCGGGCAGTTCTGCAGCAGATGTTCAGTGGTCATTTTACCAGTACCGCACGGGCATTCGTCGGTACACCCTATCTTCAATTTGTTGAATAGGTGGTACCTCAGTCTGTTGTGGCCAGTGCGAAGTCTGAAGACAACGACCTGCTCTCTTCGGTTCAACTGGTAATAGGCATCGTTTTTGGTGTAACCAGTATGTTCGGTTTCCCATTTGGTCATGTACCTGGCTTTGATAAGCCGTTTTGACTCTTCGTACGTCATACTGGTATCTGTTTGTGGTAGCCTTGCACCTTCTTTTGCCAGTCTGTCTGCCTCCTCGTTGCCTTGGATGTTGCAGTGTGACGGGACCCACTGTACCACTACCCTTTTTGGTGCGGACAGCTGGCACAGTTTGCAGAGTGCTGCTCTTAAGTCATTAAGCTCAGTGTTTTTCTGGCTTTTTAGCGCTGTGACTACGGCGAGAGCATCTGTCAGCAAGACTATATGGCTCTCATTTTCACTGTGTGTTGCCATTTCTTCCACTGCCGCCCTCAGTGCCTCTGCCTCCGCTCTGAAATTGCTTGTGTACTTACCAGTAGCGAATGACAGTGTTATTTTTCTGCCATTTGGTAGGTTCAGGAATGCTCCTGCCCCTCCGTTCTGTGTAGTGTTTGTTACAGAACCGTCGGTGTATGCATGGGTCCAGTCCATGCTTGGGTAGCTTTTCGTTATGAAGCTTAGGGTAGTGTCTCTCCTTTCTTTTTCAGTCTGGCAGTTTTTGTTTGCAATATCTGGTATATTTTCTACCACCTCTGGAAATATATCCTGCCTCCAAGTAGGTTTTCGTACAGTAGTGATGGGTTTTGGTGTTGTTAGTGCGTTTATGGGATCTTCGTGCATCTTTGCTTTGGCTATTTCTGCAAAGTTTCTCCGCTTTAGTTTCCCAGTTCCCAAATTGTTAAGTCTCTGGTACATTGGGTGGTCCGTCAGTCTTCGGAGTTTCTCTGACTGCAGCTGGGCTCTGCAGTCTCTTCTGTCGGTCATGGATTGCAGTTTTGTAATCTTTTCAAGTTCTACAATTGGCGTTGACTTCATGCCACCTGTTATAATTCTCATGGCTTGGTTTTGAAGTTTGTTAACTTTATCGAAGTTCGCCTTCGCTGCTGTTGTCCATGCCGCGATGCCATACTCGAGAACTGGTCTCACTCTTCCAGTGTACAGTTTCTTTAGTATGCCTCCGTCTGCTCCTCAGCTTGTGCCAGCAAGTTTCCTCATGATCGCCATTCTTTCTCTGGCTTTCATTCGGTTTCTCTCAATCTGACTTTTCCATGTCATGCGCCGATCAAATGTGACTCCCAGATAGGTTGGGTTGTCGTTTGGCTGCAGGATTTTGCCATTTAGGCTTAATTTGGTACTTTGGGGTTTTAATGAGAGCGAGAATATTGTGCACGTGGTTTTCTCCTCGTTTATTTTGACCAGCCATGAGTTCGCCCACTCTTCCAGCGATGTTAGGGCCGTCTGCATCCGATTTCTTGCTATGGTGAGATTCTTTTCAGAGGTCCACATAGCCAGATCATCTGCAAACATTGAGCTATGGACTCTTCTTGGTATATTTTCTGTAATATCGTTTATATATACCAGGAAGAGTGTGGGTGACAATACTCCCCCTTGGGGTACTCCCTGCTCGAGTGTCACCTTTTTGCTCATCTGCCCTTGTACTTGGACTCTGGCCGTTCTTTGTTTGAGGTAGTGGTTGATCCACTTGTACATCTTCCCACAGACATCACTTCTTCTTAGCTTGACTCTAAGTCCATCCTTCCAGACTTTGTCAAATGCCTTTTCCAGATCCACCCAAACAGCTACTGTGTGTTTCTGTGCCTGGTAGGCATCTTCTATCTCCTGGGCTATGAGGATGACCTGGTCCTCAGTGGATCTGTGCTGTCTAAAGCCGGCTTGCTGTGGAATTAGTATTTGTTTTTCTTCCAGATGCCACATCAGTCTGGTGTTTATCATCCGTTCCATCAGCTTGCCGACACAGCTCAGTAGGCTTATGGGCCTGTATCCATTTGGATCTGTTTTGTCCTTTCCTGTTTTTGGTACTGGTACCAGTATTGCATCTTTCCATGCCTGGGGTACAATACCCCTTTTCCAGCTTTGGTTCAGCACCGATAGTAGTTTTTTCTTCGCTGTTTGGCCCAGCCCCATCAGCATTTCGTTTGTTATCCCGTCTTTTCCGGGAGATTTCCTTTTCTTTAGTGTTCTCATAGCCTCTTCCATTTCGCGCATTGTTAGTTTGGCCATCATGTGCTCTTCAGGAGCCGTATTTATGTTTTCGTGTCCCTTTAGCTCTTCGCTAATGTCTGTATGCTTATCTGCAGGGACCTCGATGTGGTTTGCTCTGGCATAGTGATCGACAAAGGCGTTTGCGGCTTTCTTACCTGTGATCAAGTTCTCGCCCTGCTTGATAGTAATTTGTTTATTTGACGGGGTTTCGTCGTTCATGGCTCTGACTAGCTTCCATAGCTTGTTCCCTTCTTTGTCCAGGTTTAAACTTTCCGTTTTATTTTTCCAACTTTCTCTTGCTGTTTGCTTGAGAGTGTGTTTGTACATCGCCGCGGCAGCTTTGAGGGCGATGTTTGCCTCCATGGATTTTTCTCGTTCTGCCACGTTCCTAGCATTTGTTACTGCATCTTCCACTTTCTGTAACTCATCATTCCAGTAGGGCTTATAGTTTTTCCTAGCTCCTCTTGGGATGGTTTCAGTGGCGGCTTGCATTATTGCCTTGCTTAGGCTCTCTACCATGGGCTTCATTTTGGTGTTTCGTGTGTTGATGGTTTCACACAGCCCATCTGTCAGGATTGCAAATCTGTCCCAGTCGGCTCGTTTGTAATTCCAACGTGGGAGCGGTTTTGTTTCCTGTGGGCCTACTTCCATGTCAATGGTTAGCCTGATCGGCCTGTGGTCGCTACCTGCCAGTTGGTTTAGCACCTGGCGGTCTATTTTATAGTGTATGTCCTGTGTGGAGAAGGCCAAATCTGGAGTCGAGGTGGTATGCCATGTTCTTGAATAGAAGCTAGGGCTATCCTCCGGCCTATTGATTAGGGAGAGATTTGCATCTATCTCCCAATCTTCCACTTCGTCACCTCTGATGTCTGTGTCAGAGTATCCCCATCTCTCCGAGTGGCTGTTGAAATCTCCAACTACTATGCAGTTGGAGTCTCTGACCTCCATACTCGAGAGCGATAGGTCTCTGTTTGGTGGTCCGTACAGATTGAAAATGCGGAGCTTTGTCTCTTGAGCCATTATGTCAACTCCTACAATTTCTGCTTGTCCGGTGTGATTGACAGGTACCGCGCTACTCGGTATGCTGTTTCTGGTCAGTATCAGGACCCCTCCTTTGTGGCCTTCTCTATCTAGACGGAAGGTCTGGTATCCTCTGATTGAGAATTTATGGTTATTGTTGAGGTGCGTTTCCTGGATACATGCCACGTCAATCTTACCTTCATGCAGGTGGTGTGTTAGGGAAAGTTTTTTGTTAATGACTCCCTCCGCATTCCACTGTAGTATTTTGAGGGTCGCTGGGTTCATTTGAACACGCCTTGTTGCACGACGACTGCAAGGACAAGTGGCTTTTGTTCTCCACCCTACAAGATCTCAGCAATGGAATAAACACCGCAATGATAGTTTTTGATAGTTTAGTGATCATGAATCCCTATGGCATCATTTCATTTTGTGCTCATGTTAATTACAGCCAAGTGGAACCTGGGTTGAAAAAATACTGCTGTAACCTTCCAAGAATGCTGTAAAAGGGGACTAAAGAGGATTGTGCATGAGGCTAGCAACCTCATCATGTTTAACCAATACTATTGAAACTGCCATTGCAAAGGCTCAGATACAGGATTCCTGTACTGGGAACAGCTGTGGTGTTGGTGGCCCTATGCTTCACTTGGACCAAAAAGGTGAATCAAAATATGTTAATAAACTGGTAGCGCAACTAGTAATGACAAACAGATTTTGACAATAATTTATTCAATAAGGATACAGCATCTCTTTACTAATGTAGTATTACACAAACAGTAATTAAAATTACTGATACTTCTACTTCTTTGTTTGTTCTCAATCGTCCGTTACCAAGACCTGAACAGGGCTTTGTAAGTAGCAGGATGTTGTCCGGAGAACGGAACGCGTTGTGTTATAGTTTACAGTTTGACTGTGATATTTGCACCTTTCGATCTGATACATCCGACTTCAGCAGACATTTTTGAGTAACGGGTTAGCCTTCCCTATTCGACCTCTTCTCCTTAGAGAGTCTGCTCTGTTGCAGCCTGTTATCCAGGATCAGTGTGTGGAGGTGTAGAAGGATCTTGGCAGCTCTGGTTCGCTGGCCCTGACGCTAACAGTCAGCTTTGAGTCGCTGACCACCACAGTTCATGCACTGCTCAGCATCTTGATACTATTTGCAATAACATTGTTTTTTTTAAAACAATTTCTTTGCAATATTAGACAGCACTCCCATTTTAATAAACCACTATAACAATCACCTCTCAAAACAACAAGATCTAATAAATCTTAATTCTTTTCTATATGTGTATTATTGTATGTCCGGTGGGTTCTGTTAATTTTATGTTACTAAATCTTTGTGAACAAGTTTTGCTTTTTCTTGAGTTTAAAGTTTCTGTACTGTACACTATTTAACTAAAAAATGACTTATCACTTCCACCTTTATCTCACATAATCTATCAGGATAATTCATTACATATATATTTATCATCATCTTCTATCCACTTGTTTCGTTAGACGCCATGGGGAGGTGTAGTTTTCTGTCGTGTGCCAGAATTGTCATCGATGCTGTTTTCATTCCGCATTTCTTCTGTGTCTCACTGACACCATCTATCCATCGTTTTTGTGGTCTGTCTCTTGCCCTACAACCCTGATGTCTGGTATTGTAGATATGCGCAGCTGGTAACATTGGTTGCATTCTTGTCAGGTGTCTGAATCATTTTATTCTCTGTCTTTCAATGTATTCCATGCACAGTGTTGCACTCACTTTCTATCTCATTACTTTGTTTCGTACTCTGTCCAGCCTTGTTACTCCAACAGCCTTTCTCGAACACCTACATACATATTAATATCATAAATAAGCTAGTTTTACTAACATGAACTTGTGGCTGTTGAGAATCTTTTCAGAAGACATAGTTATTTCCATCTATGTTTTGCCTTGTCTGTATAGATTACTGCATAATTCACCAAGGACAATCGTCATATGTCAGAATTGTGGAGCTTTTGTATACGTTGGTTCCGAACTGTGATTCCAACTAAGCGTCTCTCAAGAGAAACCTGGGCCACTCTCAATTTGTCCTCAAGTGATTTTGTTAGTGTCCATGTCTCCGTACCATAGCACATAGCAGAGAGCACAGTGGAATTGGAGAGAGATGCTCATAGGTTCTGGTCTTGGCATCTGTCCAGGACCGTGTTAATGGACGAGAAGGCTGCCCTACTTGTCAATTCATGTTCCAGGTTATTTTCCATAACGAGGAGGTGCCCAAGATAGATTTGACAAGGCAAAATATAGATGGGCAGGTCACATGTTACAACAAAACGATAGTCAATGGAGCACAACGACAGCAATCTGGTACCCCAGAGGTAATAAGAGACTGCGGGGAAGACCTCCAATGCATTGGTCAGACTCCCTTGCTGTACACAGCATCACGCAAGACGTCTCGGAAGGAGGGCTAACCATGCACTGTGCTTCTTCCTTGGCCCAAGACAGGGTCCACTGAAGATGAAGTTGGGACCCACAGCTACGCTGAGGAACGGGTCATCAAGATCAAGATAGTTATTTCAAATATATAATTATAAGCTACTCACATATGAGTGAGGAGTTTACTCACCTTCAGGGAAGAGTTGTGTTTGAAATCCTTTTCCAAATGCTAAAGTTTCAATATTGCTGGTGAACTTGCAAAATGTTAAGGCATAATGAAATATTAATCAGCATAATGGTTGGTTGCCTTAAGATGAGAAATATCATATAAAAATACAGCAAATACAAGAGACCTTCACATTTGCTTCATATATTACACTAAAACTGTTCACTATGTGTAACACCAAATCCTGTACAACATCATGAGAGACATAGGGTTCCCAGTGCACCGGATTCATCCAATCAAAACATCAGGAGTAAGAAGAAATGGTCATAATAGCTGAAGAAACATCAGTCTGATTTGAAGTGTAAAAATGAGTGAGACAAGAAAACATACTCTCCCATTATCTATTCAAGATCTATGCAGAAACCTTATAAAAATGTCAGAAGTGACTAAAGTTAATAAAAGTTTGATACTATTACAATAAGTGGAAACGAAATAACAGAACTGAAATTTACAGATCACACAGTTATCCTGTCAAATGGTGCAGTGGGACTACAACATATGATTCTGTTTTTTAAACAACATAGTTAAGAACCAAATCTCTATCCCAACATCAGTAAAATCAAGATAATGATCACTGGAAAAAAAAATCTAAATCAGACCAAAAGTTACTCTAGAAAGTTAGGAAATTGAAAATGTCACAAGTTCTGAAAATCTCTGCTCCATTATCAGCAACAATAGAGACTGCCAAAAAGAAATCATGGCAATGTAGATGTCAAATAAAATGAGAAATGTATGTCAGAACACAAACAAAAGCAAATATTCTGGTCATATGCATTTTCCCTATGGCAACGTATGGATTCAAAACATGGGCCATCCCACAAATACTGCAGGAGAAAATTGAGTCTATCAAGCGAAAATGCTTACAGGAACATTCTCTGAATATAATGGACATCAAAAAATTTAAATCACGGACATCCTAAAAGAGCTGATTATAGATCAAAATTGGCTAGTAAACGGCATTACGTCTAGAATTAACATACTTTGGCCACATCAAACGCCAATCTAAATTGTGATTGGTTAAGCAGTATCCATTTCAGTGCTGTATCATTCAAACTAATGTTTTTCAGACATGACTTGGCATGTGTTATCTTTATTACTTATTTGATAATAAATATGTGCCTATTTTACTGTTCTTTCGTTTTATTCTTCATTAAATATGTGCATAAACCACTTCATGCCGATTGCTTCGCAAGCTTTTATTGCTTTTGTTAAAAATTAATTTAGTATTTTCTTTTCTTTAGTCTACAGATGCTCTAAGTTGTAATTTTATTCTTGTTATATTTGCTAATTTTGAAATTTGTAAAGTTTTTGGTATCAACTATTCAAATGATAAAGATATGATAAAAGAAGGCAGATGTTCAAAATATTTTTTTTTTAAATTGTTCATCCAATTTTAATTAATTTCTTATTCTTTTTCAGCATTTGTCCTGAAAAAGTTGTGCCATAGTTTACAGCGAGGCTGCGATATCTGCGCCGTTCGACCTGACACATCCAATTTCAGCTGACTTTTTTTAGTACCGGGTTTGTCTTCCCAATGTAATCCCTATCCTTTAGCCACACTACACTGGTGACTAGTGCAGCCTGTTTCCAGAGTTGCCACGAGGGGGCAGAATAGAGTTTTGGTCAGCTATAGTTCGCTGACTCCAATGAGCAGCTAGCTGCTGTCAGCTGCTGCATATTCTTGTAAATGAATTTTATACACACACACACACAAAGTATATGTTTCAAACCTCAATGTCTTATCGAAACAATGAGCTTTCAAGCTTTCTAGTACCATCTCTCCATATAAAAAAAAAATATCGAAAAAGGATACGGTTAGTAGAGTTATAAATAACAATGAGCCAACAAATCCACCAGCTATTGTTAAGTACTCTTTGGAAGAAATGTCAGTCTTGAATATCTGCATCAGAGCAAAAATAGTGATGCTCAAGAGAAATGACACCACAGCAGATGGAGCAGTTGGTAGCGCTAAGGAAATGAAAAACTCACAATTAGTACATTAATTTCAAGATCACAATAAAAACGTTTTTATTATTTTAAGTATTAGCAACAATTGTAGAAGGGGTTACTATGCTAGAATATGTATTTTATTCATATAGTACATTGGTGATTGTCCTTGACAGATTGTAAGTGCCAAATCGAATGGTTAACACGTAATAAGTATCAATTTTATTGTCAGTTGCTTCAGTGTACGGCCATGCATTATTTTGCTTGGGGTTTTTCACTTGAAAGGCTTAGTTATCACAAATGATGGAAATATATGCTTTTAAAAAAAATATTCTGTATATTGTTTTGTGTATGTTTTTTTATTTCCCCTCAAATCAAGAATTCAACCTTTTAGGTCTTCTTATATAAAACATTAATCAAACTAATTCAAAATGTTTTGCCAGATAATCTACTTATAAAGTGAGAGAACAAAAAGTTTTCTGCATGCCAGTTGCTATAAAATATGTGTCGTCTGCATTTTAAAGCGTTTATACTTTGGTTAAATATTTCAAGAAATTCACTGCTGATTGCTAACACTTTGTGAAATGTATATGATTTACAGTTAGAATTAGTTAATTTATCAGACCTACACATTTATGACACTGTTTTATTTTATCAGACCTATTCATTTATAGCATTGTTTCACACACACATTCCTCGTCTCAAGTTTATTTCTTCATGTATACAGTTCCTAGCTCACCCTGTAGTGAAGTCACAAAGAGACTATACTACCACTATGGAATTTAGGGAGATAATGTCAAATTATGATCAACTGAGCATGACGTCTTCAAAACCAAAAGGCAATCCAAAATTATGAAAAGATTTCTTTCTGGGTATTTACTATGGGTTTCGATCATCAAGGGATAGCGAATTCTGCTGGTTCCTATATGATATGCCCATGCCAATTCAGTTTCATTCTGGCTCTTTCCAAACATTGCGTTAAAGGTGTTAGATTTTGTGCACTGTGTTTGTCTAACCTGGAGTGCCAGCACAACTAGTTTGGCGTTCAGTAATTTGATAAGACTTAGAGTCTAGACCCACCACTCACTAACACATAGGTCTCCCTGGAAACATCCTGTTTTCATGGCAGCTTGACTAGTGAAATGGGGTATCGATTTGATCCCTGCAGTAGTGATACATGCAGATGAAGCCCTGGTCCACATTCATCAGCACACTTGGGATGTGAGGAAAGCTACTCATACTACTGCAACTGGCCACTAAACGTCCTTTTCAGGGTTTATGTCAACGGTAAATATAATTAGTAAATTACTCATTGTAAGCATTCAGCAACGAACAACTGAGTCTAAGATCATCCATCTTTATTATCTTTATCAGAATCAGATTCAATGTGAATCTATCGTCTTTCGACATGTGAGTTGTGACTTCTGTTCGACACGTATTTGACGTATATATAATACTAATATAAGTAATACTAGTCACTTTTTTTTAGTGACGTACAACTGAAGCAATTGTGAAGACAAACCACACCGAAATCACCGGGTCTAATGGGCAGGAGGGGAATCCTGCAACACCTCTTCATGTCCACTGACTGATCGAATTGATAAATCAAACTAGGCACCCATTTTTTAATTCACTAATTGTCTAATAACTTCAATAACATGAACAAGTTACAATCTTAGTGAATCAGAACTTGAGAGTCAATTCAATTACTATTAGTTGTATACAGATTATGCAGGGTCTTCTAAATATAAAACAAGTATAAAGACGTTAAGTTAAGTTTAAGTTAGTAGTAAAATAGTAGTGAATTACTTTATTATTATTACTATTTCAGTATTTGAGAGTGTGTCAAACGACTGAATTCAGCAATGCCCTCGGTGCATCTTTCTTACATGTTTGTTTACCTTTTTATATCAACCATGGTTTTTATAATAATAATGATTATGAAAAATAATATTACAACGTTACCCATTTTCTTGTTTCTCGCTAGCTGAATTAGAAAGAAAAACTGAAAGATCCACAACAGCCTACGTGTTGTTTCCGCTTGGGAGTAATCAGTAAACATGTCTAAAGTATCTATCAGTTTAAAGTTTATAACGAAATAAGCGAAATGTATTGTGCTTATATATATATCATAAATACATTACATTACATGTACTTACCGAAATTTACATGACCATACTAGATATTTGCTTATTTGCTAAAAGATAAGCACAAACACAATTTAATCATGTCACCTCCCCCTCTTCTCGATTACTTCAGATCATGTTTCATCTCCACATTCAATGTCAGCTAAAATGGGACTCGAGCGTTTATTTGTTTATTGGCTCGATGTTACAATCATTCAGGACATACCCCTGTCCATCTTTTGATGTTTCTCCGTCCCACTTATAGTGTTGATTATCTCCGGCACGTTTGTTCTCCACTTTTCCTTCCAGTATTGTTTTCAGGAAGGTCTTTTGATGTGACAACAACAACAACAATGTTCGCTTAGGCGTCTCCGTCTGGGGCAGGTTGCGTCGGATGAACACCACCTTTTGATGTGACCATGACTTTAATTGCCGAACTTTGATTTCGTTCATCATTTCTATTTTTACCCATACGTTCTCCAATACTATCTTATCTCCTTTCTTTTCTTTACACGAGATAATCCTCATTTCTTCTATACATCCACTTTTCAAAAGTATGAATTCTCTTCTCCAACTGGTTGTTCGTTGTCCACGTTTCTAGTAATTGTCCATTGTCGTCGCTAGGACCGTCAACACATCTCATTTCATACTACATTTAACTACATCCTTATGTCAAGCCATCGCAAGCACGGACAGTTCTATGTCATGACTGGCAAACATGATCTTCAGCTGGTACTGATATTCCATGTGCTCTATACTTTATGATCCCGCGCGAGACACTCGCTGATTAAACGCCTTTTTTGACGGCACATTTTCCAAGTTGAAGGATGTTGAGCTAGGTTTTTCCAAGCGGTAATGTCTATTTGACAGCACTTAAGACTTCTCAATTGTCAGCTACGGTCCGCAGGAACTTAAGAACTTGATAAATCGCTTCTCCCAGCCCTGCACAGATTTTGGTTTCACATTAAGTCACAATAAAACAAATGTGCTGGGACACGATAATTATGAATTAGCAGCTGTGCACCAATTCACACACCTGGGTCCCTTATCAACGACAACTACTCTCTAGACCCAAAATAGACAGTAGCGTTGGTAAAATTGCCTCTACATCTGCTCGACTCACGTGTTTGAAAAAAACCGTAAGATGTTAATTAAGACCAAGGCCATGGTTTACATTCGGTTGTCCCGAAAAATTCATCACAGTTGTCCGCCAGTTTCATGATGGCATTTCAGTCTGCGTACTGGATGATGGTAAACTCTCAGAAGCATTCCAAGTCATAAATGGAGTCAAACAGGGCTGTATGCTGGCCCAAATCCTTTTTAGCACGTATTTGCAGCCATGCTTTATGATACAACACGTGATTGTGACACTGGCATAAAGTTCAGATACCGGGCCGATGGGCAGCTGTTGACTCTGAGATGCCTAAAAACCCTCACAAAGGTGGAAGAAGCATCTATTCTAGATCTCTTTTTTACCGACGACTGCGCAATTAACACGTGCTCAGAGCAGGACATGCAGGCAATCATGAATGAGTTCTCAACTAATTATAATAATGTTCGCTTAGGCGTCTGAGGCCCATTGCGTCGGTCGGTCACATTCATGACCCACACCTGTGGCGTGTTTCCATGGTGGAGGAGGAGGTTGCTGCTTTTTAGAGTCACACTGTTCGGGGACGGCCTCTTCTACTCCTCCAGCCGGTCGGGGGAAAACTTTTCGCACTGAGGAACGACTTGTGTAGTATCTTGTGAACCGGGGTTTCCTGGTCCAGTCGTACAGCATGATCGAACGATGAAACTCGGCGCCGATCAATTATCAAGAGACCTTTACGTTGTGGATGTAGTCATGACATCGAATGCTCAGGCTACTCGGCTGGTTTCGCATGTGAAAAGCTTCCAGACTAAACATGTCACGTTTCAGCAATGTCCAGGTTTCGGAACCGTAAAGCATGACTGGGACCACGCAGGACTGGTAGATGCGGATTTTTGTACCAAGGGAGATCTTGCCATTGCTCCATACATCGCGGACGCAACTAGTCCGATCCGCCTTGACATATTGGGACCGCTGCCCCTATCGAATGATAGCATGCTACCGAGATAGATGAATTCGTTGACGCCCTCCGCAGTTTGATCTTGAGGTGCAATGCCCTGGCCTGCTGTGTCAGAAATGAGTTTCTGAACTTTGATCTTGGCATAGGATATAGACAGGCCTATACATTTTCAGAGAGCGCTGCAGCGCAGATCTGTCTGTATCAAACGGACAATTGAAGATTGACTGATCAATAGCTGTGCCCCCCTGATGCGGGCTGAAGTCAAGAACTACCACGCACCAGTCGTCACTGTAAAGGGACATCACCTAAAAACAGTTGATAGCTTTACCTACATTGACAGTACCCTCACCAGAGAAGGAAATATTAACTATCAGGTCCACAACAGGATCTCCGGTTCGAGTGCTGCTTTCGGAAGACTACAAGAACATGTTTGGGACCGGCAGGGAATCAGTGTTGTCACTAAGATTAATGTGTATCGTGCTGTTGTGTTAACCACCATTTTGTACGCATGCGAAACATGGACAGTCTATAGCAGCAGGTATGTCATAATTTCCATGTAAACTGTCTCCGTAGACTGCTAAAGTTCTCAGCATGGCTAGACTATCTGGCATCCATACGCTGCTACAGAGAACCCAGATTAGATGGACAGGGCATGTTGTTCGCATGTCAGATGAGCGACTCCCTAAACAACTGTTATTTGTACGGTGAGCTAATGACAGGACAGCGCTTGCAAGAGGGGGTGGGGTGGATAGAGGGGGGGGGGGGGGGTTGGGTGGACAAAAGAAACGATACAAAGACACTCTAAAAGTTTCTTTGAAAAGTTTTTCCATTGATGTTACTGTCTTGGAGCTGCTTGCTCCGAACCGCTCGGCCTGGCGCACTGCCGTCACACATGGTGCTTGCATCGTTGAGCAGAGGACCATCGCGGAGGCGTAGGAAAAACGAACTGCGCGAAAGGAAAGAATGCAAGACTGCCCAACTACAAATGCTGTTTACGTGTGCTCAACTTGCAGTAGGGTTTGTCACGCTCAGAATGGACTGTACAGTCATAAGGAGTCACATCTGAATAAACATGTCTGACGCTGGTTTCATCTTCGCTTGCGATTAGAAACTAACAAATTTTAATGTGAAAAGGGTGACAGACGAGGACAAGGCTTTTTCCTGTAGAAACACGTCCTGTCATGCACTAGATGTGCGCCTTATCCGTGATCAATCCGTACAGGAGTGTGACTCCTTGGGGTCATTTATATATGACTGGAGGGTTCTGGTAACACATCACATTAAAAACCGCTTGGTCCTGAATCGACCAGGTAAACAAAGCTCAGCGCCATCTTTGTGACGTAACGGTTTGCCCTGAGAGAAACAAATGCCGCAATAAACAACAATGCTGATGCTTATACAAACATTGTGCCTCAGATCCACGAAGTCCTGGCACGAAGTACTTGCGTACCATACTGTCACATCCATCAGCTCATCAGCTGCGATGAATAATCCCGCGTGAATAACAGCTTGTATGTGACGTAAAGACGCAACGTATCTTAAAGGTTGTTTCTACGTCATACAGTAATCAAAGTAAAGATAAGTATACGTGACACCTGAACACTAATTTTTAACTTGTGAGTTACTTATTTGGATGTCAATATACGAGGTGTGTTCAAATGAAACTGGACCTTAACTTAACTTAACGTCTTTATACTGGTTTAGAAGACTGCAGAGTATGTATACAACCAGTTTCATTTACATCACCTTGGTCTAAAAGCTATACACATCCAATGTATTTTTAAATGCAATAACTTTCCCTGCCTCTACTACCTTCAGTGGCAATGCATTCCAAGCATTCACCACTCGCTGACTACACAAATATTTACTAATATTTAACCTGGACCTCTCTTTAGTTAATTTATAGCTATGCCCTCTTGTGCCTAACTGCACCAAGTAAACATATGTTTGATGCGCATGATGGCGTCACTTCTGATGTAAACAGCACATACGAATCGTCATGTTTACAAAATGTCAGTAACCTCCGACTCATAGTTTCCTTAGCAGACCGGTGAAAACATAGCGGGTATGATACGGAATCTGTCCGGAGTTGATCACAGAGCGGTGATTCGGTTTCTAACAGCTGAAGGATGTCAACCAGTTGACATTCATCGCAGAATGCAGATAGTGTACGTATTTTTACTTGGTGCAGTTAGGTTCGGTTTAATTTGAACATGCCTCGTATGATTCATGTTGTTGAAGACAGATTTGATCATTCCTATTTTCTTCTTGATTTTCATTTCGCATCTTCAATCCTTTGTTATTATATTTTCAAGGTAGGATCGGTTCTAATTTGTTATGTTTATTTTTTTGTTTCTTGTTTTTTTTTGGTTGTTGGCCTTCTTTGGTAATTATCTTACTTTTTGTTTTCTCGATGTTAATGTTCAAACAATATACCTGACTTTTATGTTTACGTAAATCATCAACTCCCGTATTTCGTGTTCTCTTTCAGATTTAAAAAATGGTATCCACAATTCAGACAATTGATTGCCACTCGAATAATTATGATTACTGGCATGTCCTTTATCTTTTTGAAAATCTGTGCTGTGTCAATTTTAAATGTCCAAGGAAACAATGTGCATCCTTGTCGCACTCCTCTTTATAAATCTGTAAATGGAGGTATATGTAGTCAAGAGGTAAGGCCCCACCTCTCAAATGGATGAATTGATACGGTAGGCGATCAAATTCCGCAAGTTTCAGCGATTCCTGGTCTCAAGGCGTCCAGAGTGTGTGCACTTTGAGTCATCTCCAGTCGTCTCGACTGATAGTTTTGCTACTGGTCCAAGGTGCTCGGGACGAGAGAGTGATGGCCAGCGCATGCCCGTCTCACTAAAATCCAAATACAGCTCACATTTCGTCCAGTTAAAAAAAAAACCGTGTTTGATTATGTCGTCATCATCGGTTGCAATGGTAAACTATAACTTAATAAATAGAGAGCAAATTCTACCAGATCTTACAATGGCTAAGCCATCGGGAGTGGCCAGATTTTGCAGGTGCTTTCACCACAAGGAGTAGCCAGTTCTTCAGTGGCTCCGCCATGGGGAGTGGACAGATCTTTCATCACCTCCCTCATCGAGAATGGCCAGATTTTTCAGTAGCTACGCCATTGGGAGTGGCCAGATCTTACATTGCCTCCGTCATCGAGAATATTCATATCTTGCAGTGTGTCCACCATTAGGCGTAGTCAGATCTTACAATTGCTTCGCAATCGAGAGTCACAAGATACGTGAACGAATGACTCAATAAATGCATAGGTTACCGAATATTTGTGTGTCTTTACCATCTACGTGTGTATTTCACATAAGTGTAATTATTTTCATATGCCAGACTTTCTCAAAGGAAAAAGGTAAAGATATGATGTGTTGTAATTCTTTAAATTGTTCTGCTAATGTCCTTTCACAGGATATTGCTTCTTTTGTTCCACTGTTCTGTGTAAATCGAAGTTGATCTTGATTGTGTAAATATTTGCAGTAAAGTTCTGAAGAAGAATGGTCCTGACATTACTTAAGATGATTTGAAAAACTTAAAATAGAAACGTATGGTAGAACAATAACAAAATTATCAAACAATGAATCTTGACGTGCAGCATCTTTCCAGTGACAATGTACTGATGCGAGACATGGACAACCATGAGCTGGAAATAAAACGCTTGGCTAGTAAATAATATTTCGTTGGGAAACTAAAATACTTTGGTTACATCAAACACTACAATGGTGTTGAAGCAAATGAATGCTGGAAAGGAAAGTAAACTTAATAGGGAGGTAGACGGAGGAGAAGTTGGATAAAGAATATTACAGAGGTCTGAAGATGACAGTAACAAATGACTGTTCATGTGTGGAGTCCATATCACAGAGTGGATATAAACACGCTGGAAAGGCTACAAAAAAGAACTTAAAAATGATCGCGTGGTTTCAGAATTATAGTTATGAGGAAAGACTAAAAAGAACTGGTCTTCAGTGTCTCGAACAAAGAACAATTCAAGGTGACTTTATACGTGTTTATAAATTAATAAATGGAAAGGATAGATCAGACTATACCAAGTTTTTTTCAAAGTATTACCGGGTACAGGAACATGACGACACAGCTAAAAATTGTTTAAAGACAGGCCCAGATTAGATATTATTAAACATCTTTTTAGTCAGAGTGTGGTGAATACTTGGAATGCATTGCCGCTGGAAGTAATGGAGGCAGGGACAATTAACGCATTTAAGAATAGATTGGATGCACAAGCTTTTAGAGCAAGGAAATGTAAACTTGTTGTTTACAGACTCTGCAGAGTCTTCTAAACCAGTATAAAAACGTTAAGTTCAGTTATCAGTATGTTGTGCCTTACCAGACGTTAGTCTTCTTCCTCTGATACATAATACGTATCTCATTTCCCAAATCATATTTTCTTTTAGTATTTCTGTGTAGATTTTTCAATCTTCCATTTTGCTTAAGATAACCTCTCACATCTTTCCAATTATTTATAACATGTGAAACTTTTTGCTCAACGTTTGCGAAGCAGGTTTGATTGGCTGATCGAATCAAGAGATACCATCATGAATGGATGGAAATGACACTAGACATTCGATTCAAGACTCTGACCGGATTAACTTTGAAAGTCGTTAATATAGTTCTGAATCTGACACAAGCATGGACGAGTTGAGATGGGAGAAGATACGGATGTGGTTTGGGAGGAATGGTAGAAGACCTGGGGAGGGTGTAGGGATGTGATGTTTGGATGAAGGGAGAGATTGACGTGGAGGAGATAGACAGTGGGAAGAGCTACTTGAAGGAGGAAGAAACGTGCAAGTTGTGAGGGGACGTCGGAGGGGGAGTGTGGGGAGGAAGAGATGGGCGGGTTAGAGGTGGTGAAAGAGTGAAATGGGGATGTGACGAGGGGGTAGGTACGGGAAGGGAAAGAACCTTAAACTGTCAAACTGCTGTTGTTTTTTGTTTCCATATTGTACAGTTTGACTGACGGCAGATTTTCTGCTCATGTCTTCTAGTTCATACTTGATTTTTGTTCTTTTATCGGTGTATTTTTATTTGCTGCATTTAAATTTGTTCTTAGACTGTTCCACTTAGTGCTACAGTTCTTTTCTAAGCTTTCTATTGTTTAAATTGTTCTGGCAGAAGGCGAACATTTGTATTGTTGACTTCCACAAGATTATTTATTGTTTACTTCCACGCGATATTTCTGCCTAATCTATTTCTGCTGTCATGTTGATATTTCTATTTGGGGATCCTCTTTCTATATCTTATTTCTATATTTTTCTGTTTGATGCCTATTTTAATCACAACATGTTTGTGATTGTAATTATGAATGAACATGGATAGGTTTTTACTGTTGTCACACAATTTTAAAAACAAAATATGTTCTTTATCATAATAAAATAATTATGATTTCTCACTATATCTCCGGGAATTTTCCACGAGTGTAGTCTTCCTTGAAATTGTTGAAAAATGTGTTATGTATAACTAATTGTGTGTTATTTTTCTTAAAAAAATGTATCAATCTATCTTCTCTGGGTTTTTGTTTTCTACAAGCTGAAATATTTTCTTATATTTTCCTTTTCTTTTTTGAAGTTCATGTCTTCAATTACTATCAGAATATCAGTAGATTTTATAGGTTTGAGAGTATGTTGTAAGTTCTCATAATATTCTTATATTTCTTCACGACAGTGCTATTGAGTTGGTGCCTACGTTTGTAAAACAGCAACATCGAATGCCTGAGCTTTTCAACTTCATCAGCATCATTAGATCATAGTGTGTCCAATTACTACACACATATTGTTCGAGTTATTCTTTTAATCAATGTTCCTACTCTTTGTTTCGTGATTGACTACTCTTGAATGTACATATGTATACTACTCTTTACCTCCTTTTATGTGATCTTTCACAGAAAGCTTACATTTCACAGAATTTACAAAGCATTCGTCCTTATTGACCTCCTTAATTATTAGAGGAGTTGCCTCTTCCCTGTCAATATGTACACCAAGTTTATCCTCAAGGGAACAGGACGTATCTGTACAACTATTTATTCGTTTGTCCTTCTTTTGCACGTGGGAGGACGTAAACATGGGAAATTCCAAATCTCTGTCACTGTGGCCAGTCGTTGTTTGTTATATATCCTTATACGTTTCTAGTGTACCACACACATTCCTGTTCCGCTTTTGAAGCCGTTGATATTGACCATTCGTCCGCATTTCTCGCCGTCTGGCTAGGCTTATTAGGAAAGGACATTCTCGGAAGCATGTTTTCCCAAACTTTCCCACCGTACAGATGTGGTTTCCTGTAGCATTAATTGTTTGAGGCTACTTCCCTAGTTTTTGACTGTCCCTAAGCTCCCCGCAAGGCAGCAGTTGTTTGCAGTCAGTTGTCTCTCATACGATACCTGTCTTACTTGACAATCACGTCGTTTCTACCTGTTAACGAGATGTGTAAATCATGAAGCTCAGGCAAATGCAAATGCAAGATACCTAGCAAATGAGCACTACCCGCATTTGGTGATGATTTCATATAAATTCAGTTCGCCACATCCCGCCAATGAATCAGCCACCATCAGGCCAAGTACATCAAACCCGTAGATCTGCTCAATGGACGTAAGACTGGATTGACTTGATGTAACAATGCCTCCATATTTGAAGTAGACTTTAACAAAGAAGAGCCCCAACCAGCTATGAAGAAACTCAAACCTAGAAAGACCCCCCAAGAACCGGACACGATTCTTAATGAAATCCTACTTTACCCGTGGACTCGAGGAAAAGAAGCTGCTCTCAGATTGATCAACTTGAAATAGAAAAATGGAAAGCTTCCCAATGCACGAAGGAATGTACTTACAACGCCAATATTCATAAACAATACAAACCTCCGAAAGTAGCTAATAGCTCTCGTGTCCTCTCTCTTACATTGTGCCTGGGCAAATTAGAGGAGAAAATGATGTATGAATGCAGGATGAGAACACATATATCTATAGGTTCCTTGAGAAATTTAATACCTTTTGTCAGGAACAAGCAGGGTTTTAAATTGACTGTTGCACAGAACACTAGCTTCTTAAGCTACCCCGAGGAATAAATGTTGGCTTCCAGAAAAATAAGCATGTAGTGCGTGGTGTAGTGGTCATTTTCTTTTACCTGCAACAGGATTACGATTGTGTTTGGAGAAAATGTCTTCTGAAAAAGATGTTTAACATGGAAATTCACGACCTTATAACTGGATAAAGTACTTCCTAACTGAGAAAACGATCCAGACTAAGATAAAGGATGTAGTCTCTACTAAAGACGTGTTAGAAGAAATATCATCCTCAAGCACTACTATTTTTCCTAATCCATCAAAGTCGAAAAATCTTTGTATGCTGATGACCTGACAAGATGGCTGATCCATGAAGGTATTGAGAGTTGGGCACAGTGGTTAAATGGTGGCATAAGGAGACTCTATGACAACTTGCAAACATGGAAACTAAAACCCAATTATGAAAAGATTCGTATACTGTGTTGTAAAAACTTGATTTAATTGGGTCTTCCTTTACGTTAATTGGAAAGTAACATTGCATGATGTTTTTATTTGCAGTCCAAAAGGATGCTATTATCAGTCTTGATCCAGCTGGACGCCACTCATTTAAAACACTCGAAGTTTCTTGAGTAAGAACAGCTGCTTCACCTTCACCGGAAGGCGAATTATCTTCTTCCTGGCCTGAATATAAAATTGTTTCGCCTGATTTTAACTGTACTTTACCTACAAATGCCTGTCAATGAAGTTCTTGGAGACTTTAGTAAAGGTTTGCTCCATAGAAGTTACCCTACTGTCGGGGAATGAAGTTGTTAGAGACTTCAGTAAAGGTTTGTTCCATAGAAGTTACACTACTGCCGGGAGAAGAAGTTGTTAGAGACTCCAGTAAAGGTTTGCTCCATAGAAGTTACACTACTGTTGGGGAATTAAGTTGTTAGAGACTTCAGGAAAGGTTTGCAGCATAGTAGTTACACTTCTGTCGGGGAATTAAGTTGTTAGAGACTTCAGTAAAGGTTTGCAGCATAGTAGTTACACTACTGCCGGGAGAAAAAGTTGTTAGAGATTTCAGTAAAGGTTTGCACCAAATTAGTTACACTACTGCCGGAAGAAGAAGTTGTTAGAGACTTCAGTAAAGGTTTGCACTAAATTAGTTACACTACTGCCGGGAGAAGAAGTTGTTAGAGATTTCAGTAAAGGTTTGTACTAAATTAGTTACACTACTGCCGGGAGAAGAAGTTGTTAGACACTTCAGTAAAGGTTTGCACCATAGTAGTTACACTACTGCCGGGAGAAGAAGTTGTTAGAGATTTCAGTAAAGGTTTGCACCAAATTAGTTACACTACTGTCAGGGAACGAATTTGTTAGAGACTTCAGTAAAGGTTTGCTCCATAGAAGTTACACTACTGTCGGGGAACGAATTTGTTAGATACTTCAGTAAAGGTTTGCTCCATAGAAGTTACACTACTGTCGGGGAATCAAGTTGTTAGAGACTTCAGTAAAGGTTTGCACCATAGTAGTTACACTACTGCCGGGAGAAGAAGTTGTTAGAGACTTCAGTAAAGGTTTGCTCCATAGAAGTTACACTACTGCTGGGAGAAGAAGTTGTTAGAGACTTCAGCAAAGGTTTGCACCATAGTAGTTACACTACTGTCGGGGAACGAAGTTGTTAGAGACTTCAGTATACTAAACCACAGCTTGTATGAGGTAGGATGGCCTGTTCCATTTCTCGCTGCCTATTACTTCCCTAGTGGTGTATCAGATAGTTGGTATACATACTCATACACAATTGAGGAGCTGTCGATTTTTATAAAAACGGTGTTCAGGTATTAAAGTAGTGGTGACAGTTGTTAAATCACGAGAGAAGTTTTCTAACATTTAGTTTAAACTTATTTCAAATCTTCAAGTCGTTCATCTTCCGTAAAAATGATTTCCAGGTACTTGAACTTTTATGTCTGCTTGTTTGTTATTGTTTACATATGTTAATTGGTCCAGGTCTTCTGCTTATCAATTTAGTTTATGACTCTGGTCTGATGATATTCTTAGTATATCTTTCACGAAAGTGCTATATGAATTCATATGGTTTTGCACTGCACACAGGTAATGTGTTAGAATTCAGAAGAGCAGCATGGTCCACAGCAACATCATATAACTTCAACAAAATTAATACAACCCAAAATTGATATTTGCAAACTCTAGATAAATAACATTCACTAGCTCCCTTTTATCTATCATTTTAGTAGCGCTTCCATGAATTCTAATTGATCTGTTAAGCATGACCTCCCATTGGTAAACCTAAGAGGACTATTTCTGATTAGATTAAACTTGTCTAAATGCATTACAATGTTCTCTTTGATTATCGACTCTAACAATTTACATACTATGTATGCTTATGTTTTCATATATGTATTGAGTAAATACTCCAAATACTTCCCACTTCCAAATTGCACAACATATTTTGTTCAATTTCAAAAGCCATAGTAAATGAATGTACATATTTTTTTCACAAAACACAAACACTTTCTTGGAAGATTTTTTAATTAAGGGTGATAAATTACATACATAATTATGTAATTGGGAAGGGGGCAGGGAAGAGAGGATGTAAGTGCAGCAGCATTTATTGTGGGTTTGTTCAGCGAATCCCAGATAGCATCTATAGTATAAATCTGAACTTGAAAGGGACATAATGTGTTTTTTTAATACAATAGCAAAAGTGTTTTATTTTCACTTAGGATATTTAGGGTATAAGAGAGTCGCGAAATAGAAAATGGTTGAAAAAAACTGAGATGATTAGAAGATAAGATAAGATATAACCGTTAAGGAAAAAGGTAAGACAAAGAAAACATATTCAATGCTACAACAACGAACAGAGAGTAAGTAAATGTTAATGTGAACAAAATGCAATATTCAAAACATTCTTATTCAAACTGTATCCTTAAATGAAAATATGATTGGGCATGTTTAAAGAATACATTTGATCTTAAATGTGTTAATACCGGGTAACAATCCAATGTTAGTTCTACTTTGTATCATGCACACACAATGTAACATTTTTGTTTTAAATGCAGGTCATATTTCCACAAGAGGTTTAACTATGCAGTTGAATTATGAGAGGACATTGTAATATCAGGGTCAGGCGAAACATCGATTAAGACACACTCTCTCGATCATGGATCGTGTCTGGAAACACGTTGTGTCATAGTAGTCTGGCCAACGAGATGGGCATCGATACATTTGATCATCGTCGTGGTGAGCTTACTAAGAAACATCGCATAGCACTACAGCCATGGGTATCCAGGTCAGCATTCTCCAATACCCTTCGGAATGTAAGGACAGCAGCTGTAACCCGTCACCAACAATCGTTATCAAGAGTTTAAATTAATTAAGGATGAGTGACCTTCAACAACGTAAACAATTGAATTATTTTGATAATTTCCACCTGACATTAGAAATTTTTTTTAAATAATTTAAAATACCACGTTCAACTTGGTGTTTTCAACCTGTTGGTTATATTATATCATTATTGTACATTGTCACATTTGCTTTTAGCTATATGTGTCTTGTTATCAGTCTTTTCTTCATTTGGTCTCCTGCTTGGTTTTGAAACAAACGTGTTTCATTGAGTTATTGTGTAGTAAGCGATGTGTGGCTATCTTGTCTTTCTGTGCTGCTAGATCGCTCAGAAACGTTGTCTTTTCTAATGTGGTTTCTTCAATCTTTCATTGTTTCAATTACTTAGCCGGCTGGAAGGAGACTTAATTTACGTTTGAACAGTTTCATGTTCAGTTAGGATACCAAACCGCGGAGAAACTATTCTAATTTTTTTTTGGTGGCCATGTTTACCAACCAGCTGGCAGATTTAAGAAATGGATTTATTGTATGCATAAACTTTGTAATGGACATCTGTCACCTGGGAAGTGTGCAAGCCGACATATGCGCCACTGTGTAAGTATGTGTGTACTATAATCATGCAGATACTAACAAGGAAACAAGAATCAAGAGACCAGGGTGTCGTAGATGACACAGTCACAGAAAGCTATTGTTCTAGAAGCCAGAAAATGGATCCACATTGAAGATATAATTACAGACTACCATAGAGTCGTGAGAGTAAATAGGAGTAAGGGTAAATAGTAGTAAGTCATGGAAGATAATGGCGGGATATGGTATTAAAGGTCAGCTACTTGATAACATTTGTGCTTTGTATGTTAAAACCGAGATTTGACTAACTGGTTCTTGGTGAAAAGTGGTGGACGTCAGGGATGGGTTCTCTTCCCTCTTCATTTCATCATTTATATGTATACAATTACCAAGTTAGCAAAGTCCCTGGATGAAACACTAAATGAAGTTCGCTGATCATCAAAGCATCTTCTATTACAACGGAGATGACCTACAACATCACTTTACCTCCCTCAATTCCGCATATCAAAGATGTGACATGAAAATCAAAATAGAAAAGACTGTGTCTAAGAAAATAACCCGTAAACATAGGAAGCAACGCTTCCACAGTGACCACGAAAATCTTCAGCAGGTTCCAGAGTTCAAGTACCTGGAAAGTTTTTTTCACTGATGATGGCAGAGTGGACATAAAGCAAGCAATGTCCACTACCAGCTTGCACCGATTCTAAAACATCACAAAGTGCAACTTTCAACAAAGAGCAGATTGATCAACGTGCTTTTCATTCCTACTGTGTGTTACCAGTGTCGATCGTATTCCTTATTGGAATGTCACAAGAGTAGGATTCAGAGCTGTGAGATGCGCTGTATGCGAAGTATGGTTGGTAAGTCCACCCAAAACCGTATCCGAAACAGATGTTAAGAGCGAACACAGTAAATGCCTCCATTGAAGCCCAACAAATCAAGTGTTTTGGCCATTTGGTTCAAATGCTTCATGACCAACCAACAGCAAGAGCCTTTCACATGCAAGTATCAGGTCCTCGTGCAATAGGCCGCCCTCGTCGCAAATGGAAAGAACGTGTATCTAAAAAACTCAGGAGGTTTCACTTGACGACCACACAAGCTTCTCAACTGGCCCAAACAGCCTCTTGACGACGCCGCATGGCAAGAGCAGTAGAACAACAGAAGAAGAAGAAAGGGTCGTTATCAACCTCGGCAGGCAAATCAAGGATCGATGCAACGTGAAAGCAGACCTCGAGGTTAAACAACTGGTAAGTGATAATGCTCGGAGTAATGATGATATAATTAGACCGATTGGTTTGTAGAGCCTACGAATAGACTTCGGCTATCTGGCAGTAGACACTAACAGCATGCCTGTTTGAATACCAGGATTCCAAGTATTTCCAAGTAGATTTGTAGAGCGAGGAGACAAAACTGGTTGGGGCTTCTTTGCTAGAATGAGAGACAAGGTTGGTACCTAGTGGAGCGAGACATACATGACAACAACCTCTAACATGAGAATGAAGAGTTTGAGGCAGCGAGCTTTAAAGTCATTATCATTTTGAAGTCGATTAATGACCGCCTCTTGGATGATGGCACTGTAATTAATGAAATGACAATATACAGATTACAAGATTTTAAAATCAGGCTTGGGTCCAGCAGAGAGAGACGTCTGAAAACACGAAGCAGAAGTGTGGACGACCGGATGGCTTTGGCAGCATCAGTGGCAAAACAACACGGTCATTTTCTGAGAGCGATTGATGAACTATGGATCTGCATAGAGTGCAATGACGCTGAATCTTAACCATTGCAGAAAATAACATATATTAAATTCTTGACAAATTGGACTGGCTGCTTTAAATAGGACTAGCATTTACTAGGGGCATTCAAGTCAAACCGGAACTTTTTTTGTTTGTTGAAAGGACAATTATTTTTTCCAAGTAGTCAAAATGCCATTTATTTTTCTATATAATCTGCTGCAACGTTTATGCACTTATCCCAGCGTTAAAGTAATGCTTGAAAAGCTTCAGCGTAGAACAATTCGTCCGTATGTCTGTATCAATCCTGGACAGCCTGTTTTACTTCATCATCAGTTCTGAAATACTGACTTCCCAGCAATTCTTTTAGAGGTCCATACAGCTGGAAATCGATTGGAGCGAGGTCTGGGCTGCAAGATGGATTTTGACAATACCCAGTCCGGTTGCTGCAGATGGCACACAGTTCGATGAACCATATGACGTCGAGCGTTATCTTGCAGGAACATGACGCCTTTTGTGCTCAAATCAGGCTGTTGTTTTCCTTAGACAATTTTGCACATTACTAAAAATGCCTATGTATTGTTCACTGTTGATAGTGTCACCACAGGGTAGAAAATCTACATGAATGATGCCTGGTCTGTCCCAGAAAACACTCGCCATCACTTTACCTGCAGTCGTAATTGTCCTACCTTTTTTTTGGTGATGGTGATTGTGTATGCTTTCATTGCCTGGATGCACGTTTCGATCCAGGAGTATAATGACACGCCCATATTTCGTCTATGTAATGAAGCGATCCAAAAGATCATGGTCTTTCATGTGAAAACGCTCCTTCTATTCAGTGCAGGCTTGAACCATTCTCTGCCGGTCAAAAGCGGAAATCTGTCTCGACATCAACCGGGCACTAACCTTCCGAAAATGCAAATGTTCATGAATAATAGTGTTTACCCTAGCCAGAGAAAGACTTGTCTTCTGTGCAATTTTGCGACAGGTTATGTGTCGATTTTCCAGGATAAGGCCTTCTACAATCTGGATATTCACAGGAATGAATGTGGTTGGTTGAGAGCCATTACGACCAGGATCTTCACTCACATGTGTACGGCCTTCTCTAAAACGTTTACACAATTCAAATGCCTTACTGCGACTGAGTATCTCATCACCGTATTGTAATTGCAGTCTTCTGTAAATTTCCGCAGGTTTCACGCCTTCTTTCACAAGAAACTCCATCACAACACGCTGTCTCATGCAAGCACTAACAGTGTTTACCGCCATTTTTTATTTATTCGTCACATGACCCGTTCATGGCAAGTGGGCCACATTGCAGAAATAGGACACAAGTGTCCCAAACTAATTATAACAGTTCCATCATACTATAACCTATTCAGGTAGAACAGAACAAAAAAGCTGAAAGCCCCTCATACTTTATATGTGTAAAACTATGATACCGATTTGACTCAGGAATCTAGCACACTGTTCTACAATCGGTTTTATCCGTCATATACACGGTTAAAGTGGTTCTTCATTTGCACTAGTGGTACCATTCGAATATTAAAAGTGGTCTGACAGGTACCAAGCAATCATTCATTCTCATACAAGTTTGCCTGACAGACAACCAAGTAGTCATTCAGTCGTCACTTAAAAATGACATGTCAAACACTAAGTAGTCATTCAATCGTCACATAAAAGGGACCTGGCAGGCACCAAGAAGTCATTCAGTCGTCACATAGAATAGACCTGTCAGACACGAAGAAGTCATTCATTCACATAAAATGGACCTGTCAGACACCAAGTAGTCATTCAGTCACATAATTGGTATAACAAGCACAACGTATTCGTTCAGTCACATAATTGGTGTAATAAACACCAAATAGTCATTCAGTACCATAATTGGTATAACCACCAAGTAGTTATTCAATCATATAATTAGTATAACAAGCATCAAGTATTCATTCAGTCACATAATTGGAATAACAAGCACCAAGTAGTCATTCAGTCACATTATTGGTATAACAAGTGCCAAGTAGTCATTCAGCCACATAATTAGTATAACAAACACCAAATAGTTATTCGGTAACATAATTGGTATAACAAGCATAAAGTAGTCATTAGGTAACATAATTGGTATAACCAGCAACAAGTAGTCATTAGGTAACCTAATTGGTATAACCAGCAACAAGTAGTCATTAGGTAACCTAATTGGTATAACATGAATCGAGCAGTTATTAAGTCGTTTAAAAGTGGTATAACAAGCAACGATTAGTCATTCAGTCTCGGGGAGTTGTAAGTGAGCGAACAGCCTCGCTCCTACGTTAGCAGTATTTACTTCATTGATTTCAAGAAATCACTACAATGGTAACTCCATGAAACCTAACTTCCAGAATTAATGTTTTACGTCTACTGTACAATGTAGAGACCAAAACAATTTAGTGAAAGATATACATTCTAAACATGCATCTGTAATTAACAGTACATATTACTTAATTAACTTTTTTATTTATTTATTTATTTTAATGCGGTTTATTTTTTACCAATAACATAAATGTACAATTCACTTTTGAAAATAATTCGACTGCTAGTGCTGCTTGTGAATACGTATTTTTACATAAGAACTTCAGTTCAACTTGATTCTTAATTCACCCCAAATAAAAGTCATGTATATATTTAGCACCTTATTTTGAGTAATGACGTCACGGAAAGTCCACTTCTTAACTGTTGGGGATGTCAAACATTCTGCGAGAATAGACGATGATTTTTGCTTCCTCTTCTGCTTACTACCACCGTCCTAGCAATTCATTATTTGGGTCATTGTTAGGGCTAGGTTAGGTTAGGGTTAGGTTAAGGTTAGCATCTTTTCTATACTTCTATCTTTTTTCTAAACTTTCTTTACTTATTTATTTTAAATAAAATTATATCGACCTGTCATCACCTTAACCCGAAATAAAATATATCATTACAGTCATCAGCTCTGTTTGGGGGGGAATTAATACGCAAGTACCTCAATTCGTCCCATCTCCACATCAAACGTCAGCTGCAATGGATCTCCAACGTTTTACATCGCTTGCTTTGATGTACTCATCCCACTTATTTCATCGTTTACCTTCAGCAGATCTGTTCTTTATATTTCCTTCCAATATTATTTTCAGGGCGTTATGTATTTTGATGTGACTAAAATATCTGAACTGTCTTATTATGATTTCGTTCACCATTTCTCTTTGCACCTCAAATTTATCCAGTACTTCATTAGTTGTTTTCTTGTGTTACTACGAGATACGTCCTATTCTTCTATATTCCGTAACCACGTTTCAAAGTCGTTAACTTAACTTATCTTAACAACTTAACTTAAAGTCTTTATACTGGTTTAGAAGACTCTACAAAGTCTGTATACAACCAGTTTCTTGGAGATAGATTTTACCAATGTGCCAGTCCATCTGAATAGACTAGAGCTAAGTAGACCCGCAGCCAGTTAGGCGCCATCTATAGATGCTCTTAACAAATCACTTGGGGAAAGGTACAAAAAACTTTAGTAGATTTTTTTGTGAATTTTGTCTGGGCAGCGGCCGTTAAGCCTACTCTTTTTTATTTCCAACTGCCAAGGAATTTTTAACGTGCTCGACACTGAACACGGGAGTCCAATCTCACTACTCAGAGATCAGGGAAACTTTTACCAGAAAGATCCACGTGAAAAAATAAAATCCGTCTCCACCGTGATTCAAACACGCGGCACCCAGGCACCCAAGGCGGACACCTTACCTCAAGACCACTGAGTTAATTCTCTACTCCAAGTGTTTGCTTTTTCTCTATGTTTCTACGTCATACTGCAATGACAAGTATACATAACACCTTACCAATCTCATTTTTAATGTGAGTTATTTGTTTGAAGTACGGATCTCAACATATGGCTTCTGTTGGGGAAAACACATTTCCCCGTCTCTATTCTCTTCCCGATTGTTGCTTTGTATCCGCATTCTTTATCATCTGCTATTATTCGAGGGGCGTTTCAATCAAATCGCAACTTTTTGTTCTAGTTCTACCTGAATGGGTTATAGCGTGCTGGAACTACTATTATTAGTTAGGGGCACTTGTATCCTTTTACCGCTAGGTGGCTCAATTACCATTGGCGATTCGCGTGACAGAAAAATAAAAAATGGCCGACAACAGCTGCTAGTGCTTGGATGGAACAGCAAGTTGTGATGAAGTCTCTTGTGAAAGAAGGCGTGAAACCTGCATACAATTACAGAAGACTGCATCACAATACGGTGATGAGGCCCTTACCCATAGTAAGACATTTGTTTGATGTATACGTTTTAGAGAAGATTGCACAGCCGGGAGTGATGGTTCCGTCCTGCTCTTGGAAAATAACGCTAGACTTCATACTGCTCACCGCACTATGTACCATCCGCAACAACTCGGCTAGGACGTATTGCCACATCCACATTAAAGCCCAGATCTTGCTTCAAGCTTTTTCCACCTGTTTGACGCCAAAAATAATTCATGGTAGGTCAGCATTTCAGCCCAGATGACAAAGTAAAACAGGCTTTCCTGGATTGGTTCACACATACTGACAAATCTGTCTACGCTGAGCTTTTCAAGTATTACTTAAACGCCGAGATTAGTGCATAAACGTGAAAAGAGATTATTTCCAAAAATAAATGGCATTTTGATTACTTGAAAATTATTTATTTTTCATTACAACAAAAAGGGTTCCTTGTTCGTTTTGAGCTATGAGAACATCATCTTCTGAGATTATTTATTGAAGCACCATAAATAACGATTCTGGGCATTTTCTCTATCTGTTTAAAAATGTGTTTTTTTTTTGTTTTTTTTAAATTTGTATTTGTTTTTTTTTAAATTTAAAAAAAATAAACATTAAACAGGCAAAGGGACGATGAGGCTAACCTGGTCAGGCAGAGCACACTGATCAGATAATGTTAGCCATGGTCAGGCAGAGCACACTGATCAGATAATGTTAGCCATGGTCAGGCAGAGCACACTGATCAGATAATGTTAGCCATAAGTCAGGCAGAGCACACTGATCAGATAATGTTAGCCCTGGTCAGGCAGAGCACACTGATCAGATAATGTTAGCCATGGTCAGGCAAAACACACTGATCAGACAATGTTAGCCAAGGTCAGGCAAAACATACTGATCAGACAATGTTAGCCAGGGCCAGGAGAAATATACTGGCCAAGACCCTCACCTAACGGGACGTTGAAGCTAACGTCTGGTCAGGCAGATCACACTGATCAAAAAATGTTAGCCAGAGTCAGGAGAAATATACTGGCCAAGAATCTCATCTGACCTCCTCGTTGGTCGTCCTGGAAACGGGCTGATGTCAAAGACTACAGTCTGGCTAAGAAAGTTGAGGTTCGACGTGATCCCCGTAGTAGTGAGTGACACGCAGATGAAGCCAAGCACTGCACAACCGCTTGGAGGACATTCGGTCCTTAATATACTAAATATACGTTAAATTATTATATTTTACCACACAAATATGGAAGAAATGTACTTTCTACTGTCAGCGTTTTTATGTTAACATGCATTTTTTTTAATGTATGTATTCTTAGTTATCGAAGATCGCTACCAGAGAACAGTTGTCCAGTGTGAAGAACTGAGTTAGAGTATCATCGAACAACAACGATAACAACAAAACAGATGAACACATTTTTGGTTGCTTTCAACAAGAAAGTAAACATACAATTGAAATGTAACATCTGCAGCAATCACAGTCTGTGAATTTATATATAAATATATATGCCATGGCGTAGGTTTAGGAACGATTCAAACCTTTATTTGTTTAGGTTTGAAGCTACTTTTGGTAAAGGTACATTCTGTTTAGGTTTGAAGCTACTTTTGTGAAGGTACATTCTGTTTAGGTTTGAAGCTACTTTTGTGAAGGTACATTCTGTTTAGGTTTGAAGCTACTTTTGGTAAAGGTACATTCTGTTTAGGTTTGAAGCTACTTTTGTGAAGGTACATTCTGTTTAGGTTTGAAGCTACTTTTGGTAAAGGTACATTCTGTTTAGGTTTGAAGCTACTTTTGTGAAGGTATATCTTTCTGTTAAGATTTGATGCTACTTTTGTCAAGGTATACTGTTGTTACGGTTTGAAACTACTTTTGTAAAGGTACATCATTTTGTTAAAGGTTAAAGCTTTATTTTGGGAAGGTACATCCTTTTGTTAATTTTTGAAGCTACTTTTGTTAAGGTACATCCTTCTGTTAATGTTTGAAGCTACTTTTGTAAAGGTACATCCTTCTGTTAATGTTTGAAGCTACTTTTGTAAAGGTACATCCTTCTATTAATGTTTGAGTCTACTTTTGTGAAGGTACATTTTTTGTTAGGGTTTGAAGCTGCTTTTGGTGAAGATACATTCTTGTGGTAAGGCTAGAAACCTCTTTTTGGTGAAGGTATATTCTGTTGTTAAGGTTTGAAGCTACTTTTGGTGCAGGTACATTCTACTGGTAGGGTTTGAATCTACTGTTGGTGAAGAACATTCTCGTGGTATGGCTTGAACTTTTTTTGTGAAGGTACATCTTTTTATTAAGGTTTGAACATTCTTTTCGTGAAAGTATATTTGTCGGCAGAGCTTGAACCTACTTTAGGCGACGGTATATTCTGTAGAACAGGATGCAGTCTTCTTTTTTTGTTGGTGGCCATGTCAGCGCAGGCGAGCCATCAACAAATATTCGGCATCTATGCTGACCTCTTGAGCAGCTCTGAAAAGTACTTCAACCTGAAAATCTCTGTAGTCTGAGCCAACCATCGCCTTAATTGTTGAGATATATGATAAGAAATAGCAAATATGTAGAATATTGAACGGGAAGTAATGGATAGGCACACTGTAACCTGCAATGTAGGTTATAATAGGCGATTAAGGATGGTTGGACATGTGACTGATTACCTGATTCTGTAAATTCTTATAGCCACAAATAAAATCAAACAAAGATGTACAAGTCAGTTAACAGTAATTATACAACAGCCGTCCAATACTGAAGAAGGTTTTATGTCAATAGGACAAATGACTCGGTGATGACACAGCAGGAATCTGTTTTGCTGAAACGACAACATTGCGTGAAAATTTGGCTGAAGAAAAGAGTCCCGGAAGGTGCTGAAAAGATTTCGATTGAATGATAGATAGAAGATCCTGTCGAAGACGGGTGTGTCGGACTGAAAGGTGCAAATATCGCAGTTAAGCCGTAAACTAGTGACACAACGCATTATGTGTCCAGGACTACATCCTGCTACTTGCTTAGCTCTGTTCAGGGCTTGGTATCGAGAGATTGAGAACAAACGCAGAAGAAAAAGAAGAAGAATAATAAGAACAAGAGGATAGAAGATAAGGAATAGCAGATATTGTTGTTGTTGCGAATGAAACATTCTTTTATTATTTAAAAAAAAATTTTATTTTTTTATTTGGCTTTTAATGCGAAGATACCATTGACATATCATCTAACTATATCAGAGCGCATAAACTATAAAATAAACATCATCACTGCTTTTGTTAATATTTTTTTATGATTTATTTGAGACGAAAATTCAGTGATAAATTTTCTTTATTTGTATAATTGACCCATAAGTGTATAAACAGTCTGACTGCTACCCATATGGACAAGAAGTGATCAGTTTGGGTATCGATTTTATTTAAGTAAACGGTAGCATTTGTTTAGCGCAGCCTGTGGAGCTGATATGCGCCAAAGGAGTAGTGAACTATACTTTGATTTTTGCCAAAAGAAACTTTACTACAGCGCTAAACAGCACTTCATCATGAAAGAGCAGAAACATAGCAAATAAGTATAGACCCCTTTAAGTTACCGGTATTAACTGTAACAATCCTAGTGGTCTCCTCGGTTTTGAAAGTCAAACCTATGCTAGTATGTTTCAGTATTGAGTCACAATATGTGATCATGGGATGTGACACTTTCAGCGTTATTTTCATAGAACGCTGAATTTATTGCTTGATGCACACGGCTCATAACTCGAATAAACTTAACGGCAAAATATTTTGGAATTACCGCCCTTTGAACAATTTGGTAACCACGAATTTGTCTTCATAATTAACGTTGTTCCGAGCGTAACTGTAATTCCATGCATGTCGCTAAAACCCGACTAAAGATTGTTGTGCGTGGATTGGCAACCCCATCATGGAAAATAAAGTGATGAATAAACCACCACAGCAAGAGCACACAGTGTGTTTTGATGCATGTTTTATGCATGAACCCCTTAACAGTGGTGGCACTATATTCCGAAAGGAGTGAAATCGAAGATTATAGGGGAATATACTGTTACCAGTTTTAGCTATAGAATACTCTAGATGCATTGCAGGCTGGTGATAAAGTTAATTATTTTATTAATGAAACGCCGAAACGAGAAATTTAACCATTCATCACGTATTTATCACAGTTTCTAGGAGAAAAGACAAACGTAGGGTCAAGGAAAACATAAAAATCAAGACATCATATCGGGTGGCCACCGGTTTCCTGGACATTGGCTGTCACTGCAGTCTGGCCAATGAAGTGGGGATCGACACTATGATCTCCATCACGGTGAGCTTACTGTGGATCCTCATATTCAACTACAAACAGGAGGTCCATTTTCTCACGTACGCCTCGGAATGTAGTAGATCCACTGTAACCCGCTGCGAAAGAAACGTCGTCAAGGGACAAGTCATCACAGCACGAGTAGCTTCGAACAAAAGCAATCACAGTTTCCAAGAGAGTTGTGGCCCTTGAAGTGTCATAACTATTGTAGGAGAAGGTTGTAGCCAGTCTCCATTATACTGATCTGGTGTCTTTCCTTAATGGTCAGAGGATGCATACACTGCTTTGCTCTTAACTGGTGAGTATTGTGGGTCACTTCATATCAAAGGCATATGACGTCATTGCCTTTCACTTTTGACGAATGATATAACATTTTGTGAAGTGTGAATTTGCATAAACGTTGGAAATGTCTGTTTCTAATGCACATGTTGTAATTATAAAACTGTTAACCTCCTTATAAACACGTGAGTCTAAGATGAAAACAAGGTAATGTACTTAAATATCAGAATCCGGGCGGTTTCCGGTTTGTCAGTCTGTGCCCATAATGCTGTCTATCAAAGTTACTAGCAAGTGATCTTAACTATTCGGTCGTCTTTGCCTTAACCTTTCCTTTTTGAACTTCCGAACTATTTACAGTTGTATTCCCAGTCTCGGCAATGTCTTGTCTGCGCAAACCGAGCCTTGGCAGTTTACTGGCGGGTTGAGAGCTAGAGTCATTTCTTCCCCTCTGTTGGGAAATCAGTTTTTGGTGTTTTGTGAGTTCTGAATCTAAGTGCCCACTTCTTCTTTCTTCTTGCTCCCGCTTTGATGTATCATCGAAGCATTGATGCTGGTGTTGTGTTTTATTATATTCAGAACGATCTTTAAACACTGAATGTTTTTTAGTCGAATCTTCTGCGATCTTTTTGCCATATCTGTTGTAAGTTGGAGGCGAAATGTCACATATTTTTCCGTTAGATAAATGTGTAGAACTGTCATGTCTGTCTTCAATGTCTGAGGCAGAACAATTTGCGTTCTGTGTGCTATGTGTTTTACGAGATATTGACCTGTTCGGCAAGGTACCAGCGTGAGTTGGAAGCGAAGGCTGCTCTGCTAATGAAAGAACAAACGATGCTGACTCGCAGACTTGAATAGACGCATTCAGAGGTCGTTCTCCGTCTAAGGGCTGGGACTTGAAAAGGGGGTTGTCGTACTCGGTTTTGACAGGTAAAAGTGTTTTACTAAGAGTATGTGATTTTTTACTAGCTGACCTTCGACCTTCCTTGCCTTGGCTTCCCTTGGAAGACTTGATTGGAGCGTCATTAGACCTCAGAGTTTTGTAGGACACTTTCGAATCCTCACCTTGACTATGTCTTTTAGAATGTGTTGTTAGGCCATGCGAATGAAGCTGGTTACTTTCAGGCCCAGTTTTTAACTGCGGTTCTGAGTTAATAGCAGCTGGACTACGAGAATCTGAACTATTATTGAGTGACATTGGCATCACTGTCTGTCCTAGAATCTCACTTTCTGTTGGTGGATCAGGCCAAGGCTGCTGTTCCCATGATCCACTACTGATTGTGCTGCGCTGAAGATCATTTAACACTTGTGGTGGTGCTACTACATTGTCCTCCATAAATTGATGCTTATTGCTTTTCAGCATATGAACATCTTTAGTCTCGAACACTAGATGGGAGTTGTGATGTTTATTTAAGGCAGCTGCGTCTTCAAGTAGGTCGTCGAGCAGCATCAGATCAGCTGTTTCATCGGGTTCTGATCTTGCTATTTCACCAATGGAAGGACCGTTAGGTTTAACTGAAGATGTTGGTGTTTCATTCCCTAAAGACACACTGAAATGCCCGTTTTTTCTTTTGATATCAGCTCTGCCTTCTGTGGGTAAAACATCACTAGGTGGGTTGTCTTTGAAGTCTTCAATAATATCTCTACAATTTATATCATCAAAATGGCGTGATTGTTTCTTTGTCTCCTTACTATGTTGCTTGACCTTCTGTCTTCGAGAATCACGTGTATGCACGTGGATATCATGCGCCTCCACGATGTACGTATTTTTATTATCATCAGAAATATCTAGAGCCTGTGAAATCTCAGCTGATGCATCAAGTGAGCTGAGATAAGACTCACTTCTTTGGAGAAACTGGACCTCGTTAATATCAAAGTTACTTCCAGTGACTCCATATGTAGTACCAGATGCCTGAAAACCGGTAAGCTGAACCATACCGTCTCCTGAAGAAACTAGTCGATTGTGATCATTTGGCTCGCAGGATTTTAATGAATTTTGGCGCGACAAGCTCATACTTTGCCCGGGAAAACGCTGGACGGTCTGAAACAAGGAAAGGTTGAAAACATAAGGAAGCTGCCTGTTACATAATTGTATGAGTACTAAATAATCAGGAATCACTGGAGTAGTACCCAGGCTGCAAAGAATAGGGCCACTGTGTAGTAGCTTTTGAAGTAAAATGTTACTAAAGAGAGCTGTGCTTGGGGCTAGGAAGCATATTATGTGCGACATTTGCTATTACAATCGTCACTGCTAGTGATGGGATCCAGGCTTCCTTTAAGAGACCAGTTGTAGTGGTGGAAGTAAGCTTCACGTGGACCGGAAAGGAGAGTCATCATCAGAACATATGTGGGTTCCGGAATGACAGGTTACAGTTGTGAGATGAATACACTTCTGTCGGTCTAGTAGTGGTGATAATTCGCCTCTTCCCTCCAGGAGTGGTATAGTTCCACCACAACGGCTGGTCCGTTTATAGAAAGTCTGTATCTGATACTTTGCAGTTGTGGATTTCATTAGCAGTTCGTCTACATAATGAGATTGCTAGACCCACACATATATCTCTTCAGTCGCCTTTACGACATGCTTTGAATGTTGCAATATCCTATTCTTTTCAACAGGGTCATCACTCGGAGGAAGTATTGTAATACAAAGTAACAAATGATACAAAGATAGTATATACCATTGAAAAAAAGGTAGATAGAAAATAAAGAGCAGTACAACTATGTCTAGGTTTAACTAAGCATAGCAAATGTATCAATCACGCAAAAGACATTTTGAATATTTTATGAATAGGAAGACACATTGAATGTGTGACGCATTAGGACACCATTATTAAATGTTTGATGTATGGGGAACGCATGTTAAATATTTGATGTATAAGAAAGAAATATTAAATGTGTGGCGTATTGGGAAGACATGTTAAATATTTGATGTATATGGAAGGCATATTGAATTTGTTATATATGGAGAAGACATATTGAGTGTAAGCCGTATATCTTTACTGTATGACGTGTAGGCAAGGCATGAATGTTTATGTATGAGGAAGACATATTGAATATTTATATGTGGGGAAGAGGTATTGAATGTTTGATACATGAAGAAGACTTTAAATGTTTATAAATGGGAGAGACGTATTGATATATGGGGAAGACATATTGAATGTTATATATCGGGAAGACGTATTGAATGTTTGATATATGGGCAAGACATATTGAATGTTTATGTATGGGGAAAACACATTTAATATTTATGTGTGGGGAAGACATATTGAATGTTATTATATGGGGAAGACATTGGATGTTTATGTTTGGGGAAGACATTTTGAATGTCTATGTGTTGGGAAAACATATTGAATGTTAATATATGGGGAAGACATATTTAATGTTTATGTATGTGGAAGACATATTGGATGTTCGACATATGGGGACGACATATTGAATGATTGATATATGGGAAAAAACAAATTGAATGACTGATATATATGGAAGACATATTGAATGTTCAACATGTAGAGAAGACATATTGAATGTTTGGTTTATGGGGAAGACATATTGAATATGTGATGTATGGGTAAATATGTCGCTTGGGCGACAATGGTAATGCCGCACCAAATGCCCATTAGCACGATGAGTTGCTGAGACCCAGACCCCCAGCAGTGAGGAGAAAGCTTTTACGATTTGACCTAACCACGTAGGGTGTGGGAGGTCAAATCCAGGTGAAAAGTCTACAAGGTGCTCCAATGGTTTTACCAATTGCTCGGAGGGAGAACCTGGCATGACTACGTCATCAGCGCTATCTAGGTCGGTCACACGCAACCGTCCGATGGTATCGCCTGGACTGACTCAGTCCATGGCGCGACAGGAAAATGTCGATGCGAGGACACATCTCTTCCTAACACCGACCAACGTAGAGAAACCGTCCGATATGCGACCCAGGCAGACACCCTCGCAAGTGCTGCAGTGCAGCCATTTGACAAGCCCTCGCAAAGCGCTATGAGATCTGACTTGTCCGAATGCATTCGACAGGGCAGATATGTTCACAGAGTCAAAGCAGCCTTGTGGCCGACCTAAGCTCCGTGAAATTAACGGGTGAAGTCCCAGTGTATCTCTATCAGAAACAAAGAGAAGAATAGCACCAATGACGGAATGGCAGACAACGAAGTCAGATCGCTGGGGAGATGGAATGTGCTGAATCCCTTTTAGCAGATGCATGGCACGGAGGAGAATCACGTGGGTCAAGACAATCTCAGGGAACAGACAGTAACGTGATGAGCCTGTAGCTGCCACATTCAATTATGGGGGTGTCAGACTCAGGTCGTGAATAGGGCTTTCCGAGAATGGGTCGGTCTAACTCTTGAGATGAGGCGGCTGCTGGACTGTTGAGAGCTTCGTTTTAGTGCTCGGCTCACCTGCTGGTTTTTTCTTCATAAGACGCCATCGCAGCTATTTAAATGGGGTTGTATGAGGATATATCGTGTGTGTATATATATATATATATATATATATATATATATATATATATATATATATATATATATATATATATATATATATATATATATATAATGCATAGGACGGTAAGTAGACCTACCAAATATATTGAGCTGTGATATGACCTACTAAATATTTTGAGCTGTGAGGTGACCTACTAAATATATTGAGCTGTGAGATGACCTACTAAATATATTCAGCTGTGATATGACCTACTAAATATATTGCGCTGTGATATGACTTATTGTGAGATGACAAACTAAATATATTGAGCTGTGAGATGACCTAAATATATTGGACTGTAAAATGAGCTATTGTGAGATGTGTCAGATGTCCTTCTTGAGATGACCTACTGTGAGATGACCTACTGTGAGATGACTTGCTAAATATATTATGCTGTGAGATGACCTATTAATTATATTGAGCTGTGAGATGAGCTACTAAATACATTAGGCTATCAAACGACCAATGAAATATTTTGGACTGTGATATAACCTATTAAATATATTGAGCTGTGAGATGACCTGCTAAATATATTGGACTGTAAAATGAGCTATTGTGAGATGTGTCAGATGTCCTTCTTGAGATGACCTACTGTGAGATGATCTACTGTGAGATGACTTATTGTGAGATGGCCTATTAAATATATTGGGCTGTGAAATGATATACTAAACATTTGAGTCTGGGGGAAAATCATGCAAGTTGCTTGGGGGTGGGAGAAACATACCGAATTTATTGGGTTGGCTATGGCCATGAGGATGCCACAAATAATCACCCCCATCACAGAAGCCGCAGTCACAAGGAAGGCCCAGTGCACCGCCCCATCTCCGCTTCTGGTGGCATTAATTATTGATGTGCCGTACATACCAATTCCAGTCAGACCAAATAGTCCTGTGATAAAACAATTGCAACACAGTAAAACAGTATAAACATTTTTGTTTTCATAAAGTTTCTATTCTGTTTCGTATTCTTCATTACTAATACCTTTTCTTTTCTCAATTTCAGAAGAAATTGAAAGTGATTGAGCCAGATGGCATTACCGTAGGAATGATAGAGGCACTGATATAATTTAGTGTTGATCGAGTGTCTAGGCAACGACATATAAACACTAGGACAAGTACCACAAGAACTAATAATATCGGAGTTCGTCTGTTGTCTAAGAAAACTAAAGCAGTGGTTTGCACGGATGTTCGAACTATAAGTTTGATGAGCACGTTAACAACATACTATTTAAAATAATACAGGAAAGAATTAAAGGAAAGATTAACCATCTGGAAATTATGTAACAGTTTGACTTTAAGCAGAATAGAGGAACAAGAGAAGGAGTTTTCTATATAAGAATGATTGTGGAAAAATAAATGGAGATGCAAAAGAGCGTTTATGCTTGTTTCATTGATTGCACTAAAGCATTTGATAACGTTAAATATAAACAGCAAATAACGTATTTTGTCATGTCAGGCGACATGACAGTCTGCTGAAAGTTATATTAGAGGGAAGAGTGGAGGGAAGAGTGGAGAGCAAGACAGCCAGAGAGCGGCAGAGGTATAGATTGACAGACAATATCAAGAGGTCGTCGGGACACAGTTTGACTGCATTAACCAACCTGACACTGGACAGAGACAGCTGGAGATCCATTACCGTCAACCGCCGATGCGTAGACGACACTTGATGATGATAATAAAGATGATGATGATGATGGTGTTGATAATAATGATTTTATTGTATTGCATTGTTTCGAACAGTACATAAGGAATGGCCAGTAAGTAAATGTGTATCAGACATAGAGGATTCAAATCAACACGGGATCAAGATGCTAAGCAGCACATGAGCTGCAGCGGTCAGCGACCCATAGCTGACTGCTAGCGTCAGGGCCAGCGAACCAGAGCTGCTAAGACCCTTCTACACCTCCATGCGGTGATCCTGGGTAACAGGCTGCAGCAAGGCAGACTGGCTAGGGAGAAGGGATCAAAGAGGGGATGCTAACCTTGTACTAAAAAAATGCGTGCTGAAGTCGGATGTGTTGGACCGAAAGGTGCAAATATCGCAGTCAAGCTGTAAACTACGTTCCCTGGACTACATTCTGCTACTTAAGCCCTTTCAGGATTTGGTAGCGGGAGATTGAGAACGAACGAAGCCAAGCCAAATCAACACAGGCGTATGTTAACGTTCATGACAGGTAATTAGCTGACGCATTGACTTAACGAAACATCAGGAACAGGGGCATTACTGAGAGTATTTAAAAACCGCCTGTTAGAAGCTGTCACTGAAATTAGTGATCAAGCATAATCACAAGCTGCAACCGTTTGAATTCATATGTTGGTAGGCAAAATCAAAAGCAAAAGCATCCTAGACGATGATGGCATAATTTATTTTGCTGGCGTTATTTGTCGTAAGGATTAACTGCGCTACTCTTTATCCTACCTCTCTCGTCTCGTGCCGCCCGACCCCAGTGGCAAGTCAAGGACAAGACGACTAAGGGGCGGCTACGAGATGCAGGGGACTCCGCATCAAGTACTAGTGAAAAAGACGGCGGAGTCCAGAGTCGAACCCACACCACATGATCACGAATCTGTCGGCTTAACCACTTCGCCGCTGAATCCTCAATATGGGGGTATGGCTAGAAGAAGTAGGGGTGGCATTGGAGGACTGATCAGAAGTATGTGCAAATAGCAGGCGATAAAAATCATGAACATCACAATTTGCTGGTAAAAGAGACTGGGTGTTCACGGTTCTGCCCAAAGTGTAGGTGTATTATTGTTGAATCTTCGTTTTATCCGCAGTTTTGTGTGTGCTCAAATGCAGGTCACGACAAATTCAGAGCCCCAGGTCACCAAAATTATTAGAAATGTTACTGTATCTCCTATCATTTCTGGACCAGTGCCGTATTTATTCCTAGAATCCCAACGTGTATATCCCTGTCAGTATTAAGAGACGCAATATATTACATTTCCCCACGTAATTATCCCTCCATCTGTCGACTTTCAAGGTCACATTGCCGACGCTATGTTACGCAGCTTCCAAGGCATAAAACAAACAAAAGATAGCATAAATAGACAAGCATTACTTTGAAAATAAACTTAAATTTATACATTTAGAATTCACATTTTCAAGAACAATTCACCCATACCCTTGAACATAGTGCGCAATCGTACGAGGAACTTTCCAGCCATTGCTATGCACGGCTCTTTGATGTTTTGCTCCTAGATTATATACATATCTATCACTTCCCGCTATAGTGCCTTCCATTCTTCAATTTTATTATTTATAGTACTGTTTAAATTGTTCCCCCCCCCCCTCTCTCTCTCTATCTCTCTCTCTCTCTCTCTCTCTCTTCGTTCGATATAGTGAATATCTTTCAAATGCAAGTATAATTAAGTTCCCCAGAAACAGTGACAAATATATATTTCAGTAATGGAAGAGAAACTTAATTTTTAAAATGTTAATTCTCAAACATTACCTTTCTCTCTGCTTTCTTCCCATCTCTCTCTCACTCTTTCTCTCTCTCTCTCTCTCTTTCTTTTTCTCTCTCTCTCTCTCTCTCTCTCTATCTCATTCCTGCATTCCGCTTTAAATTGTTACCAAACAAAAAAAGGGTCAAGGGAAATCTATTTTTAGAACTTGACCTAGTAAGGGTTAAGACATGACCATCTATAATTCTAAACTATAGATGGCCATGGTTAGCACAAGCACACGCCTGGGCATTCGTGTACTATTTAATCTGCTTCATCAATGGGGTTTCTCTTGCTCTACACTTGTCAGTCTGTAAGAAAAACGCCACCTTCGTTTCTAATTTCCATGATCTCTTTTCTCCAGCGTAAAATGTCCAGCTCTTACGTGCCCATTTCTTTGCAATCCAGCTATCTTTGCTTTAGGCGTGCCCTTGATCTTGTGTCCTAAATTATTAAACGTAGCCGCTATTATCTCCCAGTAGTTTCTCTTCATTTAACAAGTCCAAGTTAAATCAGAATAAATGTCTCGTAATTTGTTTCTGCAAAGCGTGTTGCTGGTTCATGTTATATTTTGATCACCTTAAAATTGAGTTTGCATTAATATGTGTATGAAACATCACTATAAGCCTTGAGATGTTTGACTTTCAGCTTTCATATATACATATATATATATATATATATATATATATATATATATATATATATATATA
Source organism: Ariolimax columbianus (assembly GCA_036924085.1). Lineage (NCBI taxonomy): Eukaryota > Metazoa > Mollusca > Gastropoda > Stylommatophora > Arionidae > Ariolimax > Ariolimax columbianus. Next base: position 119,918,413 of record JAVGWX010000003.1, read on the forward strand.
TATATATATATATATATATATATATATATATATATGGGGAATCCGTGGGGAAGTGGTTAAGCCGTCGGCCTCGTGATCAGGTGGTGTGGGTTCGCAGTTAACCCCTACTAAAAATAGCGCTAGCAAAATTAATTATGTCATCATTGTCTACGATGGACGGCGGCCTTTGCCTTTATATATATATTATTACTGCCAAAACAGTTGACGTATATACATACACACGACAGTAAGTAGGACACAAAGTGATATGGGATTGCTGAAAAACGAAGTTGCAATTTTCAAAAAGCGTCATTAAGTAGCAGCAACATCCAGCTTTGTGATGACTGTAGCTAACTGAGACGTCAGACATGCGCAGTCAAGACACAACATGACGACTGTGTTAAGAGACTGCACAATCAAAGAACAGCCGGCTGTTGTGCTTTTCTTTTCTTTTTGTTGTTGTTGTTGTTGTTGTTAGTTGGGGCAGGGGCGGGGGGTCGTGGGGCGGGGGCGCATAAAGAAGTTTCTGCAAATGATATTCATAACGAAATGCTTCCTGTTAACGGTGAGAAGTGTTTGTCACTTAAATCTGTTAAGTGGGTCTATACATTTTCTCATGAACGATGAATAATTGCAGATGCAATTCGACCGGGTCGTCCTGTTCATATTGCAACAGAAGTATCTTGCGGGCGGGGGTGGGGGGGGGTGGGGTGGAAGGGGCGGTGGGAAGGAGAAGGAGAACGGTTCTAGTTTAACATGTGGGAGACAATAGACAGCTTATTCATTATCAATAGGGTGTTCGCCTATAGCCAAATGCATGATGCCACTTTGACGGGTGACGTTTAACGAAAGCCGAAGAGGTTGAAAGTGAAGTGCAAATGTGGTGGGACAGCAGACCACAGTCTCATAGCTGCAATTGTTGGTGGATCGAAAAATTCTATGAGATAAGACTATCAATGTTGGCTGAAACTATGCTGAGAATTAAGGGACATGTATCTCGTTTATTTTCTTTTTTAATAGCAAATAGTGATCTATTTACTTACTAACTTTCCCTCGTGTGTGTGTATGTGTGTATTTATGTGTGTGTAATATATATATATATAAAGAAAAATATTTCACCACGCCATGCGGCACATAGGAAATATGGTGTAAGCCCATATTATTTTGTAACCCACAGCACTTAGTGGATGATGTGGTCAGCATCACACCGGCCGCCTTTACTTCCTGGACTAAACCGGTACCCATTTAAGGCTGGGTCGACCCGGGGCCATTTGCGATCTGAAAAAACATTTCCGTCCCAAGTGGGGAATGAACTCAGGACCACTCAGATACGAACCCAGAGCGCTAACTTCTGCGAACATATATATATATATATATATATATATATATATATATATATATATATATATATATATATATATATATATATATATATATATATATATATATATTCTGTTATTGACGTGTATATTGGTTTTCAAGCTCTTGGAACTGTTTCTGACAATGAAGGTCCAATCATATATACTCTTCATTTAGTATTTAAACTATATTAAGTCGTGAAATCTAACGGTTTTCACAGTAAGCAAATCACAGCATACTTATATTAGCCTTCTCATCCATTTAACACGGTCCTGGACGGTTACCAAAAACAAAAACCTACTCGCATCTCTCAACATTTCCATTGTGATCCCTGTGATGTGCTATGGTGCTGAGACATGAATACTCAAAATCACTGGAGAACAAATTGTGGAATCACTCTCCGTAACCAACGCATGCGAAATCTCCACAATTGTGATACACGACAATTGTCCTTGGTCAATGATGCGTAATTTATGCATACAACGCAAAAGATGGATAGACAGGTCACATATTGCGACGAAACGATTGGTCGATAGAGCACGACGACAGAAATCTGGTCTCTCCGAGGCAAAAAGAGAACGTAGGAAGACTTCAATTTCAAATGCGTTTCACAGACTGAATTAAGAACAAAACTAATTGGAAAATAAAGAAACTAAAAGGGAAGAACATACTTGGAAAACCGTAAAAATGAATTGCAGACAATTTGATTCAAAGACAACTGCGCTATATAGAAAGCCCATGCTATATAGAAAGGTGCACCGTATTAACATACCATGATAATTAAGCGACTGTGCCTTTAATTTAACTCAACATCTTTATACTAGTTTAGAAGGCTCTGCAGAGCCTGTATTTAACTATATACTACAAGGGGGCTTCAAATGAAAACCCTAAATATATTTATTGGGGTAAATTTATTCTGAAAAAGTGAAATACAACTGTATAATTTGTCGTTCTATACAAGTCCTCAATCAATCAATAGTACGCTTAGGCGACCAGGGCTCGTCGCGTCGAATGACGATGTCCATGACCATGTCTGATGGCCGTGTCCCAGGTGGCCTGCAGTTCTGTTGGGTAGGTGGCGATGTTTTAGTCAGGTGTTGTGGGGGCGGCCCTGAGGACGTCTCCAGGATGAGCACGGCTTCTTCCCGTAACTCGCCCCCACATCCTGTCGGAGCATCTCGTGAGCTCGGATTTCCTGGGAAAGACGAGAAACGTGACCGAAGAGGGAGAGACGACGGCGATCAATCGTTGAGACAATGTCTGCAAGTTGCGTCCGTCAAATTACTTCACTGTTGGACATCGTGTCATGCCAGACGATTCCGAGGATACGCCTTTGGTTGCACAGGTGGAAGGCCTTAAGACGCTTCCGATTATGCTGTAATAGTGTCCGGGACTCGGAGCCGTACATCAGAATGGAGACAATGCAGGAGGAGTCAAAACTAAGTCTGGTCTCCAGATTGAGCTTTCGTTATGACCAGACTCTACGGAGCGAGTGCATGGATGAAGACGCTAATCCCATCCTACGGGTGAAGTAGTGACTGCTGCGTGCGTCAGAGGACTGTCTGCTGCCAGTGATAAGGTTTAGGATTTTCGTCTTTGTCTAGGAAATGTGCAAGCCTGGGTGAATAGCCGATCGATCCTGAGAATAGTAACCCGGTTTGACGACGTCATGAGCGTAAACAAGATCGGTTACCCAGGAGTCGCCAACGAGGACCTCTGGGTTGTGTGCAGAAGACTGTGTGAGGATCCAGTACACAGTGCAGCAGAAAAGTGCGGGAGCTAGGACGCAGCTCTGTCGGACACCAGATGAGAAAACTCCTTTGTGAGATCCCACTCGAGCCGAATTTTGGTGCTGATGTGACTGTGAAGCTCCTCAATAAGGGTCAGCAGAGTGCCTGGTATCCCCACGCATTGTAGGGCCTTCCATAAGGCGTGCCTGTCCACGGAATCGACGGCAGCCTGAAGGTCAATGTAGGCGACGTAGAGACAGCGGTTAAACTCGCGGTGCAGTTCTGTGAGGAGGCGGCGGGCGAGAATGGCGTCACTGGTGGAGCGAGAAGCTGTGAACCCTGACTGTTGGGGGCGACGGTGGTAGAGCGAGAAGCTGTGAACCCTGACTGTTGGGGGCGATGGTGGTGGAGCGAGAAGCTGTGAACCCTGACTGTTGGGGGCGACGGTGGTAGAGCGAGAAGCTGTGAACCCTGACTGTTGGGGGCGACGGTGTTGGAGCGAGAAGCTGTGAACCCTGACTGTTGGGGGCGACGGTGTTGGAGCGAGAAGCTGTGAACCCTGACTGTTGGGGGCGACGGTGGTGGAGCGAGAAGCTGTGAACCCTGACTGTTGGGGGCGACGGTGGTAGAGCGAGAAGCTGTGAACCCTGACTGTTGGGGGCGACGGTGGTGGAGCGAGAAGCTGTGAACCCTGACTGTTGGGGGCGACGGTGTTGGAGCGAGAAGCTGTGAACCCTGACTGTTGGGGGCGACGGTGTTGGAGCGAGAAGCTGTGAACCCTGACTGTTGGGGGCGACGGTGTTGGAGCGAGAAGCTGTGAACCCTGACTGTTGGGGGCGACGGTGTTGGAGCGAGAAGCTGTGAACCCTGACTGTTGGGGGCGACGGTGGTGGAGCGAGAAGCTGTGAACCCTGACTGTTGGGGGCGACGGTGGTGGAGCGAGAAGCTGTGAACCCTGACTGTTGGGGGCGACGGTGGTGGAGCGAGGAGCTGTGAACCCTGACTGTTGGGGGCGACGGTGGTAGAGCGAGAAGCTGTGAACCCTGACTGTTGGGGGCGACGGTGGTGGAGCGAGAAGCTGTGAACCCTGACTGTTGGCGGCGACGGTGGTGGAGCGAGAAGCTGTGAACCCTGACTGTTGTGGGGCGACGGTGGTGGAGCGAAAAGCTGTGAACCCTGACTGTTGGGGGCGACGGTGGTGGAGCGAGAAGCTGTGAACCCTGACTGTTGCGGGCGACGGTGGTGGAGCGAGAAGCTGTGAGCCCTGACTGTTGGGGGCGACGGTGGTGGAGCGAGAAGCTGTGAACCCTGACTGTTGGGGGCGACGGTGGTGGAGCGAGAAGCTGTGAACCCTGACTGTTGGGGGCGACGGTGTTGGAGCGAGAAGCTGTGAACCCTGACTGTTGGTGGCGACGGTGGTGGAGCGAGAAGCTGTGAACCCTGACTGTTGGTGGCGACGGTGGTGGAGCGAGAAGCTGTGAACCCTGACTGTTGGGGACGACGGTGGTGGAGCGAGGAGCTGTGAACCCTGACTGTTGGTGGCGACGGTGGTGGAGCGAGAAGCTGTGAACCCTGACTGTTGGGGGCGACGATGGTGGAGCGAGGAGCTGTGAACCCTGACTGTTGGTGGCGACGGTGGTGGAGCGAGGAGCTGTGAACCCTGACTGTTGGGGGCGACGGTGTTGGAGCGAGAAGCTGTGAACCCTGACTGTTGGGGACGACGGTGGTGGAGCGAGGAGCTGTGAACCCTGACTGTTGGGGGCGACGGTGTTGGAGCGAGAAGCTGTGAACCCTGACTGTTGGGGGCGACGATGGTGGAGCGAGGAGCTGTGAACCCTGACTGTTGGGGGCGACGGTGGTGGAGCGAGGAGCTGTGAACCCTGACTGTTGCGGGCGACGGTGGTGGAGCGAGAAGCTGTGAACCCTGACTGTTGGTGGCGACGGTGGTGGAGCGAGGAGCTGTGAACCCTGACTGTTGGGGGCGACGGTGTTGGAGCGAGAAGCTGTGAACCCTGACTGTTGGGGACGACGGTGGTGGAGCGAGGAGCTGTGAACCCTGACTGTTGGGGGCGACGGTGTTGGAGCGAGAAGCTGTGAACCCTGACTGTTGGGGGCGACGATGGTGGAGCGAGGAGCTGTGAACCCTGACTGTTGGGGGCGACGGTGGTGGAGCGAGGAGCTGTGAACCCTGACTGTTGCGGGCGACGGTGGTGGAGCGAGAAGCTGTGAACCCTGACTGTTGGTGGCGACGGTGGTGGAGCGAGGAGCTGTGAACCCTGACTGTTGGGGACGACGATGCTTCATTAAAATGGACTGCAGTCGAGAGAGGAGCACATGTGCGAAGACCTTGTCGGGGACGGAAAGTTGGGTAATAGGCCTGTAATTGGTGCATTCCAGACGGGAGCCCTTTCTCTTGTACAAATAAATTTTTATTCTGCAGCGCCATGGCGGAAAGAAATGGCCAGTGTTCAACAGCGTTGCAAAGAGTTGGTGCAGGGTTGTGGTCACCCGGTCCACAGCGTACTATAAACGCTCAGGGGAAGTATTGTCGAGGCCCCCGGCTATGCCGTCTTTCAATTTTTTTATTCCTGCCCTAACCTTAGCAATGGTAGAGGCGTCAGGACTGGAGTCGGCGTTAGGGGTTGCCGTGAGAGACTCGCGGAGTATATCTGGCGACTGGATGGTGGAAGCGTGGTTCAAGGCTGCATTGTAATCTTAGACCCACCTGCTAATTATTTCCTCTCTTGAGGTGCGGGGGGATCCATCGGACTTATTCGGACATTGGGGAGTGCCAGAGGGACGTATACAAATCACCAGCGCCTAGAAAGTGTATGGATTCCTGTAGAAACAAATTCTCTTGTTCGGGCGTGTAACTACTCATGCACCACCTGCTGAACCTCTTCATCGGATCTAACGATCTTTCCTCCCAAATCCTATTTTAGTCATTCAAAGACATGAAAAACATGTTGGACAATGTCTGGTGACTACGGCGGATGTGGTAGTCAGTGAATGTAGAGGTCGTCGATGGTTGCAGCTGTTGCCCGGGCAGAATGGGTTCGAGCATCGTCATGTTGCAAAAGGAGACCTATACGCAGAAATCTTCGACGTTTGGATATTATTTCGGGTCAAAGATGATTCCTGAGAAGATCTGTATACGTGGTACTGGTGACAGTGCTTCCCCTAGGCATGTAGTACTCTAAAATAACGCCTCACTCATCCCAAAATAGAGTCCGAACAACCTTCCCTGCAGAACACGCAAAACTTCTTTGGTTTCACTGAGGAGGGATGGCGCCATTCCTTGCTCTAACCCAGGTTTCAACTCCAGTAAGAATTATTGCTAGGAAACCATCACCTTCCGTTTGAAAGCGCCACAAACGTTCCTGACAGATATCAACGCGTCTTTGTTTCAATTCAGAAGTAAACTGTCTTAGCACCCACCTTGCAGACACGTTGGGGTACTGCAGCACATCACTTGATGTCCATATAAGCGCCAATTTCATTCACAGTCTATCGGCGATCTTCTTAACGAGGTGGTCAACGGCCACAATCGACTCTGGAGGTCACTACTCGTTGTGCCTGACCCGGTCTTGAAAGTCATGTCACAACATTCAAGCCGTTTTGCAACTTCCTACTTCATACATACCTTGCTTGAGTGAAAAGCGTGCTTCACCGTACTGGACTTTCATTCGCGGATAAGTTTATATAGGCTTAACACCCCCCCCCCCTTCCCCCCCCCCCTCCCCCCCCCCCCCCCCCGCACGCTTGGTAAAAAAAATTATGACAATAATGACGTCATGTTGTTTGTTTGCACCATGTTAGCACGTGCTGTACCCTCTTGACATCCTTAGCAACCACATTAACACGTTGCAATACATAGGCATGGTTGTTCTCTAATTTCTATCCCCCTTTTAAGATTTGTATTAGAAGCTCCCTCGTATGATACATAGACAAATATACCTTTAAATATACAATGTATTCTACAATGAATAGAGAAATGTACCTATAGACATGCCATGGATACAATGAAACATAGACTTATGTACTGTATTGACTTAACAATATATATAGACAACTATGCGTATTTATATACCAAGATTAGTTTACAATTGCACCGTATAGACACACCATCATGCATAGACAGCCGTGCCGTATAGACCAACCATGATACACATGCAAATGGGCCTTATAGACACACCATGTTACATAGGCAGATATACCTATAGACATACCATGATACACATGTAAATAGGCTTTATAGACACACCATGTTACATAGGCAGTTGTGCTGTATAGACATACCATAATACACATGCAAATGGGCCTTATAGATACACCATGATACATAGACAGATATACCTATAGATATACCAAGATTTATAGACGACTGTACCTACGTACATACCCAGATACATATATCGTACAAATGTGCTACTTATGTATACCAGATAAGTAGACAACTGTATTGTAGACTGCGTGGTCTAGCGGTGAAACTCCCTCGGTTTTCACAATCCGAGCGTTCGGGGTTCGATTCCCACTTGCGTCCAGTTTGGCAGACACTGGGTTTTTTCCTACCGTACTTGCCAAGAAACTGACAACAGCCAAATAGGTGGCGGTTATAATAAGCTACGTTGTGTAAAGGGAATGCTACCTTGCTTATACTGTACAGGGAATTCAAAGAAAGAGTACTGAAAATAATAAGGACATTTTTGCTAAACTGATAGTTCAATAAATAATACAAGTTAAACGTTTAGTTTTCTATTAAGTTGGTATATTTCTGGTGCAATTATAGATTGCGAGTCGCTTCCTGAAAAGCCAGTATGTGGGTAATCTGCAAAACCGAAGTGCCAGAGTTGCATACCTGCTGTGACAGCATTCATTTCCGGTCGCTTTGTTCTAACATTGGTGCCTTCATCCACGTCGTAACGAGTTGCACAGTTCTCGTACAGGCCGAAGATAAGCGAGAACACCGTGAAGATAAGACACAGGCATAACATCGTCTGGCACACAACGATATCTGGAAATTAGACAATGTATAAGTGATATGGATGGAACCTACTAGAACTGGGTGCTAAAATATAGATATATTTCAAATTAAAATTGACAAAACTAATCCCATATAATAACAGCCGGGCTAACAATAATTATTATCAGTCATTCTCAACTTTTGTATCGCGTATGAACGTTTGGCATAATTATTTGGCTTAGGGCAAAACTTGCTTATACATTATTAAATATACAGCCCACAGTGCATAGCGATCAGTAAACTGTGTATGTAATAATCGGGTAATAATTGTTGATGCTTTTTTCAAATCCATAAATCTGTCTAGGCAACTATGGACGTCTGACTGACTGTCTATGTATTATACACACATACACACACACACACACACACACACACATACACACGCACACACACACATACATATGCACACACACACACACACACACGCACACACACACTCACACCCACACAGGCACGCACACACACACACTCACACGCGAGGGAATGGGGGCCATCATTAAGTAACAGAAATTGTATTAATAATATTTTAACGATATTGAGGAATCAGACATTTTTTGGTTTCTTATTTTTCCATTAAGTCACCATGCCTGGCAACACACTATGTTCTGTTCTCTTAGCATATGGATGCCCTCTAGAAATATAGCCTTTTGTGTGACCTTTAACCAATATTTCACCGCCTCCATTACCTATTTGTCAGCTATCGTCGGACAAATCTGCTTCCCATTTTCCTATAACCGTGACCCCTATGGACAACTTTGTGCACAACGCCGTGTCTCATGTTGAAATCTGCGACTATTTCATCAATAGGGACTCGCCTGTGGCCTCGCTCAAGGTGGTCAATCTTCTACTATTCTCGTACGCCGCGGTTCTTCAATGAAGTTTTATCTTCCGTTTTGAAATCTTTCTGCCGATGTATGCTCTCTTTCTGCTGATGTGTGCTCTCTTTCTGCCGATGTATGCTCTCTTTCTGCCGATGTGTGCTCTCTTTCTGCCGATGTATGCTCTCTTTCTGCCGATGTGTGCTCTCTTTCTGCCGATGTGTGCTCTCTTTCTGCCGATGTATGCTCTCTTTCTGCCGATGTATGCTCTCTTTCTGCCGATGTATGCTCTCTTTCTGCCGATGTGTGCTCTCTTTCTGCCGATGTGTGCTCTCTTTCTGCCGATGTATGCTCTCTTTCTGCCGATGTGTGCTCTCTTTCTGCCGATGTATGCTCTCTTTCTGCCGATGTATGCTCTCTTTCTGCCGATGTGTGCTCTCTTTCTGCCGATGTATGCTCTCTTTCTGCCGATGTGTGCTCTCTTTCTGCCGATGTGTGCTCTCTCTTTCTGCCGATGTATGCTCTCTCTTTCTGCCGATGTATGCTCTCTCTTTCTGCCGATGTATGCTCTCTTTCTGCCGATGTGTGCTCTCTCTTTCTGCCGATGTATGCTCTCTCTTTCTGCCGATGTATGCTCTCTCTTTCTGCCGATGTATGCTCTCTCTTTCTGCCGATGTATGCTCTCTCTTTCTGCCGATGTGTGCTCTCTCTTTCTGCCGATGTATGCTCTCTCTTTCTGTCGATGTATGCTCTCTCTTTCTGCCGATGTATGCTCTCTCTTTCTGCCGATGTATGCTCTCTCTTTCTGCCGATGCATGCTCTCTCTTTCTGTCGATGTATGCTCTCTCTTTCTGCCGATGTATGCTCTCTCTTTCTGCCGATGTGTGCTCTCTCTTTCTGCCGATGTATGCTCTCTCTTTCTGCCGATGTATGCTCTCTCTTTCTGCCGATGTATGCTCTCTCTTTCTGCCGATGTATGCTCTCTCTTTCTGCCGATGTGTGCTCTCTCTTTCTGCCGATGTGTGCTCTCTCTTTCTGCCGATGTGTGCTCTCTCTTTCTGCCGATGTATGCTCTCTTTCTGCCGATGTGTGCTCTCTCTTTCTGCCGATGTGTGCTCTCTTTCTGCCGATGTGTGCTCTCTCTTTCTGCCGATGTGTGCTCTCTCTTTCTGCCGATGTGTGCTCTCTCTTTCTGCCGATGTGTGCTCTCTCTTTCTGCCGATGTGTGCTCTCTCTTTCTGCCGATGTGTGCTCTCTCTTTCTGCCGATGTGTGCTCTCTCTTTCTGCCGATGTATGCTCTCTCTTTCTGCCGATGTATGCTCTCTCTTTCTGCCGATGTGTGCTCTCTCTTTCTGCCGATGTATGCTCTCTCTTTCTGCCGATGTATGCTCTCTCTTTCTGCCGATGTATGCTCTCTCTTTCTGCCGATGTATGCTCTCTCTTTCTGCCCATGTATGCTCTCTCTTTCTGCCGATGTGTGCTCTCTCTTTCTGCCGATGTATGCTCTCTCTTTCTGCCGATGTATGCTCTCTCTTTCTGCCGATGTGTGCTCTCTCTTTCTGCCGATGTATGCTCTCTCTTTCTGCCGATGTATGCTCTCTCTTTCTGCCGATGTGTGCTCTCTCTTTCTACCGATGTATGCTCTCTCTTTCTGCCGATGTATGCTCTCTCTTTCTGCCGATGTATGCTCTCTCTTTCTGCCGATGTATGCTCTCTCTTTCTGCCGATGTATGCTCTCTCTTTCTGCCGATGTGTGCTCTCTCTTCTGACTCAAACAATCGTCTCCATACTGAACCTTCATTCTTCTATACATTTCACAAAGAAAAAAAAAAGAATAACACCTTGTTGTTCTTCCAAAGTTCAAGACGACAGTATGGTGGCCATATTGTACGCTACAAGTATATTGTCAATGCACATACTGCTCAAACGTCACAATCCTTACATGAAGTATTGCTAAAGACTCATTTTGTGTCCTGTAATAAGAGTTTCCAGAATACATACGTTTCCATGCACTTAAAAATATAAATTAATGTTACTTAATGAATGTCCCTTGCGAGTGTGTGTGTGAGTGTTTGGTTGATTGACATCCTGTCAGTTTCGATAATCAATGGACTTCATACTAGAGAGGGGACAGTCAGTTGTTGCCTTGCTTTCGCTGCACACGTCTGGAGTCTGCATCGTCACGCATCTTGTCTTCGCCTGCCTGCAGACCAACACACAAAGCCTGCCTCCAGCCAGGTCTGTCTTTTGCAAGCTCCTCCCAGTAGTAGGTGTTCATATAAAACGCTTTCAGGTCACCCTTGCAAACATCTTTGCAGCGGAGGAAGGGTGTGCCTTTGTTTCGCTTCCCGTGGTCAGCTCTCTGTATAGGATATCTTTTGGTATTCGTCCATCCTCCATTCTACACACGGGACCAATCCACCGCATGCGGCGCTTGCGGGGGATCATAACTAAAGTGGAAATTTTGCACGGTCCAACACGTCATAGTTTGTCACTCTGTCGCTCCATGAAAGTCCAGGTATGCGCCTCAGGCAGCGCATATGGAAAGCTTTTAGCTTTAGTGAGGCACACAGAGTCCATGTTTTGCTAGTTCGTCACCCAGCCATTAAAAAGCGCCAATCAACTCACCTGGAGTTTAAGATTTCCCCGAGCAGCCACGACCTTCGTGTCCTACAAATCCGCAAAGAGTACAGTTCAGAGACTAGCAAGGAATTGTGCAAATGACTACTGGCTTCAACTCTGTAAGTCTATACAGTAGGCAGCGGGCACTGGTAACATCAGAGGAATGTACGAGGACATGAAGAAAGCATTTGGGACTACGAAAAGGCTACAGCTCCACTGAAATCTGCGACAGGTGGGATTATTCTGGACAGGGATATGCAAATGAAGAGATGGGCCGAACACTATTCAGTCTTGTACACCTGTAATAACTGGTGGACTCTGGTCTCGAGATGAGCCGAACACTATTCAGTCTTGTACACCTGTAATAACGTAGTGGTGGACTCCGCTCTCAGCTAAATTTAGATGCTGCAGCTAATGCAGGAACTTGACGATAAACCGAGCATACAAGAATTGGAAAAAACTATCGAAGGTATGCCAGTGGGAAAGACACCCGGTAGGGATGGCATTTCGGCAGAAGTCACAAAATGCGGGGGAAACGTACTTCTTCAATATCTGTACGAACATATCAGCCAGTGTTAGAATGAGGGGGCCGTATCACAAGACATAAGAGACGCCAACATAACTATCCTTTCCCAAAAAAATGGAGACGGAGGAGATTGCAACAATTACAGGGGAATATCGCACCTCAACACCGTAGCTAAGAGTATGTTCGTGTAATCCTGAGCAGGCTGGAGAAGCTGGCCAACAGAGTGTATCCGGAGCCTCAGTGTGGTTTTCGCGTGGAACGGTGCACCGTTGATATGCTTTGTTTATTGAGACAATTGCAAAAGAAATGCAGAAAACAACACAGATCACTATTTCTTGTCTTCATCGACCTCACCAAGGCATTCGACCTGGTAAACAGAGAGGGTCTTTTAAAGTATTGTCTAAATTTGGCTGCCAACCTAAACTACTGAGCATGATCAGGTCTTTTCATGTAGGCATGAAAGGTACAGTGATGCATGACGGTCAGGAATCTGAGGTCTTCGACATTAACAGCGGAGTTACTCTATTCGGCAATTTTCTTTGCATTCGTGCTTAAACACGCCTTTGGAACAGCCACAGAAGGCGTCTTCCTGCATACTAGGCCAGATGGGAGATTATTCAATCTAACCAGACTGCAAGCAATAAGTAAAAGAAGGGAGACTATCATTCGGGATATGCTCTTCGCAGACGATGCTGCCCTGGTCGGACACACGGAAGCTGAATTACAGATTCTCATAAACAGGTTGGCTAAATGCTGTGATCTGTTTGGACTCCCGATCAGCGTACAAAAGACGAAAGTGATCGCTCATGGTGCAGATCCTCCAGACATTGTTTTAAACGATAAAACTATGCAAGTAGTACATCACTTTAACTACCTATCATCACTTATAACCCTTCACTGGACGCAGAGCTGCAAAAGCGGTTAGGAATGACCTCATCAGCACTTGCCAGGCTCTCACAGATAGTGTCGGATAACAACATGCTGACCATCTCCACAAAGGTTGATGTGTACAGATCGTATGTGATTAGTATATTGCTCTATGGTAGCGAAACACACACACACACACACACACACATATATGCATGTATTGATCAAATGGCGTCAGAGACGGCCAAAGCTGCTGCAAAAAGTAATATGAAAGACCATGTACAACACCACAAAGAAACTTACAGGCAAATATAAGCATGTAAATGGCCTTATCAAAGATAAGACGGGACAGTTGATCAGTAAATACCAATGAGCAAACAAAGAGATGGGCTGAATATTTTGTAGAATATTTAAACCACCCGGCTCTACAAGATTATCCTGACACTCAGACAGCAGATTTTGAACTACAGGTAAATTGCGAGAAGCGAACCGCAGAGAAATTAAGAAAGCCATAAAGCTTCTGAAAGATGACAAGGCGACTGGCCCAGATGATATCTCAGCGGAAGCGATCAAAGCGGACATTGAAACGTCAACATTAATGTTATACAATCTATTCGGTAAAGTCTGGGAGAGGGAAGCAATACCGGAAGATTGGAAAGAAGGCTATGTAATAAAGTTGCCAATAAAGGGAGATTACAGCAATGTGCCAATTATACAGGAATAATGTTATTATCGGTAGGCGGAAAGTTTTGAACAGGATCATTCTAGAGAGATTTAAAAAGGCCATAGATTACAAGCTGAGGGATGAGCAGGCCGACTTTCGACAAAACAGGTCCTGTACAGACCAGATAGCAACATTGAGAATAATAATTGAACAAAATGTGGAATAGAACTCGCAGTTTATAATGGGATTTGTGGACTACGAGAAAACTGTTGACAGCTTGGACAGGGTATCACTATGGAAGTTATTCAGACACTATGGCGTGTCCCAAAAGTTCTCGAATGTAATCGTTTGAAAAAACATTTGAAGGAATGAGATGTCGAGTGTTACATGAAGGTAAGTTTTCTCAATCCTTTGAAATACGAACGGGAGTTCGGCAGGGCTACGTACTATCACCATTACTCTTCCTGCTGGCCATTGACTGGATTATGAAGTCGACATTATCGTCAAGCAACAACGGCATTAAATGGACATTGACTAGACAACAATCTCGACTTTGTCGATGATTTGGCTCATCTGCATCAAACATATATTCGGGTGAATTGAGACATTCAACAATAGTTGAGCATTGAGGAAAACTTGTTCATAAATTGCACTATGAAAAAAGGATGAAAACACGTTGGCCACATCAAAAGACAACGGCTTTGAGCGAAATATAATGCAAGATATGTTTCCGGGAAAGAGAGGCAGAGACAGACCAAGAAGGCGATGATACCACGATGTAAAGGAATCCCTCGGCATGAATCTGGAGAAGGCTGGAGATCTAACTAGAGATCTAGTTCCTTTCAGGCGGACTCTCTAATGGCGGCCCAGTCTTCATCCACATTGGTCTGACAAAGCTGCAGGTTCTTTAGCTTCCCATCTAGGTCCCTTACAAGTCCTTCAGTGATCATCGGACTTTGCAGTTTCATCGTGTCTAACTTCTTTTTATTTTGGCTTCCATCCGGATGTCGCCTCCTGTGTACAGTTTCTGGAAACATGGTGTGGTGCATTGCATTCTGACCTCTCCTGGTATGATTTTCATAAAACACAATTTTTATTCAAACAAAAACTTGAGCCATTTAGTATATTATACATTTTAGGTTAAGAATAAAGCTATTGGTTGGTGGTGTAAAATCAGGTCTGTGATATAGTTCAAGAACAGTACACTTAACTAATAATATCTCATCCAGACTTTGTGTTTGATTGATAAGATATAAAAACGAACAGCGATATGTGACAAAGTACACGACAATAGCTATCCATGTGAAGAATAGGAATTGAGAAAGTGGAAACAGAAAATATGACACACTTCCCCCCCCCCCCCACCCCAATTAATATAATAAAAATAAATCAAAATGTGTTTGTATAGTCAGGCAATGCAGCCCGACATGTGTTAGATTGGGGCTCTCAGGGGGAAGAGAAGAATGGGAATTCGAAAAAAACACATTGAAAAGAGCAGTGGAAGAAAAGACTAGAGCAATTGGTGTCCCATGTGCTGACATCAAAATACGAGTCACCACAGGATAAAAGCATTGGTTGCAGCCCTGTGATCCAATTGGAATAAGAAAGATATAATTAAGTAAAGTGATAGTGTGAAGAGAACTATAGCTCTACAGTGATACGTATCATCTAACTCAATCTAAATATATCAATTAACTTTCTTATTTACTTTCTTACTCCTCTACTTGTGTTGTTAAACGAAGTAGAGAGCAGATGATGCCATGTTTGGGAAAGTGTGTTTTCTCGGCTATTGTAGGTCGATATTGTTGTAGGATTTCTTTCATGCCATCTATCCATCTATCCATCTATCCATCTATCCATCTATCCATCTGCTGTGCTACCTACCTCGTGTCTTGTAGCCAGATCTTTTTGTGTATTAATCATGCAGTGGTAGATGATCAAGTTGCATTCGCATGAGATGGCCGAGTCACTATTTGTTCTGTCTTGATATGATTTCTACACAAGATGTAGGTCTCATATTATTTCTATTGTTATCATTTCTTATTCTATCTCTCCTGATGGTACCACCGACATATCGTTTCATAATTTGTCCTTTTCCTTTTTCAGTCTTATACGAGTACCTAGTTTGACATTGGCAGCCCAAAGTTGACTTAAATATACTGTTTATCGTTTGTTGCTAGTGTTCTGCAAATCTTCAGTTGAGATCTTCGATGTGCTAATATTCATAAACCTATTACAGGCTGTGCCAAGTGTATTCAGTTGTCACTTAATTAATTTGCTGTATCAGTTTGAAGAAAACAAAGTATTTATACAATGTATTTTCAGATTTTCAAAAAGAAAGCAGCTGTATCTACTTTTCTCCTCAGAATTAAAAAAATGGTTTATTATCATTGTATTATCATAAAACTAAGCACATTTCTGAGCCTGCTTACAGTGTGTCACGTCTGGTATAACAGTGCAGTCGGTGATGTCAGAGAAACCAGTACCCTCGCAGACACGCCATAGCCCGATGCTTACGTCCACTTTCTCTCGTATGTTGTAGTAACCTCGATACTTGTCTACCTGTAATATTAAAAGGTTACGGTACATGTAGTTTTGCATTGAATATGAAGTGTTAGAGACTCCATTGTACTCAACCTCAGAAGTTCATGAGAATTCCTTCTTCCTTGTCTTTCCTTCCCAAATAGTAAGACAGGTACACACTTTATAGCTGAGTCAGCTGGAGCATGTCAATAACGGGAATCGAACATGGTAGCTCTGCAGTGTTCAGCAAGAGCTTTACCACTTTGTTACGCAACGACCCTCCCTGTATTACACAAATGACTCACGGATCTCAAGTGAGGTGGATGCACTTAGCTGCAAGAAAAGGCAAAGAAAGACTTAAGCTAACTAATTATACCAAACATGCTATTGTTAACCTAGATGATATATATATATATATATAAAAGGGGTGTTCAAATCAAACCAGGACGTTTTGTTATAGTTCTACATGAATGGGTTATATCGTGCTAGACCACCTATTATTTGTTAGGGGCACTTGTGTCCTATTACTGATAGGTGGCCTACTTGCAATGCGCTAGTCACATGACAGATTAATAAAAATGGCGGAAAACTCCGTTAGTGTTTGCATGGAACAGCGTATTGTGATGAAGTTTCTTGTGAAAGAAGGCATGAAACCTGCGGAAATTTACAGAATTTACTGAAATCACAATACGGGGATGAGACACTCAGCCACAGTTCGAAATGTGAATGTTGTAAACGTTTTAGAGAAGGCCGTACATCCGTGAATGATGATCCTGGTCGTGATCGCTCTCAACCACCCACAGTCATTTCTACGAATTTCCAGTTTGTAAAACGCCTTATCCTGGAAAATCGACGCATAACCTGTCGTGAAATTGTCTTTCTTTGAGTACGGTGAACACTTTTATTCTTTTCGGAAGGTTAGTGCACGTTTGGTGCCAAGACAGCTTTCCGCTTTTGACCGGCAGAAAAAAGTTCAAGATTTCATTGAATTGAAGGAGCGTTTTTATGTGGAAGGTCATTACTTTTTAGATCGCTTCATTACATGTTACGAAACCTGGACGCATCATTATACTTCCGAATCGAAACGAGCACCCAAGCAGTGGAATGATACGCAATCTTCAACACCCGTTGTTGTACGATTGCGTCTGCAGGTAAAGTGATGGCGAGTGTTTTCTGTGACAAACATGGCATCATTCACGTTGGTTTTTTTAACCCTGTTTTGCCAATATCAACAGTCAATAGTACATAGACATTTTGAGTGATGTGCATAACCATCTGCGGAGAAAACGGTCTTGTTTGTTCACAAATGACGTCCTGCTCCTGCACGATAAAGCTCAACTTCATATGGCTCACCGCACAATGTGTCATCTGCAGCAACTCGCTTGTGAGGTATTGCCATATTCACCTTACAACTCAGACGTCACTCCAAGCAATTTGTACCTGTTTGGACCCTAAAAGAGTTCTTCTGTGGTCAAAATTTCAGCACTAATGACGAAGTGAAACAGGTTTTTCTGTGATTGGTTCAGACATACTGACAAATCTTTCTAGGCTGAAGCTTTTCAAGCATTACTAAACGCTGGAAGAGAGTATATCGACAAATAAATGACATTTTAACGACTTGATAATATTTTTTTTCATTACAAAAAAATCCCGGTTAGACTCGAACCACGCTCATGTAAGTGACAGTTCCAGCTAGAGCATGTGTGTTTAGGACAGGGGAGATTGGGATGGCGACTTTAAGAACAAAGGTTGCCTGAATGCGTGTTCACCTGTACCGGTTCGACGCTAGGTCGACAAAGGAAACGAGCAGTTTCGGTGGAAGACTTTGTATGTTACAGGGATGGGTGTTTGAAGCTGGGGTGGTGGTTCGGAGATGACCACTCTGGCGTTCGGAAATAGCGTAGGTGGGGGGCGGTGACAGTCAGAAGCTGCCACGACCGGTTACGACTTTTAGAGTGACAAGGATTCCGGGATAGTCATCGAATAACAATTACTTGAGGTAATTCCAAATTGGAGTGATGGCTAGGTAAGACAGCCAACAGAAGATCATAGTACAGCTATGTTGGTTTGAGACTATAAAATACTCTGCAAAGATGAACTGAGAAGATTGGCTCGTATATAGAACATACAAGTGGGAGAGCAACATCAAAATATGTACTAATGTCAAACATACAATGTACCATCAAGGCAAGAGGGAGAGGTTATTGGAGGTCCATTGCAGCAAACCTTCGTTGCGGAGACGGCACTTGAATTGAATTGAAAATGGGACATTAAACAAATGATTATGTGAAGGATACAATAAAGTTCTTCGTAGGTCAATAGGAGCCACTTCTGTCAGTAATGAAACGTCAAAAACTGTCATGGTTTGGACATGTAACGAGACATGAATAGTTGCAGGGAGAAGAAAGCGAGAAGACCAACGAAGATCATGAGCTGATAACTTCAAAAAATGACTAGGACATGATGTGTGCACACTTCTTCGTAGTGTTGAGGATAAAGTACTATGAAAGCCTTTGTGTGTTGATGTTTCCACAATTACATTTCTATGGCCCTAATGGGTTAAGAAGTTATTGATTGATTGATTGATTAAATAGTTACCATTGTAACTGTAAGTTCAGGCATGTATCTTAGTAAGATCACATTCTTATTATGTTTACGGACATTTCAGAACAGCACACAAGTTATTGCGACAATAATAGCTCGAATAACGAACACTTAAAATTGTATCTTTCTATTTGAGACATTTGTACGTTTTGAGATGGGTCATTTATTTATTACCTATTCATCGCCAAGACATCCACACACATCTGTTTAATTGTGAGCTACAATTTAAAAAGATTAAAAGAAATACCTGGTTCTTCCTCATCCAAAATGGACTGCTAAAACCTAGAAGAAATACGGCAAATAATGGCAGTAAAGTAAGAAAGCTGAGTCTGTACAAAAGGGATCTGAAATAGAATATAAAACAATCAATTGAACAGATAAGCGCAAATAGACCCACTCACATTGAGAAAATGTGCAACATTATTAGCGAATGATGTGTTGTCCAAAGTAGCAAGCAGAATGTATAAATGGTACATATATTGCACATGCTGTGCGAAGATTATCTTCCGGGTCAGGTATAAAGATATAACATATTGACATACCTCATTTCACATCTACGCAGCGCCCCTGAAAGCAGGCTGTGATACAGCAGCCTGACCAACGAGGTGGAGATCGAAACTGTAATTTTTGTAGTTATGAGTCTGCCGAGAAACTTCAGCGATCAAGGCCCATACCCACCTTTTCAGTACGTTTTGGGATGTAAGTAAGGCAACTGCAAGCTCACTACAAGAGAAAGCTCGTCAAAATTGATAAACTCGATACGAGCAGCTTTGAAAGCATTTCAAACAACATTTCGTACCAATAGCATCGTATTTCATTGTACAGTTAAAAAAAATACTTCTCTAATAACGTCCAATAGCTTTTGTTGCTTTACATTAACACTATAAACCGTTTGTCCTTCTTTTTGTGGTCGCATCTTTGATGTTAAAACAAACGAGTTCCCGTAGAACAAACGAGTTCCCGTAAAACAAACGAGCTCCCATAAAACAAAGGATGCTCCCGTAAAACAAACGAGCTCCCGTAAAACAAAAGGGTGCTCCCGTAAAACAAACGAGTTCCCGTAAAACAAACGAGCTCCCGTACAACAAACGAGTTGTCTTAATGAACTCGATTGTTTTCTGGAGCTTATCTTTAGCTGCAGACAGTTTTGAGTTTAGTGTTGAATCACTGGAAAAGTCAGTCTTCTTTAACCTGGCCTTAAGGGGAACTGTCGTGTAGTACATGCTCAGCAGTTTGTTCGTTTAGTCCCCATGTGCACAATGGTGAATCAGACAGTTAAATCTTGTGCATGTGTCTGTTCATTCTGTTATGTCCTGTCCCGTCCTGAGCCGAAGACAAGCGCTCTCCTGGTCATGTCTGTGATAGTCATCTTTTGGTTGTATCTGTTCCCTTCTGACATGCTGTTAGTCTTTCTTTTTCAAAAAGTGTGTGGTTTCTTCTTCTTCTTCTTCTTCTTCGTACGCAGTCAGACAGTAACCATTATTTTTTCGAAAAAAACGGCGGTCATCCTGAGGCTGTCGACACTGGTGATGGCCACATCTGCTCTCTCTGATCCTCGTATGTCGGGCAGTTCTGCAGCAGATGTTCAGCGGTCATTTTACCGGTACCGCACGGGCATTCGTCGGTACCACCTATCTTTAATTTGATGAATATGTGGTACCTCAGTTTATTGTGGCCAGTGCGAAGTCTGAAGACAACGACCTGCTCTCTTCTGTTCAACTGGTAATAGGCATCGTTTTTGGTGTAACCAGTATGTTCGGTTTCCCATTTGGTCATGTATCTGGCTTTGATAAGCCGTTTTGACTCTTCGTACGTCATACTAGTATCTGTTTGTGGTAGTATTGCACCTTCTTTTGCCAGTCTGTCTGCCTCCTCGTTGCCTTGGATGTTGCAGTGTGATGGGACCCACTGTACCACTACCCTTTTTGGTGCGGACTCCTGGCACAGTTTGCAGAGTGCTGCTCTTAAGTCATTAAGCTCAGTGTTTTTCTGGCTTTTCAGCGCTGTGGCTACGGCGAGAGCATCTGTAAGCAGGACTATATGGCTTTCATTTTCTTTGTGTGTCGTGTGTGTTTCAATGTCTTATTGTTCACAATATCCTGTCATTTACGCCTGCCTTTTCGTTGTTAGGTACCCCGCACTGGGAATGTAATCACAGAAGCATCGCGAACTTCCTGGCAGCTACCTTGCTTAATTTATTTCTTGCGTGCAATAATTCGCTACCATTGAAAGCTTACAGTACAGATGGAGCATCTGTGAAGATGGTGGCAGTCAGAATTGTTATAATAAATCATCGTGTACAAGTGCTTGGACCTCAGCGGTGTAGCTATCACAGAATTTAACAATGGTTTTCGGGATATGAAACTAAGATGCCAACTTCTCCATTATTTACAGCATTTGTTGTTGATTTATCTGTTTTGTATGGTTTTTTTCAATCATACTCAATGTAGTAAGTGACTATTGCAAAGCATTATACTCATGCACAGTTGTATAGCCGCTTATTGATGCTTTAATTTAGAGAGTTTCGTCCCACTGTTCCCATGATATAAGGTGTAGGGATAGCTTCAGTGACTTTGTCTTAATGGGTAGGTCTGTTTGGTGCTGTCTATTCAGTCTCTTTTCCTAATGAACGAAGCTGCAAATTTTTAGACGACCGGTACCAAATCGTGTAGTCTTGTCTTCATACGGTGCTTTGCATTGTTTTTTGTGTATTCTATGCGACAGCATCTGTAATCCAAAAGCTTTCTGCATTTATAATATCGGCGAAGTTTTTATGGCTCCTGTAAAGAACTGTGAGTTTGGTTTTGCACCTTGTTCAACGATTATGTACAGTATTACTGGCTGATGACCAAGCTGCTGAGCTGAACCTCAAGTTCCCTATCTGGCACCAGCTAATCTTCCGAGTAAACCTAGCTGTGCTCGATCATGGCAATCTGTAGTTCTATTACAGTTGGCCATGGTTCGGCCCATCCCTTCTGCATCTTTAATTATGTCCACAACCCCGCCCCCCCCCCCCCCACAAAAAATAGGCAGGTAGTTAGTTATCTGCATTGATCATTGCCGCCCTAACGTGTTTTGTCTTTTGTTGAGATTTTGGGCGAAATGCAGAAGGAGTGTGTGTACTTTATCTGTGTTTATTGTGACGTGCCGTTTCTTAGTCCATGTTTTCAGCTTGTTTGCTGTTCGACACATTCTTTACTTTGTTGAAGTGATGTGTTCATGAACGCACCAGAGTACTGGGCATCTGCATATAAGGCGGATTTCACTTCAGCGGAAAATAACTTTGACCAAGTCATTGACATAAGTAAGAAATACTGTTGAAGAAATGACTCCTCCAAGAGTTTCTCTCTGAAACAGCAGGATTAAAATGCGAAAAGTAAGAAGAAATGGAATTAAAGACAACATGATAATCTGGATCCCATCGTACCTGTACAAAAGGAGAGAAAGTGATCTTCTACTACCTTTGACAAGTAAGTAACTTGTTCGTTCATGCTGTTTCATTTTCTAAAACCAGCTTGTTCAGGTACTAATATCGGCTCAGACTCTCAACACGATTGCAATCTGTGATTAACGATTTGACTGGCAGGTAACTTGAGACATGGGTCTTACAATTCTCGCTCTCTAATATGGCTATTACTGCTGATGGTCTCTTCCCATATATGAAGTCAGGCACATCATTTCTCCTCCGTCCACTTCTTCCCTCCTCAACCTGCGCAACTCCATTCCATCTCTTTCCCCCTCAAACTCACCTATCCATACGTACATCCCTTTATCGGACAAATAGTCCATCTTCCTGCCCATTTATAACCCCCTCACCTCACCTATCTATTACCTCAACAACCCCTCACCTCACCTATCTATTACTTCAACAACCCCTCATCTCACCTATATATTACCTCAACAACCCCTCACCTCACCTATCTATTACCTCAACAACCCCTCACCTCACCTATCTATTACCTCAACAACCCCCTCACCTCACCTATCTATTACCTCAACAACCCCTCACCTCACCTATCTATTACCTCAACAACCCCCTCACCTCACCTATCTATTACCTCAACAACCCCTCACCTCACCTATCTATTACTTCAAAAATCCCCTCCCTTACTCCCGCCCCATTATTTCTAATTTATACAGAACATCGAGCGTGTTGCTTTTGTCGCGATCCAAATCCCGTATTGAACGCTGATTTTATTGATGCCCCGCATCTTTGTTTATTAAACCATTTGGCTATCCAACACGAATTATGCAACTTCTATGGAAGTCTGCAGTTGGATGTGATTCGCCTAGCTGCATGACATGCACTAGTGTCCTTCAGTTTTTCTTTTATATGTATTTATAAATATAATCACTACTTTCTCTCTCTCTGTCTCTCTCTCTCTCTGTCTATCTCTCTCTGTGTGTGTAAATATATATATGTATGTTGTTGATGTTAAGGATCTAGGAGCATCCAGTTCTCGTCCTTCGGCCCAATGCCATGTGATGGTATATGAACGTGTTTATCAGTGGCTGTCTAGTGTAATGCAAAGTGTTCTATCTATATACAGAGAGAGAGAGAGAGGGACAGAGAGAGAGAGAGAGAGAGAGAGAAAGAGAGAGAGCGAGAGAAAGGCATGGGTCAATTAAGAAGTCTAACGTCGTGCTTCATCCAGAAATGTGCCAGTGGCTCCATCGTCAGTGATCAGAGGTTCAACATCGAGCCCACCCAACAAGTCGCTCTAACCATTCTTTAGTAGGCCATGTGATATAAGAGGCCAACTGTAACCATGTACCAGGGAAACACTTTGAAGGGTCAATAAGAATTAACGAGTAGCTTCGAGCAATCAAAACATCTTTATATCTATCTCCAGTCTACTTGTGTCGTTAGACGTCGTTAAGAGGTGTCTCCTCATTTTTTTCATATTTGTTTTAGTCAGGCAATAATCCGCTGGTGACGACTTGAAAGGTCAATCCCAGTATCTGCTACCAACCGTCAGGTCGGTAGCCTCTTGAATATATGATTGCCTATTTTTGGGGACTGGTGGTGGTGGAAGCGTAAATTAGAGCAAGATAAGTCCGCAGCCTGTCAAGCGCCATCTATGCCGCGCCGCTGACCACATAACCAAGACCTGATGTTATAGCCAAACAGTTCCTTTTATTTGCGACATTTTCTTTGTGGGGGTAAGAATCAATAGAATTATTTGAGTAGATTTTTAACTTCAATTGTTCCCGAGCAGCGGCCGTTAAACCTACTCATTTCGATTTCCAATTGCCAATGGGTTTTTGACATGCTGCCACTACACACGGGTGTCTGATCAGAGAGCGGATGGTCCACATGAACAAATGTCGGTCTCCAATGTGATTTGAATATGCGACCTCTAGCACCTGAGACGAACACCTTAACTCGAGAACACTGTGACCCATCCCCACCCCCCCCCCCCTTTTCCGATCCACCGCAACCAAAACAGACACAAGCATAATTCACTAAACTAACAACAAAATCAGCCTTAACAATTAGAGAAGACAACTTTCACCTCTTGGTCCAGAGTACAGAGCCTTGGAACTCTGATAACACGTCGCTGTTTTCATCATCCGTATATTTGTCGCTGATAACTTCTGTTCGAACATAATCCATTCCCTCTTAAAGTAAGACGTAATACCGCAGCACGCTAAAAATAAAAAGAGTTAACATATATTTATTAAAACTTCACAATTCTGGTCATTAAGTATTGAGTAAAGTGGGTATTTTGTGTTTAATCCGCATGGAGTAAACAATGAGACACATACACATATACTTAATTAGCAATGCTCCTTTCATACGGTGGGCCAGATTTTATAAGTATATTTAAGTATAACTTGTGTGTACGTGCGTATGTATGGGTATGAATGTATGTTAGTGTATGTATGTATGTATGTATGTATGTATGTATGTATGTATGTATGTACGTATGAATGTATGAATGCATGTATATATGTATGAATGTATGAATGTATGTATGTATGAATGTATGTATGTATGTGTGTGTTTGTATGTAAGTATGTATGTATGAATGTATGTATGTATGTATGTATGTATGTATGTATGTATGTATGTATGTATGTATGTTGTGTTGTGCTTTGCTATGCTATTGTATGTTATGTTATGTTATTTTATGTTATGTTATGTATTTGTGTGTATATGTATGTATGTATGCATATTTGGTGTACGTACGTAGTTATGCATGTATGCATGTATGTATATATGTACGTACGTAAGTGCACACGTACGTACGGACACACTGGTAGACACACTCTCGCATGCACACACTAAAAATAGTTTTGCCGATGAGTAATGCAATATACGCATATGAACATTAGAAGAAACAAATTATACTGAAAAAAGGAAATATACAAATGTTGTAAAGATAAAGGATAGAAAATGAATTTTAGGCTACTATCAAAGAAAATACGGTAGAGAAGTTGTCAACCCCTCGACTGTAAACCCAAACACAAACCGTATATTTATCGCACAGAGCTATTATTGAACCTCAACTGAACCTCAAGCCAGCTATGAGATATGTGCAGGTTACTAAGATACACAAATCGGTAGCACTGGTATATTGTACTAGTGAATATTTAATTGTACATTGCTTGTTTTATTTAGTAATCGCATTGTATCCCTGGCAGATGCTTAGGTCAGGGTACACTTGTACTTACTAATTTCACAATACTAATTACCCCATAGATTGCTCAATATGTTTTTATACCCATTTCCACTAACGAATTCATCATCCATTCTATTATCATCCTTTTCATCATCTGGTTGATCAGTCCTGGTTGTAAGGTTGTCTGGGTATGTTTCTCCATTTGACTCTTTCCTCTGGTTAGTGAGCCATGAGACTGGTTGTAAGGTTCTGTGATCATGTCTCCCCATTTGATCCTATCCTCTGGTTGGTCAGTCTTAAAATTGGTTGTAATGTTGTCTCAGCATGTCACTCTTTTTGCCCCTATCCTTTGCAGCTCTCTTCATAGTAGCCTATATTCGTACTTTAAAGTCTCTTCGTGCCTGGGATGTAAGGGAGTCTTGGCCGTCACTCTACCCCTTTCCCAAGCATTGTACCCTCTAGCATTTTCTGTTGCTGTTAATGTTATTGTTAAAGGCACACAGCCGGTATGTTTATTCTTCTGTTTCTGTTATTAATATTGTTAATTGCACACAACCAGTATGTTTATTCTTCTGTTGCTGTTATTGTTATTGTTAAAGGCACACAACCAGTATGTTTATTCTTCTGTTGCTGTTATTGTTATTGTTAAAGGCACACAACCAGTATGTTTATTCTTCTGTTGCTGTTATTGTTATTGTTAAAGGCACACAACCAGTATGTTTATTCTTCTGTTGCTGTTATTGTTATTGTTAAAGGCACACAACCAGTATGTTTATTCTTCTGTTGCTGTTATTGTTTTTGTTAAAGGCACCCAACCAGTATGTTTATTCTTCTGTTGCTGTTATTGTTATTGTTAAAGCCACACAACCAGTATGTTTATTCTTCTGTTGCTGTTATTGTTATTGTTAAAGGCAAACAACCAGTATGTTTATTCTTCTGTACGTCCACAAATGGCGTTAGATGGCTGGTTTTAGTAGCTTTCTTTACATGCTTATCGCGCTGATGAAGGTTGACTGTAGTCCTCCAGGCGGGTTATGCTATGCTCGGCTTCATCTTCATGACGATCACTTCTTTAAGGAACATGTCGATCCACATCTCATCAACCTGACTGTCTTGAGAACAAGCCATGTCCAGGGAACCATACACGGAAGAGAGATACTGGTCTTGGTCAGTATATTGTGTCTGACACTGACGCGACGGTCAGTATGTTGTATCTGACCGGACTAACGTCTCAGTTCCCAGTATATGTCTATCCGTATGCTTGACTTTCTAAGGACAATATGTACTCTATGATCTTGTGCAGAGTTATTTGTTTAACCATCATTCCTTGCAAGCGACGTGAACCTATCTATCCGTCTGTTGGTCTGTCCGTTTGTTTGTTTATCCATCATTCTATTCTCTAGCAAACGACGTGAAACTATCTTTCCGTCTGTAGGTATGTCCGTTTATTTGTTTATCTGCCTTTCCATCTGTCTACATGTTTATTTGTTCGTTTGTCTCCATCGTTGCCTATCCGTTAGTTTGACTGCCTGTCCGTCTGATTTTTCCTCTGCACATAAATCAGTCCTATTGTCCGTCTGTCTGGCTGTTTGTCTATCTATCCGTTTATCTACCCACATCTTATTTTTGTGATTATCTATCGATCTGTATTTCACTCTATTTTCAACTTGCATTCCTTTTAAACACGCCCGCGGGAGAGCGCTCCATTGAAGTTTAAATGCACATTTTCACCGGCATCTGACTTGAATATATAAATGTCTGTGTATGTATGTCTGTCTGCCTGCATGTCTATCCATTTATTCATCTAGCTATCACTATTTGTTTCTATTTTTCCCTATGTAAAAATACATACCGAGTTGTCCGCCGGTGTCTGTGTGTATAACAAGGACATAAATAGACCCCCCCCCCCCATCCCCACCCCCACCCCCTCCCCACAGAGAGCATGTCGTAAGAAGCGACTGTGTGAAATGGCGTAACACCGACCATGATTAGGTGGTTTGTTAAGAGCAGCATAGATGGTGCTTAACAGGTTGCGAGTCTACTTTGCTGTAGTGTTTAAGTCTAGTAATATGTACTCCCACATCGGTTAACCACTATCCGGGGCACTTTTCCCAACGCAGCGGTGTAATAAGATGCTCGAGCCTAGACCCCTAAGCAGGAAATCTTCCTCCCGGCTACATCCAACTCACGCCAGAGCTGGAACCTGCACAGGGACATCCACCACTGTAGAAATACAGGTCGACTAAGCCTAAAATTATGTAGAAATACATTTACTGTTAAGCATATTTGTAGTTCATCTTCAGCTTCATATTGCACCTGCGTTGGAAACACATATCCATGTATGTGCATCTTTGTCTGTCTTCATGTCTGGGAATACACTCGTCCATCTGTCTATCCATCTATAAAACTATCTTTCTTTGCTTTTGTTTGCATACATTTTTTATACCAGGAAGTGAACCAATGAGGTTTTATTATTAACTTTATCTTAGTATCAATTTCGTTCGCTTGAATTTACACTCTTCAGTGTATCCAAATGAAAATGGGTACCTTATTTTCTGTTAAGGAAGGAACAGCAATGTACGCATATAAATGATCGCATTAGCTCACAACAAGCTTTTAACTCCTTCTTCTATGTTCTTTCTGAAAATGATATTGTGACGTTATGTAGTAGTTTACAGCGAGGCTGCGATATCTGCTTCTTTCGGTCCGACAGATCCGATTTAAATTGGCTGTTTTTTGTACCAGGTTTGTCTTCTCTCTGCGATCCATATTCTCTTAGCCAGTCTTCGCTTGCGCAGCCTGTTTCCGGGGTGGCCGCTTGTAGGCGGAATATGGTATTGGTCAGTTATAGTTCGCTAACCCTGATGCAAGCATC
Source organism: Ariolimax columbianus (assembly GCA_036924085.1). NCBI lineage: Eukaryota > Metazoa > Mollusca > Gastropoda > Stylommatophora > Arionidae > Ariolimax > Ariolimax columbianus. Next base: position 119,946,630 of record JAVGWX010000003.1, read on the forward strand.
CAGCTTTGAGTCGCTGCCTGCTGTCAGCTTATTTATGAAATCAATACATGTATCATTAAATCAATATAATATTAATATACATCAAATGTGTGCAGTCAATGAAAGTATCATTAACTGTCATGTGCAATCTTAAGGAAACATTAGATATCACATGCAATCACTAAAAGTATCCGTACATGTCGCTTGCAATCAACTAATAAGTACATTTCAAACTAAGCAATCTAAATCTGCCTTATAGACATGTCATAACGCCATAGTTCCTCCCCGGTGTTCACCTCGAACCCTAAACGCAAGGGGTGTCAGTTATTAAACCATTAATGTGATATTGTATTTCACTCAGGAATATAAATAAATTGACAAATAAATAAGTTAAAACAAAACAAAAAACAATGAATAACAACGAATTGCAAGAAAAAAGAAGATACGAGAAACATCAGCTACATGAACTGAGAAATCTTGCTTGGTGACACATATATATATATCAAACAGATTGGCCTAAGAAACCAAGTGAGTTGATCGATGACAGTTGAGGTAACAAACCATCACAATTTCATAATGGTGGACCAATCGTTAGTAGATTATAAGTAGAGAAAGCAGTCAAATGTATGAACAAATAGAAAACAATAGGCATGGACACCATAAATATAAAAATGTTAGAAGTCGTAGAGAATTTGATATCGTTAAAATCACGGATCTGTGTAGTCGCATCTGCAATACATATATATACCGCGTGACTTTACAACACTACAAAACAAATCAAATCGTGGAGTAAAATGTATTGGTGTTTATAAAAGCGTCAGCAGGATGAGCGACACAATTACAACACTGCTAAAAATCGAACATGAGAGAATGAGGCGTAAAGTAAGTAACGAGGTGCTGGAACAAATAATTATGGACTTTCACCTTTACGGCGGATAGGAAATAGCAATATTTTATATACCAGGCGTGTTTAAATGAAACCGGACCTAACTGCACCAAGTGAACATACAAACGATGCGCATGATGACGTCACTTCTGATGTAAACAGGATATACCAACCGTCAAGTTTGCAAAATTGTATTATCCTCAATGGTTCCCCACAGTTTGCCTTGCACGCTTCTTTATTTTTGGCCCAGGTCTTCACATGGAAACTTTGATGTAGCAGGCATGTTTGCAAGATTTGTTCTGATGTTTGGGGCCCCCTCTGACGTGTGCTTTGTGTAGTCTGTGCTGCTTTTATTGATTGCCTATGAGCGTTTAACCTGCAAGGGCCTGTTCTAACGTGGAATATTGTGGTATATTGTTTCCTGTTCAGTCTGTTGATGGGTTCTTGTGGTTGTTTGCTGTTTGATCATTTGTGTTGCTTATATTTGTTTTGGATATGTGCCTTAGCTTCTGGCAGTGATATTGGGCGCGCGAATTGTTCTTCGTGCCCACCCTCCCTGGTCAGTCTATCTGTTACCTCATTTCCCGAAATTCCGCAGTCCACTGGAATCCACTGGAGAGTGATTTGCTTGTGCTCTGAAAGTTTATCTCGCTGACAGATCAGTTCTATTTGCATGTTATCTCGTGGTTTCCTATGCGTGGTCTTTGGCATTTGCATACAGTAGTACACAAAGAAACAACAATACACCAATATGTTGTCCTTCAAATCAATTTTCATCAGCAATTTTGAGGTTTCTGTTATTCTCTGTTGCTCTGTTCTTACATTTATTGAAGGTTTCCAGGCAACACCTGATTTTTCTATATCTGTCCCATTCTGCAGTTGCATGATGAGCACTGCCCCTCGTTTCTGACTGCTTCTTCTATTGATCCATATGTGTAAACATGGATCCACATCGGACGAGGATAGAAGAATGTAAACATTCTTTAGGGTCTTTTCTGTCAGCGCAAGGTCTGATTCTTCCTCTTTCTTATCGATATTTGGTATTTTTGATTCCACGGTGAATTTGGGCTGCTGACCTATATATTCATATATCTGCATTATTTGCCCTGTTGTTGGATCTTTTGATAAAATAATGTGTATTTGTTTGAATATGTATATAAATTAGCTGATTGTATGATTGTGCAAGATTATAAAATAATTGGTTTAATGATTGTGCTCTATTACAAATTAGTTGATTTTATGATTGTACTATACACAATTGTATGTGGATTTTAGCATTGTTGTAATACATGAAAAGAAAGTTCCAGAGTCCGTATGATATTGATCTCTTTACGCAAAGATCAGCCGAGTTTTTTTTGGTAGGGCCCTGTATGTGACAGGACCGAGACTGGGACCACTGTACTCTCACATCGTCTCGTTTCAGACGACTAACAACGCAGACTTACCTTTCTAATCTAGAAGACACTTCAACTCATGGAATTGCACGTAACTGGCACTCACAAATGCCAAAAGATTGCTTAGTGTGGTGTCGCCTTCTGCATTAGAAAGAAAGATCTAGAAACAATACCCAAAAATGGCGGCTATAAAAATGACTGACTCGTTTTCCGGAGATCAGTAGAGGAAGAGGTAGCGTCACACGGTTTTAAACCGCGATAAGTTCTGGAGATTCTGTCAGGGATACTGTGAAGGCTTGAAGAAACGTTAGCGCGGTTCTGTCAGAGGGACAGCAAAGGCTTGAAGAAACGTTAGCGCATTCCTGTCAGGTGGGCAGCGAAGGCTTGAAGAAACGTTAGCGCATTCATGTCAAGTGGACAGCGAAGGCTTGAAGAAACGTTAGCGAGGTCCTATCATGTGAACAGCGAAGGCTTGAAGAAATGTTATGAGCTTTTGTATTTAAATTCAAAAGATAAATAGAACGAATGTTTTTAAAAAATTATAAAGACATAAACTGTGAACACGTTTAACTTTAATTAAAATGCTATTTGTGCTCAACAACTCATAATATTTCCTAAGATTGTGTAAATATGGATATATAATATAAATAATTTTGTGGTTTCAGTTGCAGATCAAAACTGAACGACAAGAAACAATATTTTATTATCATATGATTATGTTTTCTTGCTTATTAACAACATATCCCATTACTATTATCAACTGGAAACATTGTTTTACTATTATGAACACACTGAATATTTTCATAAATGGAATAATTTGTGGGTCCGCGGCAACAAACGATATTTAAAAGGTGTTCGTGGCAACAAAACGGTTGAGAACCACTGGTCTAGATTGTTTCCTACCTCGGCTAAGACACAATTCTTGCCTACGTAATGCGCATCGACTTGTGGTGCAAGATGTCCTTATCCATGCGTCTGTCAGATACTCCGGTAGACCTCAGAAATGAGAAGAAAAGCCGTAATGACAGTCTTTGCCTATATTTGTATTAATGCGCCGGCCGCCCAATATAGCATTTCCGTAAACAAGTGAGTCATAGAAAATGTAACAGCTTGTCTTTGGCAGTAATTGTGGCCATTGGCAGGAACTGGCTGCAACAGAACTGTGATTTCAACGAACAAATAAGAGGGAAAAATTGAGCTTTCTGCGAAAGGTCGATATGAGGTCAGGAAAGATCAACACCTCAATCAGTGTCAGATGTGATCTCTGCTGTCAGCATGTTTAATCTGCAACTATAAATGTTTAATTAGTGTTTGGTTTAATGGAGATAGCACTATTGCAGGGCAGGTGTCTCTAGAGAATGCATGCAGTAGATTTGAATTAATAATTAATGGAAGGTATACGCTCCGGTCTACCTAGATGTAAAGAGCTACCTGTTGTGCAATTAGAGAAGTGGACTTTTTACACGGCCACACACAAAGCTAAAATCTAGTACAATTATGTCTCAAATATATTCATCCCCGTCGGCAGTGTCTGATTTAGGAGCACCTTGAAATACGCATGCATTTTGAATACACTGATAGAGGAATTATGGAAATTCAGAAAAATAAAGATTAATACCAAACTTAGAGTGTTTAATTTCAATATCAAGTCAGTACTTCTGTACGGTGCAGAAACTTGGAGAGCGACAAAGACGATACGGAGAACACTCCTGCAGTTCGCCAATACATGTCTACGGAAGAAAATCGGTATAGGCTGGCAAGACATGGTCAGGAATGAAGACCTATGGGAAAGCAGCCAACAACAGACAGTGGAACAACAAATCAAATTTAGGAAATGAGGCTGAATAGGCCACACTCTTACAAAAAGCAACATCAAATGTGACCATACATATCCTGATATGGAATACACAGTGAAAGAAAAAGAGAGCTAGACCAAGAAACACATGGAGAGACTATGAACTTCGATCCCTGGACCTTAACTGGAGAGAGGCAGAAAGTGCAGCTCAATATCGAACTTGTTGGAGTATTGTTGTCAATGGCGTATACCCCGAATAGAGAGATGGGATTTGATTGATTGATTTATTAACTTATTGAATGATCTATTTATTTGAATATCCGATAACAAAGTCATTGCTTCACAGAAATCACAACGAAAACGGTACACATAATAATACTAATAATAGCTGTCCATCGTTGTCGATGAGGACCGCCGACATCATCCTTGTCACAGATTTCCCTGTTGGGTGTGGGTGAATAGGCCAATGCGGGCAGGATAACATCTGCTACATATCGGGCACACGGGCTCAGGATTTCCGCGTCTCGCGTCTGCTATGGGCTTTCACAACATGGTCGTCTTCACCGGTGGCTACACCCGATTTGACTGCGCTTCTCCAGTCAGATCTGTTTTGCGCAAGACATTCCCAGGTGTCGATGTCTATCTGGCAACTTTTCAGTGAGTCCTTCAGACCGTCTTTAAAACGTTTCTTTGGGCGCCCTCTCTCGCGTCATCCCTCTCTCAGTTCGCCGTAGAATGAGTAAGGGACAAGAAACTCATTATGTCGCAAAAGTTGTCACAAAAAAGGGTAAATCAACTAAAACGCGAAACGCTTGGCGCCGGTCTATTGCAGTGAGAACTGATACTCCTCACATAGAGTAATAGGTAAGACAAGGAAGACAGGTTGTATTACGGACTAAAGACAGTTGTATTACAGAATATCAGGATTCGTGTCGGGGTCAGGAGCAACGTACTAGACCAAAAGTCCACTTCACAATCACGTCCTGCATCTGGGAAACCGGCTTTGCTACAACAGAATAGTAAAAGAGGCGGGAGCGACACTGAAATCCCCGTAGTTATGAGCCTGCTGAGATGCATTGCGATATAGTACAGCAGAGAGGTTTCGTGTTCATATATATTTTAGCATTCCTTTAAATGTAATGAGGCTCCAGGTCTACCTTCTTCAGATCCCAGTAGAATGTCAAGAAGTTATTACCCATCGCAAGCGATAATGAAATGTGTGCTGTATTTAGATTATCACGAGTAAGACAATGCGCTGGTAATCAATCTCACTCTTGTCTCGTGTTACACTGGATCAGTGGCAAGACTATTGGTCGAGACGACTGGAGGTAACTCGGGATGCATGCACCCTGGTCTTACCTCCCGTGAGACCAGAGGTCGCTTGAAAATTGCGGGATTCGATCGTCAACCGTTTCCATTCGTCACTGTGAGAGGCGAGTGCCTTAACCGTTTGACTACAGCGACCCCCAATGTCAAGAGACCACAAGAGCACCGTCTTAGGTACGTCATCAAATAAAAAATAACATCGGGAAGCTAAAACAAAAAAAACAGATTCAGTCCTACATTGGATTCCGGTTCAACGAAACTGGAAGGCAGAGTATCTCGCAAAAGCTGGAAGTGGTGGCACTCAGACATGTGATCCATTTAGCTATAAATAAGAAAAGACACACATAAAAAGATTTATGAGGACGGAATGGAAAGACCAACACAAAGAATACAAGCCAGAAAATGGCAGCATAGACAAACTTGGCAGAAATGGGCAGGCACACATCTTCAGACTCAGAATAGGAAATTGCAAAGTCAAGGCCCAACCCCACAGACTTAGAGACACCCCGACATATGATTGCGGAGCCCCTTCTGTCTCACAACGACTCGCAAATACAAAATAAAATAAAAATACTTAATGAATAGTCACTTAAATTATTTCCGAGGATGCACAAAGTAAAGACATAGATAACGAGAATAAACACATCCAACTACAGTCAATTTGTACTTAACAACATAGTGCTACAGGAGCTAGAATCATTTACATACATTGGTAGCAATAAAGTCAAGGTCAGTGGTACTGATAGAGATATCAAATTAAGAATGTAAAAGTCAGAGGCGCTTTAGTTGCTTTCGGGAATTTGTGGAAATTGAAACACACCAATTCAATCAAATAATCTATCGGGATCAAGACGCTGAGCAGTGGATAAGCTGCAGCGATCAGCGACCCATAGCTGACTGCTAGCTTCAGGGCCAGCGAACCAGAGCTGACTGCTAGCTTCAGGGCCAGCGACCCATAGCTGACTGCTAGCTTCAGAGCCGGCGACCCATAGCTGACTGCTAGCTTCAGGGCCAGCGACCCAGAGCTGACTGCTAGCTTCAGGGCCAGCGACCCAGAGCTGCCAAGACCCTCTGGAACACTGTGAATTTTGAAGTCCTTTAATGGTGAAAAGGAAAAGAACCACTGCAAACTATTACGCTCGCTGGAAATCGACAAAGAGAATTGCGCACGAAAGTGGCATCTTTATTTGGTAAAACAACAAGCTACAGAAAACCACTACAGTAAAAGAATATACATCCTTTTCGGCATCCTTCCTACAAGGAGGCTAGCTGTAATGTGCACAACGTGGTTCTATTACAGCAAAATGTGAAGCGGCAGGGACATTGGGTTAATGTGTTCTGCGCATGGCTGACTACAGTGTTCAGCCAGACTAATAAGTATCAACATATTCATGAGCATATTTCTGTAATGTGTCTTTTATGTTTATACAATGAATGGGACGCCAAACATTACGGCAACTCGAAAACCACGCATTAATTCTATGTCGGGCAATCTGCCGTTCGCAATCTTCATACGATGTATACTTTAACAACTTCCGGGGATTTTCCCCTTCTGTGTATGTCCCATTGTGTCATATGAAGCCCTTATCTTAATCCTAAAGCAAAAATACGAATGCACAATATGCAGCATGATAAATAGCGACAGCCATTTTGCTAAGTGTTGTTCAGCAAGGTAAACAGAGACATCGCGTTTGAAAACGCTCCATTTGTGAACGCTTAAATCCAAACGATTACAATCGTAATCTGCATAGCTTTCAAAACATTTCTAGATGATAACGTCTCGAGCAGCTAACAAAACCCACTTGGAACATTTTTGGATTGGAAGGTTCATTAATTAATGAGATGCTACCATTATGCGATCATTTTGATGCCGTTATTATTTTAAAAACTAGATGAAAAGCTTATCCCTGACAGACGCATTTCCCAAATTAGTCGAAAAGATATCGTGTTTTCTATGTAGGCAAAAGATGTACTTTGTGGTAAAAATGTTAATCGTTATTTTTAAATTTTACCGATAAAAATAGACGTTCAACTACTAGACCAGATCAAGATCTCCTTCTATCTTGGAAATATAATAAATGGAAATAGGTTATACGAAATGGAAATCAGAAAGAAAATAGGATTGGGAAAATCTGTTGTCACCAACATGGGTCATATATTGACATCCAAGTAAGTCATTCACAAATTAGAAATGAGAATCATCTGCTTTTATATATACTGTGTCTTTACTGCATGACGCAGAAACATGGACAATGAACAAACGATTTGAGAAGAGAATTCATTCCCTTGAGATCGGGATACATAGAAAAATCGCGCGCATTTACTAGAAAGAAAATAAAACAAATAAGGAAGGCTTGAACAAATAATTACAATGAGAATTTATGAACAAAATAAGAGGCCAACAATTATGGTATTTAAATCGCGCAAAAAGACAAACCACCTTGTTGAAATCAATACTGGAAAGAAAGGTGGAAAGTAAACGTACCAGAGGTAAACAAGGTTATACGTGGAAGGATAAAATAAAAGATGAATAGATAACAGCTGGGATGATTGTGCCATCAAGGCAAGAGACAAAGGATAATGGAGATCGATTGCAGCCAACCCTCGCTATGGAAATCTTACTTGAACAGATATGTGATTGCTTTGGCAAGAAGCGCTGTTTTAAAGATAACTAATATAAACATTGAAATAAAATCACAAGACGTCGCAGCAGGAACCGAATCTCGGAAAACACTAGAATTTTAATCCAGAACCGGAGACTCTAAGCACGCCTATAATTGACATACGTTACTGAGTGGTTTGTCTCAAGAGGACAAATGTGCAGGTTCTTTGCTCGACTTCGACAAGCTCCAGTCTATCAGCTGTAAATGGATAACTGACTTTCATATCATAGGCAATGACGAGAAAGAGAGCCGATCATCCTAAGGCAGTAAGAGGCGAGGCCTAGTACAAAGAAATGTATAAGACTCCATCCCAGACAGCATTGTCTGCAATGAGATAGCTTAACTAGTATCTTCTACAATTGACTTCATGGACGCTCAAATTAAATATTTCTGTATGTTTTGTTTCCTTACAAACTTTTGTCACTGACCAGTGCCAAATATTTTTATAAATTAATGTGGATTACTTTCACAACTATCTTTCACGAGTTGTCAACATTGCATATTAGTGTCGTCAATGAAGTATATATGGAGGGGGCAGAATACCAGATGATGCATCTCAAGACAGAAAGTACAGAATTCCACCTTCTAAATTATTACTGTCCGAGTGATCGTCCACTGGCACTGAATACGATTGAAAGAAAGACTGATTGTGTGTGGAGACTTCAATAGCCACTCGCAGAGCTGGGGCTAGGATCAAATGGATAGGAGAGTTGAGGAGCTAGAAAACTGGCAGGATGACAATGGACATCCTGATTAACCAGCCAACAGACCCACCGACCTTCTACTCGAGATCATAGCACACCACTTGTACACCAGATTTTGCATTCCACTCACCATGAATGGAATGGAACATTACACGCATTGTAGGGAAACAACTTGGAGGTAGTGACCACAGACCAGTATTTCTAACTATTGAAAATGAATATGTCAAGGAAAGTAGTACCCTACCTCGGTGGAATTACAGGAAGGCAGACTGGTCAATGTACCAGCATCGGTCTAGTGTGCTGACTAGAAATCTAACAACAGATGAAGACATAAATACGGTAGTCGATAATTTCAGCAGATGCATACTACAGGCTGACCATGAAACAATACTTAGAGGGGCCCGCAAACAATATAGGCCATACTGGAATAGGGAAGTAAAACAACTGCAAAACGAGGTAGAAACATCTAGAAAGCAAGCAGAAATTAGTCCATGTCAAGAACACCACAAAAAATATCAACATGCTAAGGCCAAATTTCAAAGGGAAAAGTTGCAGGCTAGAAGAAGAAGTTGGAGGGAGAAAACAGAGTCTCTGAACTTTGAAAAGGATACTAGGAAACTGTGGAAGTTGGTAAAACAACTTAATGATGAGGGTGCACAGAGAAACACAAAAATTACATTAAAACAAAGATGGAAACATCCTCACAGGCAAACAAGCCGCTGATTACTTTGCGGACTCTTTTGCAAAAGATAGCAATTTTGAAGTAGACAGAGAGAAACAACAAAGTGTTCGCGAGGAACGACAAAATACAGAGCGAGATGGTGCCATGCCCGAAGTTATGGAGACACCAATCACATACAAAGAACTGGAGTTTGCAATATCCAAACTGAAAATGAGAAAGTCGCCAGGAACAGACGGAGTGTCCAATGAGATGATCAAGAACTTGGGAACAGCAGCAAAAACAAAGCTGCTTCAGATCTTCAACATTTGTTGGACATCAGGTACAGTCCCACAGACCTGGAGAGAAGCAATCATGATACCACTCTCAAAACCAGGGAAAGACAGTTCCATGGCATCCAGTTATAGACCAATCAGCCTCACAAGCTGCATATGTAAAACAATGGAACGTATCATCAACCTAAGGCTCCAGTGGTATCTTCAGATCCAAAACCTTCTTGTGCCACAACAGGCAGGATTTAGGAAATGCAACTCCACTGAAGACCAGGCAACATACCTCTCACAAGAGATCGAGTACGCATTCCAGGACAAGAAATTAGAAATTAGTATTAGCAGCATGGATAGACTTAAGGAAAGCTTTTGATAAGATTTGGAAAGAAGTACTTTTAAAGAAACTGAGAAATAATGGAGTGAGGGGTAGGATGTACAAATGGATAAAAGCATACTTACATAACAGAAGAGCCAGAGTCAAACTAGATGGTCTCAAGAGTAAGAAAATTTTACTGCGTCATGGTGTGTCTCAGGGAGGAGTTCTTTCCCCTACACTTTTCATAGTCTTCATCAATGACTTGATTGCTGAGCTACCACAAGGAACAAAAGTTGCAATGTATGCAGATGACTTGGTAATATGGTGTGTAAATGAGCAAGCAACAATGGCCACCAGAATGCTGCAAAGAGCTATTGATGCCTTGACCTCATGGACAAACAGATGGTGTGTAAACATTAACACCGAAAAATGTAGCACTACGCTTTTCACCCTCTCCCCAAAACAAAAAGCTGGAGTTATCAAGATAAATGGAGAACACCTCAAAGAAGATAAACAACCCACCTATCTTGGAGTTACATTTGATAATAGGTTGACATGGAGGGAACACGTCAACAAGGCAAAAAAAAAGCCAGGAGGAAGTTAGCCATCCTGAGAAAATTAAGTGGAACCACATGGGGTGCTAGTCGAAAAATACTTAATAAAGTTTACCAACAAGGTATACGGCCACATCTGGAATATGGGTCAGCAGCGTGATGCCCCGCAGCAAACACTACCCTAAAAGAGGTGGATAATGTGCAAAATCAGGCACTTAGGGTCATTACAGGAGCAATGAAATCAACACCTATTGTGGAGATGGAGAAAATGCGAAGGATACAAGCACTAAGAGAGCGCAGAGACACAAAGGTATTAACACAGGCAGAAAAGTTCCACTGCATGCCGAGCCATCCAATGAAAGACAGATTTCAAAACTTAGCAATGGGAAGACTGAAAAGAAGTAGTTTTATGCATCAGGCGAAACGACTTCGCAGGCAAATTATGGATCTACCTGAAGTTGACATCCCCCTAAAGTCTGTGCCAGAACAAACCCCTTGGAGAGAGGAGCACGGACTATCAGTATGCATTCAAACAAAAGTGAAAGGAATATTAGACAAGGATGAACAGAACAGTGTGCAACGTAGGATAGTGATCCTCAATTTCCTGGATGAAGAATACCCACAAGACCTCTGGATCAGAGTGTACACAGATGGGTCAGCACAGAATGCAGTAAAGAATGGTGGAGCGGGAGTGTACATAGAATACCCAAACAACATTAGTAATACAGTCAAAGTACCAACTGGGAAATTCTGTCATATATATGATGCAGAAATACAGGCAATCAAGGTGGCAACTGAGAAACTGTTGAACACCAATGTCGGTCCCCAACCTGTAGTATTTCTTACAGATGCAGAATCAGCACTCCAAGCACTTAAATTTGAGAAACTGCCAGATCTACAGGCTCTGCCTGAACTGAGCAACCAGCGCAAGATTGTCATGCAGTGGATACCTTCTCATTGTGGAATACCAGGAAACGAGAGAGCAGACCGACTGGCAAAGGAGAGTGCTGCAGACGAGCAACAAGATGTGCCAGTTACATACCAACAGAAGATAAGGATGATCAAATCAATCAGAAAGCCACCAACAGTAACACCAGACGATTACAATAACATGAACAGACAAGAGCAAACTGTTGTGTTGCGCCTTAGAACAGGACACAACCGACTCCGCAGCCACATGTACACAAAAATGAAAATTGGCAACTCAGCCATGTGTACATGCGGACAGGCGCCCCAGACAGCAGAGCACATACTGCAAAACTGCCCCGAATATGATATACAGAGAAAATCTCACTGGCCCATAGAAACAACACTGGAAGAGAAACTTTATGGACCTGTGTGTGAACTGCAAAAGACAGCGAAGTTTATACAAGAGACAACATTGCAGATGTAGACAATATTTTAAAGCGAACGAAAGAAGAAGAAGAAGAAGTGTCGTCAATAAGTAATGCGTCGTTTCAATGCAACATTTTCAGTCAGCTCAGCTGCTTCCATCTGCCCTTTAATAATTAGCGAATTTAGCGTTCTTGGATCCCCAAAATGTAAACAGAACTACGTCATTTAGACCGTTATTCATGGAACATTTAAATTAATGTATAATTTTTTTTATTGCATCTTAAATGTAAGCGTTTTATTGTATATTAAAAACAAAACTAGACTAAACATAAATTACCAAACTGATCGTTTCCAGTGACATCATGAAAACAAGACTCAGATTTCGTGCGTTTGATTTATGATATACAGTGAAAGAAAAAATGGCCACGATTCTGGTTTGTGTAATTATACTCATAATTTTAATATTATTATTATTTTTATTTAATATTCATTGGTTTCTTTTTAATTCCAGAGCTAATAGAGAAGTATAAATCGTTACTAGAATGTTTATTTTGTTGTTGGAGTATGCAAGTAGGTTAATGTAAAGCGAAGGAAGCAGCAAATACGAAGAAACTGAACACAATTAGCGACGGAAAAATACTACTCGTAGCTTCCATTAAAGCTAACACCTTCTTGAAAGGGACGAGATGTACAAAGTGACGGGTCGGTTTAAAGATGAAAATTCGGGCAGGTTGAGACGAGGTGCATGTGTTGAGTGGAAGATGATGGGTTGGAGGAAGGGGAATATGAAACAGCTGAGTGGCGCAGGAAGGGGCGATCTTTTAATTATGAAACTGCTGATGTACCTTTCGTATTGTACAGTGGATTGACTAGCAGATCTTCTGCCCGGGAGTTACTAATTTAGTTATACTTGCTAAAGATTCTTTCCCCCCCCCCCCCCTCCCTCCTTCTCAAAAACGCGTATCCTCTATTACCAAGTGACAATAGTATGTAAATAAACACAAAGCGACAACAAACATAAAGTCAAGTACATGGTTGAGGTATGTACGTTGACTGAATCATCTGACAAATGTTTTTTGCAGCAAGGCATATCTCTCATCTGTAGGTCCACGGTTCGAATTCTAATAGCCTATTACTTTACTGTCCGTTACGTTCTCTGTTGTGTATATTTTCGAGTGCTTAAAAATTCTTACCTTGGTGATTGTACTAGTTGCTTATTTTAAAGTTACAACAGGAATGCTCCATGGGTGTTTTGTTTGAATAATGGCCGAGTGATACTGGAGCCTGGAAGAGGACAAAATAATTGTAGTACTGCAACCTTCCATGCATGTTGCAGGATGCGAGTTAAGGAAGGGAGAGGGGGGCATGGGACTGGTTACTCCTTCCCGTACACATTTTAAGAAGCAAAAACCTCAACATGTACTAGCAGGTCAACATTTGTTGACTTGGTGTATATTTCTTAAAGACGTATGCTTAGAAGGGAGCTTGCAAGGTTTTGATTGGTTGATTGAGTGCCCAGAATCATCCATGCTCAACACTATGTCTCCGACAAGGAACACTGAACGATAAAAACTGGATACCTACATTATAGTAATTTCTAACTGTAATTTAGAAAATATGAGAGGATAAATTGGACATTCACGGTGAAATAAAAACATATAAAAATATGGCAACGAAAACAGCAGATACGCAGAGGAACGGATGAATTGATCCCTCGGCCAGAAAAATCTTGGCTATCAAGGGTAGACAAACACGGGACGGAGGTATTGGTCTAATAAACTAGAGCCACTGCAACCCCACAAATATAAACGGATATATTTACTAATCTAAAATGTTGAAAAAGTCATGAATATTATGACAGAATCGACAGTTTTTAAATAACTCAAGACCCAAAAAAATGCGGCGATACGCAGAAAAGGCAAACGCTGTCGAAAGGTTAGCGGATTTGACGAAGGGAAGATATGAAAGAATTAGAGCGATAATACAGTTTATTGTTTTTATATTTAAAGAGTTCGAAAAATAAGCATAACGGAGCCGTATGTAAACAATTAAATGGTGGGAACTTGGAGAAATGTTTTCCAAGAGACATCATTCAGATATTGCATATCATGGTTGTCAAGTTCCTTGTCTATTTTGCGTGCGGCCGTACGGCATGTAAGGATTTATTGCACAGTTATTTTTAGTATGGGTGGAGTGGAATTTACTGTTGGTATACAGACTCTAAAAAGTCTTTTAAGCCAGAACAATGAAGTTAGGTTAAGTTCACAAACGATCGTGCTATTAACTTGACACAATGTTCCGACAACAACAAAAACAAATTTCTTATCTCGTTTATGTCTTTCTAGATAATACTTTGTTGTTATTCCACACACCCGTATATTAATCTGTTAAAAACACAGAACATAACACCGAAATAAAACAAGAAAGTTTTTAAAATGAACGACAAAGAAACGAAATAAAAGATGAAACATGAAAAGACAAAAAATTAAACAAAAAAGAAACGAAACATCATTGTGCTCTTTTGGTTCCTTAAAAGAGAGCAAATAAAATAAACTGTCATGACTGTCTTGGGAGCTGAAACAGCAGGATTCGATATGGAGTCTGGCTACCGAAAAATATAAGACACAAGAAAAAGTAAGGTAGAAGATGAGCTACTAAACTAACAGTAACAAGTTTTGCATTACTTTCTAACTTTCATTACTTCAGTTCTCTTTTAAATTGATTTGTATATTGCTCGAAAACAGAATATATGTCTCAGTGTCACTCCAGATGGTGAAGTTATGTCCAATATTGCATTTAGTTTACTTGTCACGTCAGAAGATGGAGTATTTATCCATCAGTGCGTTTGGTTTACCTGTCACATCAGAAGGTGCAGTATTTGTCCAACAGTACGTTTGGTTTACCTGTCACACCAGATGGTAGAGTATTTGTCCAACAGTGCGTTTGCTTTACCTGTCCCACCAGAAGGTGGATTGTATGCCCAACAGTACGTTTGGTTTACTTGTCCCGGTAGATTGTGGAGTGTATGTCCAACATTGTATTTAATTTACCTATCACATCAGAAGATGGATTGTATGCCCAACATTGCGTTAAGCCTACCTGTCACACCATATGGTGGAGTGTATGTCCAGCACTGCATTTATCTTACCCTAACCTGTCTGACCAGATAGGTGAGTATATGTTCAACACCTACGTTTGGTTTACCTGTTTACCTGTCACACCAAGTAGTGGAGTGTATGTCCAACACTGCTTTCAATTGATCCTAACAAGCTTTTACGGACGCCTGAATCCAGTTATTTACAGGGCGATCGCAATAGCAATTAATTTTACATGTTGAGGTTGCCAGCCTCATGCACAACCCTTCTTAATGGCCTCTAAAAACACGCTGGGAAGAAAACAGTTGCACTACTCTGTTTGCTTCGGTACTTCATACCTTCACCACACAAATCATTGCTGCATATTTCTAACTAAATTACCTCGCCATAACAAACACAGGTCTGCGATAGAGAATACGACTACAACCAATACAGCCGGAAAACAAGAAAAAAAATAGTACTCGCTCAAGAGGAAACAATATAACCATACACGCGTCGATTGGAAACCACGGGGAAAGAGAAGTTATGAGAAGGTAAAAGAACATCTAAATAAGAACAGCGGAAAAGGAAGTCAAGTCAACAAGAGACGTAATTGCTGTCTCAAGACGTCGACCAACACTAGGAACTTCTGCAGATCGATATATGTAACTAAATATAACATTGGGAATCACAGAGAATTAATATATGTGTTTTAATGGTAGTTAGTTTCTACAAAAGAAAGGGACTATTTTCTAGATACATCTCACGACCTAAACGTATTGGTCTCCCTGTTAGAATAAAAAATAGGATACTCATCTTAAGAACGCTATTTTTGGACCCAACAGCTGAGTAATTGACAGGCTCAAGATTATCTATTCAAACGCAAATAAGGCCAGACAAGGATAAATCGCAGGCACGCTGGAAGCTTTAATGCATACGGCCAAAGCAGACTTGAAGCATCAATTTCAAGAACCATCGAAGAAGAACAACCGGAAAAAAAGGTTAGATTATTGGAACATAGTTTTAGTAGATTGGCAATTTCCAAATATACTGCTTGTTATTTTACTATTGCAATCGTTTCAAGCAGCATTTTTGTTTAGCCAAAAAAAAAGAATTTAAAAAGTTGTGTTAATTTAATTCTTTATTTACTTATGCATTTGGTTTGTTAGACTACGTATTACATTACCGATATGATAGTAACCCCGATGCCTCTTAGTAGGTATGTTAACCGAAGTGCGAGTCCATATTAATAGATCCAAACACTAGAGCTAAGTAGATCCGATACAATTTTGGTAGATTTTAAGCAAGAATTTTGAATTTTGTCCGGGCAGCGACCGTTAAGTCTACTGTTTTCTATTCTAAATGTGTTCTGTACCGAACACTGGCGTCCGGTCTCTCTACCCAGAGATCAGGGCAATTTTGACATGAAGTTCCACGTGAAAGAAATCCCGGTCTCCGCCGAAACCTCCAGCACCCGAGGTGGACACTTTATCTCGAGACCACCGTGCCCCCCCCCCCCCCCACCCGAGGCGGACACTTTAACTCAAGACCACCGAGCCCCCCCCCCCCACCCGAAGCAGACACTTTACCTCGAGATCATCGAGCCCCCCACCCGAGGCGGACACTTTACCTCGAGACCACCGAGCCCCTCACCCGAGGCGGACACTTTACCTCGATACCACCGAGCCCTTCAACCAAGGCGGACACTTTACCTCGAGACCACCGAGCCCCCACCCGAGGCGGACACTTTACCTCGAGACCACCGAGCCCCCACCCGAGGTGGACACTTTACCTCGAGACCACCGAGCCCCTGACCCGAGGCAGACACTTTACCTCGAGACCATTGAGCCCCCAACCGAGGCGGACACTTTACCTCGAGACCACCGAGCCCCTCACCAGAGGCGGACACTTTACCTCGAGACCACCGAGCCCCCACCCGAGTCGGACACTTTACCTTGAGACCACTGAGCGCCCACCCGATTTACCTCGAGACTACTGAGCCCCCCCCCCCCCACCCGAGGCGGACACTTTACCTCGTGACCACCGAGCCCAACCACCCGAGGCGGACACTTTACCTCGAGACCACTGAGCCCCCACCCGAGGCGAACACTTTACCTCGAGACCACCGAGCCCCCCACCCGAGGCGGACACTTTACCTCGAGACCACCGTGCCCCCCCCCCCCCACCCGAGGCGGACACTTTACCTCAAGACCACCGAGGCCCCCCCCCCACCCGAAGCAGACACTTTACCTCGAGTTCATCGAGCCCCCCCACCCGAGGCGGACACTTTACCTCGAGACCACCGAGCCCCTCACCCGAAACGGACACTTTACCTCGAGACCACCGAGCCCCCACCCTAGGCGGACACTTTACCTCGAGACCACCGAGCCCCCACCCGAGGCTGACACCTTATCTCGACACCACCGAGCCCCCACCCGAGGCGGACACTTTACCTCGAGACCACCGAGCCCCCCACCCGATGCGGACACTTTTCCTTGAGACCACCGAGCCCTTCACCCGAGGCGGACACTTTACCTCGAGACCACCGAACCCTTCACCCGAGGCGGACACTTTACCTCAAAACCACCTAGCCGTCCCCCCTCCCCCCGAGGCGGACACTTTACCTCGAGACCACCGAGCCCCCCACCCGAGGCGGACACTTTACTTCGAGACCACCTAGCCCCCTCCTCCCCCCCTCACCCGAGGCGGACACTTTACCTCAAGACTACCGAGCCCTAGAGGCGGACACTTTACCTCGAGACTACCGAACCCCCACCCTAGGCGGACACTTTACCTCGAGACCACCGAGCCCTTCACCCGAGGCGGAAACTTTACCTCGAGACCACCTAGCCCCCTCACCCCCCCCCCCCCCCACCCGAGGCGGACACTTTACCTCAAGACTACCGAGCCCTAGAGGCGGACACTTTACCTCGAGACTACCAAGCCCCCACCCTAGGTGGACACTTTACCTCGAGACTACCAAGCCCCTCACCCTAGATGGACACTATACCTCCAAATCATCGAGGGCCCACCCCCCCCCCCCCCCCCGGAAATGCTTTACCATCATCATTATCAGTCCGGAGACTGGTGTTGAAGTCGTCCGATTATTTCACTCCCCTGTCATCTGTTAGTCAGTCCGGATACTGGTGTTGAAGTCGTCTGATTATGTCACTCCCTTGCCATCTGTTAGTCAGTCCGGAGACTGGTGTTGAAGTCGTCTGATTATGTCACTCTCTTGCCATCTGTTAGTCAGTCCGGAGACTGGTGTTGGATTCGTCTGATTATGTCACTCCCCTGTCATCTGTTAGTCAGTCCGGAGACTGGTGTTGGATTCGCCTGATTATGTCACTCCTCTGCCCTGTGTTATTGAAAGATCTCTTCAGCTCATCCTAAGTTTGAACTCCCGTGTTCCTGTATACCTGTGTGATGTATTTGTTTTTGGACGTTCTCTTCTTTTTGTTCTTTGAATTGTACTTTTCATTATTTTCAGCAGTAGGCCGCTTGTTCTCATTTCTCTTCTTGTATACTTTTCTTTAGTTGTTGTATATGTCTCTACATCATTAAGTAGTTGCTCGTTTGACCTTTTATCAATCTTTACATCGTGCGATACCACCTATCTCAAATCTTTTTACATCGTTTCATTCTTTTGTATTTAGAGTCTATATTTTAAAGAGGCATTGTGCAACGGCCAGTAATGTGTAGTGATTATTCATTTACGCAGCTCCTTAAATGGTGTTTTTTTTAAACATTATAAATTTGCATTTCTCACGGAATGCCTTTTTTGTTGTTGCTATTGCCATCCTAGTTCTGATTTCAACTTCACAACGGGAATCCCCCGTAATAATTTGAAAACCTCATCATTTATTCTATGGTCTGTCGATATTTTTTTTATTTTTTTGGTATTAGTTAGTTACTAACATCCCTTTGATTTTAATAGCATTCATTTTCATACCAAATACGAGTGCATTGATTGTTTCGTCAATCTTGGTGAACAGATTTTGTAGTGATTTCTCGATTTTTTTCTATGATTGCTTGGTCATCTGCATATGTGATGGAACATATTTTTCTATTGTGTCCTTAATACCAATATAATATAGATATGAGACATAGTAGGTCCTGGTGTCGCGTAATGTGACCAAGCCAATACAATTAACCTTCTTGTATATATTTGGGGAAAAACTACAAAAAGAAAATGTAATTTACATTTTGGAAGTATTAAAAAGTACACATCAATAATTTCAAACCAGAAACAATAACTCGTGATTTTATAGCATTCAAACTTAGGATTCACTTTGTTGGTGTGTATTATAAGGAAGAAAATATGTGAAAATCCGAGATAGCCAGTTATAAACAAAGAATGTTTGTTCATGAAAACAGTCACATAGACATGTATTAGTCTGCACTCAGAAAACTTGTATAACAGAGAAGAATGTGACGTAAAAGGCAGCCTGAAATTCTAACGCCGTACCTCCAGATGACGGAAGCGCTTTGCCACAAACGAGATATTAATTACGGTACTAGACCAAGTGTCCTGCTGGTTTAACTTCTCTCTCTCTCTCTCTCTCTCTCTCTCTCTCTCTCTCTCTCTCTCTCTCTCTTTATCTGTCTCGTCGCAAGACCCTTCCATCACATGGGGGCCATGTGTTGGAATTCCGGCTGCCTATTACTTCACGTTCGTCTCTGTTCTTGGCTATACATGTTTTTGAGTGCAGTCTAATAGTTGTCTTTGTGATCGTTATCATTAAAAAACATATGTGCATATATTATGTAAGTATAACCAATGAAATGATACGTGATCTATCATCGGTGTTATTGCTGCTTATCTTGTAGATGTCTCTCTGTAGTACAAACCTATTCAACTCATGACATAAGACAGCTGAATATCCACAAAGGTCAAAAATATAATCTGTGTAGAATAGTCGCTTGGGTTTGAGAGGAAAGCTCTAGACAAAGAAGCACTAAAAATAAAGCAGGCAATAGAAGAGCGATTTACCTATTTTTCCTGGTTCAATGATAATAAAATGGACAAGTGATAAACAAATAATGTGCCATTCTATTTTACACAGATCAAGTCATTTTAAATATAGACCTTTCATTAAAAAAGTTGTTATCACAGATATTATGCGTAACAATTGTATACAAGACAGCAATGCATTAAGCTAAAGGAAAACGAAAAGAGCGAAACCTACAACAAACATGAACATACATGTTTAGGATATGTGCTAAATACGCCGAAAGCGGGATCAAGATACTGAGCAGCGCATGAGTTGCAGTGGTCAGCGACCCATAGCTGACTGCTAGCATCAGGGCCAGCGAACCGTAGCTGCCAAGACCCTTCTACACCTCCAAGCGGTGATCCTGGATAACAGGCTGCAGCAGAGCTGACTGAGGAAGGAGAAGGGATCGAAGAGAGAATGCTAACCCGGTACTCAAAAAATGCTTGCTGAAGTCGGATGTGTTGGACCGAAAGGTGCAAATATCGCAGCCAAGCTGTAAACTACGACACAATGCATTCCGTTCTCTGGAATACATTCTGCTACTTAAGCCCATTCAGGGTTTGGTGGTGGGAGATTGAGAACGAACGAAGAAGAATAAGACGCCGAAAGCACAAAAACATAGTTTAAAAGGCATGCAAACAACCGCAATTAAGTGAAATGATACATTACTTGACCGAGAAAGGAAACCATAAAACCAAGTTGTGCTGGGAGATTTAATTAGACTATTTAGGTTTTTTGTTTCATTGTTGTCTTCGTGTCTCCTGTTTCGCCCTCAAGTCTTATCGGTTAACTTGTGATATTAAATGTTTAACGACTCGTCGGTATGACGTCATCTGAAGGTAGTTAAATAGCAAGAGCTGTAGTCGGGGGTAATTTGCTATTTGGTTCAATGAGTTATGGCTCAGCTTTAAGCAGATATTGTAACCAGTTCCTTCTTCATTGTCTTACAATCCATATCATTATTTAGGGGACGGCGTGGCCTAGTGGCTCACAATCAGAAGGTGCTGTGTTCGATCCCCATCACAGCACTGGCAATTACCCCGGGGAAGCAAACCCTTAGAAAATGCAGAAGGAAGCAGACAATTACAGGCGCAAAATAAAAACCACAGTGTAACGCACACCCGCCTTGGGGAATAGAGAAATAAGGCGAACGCAAAAAAAAAATTTTTTTAAATAAAATATTTATATCTTTCGTTCAGTAAACTGTTTACAACTGGGTGGACTGGGACGTGTAGATAATCTTTTTCTGCCACTCACTAACCACTATGTCAGCTAGATGATCTGTATATTATAACTACACATTCAGGTGTGTATGAGGTGCAGTATGGTACTCCTCATAAGGCCTGGAGTTCATAATCTTTGTTTCGTTTTCCTTCAAAATGGAAATCTATCTCAGCTACTCAGCCAGTGCATTTCGTGGTATAAACACATCTCCAAACCGTAACCCATGACAACACAAGAAAGATAGATTGAATGAAGCTGCAACCACAACAACGCAAAGAAAAAATTCTGAATAAAATTGAAGGCAGTGTGGATTACACCTGTCTGTCACTGAGAAAATATTCACGTACACAAGCCTTGCCAGCTGAGAGGCAAAATTAAATAATTTTTTTTTTTTAATAAGACATCAATAGGTTCAAAAATAAACACAATAATACCACTGAAAGTAGTGAAATCCTGGTATTTGGCTTGGCTTGGCTTCGTTCATTCTCAATTTCCTACTACCAAACCCTGAAAGGGCTTAAGTAGCAGAAAGTAGTCCAGAGAACGGAATGCTTTGTGTCGTAGTTTACAGCTTGACTGCGATATTTGCACCTGTCGGTCCAACAGATCGGACTTCAGCAAGTATTTTTGGAGTACCGGGTTAGCATTCTCTCTTCGATCCCTTCTCCTTAGTCAGTCTGCCCTGCTGCAGCCTATTATCCAAGATCACCGCGTGGAGGTGTAGAAGGGTCTCGGCAGCTCTGGTTCGCTGGCCCTGACGCTAGCAGTCAGCTATGGGTCGCTGACCACTGCAGCTCATGCGCTGCTCAGCATCTTGATCCCGAAATTCTGGTATTTAATCCGGCAGATCGGTGTCTAATGCTGGTTAGTAGAAAGCCATCTCATTGTTCTGCAAAAAATTTTGGTCGATGGTTAATAGGTTGGAGTCGAGTTAAAACCTGGCTTACCTTCCGGTCTTTCATTTTGCTCTGAGTAGTAACTTTGTGGGTGCTATTCTTCTTGTACCCTATTAAGCCTTCTTGGTGGGGGGGGGGGGGGGGAAAGGGGGGAGGGGGGTGTGTGGAGGATAGTGCAATACATTTTCATAAGACTATATCATTAATTATGTGTGTGCATCGCTGTTGTGTTATTTTTCTTAAATTACAAAATAGTTATTGTTGGATGCATTTGTTACGAAATTTAACAAATAAGTATAAATCTACACCCATCAAATATGCAGTATGTATGTGTTTGTATATGTGTATGTGTGTGTAATTATGTGTATATGTATATGTGTGTGGGCTCAGAGTGTGTGGGTTGGTGGGTGGTTAGGTGGTCGGCTGGCTGGCTTAGTGTATGTGGGTATGTATGTATGTATGTATGCAATGCATGTGTGATGTTACGTTAGATGTCATCCCCACTCCGCTGCCTTGCGGGTAGGCTCCGGGAGTAAAAATCTGCATCCTATGCTATCTTCAGTCGTCTCGATAAATATCTTGCCACTGGCCAAAGGTAGCTCAGGACCAGAGAGTGAGGTTGAAAAAAGGCGGACCCTCCCTCACCTTAATCAAAATCACCGCGCAGGTCACCCATTTCGGCGGACACGGCAAGAAAAAATACTGTCCACACGGCTGAACAAAGAGAGTGGTCTTCATCACTTGTGATGAACGAACATCATGTATGTGTGTATGTATGTGTATGTATATGAATGTATCTGTGTAAGTATTTGTGCATGTATGTATGTACGCATGTATGTGTGTAAATATATACACTTGAATATATATATATAAATATATATATATATATATACATATATATATATATATAATTAGTTGCGCATCGCTAGCGAAGATAGCGACAACGTCAGACATGTGTATTCAGAAGTGATCGCGAATGAATGTATAGTCCGATCTGAGTGTGACAAACTCTACCACGTGTAGAACATACGTGAACCAGCGTAATTGGGCTGACTTTGCGTTCTGTCCCTTCGTGCAGCTTGCTTTTCTCTGCACACTGGTACTAGCGCCATGTGTGATGGCAGTGGAGCAGGATGAGCGGTTCAGAGCAATCAGCTCCTAGACTGCAACATCGATGGAGAAACCTTTTAAAGAAATGTTAGTCTCTTTCTATGTTTTTTCTGTCCCCAGAACATAATTTAAACTTATAAGGTTTACAACAACATAAAACCATATACAACCGTTAAATGTGGGATTCATCAGGAACGAGGACATACAAGTTATCTTTAAGGGCAGGATATCAAATAGGTGTCGTGTGTTACAACTGCTAAAAGAAACGGAGGATATAGAAGAGCACTGACAACATTTAAGAAATATATGGAATCAGAATTGTGGAGACATTTTGCAGAATGAAAAACGTTAACACAAAACATAGATAACAGAAGCAACCATAAAAATGAGTACATAAATATAAACTAAAAAAGCCATATTTGAACAAAAGCAAAAACCAGAAAAATTAGAACCAAGGCTCATAAAACATACACTGAACTCAACAAGGAAGTAATAAAGAACATCCGACGAGATAACAGTAAACTGCAGCGAAGGGAAATATGATCAACCTGTGCAACAGCAAAAAAGAAACTGACATGTCAATAAAAGCAAGAAGATTACTTTATTAAAGAAAGCATTTTTTTAAATGTGATTAGCAAAAGCACCTGAGCAAATTAATATAATCATTGATTTGAATAAGACCGAAAAAGTACAGAAGCTTACATATTAAGGGAAAAGCATTAAAACATGTCCACAATAAGACGGTAATAAAGACAAGGACTGCATTGGCTAAAAAGGTCTTTAAAGAAAAACAAAAATTGCGAATCTCAAAGAATGTCATGATATTACCGAGAAAAAGAATAATCGCCACAAATGGTTAATCGCACTGTATGGAGGTGAACATATACTCTAGCAAAGATGGATAAAAAGATTGAAATCGTTTGAAATATGATGAGAGTGAGTTGGGCAGAAAGAAGAGCCAATGAGACTTGCTCAATGAGGTAGGCGCTTAAAGACAAATATTGAAAATGACACAAAAACGAAAATTACGTTGCCTGAGACGCAATATGAGACATGAAAGTCTTCTACAGAAGATATTAGAGAACAAGATTGAGGAGAAAAGAGGAAGAGGGCGACCAAGACTGGTCTTTATACCTCAGGAATACAGATATATCAAAGTACCAACCTATGCTAAAATGAGGAGAGTCACACAGGAGTCCAGTGGAGAGACATACTCAGAGAACTTTACAGCCTCAAGATTGATTAACTAGATGATGATGATGGTTATGATGATGATAATGATTATGATGATGAAGAAGAACCTTTAAATACACCAGCCCCACAAAATCTCCAAGGCATTCAGTTTGCAGGAACAAAACTACAAGCTAATTGCGACTGGAAACAAAATAAAAAAATTAAGAACGTTATAATGCTCCTGAGAGATGTTAAAGCAATTTGTCAGATGATATCTCGGCAAAAACAATAAAAGCAACTGACAGTTCAACGGAAATATAATACCAATTAATTCTTAAATGATGGGAAAGAGATGAAGTACAATAAGACCGGAAGGAATTCTATTTAGTAAAGTTGCCAAAGACGGGAGATCTGAACCAATGTACATATTGTAAAGGAATAAGGTTATTAACAATACTGAAGGACATATTGAACGGAATTGTACTCGAAAGATTAATGGAGGTCATAGACAAATATATGACATAAGAGCAGGCGGGCATTGGACACAATAGGATACAGTACAGTTCAATGTGATGCAAACCGTTATGAGCCCTATGAGATCAGAATTTATCTACGAAAAGTATGTCTCCTATCACCATTTCCTTTCTAACGGCTATTGAATGAGTTATGACGACAGAAACATCAATCCTCAAAAATGGAATTTAGTGGAATTTAATAATGTAATTTGATGATTTAGACTTTGTCGATGACTTGGCTCTTTTGTCACATAACCGTTATCAGAAGCACAAAAAAAAAGGATTCCTAATTAGACGCTAAGAATGCACGGATAAAAGAAACAAAGATTATAAGAATTAAGGCAACTAATGACAATCAGATTGTGTTGGAGACACACTTCTGCAAGATGTGGAATCATTCAAACATATTGAAAGCAATATAGACAAATTAGGAGGTACATATAAAAATATAAAATTAAGAATATGGAAAGGCGTGAGGAACTTCCATTGCATGGATATAGAAAGATATTAAGTCCAACACACAAAAATGTTAACTCAATTACAATGTACAATCTGACTTGTTGAATGGAAATGAAATATGGAGAATAACAAAAACACAACAAAAAGGTGCATGCATTCATATATAGGGTTCTTCGCAGAATAGAGAAGATGAAATGGTGTGATAAGATTACTTACGAACAGTTGGGAAGAACCTAACATATTTCAGTGGAACATGAGGTGAGGTGAAAGTAATGGAGCAGGATATGCTGCACATTAGGGAAACTATCTTGTATCATGACAAGACGATCTCTATTCTACAAACACCAAAGAATTAAAGGTTTACTAAATCTCATATGAGAGCACGAAACAAACCAACAGGAAACGGGGGCAGAACTAGAATGGATAGCCCATAAAAAGAGGACTTGGCATGTCTGTTTTAAATGTATATCCACATAAACACTTCAACTCCGTGTGGAGCATAGACAATCAACAAATACTCGCCCAATTCCTGCTGTCATGGGCATCATTGCAATCTCTGTCTACGTTTTTCTTCCCGTATTTAAGTTTGTCTCGATTTCTCTTTTTCACCAGTGTTTATGTTTTTTCAACTTCTCTTACTTTAAGGATTCCAGAACAATGACTGTTTTGTAAACTTATCAGCTATTTACCATAACATATGCCCTTACCATCGACAGCGCCTTCGCTTTATGTTTTGACGTCTAGCCCTACTAACATCTAGCCAGTTTCTTCCAACAGTTCCATATTAATGATTGTGTCACACCATATTATTCCTTCTATTTGGCGTACGCATCCATTGACGAAGGCTTGGTCTTTTATTGTGATCTTTCCGTTGATCAACACGCCCCAGAGCCATACACATAGGATAGACCTGACATTGGAGTTGAAGATCTTTACTCTTGTGGTGGACTAAACCATTTTCGATTTCCACAAATTCCATAAAACAATAAAATTCCCTCTAGTCTCTTGTACTTCTAATTTGAATTCTCTATCAGTACCTCCGATCGTATTTCTATTACTACCAAGATATATGAATAAATCTACATTTTGAAGTACCCTGTCTCCCAGTGCAATCTGATTGTCGTTATGTGCATTTTTTTCTCATAGTCTGTGTTTTTGTCTGAGGGTACCCTCAGTGACCATTCAGGTAGTATATTTATTTTATTCTGCATTTGATTGTGATGGTGAGACAGAAGAACCAAGTCACCAGCAAATTCTAGATCATCAAGTCTTTTGGTCAAATACATTTAATGCCATTTTCGTATGTACAATTCGTGTTCTTCATAATACAATCAAAAGTTGGCAGAAAACGAAATGGTGATAAGAGACAACCTTATTGCTCTCCATTTCTCATCTCAAATGGCTCCAAAAGTTCTCCATCATGTATAATTCTACATTTCATATTTGCGTACGCTTTTTCAACAACGTTAGAGATTTCCAGAGGTACGCCATTGTGTCTGAGCAATTTCTAGACTAATTCCCTTTCAAAACTGTCAAACACACACGTGAAAACACACATACACACACATATACACGCATACACACACACGCACGCGCGCGCGCGTTAACTTCTCAGTTACATAAATGACGAACGGACATTCCGAAAAATTCGAAATTATCAAAGATTAAAAGCCGTGAGAAAAATAAAGATGTATAAGCCAGATTTGTGATTTGAATGTTCACGTGAATGGCGGAGACGTTTTCGGTTGCTAGCAATAAAGCAACCACGCAGATTACAAACTAAAATTGTCATGTATTGATTCATTTTCTACCAAACGCAGTGTTTTTATCTCGTAACAGACATCTGAGACTCAACCAGCAAGCTCATGTTTTACACAACACCGCACTGGACGGAATCACCAAAAACTGACGAAATTGATTGCTATATTTGGGTGTCTTGATTACGTGAAATGTGAACACTTTTTGAGTATTGTGTGTTTATCGATGCGTTTTGTTTTGGCGAGACACTCATGACTTCTGTCAAATTTGGCGTTTTACTGCTATTTTGCATTCTTAACTTTTTTTTTTACACTCGAATAGTATGTATATTTTGCAACACTAAGGCCAGAACATTATTCGAAGGGAACTAGGATTTTATGGCACTAAGGTCAGAGCGCCACTCGAACGGAATCCAGATTTTGCGGCACTAAAGCCGGATTGTCACTCTAATGGTATCCAGATTTTGATAGAGTAAGACCACAACTTTACTCTAATAGTATCCAGATTTTGATAGAGTAAGACCATAACTTTACTCTAATAGTATCCAGATTTTGATAGAGTAAGACCAGAACTTTAATAGCGTCCAGATTTTGATAGAGTAAGACCATAACTTTACTCTAATAGCATCCAGATTTTGTTAGAGTAAGACCAGAACTTTACTCTAATAGCATCCAGATTTTGATAGAGTAAGACCAGAACTTTACTCTAATAGCATCCAGATTTTGATAGAGTTAGAACATAACTTTACTCTAATAGCATCCAGATTTTGATAGAGTTAGAACAGAACTTTAATAGCATCCAAATTTTGATAGAGTTAGAACAGAACTTTACTCTAATAGCATCCAGATTTTGATAGAGTAAGACCAGAACTTTACTCTAATAGCATCCAGATTCTGATAGAGTAAGACCAGAACTTTACTCTAATAGCATCCAGATTTTGATAGAGTTAGAACAGAACTTTACTCTAATAGCATCCAGATTTTGATAGAGTTAGAACAGAACTTTACTCTAATAGCATCCAGATTTTGATAGAGTTAGACCAGAACTGCACTCAAATGGTATCCAGATTTTGAGGACTAGAGCCACTGTAACTATCCAAGCATGTCGAAATAAGCGACTAGAGATAGTTGTTTGTTTATGAAGCATGTAAAATCAGTGCTACTGAAACCGTCACCTCAAATGCTCGGATACATGTTTCTTGCAATGGGGACAGACGAAGTGGTGACCCTTTGCTTCTCTTAAAGCGAAAGGCCGAGTCAATCAATACATGGCGGCCATAATGTAGTGATGAGAAGAAATGATTCTCTTGTCAGTCTGAAGCACGATTATTATGAATACATGGCGTGACACATTAGAGTCGATTTACAACGCGATTACCGTGTCGATGTATAGAGCGACACTTGTGTCGACGTATTGATTGACTATTGTGTCGATTTATAGCGCGATTATTGTGTCGATGTATACCGCAACTCTTATGTCGATGTATAATGCGACTATTGTATGGATGTATAGCTTGGCTATTGAGTCGGTGTTTATCAAAACTATTGTGTCCTTATATAGCGTGACTAATGTGTCGATATATAGTGCGGATATAATGTCGTTGTTTAGCGCGACTATTGTTTCGCAGTTTAGCGCGACTAATGTGTCGTTGTTTAGCGCGACTATTGTGTCGCTGTTTAGCACGACTATTGTGTCGCTGTTTAGCGCGACTATTGTGTCGTTTAGCGCGACTATTGTGTCGTTGTTTAGCGCGACTATTGTTTCGCTGTTTAGCGCGACTATTGTGTCGCTGTTTAGAGCGACTATTGTGTCGTTTAGTGCGACTATTGTGTCGTTGTTAATTGTGTATGAATCTTTGAGCATCGCTTCTTCTCCTTTTTCTTCTTGTCCGTTTGTCAGTCAGGCCGGAGTATAAGCCCATTACTACAGCTGGCTTCTTTTATCAAAACCTGCGTCAAAGCACTTTGTGTGATTTTCAGTTATGTTGTCTCCTTCTATTTTATTTTACACGATATACGATGATATTGCAAGCCAAATGCACAACTCTCAATAGTCTTCTTTTACAACATGTATGAAGGTGCTAATGTCCTTCGATTTGCCAACGACACAGTGCTCTTTACCGAGTCAGCAGCAGAAGCCAACCAAATGGTGTGACGACTCGATGGTGAGGATAGGAAAGCGGGATTGGAGATGAATGTCTCTAAGACCAAGGTGTTGTGCAATCGTTTCGCCAATTGCCACTCTTCCTTGACGGGGTGGTATTGAAGAATGTCGGCGAGTAGATCTATCGTGGGTGCCTCCTCTATACGCAGAACAATTTGCAACCTGAACTAACGAGACGTCGTTGCGTGGGCTGGGCAGCCTTCTCGTCTATTAACATGGTCCTAGACGGTTACCAACACCAGAACCTACGCGCCTCACTCTTCAATTTAATTGTGCTCCTTGCGATGCGCTATGGGGCTGAGACATGGACACTCACAAAATCACCGGAGGACAAGTTGATTGGGACCCGGACCTCTCTCTCGATAGAGAGACGCTTGGTCGGAATCACTCTTTCCTTCCCAGTAAGGGGCCCCCGATCTACTTGGGGTTTAGAGCAAAATCACCGGAGGACAAGTTGGTTGGGACCCAGACCTCTCTCTCGATAGAGAGACGCTTGGTCGGAATCACTCTTTCCTTCCCAGTAAGGGGCCCCCGATCTACTTGGGGTTTAGAGCAAAATCACCGGAGGACAAGTTGATTGGGACCCAGACCTCTCTCTCGATAGAGAGACGCTTGGTCGGAATCACTCTTTCCTTCCCAGTAAGGGGCCCCCGATCTACTTGGGGATTAGAGCAAAATCACCGGAGGACAAGTTGATTGGGACCCAGACCTCTCTCTCGATAGAGAGACGCTTGGTCGGAATCACTCTTTCCTTCCCAGTAAGGGGCCCCCGATCTACTTGGGGTTTAGAGCAAAATCACCGGAGGACAAGTTGGTTGGGACCCAGACCTCTCTCTCGATAGAGAGACGCTTGGTCGGAATCACTCTTTCCTTCCCAGTAAGGGGCCCCCGATCTACTTGGGGTTTAGAGCAAAATCACCGGAGGACAAGTTGATTGGGACCCAGACCTCTCTCTCGATAGAGAGACGCTTGGTCGGAATCACTCTTTCCTTCCCAGTAAGGGGCCCCCGATCTACTTGGGGATTAGAGCAAAATCACCAGAGGACAAGTTGATTGGGACCCAGACCTCTCTCTCGATAGAGAGACGCTTGGTCGGAATCACTCTTTCCTTCCCAGTAAGGGGCCCCCGATCTACTTGGGGATTAGAGCAAAATCACCGGAGGACAAGTTGATTGGGACCCAGACCTCTCTCTCGATAGAGAGACGTTTGGTCGGAATCACTCTTTCCTTCCCAGTAAGGGGCCCCCGATCTACTTGAGGATTAGAGCATCGCTTAACGTCAGATAGTATAACAACGACTGATATCATCATTTGTATAGAGCGACTGGCTCTTTAAAGTCGCTGGTTGTCCTTTAGATATAAAAGAAGACTTATTTTGCTATTTTCTTGTTTATTCTGATGCTCGATGGTAACGATCTTTCTTCTATTTTCAATTATGAGACTTTTGTGTTGAGGTTGTTGTTATCGTTGTTGTTGCTGTTGTTGTTGTTGCTGCTGTTGTTGAATGCCCAGCTAGATAACTCTTTTGTGCGGCCTGAAACGGGGGTAAAGTGGCAGGCTGCCGTACCTTTCCTTACATCCCGAGCGAGCTGATGAAGGTGTACTATGGTCCTCCATGTGGTTGTGCTATGCTTGACTTCAACTGCGCCCGTCACTACTACGGGGATCACGTCGATCCCCCAGCGCATTAGCCAGGCTGCCATGAAAACAGGCTGTTCCCATGGAGACCTACGTGGGAGTGAGGTGGAGGCCTTGGGCAGTATAGTTTACCTGAACTTAACTTAGCTTAACGTTTTTTATACTGGTTTAGAAGACCTGGCCTGACTAACATTCAGTATGTTTTACCTGACCCTGACGAGCATTCATTACGTTTTGCCTGACCAGACGTTAGTCTCCTCTCCACTTGTGTTGAAGTAATATGTATGAAACCCAACATGTGGATTCAACTCTTTATATTTAGCTATCTTGACTGCACTTTTCGCTGTCAGCGACCCCCATAAGGAAGACAATGAAGTATTATCACGGTAACATTTAATCAAATGCAACATAATGAAGGGTGGCCATACACTTTTTACGCTTTCGTGTTTTAAACAATGTAATATATTTTGTTGCTTTCTAGTTAATCACAGTTTAAACAAATATATATAATAAACTACAGAAAATTAGAAATTATGAAAGTTCTGTATATAAATTGATGTTTTGTAAATAGTTATTCGTAGTTTTAAAATATATATATAATAAACTACAGAAAATGAGAAATTCTGAAAGCTATCTATTTAAAAATAATGTTTTGTAATAACCACGATTTTTCGCATCGCAAGCATCAACACTTTCTGGGCCGATTCAAAACGTCTCTTCACATCAGGCCGCAGCGCTGAGTATCTCACCGAAACTTGTCTTTAAGCTGCTGGATGGTCCAGGACTTATTGACATACTCTTCAGACAACCTCAAATACAAGATTTAAAGACAGTGAAAACTTTATTACATTTTAAAATTGGAAACCTACTTGTGGGTCAGTCTGGATATGTCGCGGAATACAATGTAATTGTGGATTATGGGACTGTAATCGATAAATTATTTGTGATTCCCAAACAGTGTAGGAGCTCCCCATCAACCGCGAGCCGAGCTGGCAGGACCGCCTGCGAGGACGAAGCAAATAGCAAGCTACAGGAATCATCAGTTTCTATTCCCTGCCAAATATTTTGACGAGGCTGAACACTTATGTTTCGATCGGGAGTGCAGTGATATCGAAACGATACAACATAACATTGCACAACTATAATCATTAACTCTTTCTAAGGTTTCGTTACAATTTTGGAATTGCATATGAACAAGATAAATACGCTTTAACATACATAAAATAGCAAATCCGAAGAAAATTTCTTGATGAAAGTGATTATTATTTTCAGTAAAACTGTAGATAATACAGCCCAATAAGACCTCTACACTCCCAAAGGGTAGAAGAGGAGTGACTGACTAAGTGAAGACCTCTACTCTCCCAAAGTGTAGAAGAGGATTAAGTGAAGACCTCAAGAAGACCTCTACACTCCCAAAGAGTAAAAGAGTAGTGACTGACTAAGTGAAAACCTCAATAAGACCTCTACACTCCCAAAGAGTAAAACAGGAGTGACTGACTAAGTGAAGACCTCAATAAGACCTCTACACCCCAAAAGGGTAGAAGAGGAGTGACTAAGTGAAGACCTAAATAAGACATACACGCTCACAAAGGGTAGAAGAGGAGTGACTAAGTGAAGACCTCAATAAGACCTCTACACTCCCAAAGGGTAGAAGAGGACTAAGTGAATACTTCAATAAGACATCTACACTCCCAAAGGGTAGAAGAAGACTAAGTGAAGACCTTAAAAGAACTCTACACTCCCAAAGGGCAGAAGAAGACTGAGTGAAGACCTCAATAAGACCTCTACACTCCTAAAGGGTAGAAGAAGACTAAGTGAAGACCTCAATAAGACCTCTACACTCCTAAAGGGTAGAAGAAGACTAAGTGAAGACTTTAATAAGCCTTCTACACTCCCAAAGGGTAGAAGAGGAGTTACTGAGTGAAGACCTTAATAAGACCCCCCCCCCCCCCCCACTCAGAAAGGATAGAAAACGAGTGACTAAGTGAAGACCTTAATTAGACATCTAAACTCCTTGAGGTTAGAACAGCAGTGGCTAAGTTAAGAAGTAAATTACCATCCTTAGCATATGGTAATGGCGTTGCTAAAATAGCCATTTGTTATCAATTACATTCATTAAGAATGTGTTCTGTATCTTGGTTGATGATATAGCTTCAATAGTTAAAATAAGGTAGCATATAGTTTACAGAAACAAATAGTACTTATACATAAATATTAATCCGTCTCTTTACGATTTTCTGAATGGCATCGACTTTGAAAGCATTTAGATACCGTAACTGAAGATATAAAAAAAGATAGTTTCGAAGAAGAAAAAAGGTTCGATATACATATTATATTTTATTGCATTTGTATTTTGTTTATATGAGTATTAAACTATCATCAACACCAACCTGAGACCCAAGATGCAGCATAGCGGAGGAGCTGACAGCACAAATCAACACATAGTTGGCTCCTTGCATCAGGCCCAGTAAACCAAAAGTAATCAAGACCTCTTTCCGTCTCCAAATCGTGGCAGAGCCAGCAGGATGCACTAATGTAACTTGTTTAAGAGAATATGAAACGCAGAAAGAAGGCAAACTCGGTTCATAAAATTCCGTGATGTAATCGGATTCGTCAGGCCGAAAACGCAGATATCGCAGCTTCACTGTAAACTACAACGTCATGTCATAACGTCCTTTTCAGGGCAAACACCAAAGAATATTCCTCTTCTTAATTCGTCTTCAATGACTAACAAAGGCAGCAGTCAATTTGAGGCTCTGTACACTTCCGAAGTTTTTCATGGAACAACATTGGTTGGTGCCGCTCCTTTTATTAGTGCATGATGACCAGGATTGCAATAGGTTTTCCGTTGTCAATGGAGGTGTGCCACAGATACAAAGGTCCATAGCGCTAATCTTGAATTTATTATATAGATAGCATGGGGAGGAAGACTAACGTCTGGTCAGGCACAACATACTGATCAGACATGTTAGTCTGGGGCAAGTACAACATACTGATCAGACATGTTAGTCAGGGTCAGGTTAATACACTGACCAAGACCCATGTCTTGACTACTTCACAGTCATCGCTGGGAAAGGTCTGTTTTCATGGAAGCCTGATCAAAAATCAAAAAAATCTGGCAAAGAATGCGCCATAACTGGCTGCAAGTCTACATTTCCCTACTGTTTTGGATCATTATGAATGCAGCCAGACCACGGATTTGCCTGGAATTCACACTAGTCGACGACTTACACTTGTGTTCACGGAAATATGATGTTGTTTTCCGTCTGGACTTGTTATTTCGTTCTTTTTTTGTGATTTCTTCCATCCGTTTATCCTGGTCTGGACGCCGGCTGAATGGCACTACACTTATACCTGTGTCGTATTTCACGGATTAGTTCTGCCGGTTCACCATCACGAATATGGCGTGTGGGAATTTTAGATGCTACTATGATGAGCTGAATACAGCTGGGGAGAGATGCCAGTCTCACTCACACGTTAAGTGTTGTCCATACGACCTGTTGTGGTTATCGAAAAGGCACGACAAACTGCGTTAGATGCCATCCCACCTTTCTACCCTGCGGGTTACATGTTTACGGAAAGGCTTCGGTGGTAACCCTGAGGCAAAATCTGCATCCTATGCTATCTCCAGTCGTCTCGATGAATGTCTTGCCACTGGCAAAAGGTAGCTTAGGCTCTGTAAGTGAGGTTGACAACAGGCGCAGTTTCTTCCTCACTTTAATCCAAATCACCGCGCAAGTCACCCATTTCAGCGGAAACAGCAAGATATACGACTGTCCACACGGCTGAACAAAGAGAGTGGTCTTCATCACTTGTGATGGACAACAACGAAGGCAGGTACCCAATTTACACCTGGACCAGCTAGAGTGTGTCGATAACAGGAATCGAACCTGGTATGTTTGCTACAAAAAGAGAGCGCTCAACCACTCCGGCGCTTTATATTTCAGTACTCATCCTAAAGATCGTCACTATGCACTTATAGCCACATGCAGTGTCCACGGGAACTGTTGAAGATTAGATGGCAGGAAATGGTACCATATACAGATATGTTAGCGTGATCGGGCATGACAGTGTGCATACGCCATAAGATTTGCGGCACAGCTGAGATGGGCTGTTTATGTGGTACGCATGTCTGATCAACATCCATCAAAAGAGCTGCTTTATGATGAACTGCAAAAAGGCAAGAGAGCAAGCGGTGGTCAGCAGAAAAGGTATAAAGATACACATAAGAGATCACTTATCCATTGCCGTATTAACTGTGATGACTGGGAAGAAATCGCTACCAATCGCACAGACTGGCGCAGCACTATTGCGGAAGGTGTTAAGAAACATGAGGTAAATAGAATAAATGAGGCTTTCCAGAGACGATCGCTCCGGAAGTCAGCTCACAACAAATTTTCTTCAGCCTTGGGAGAAGTGAGGGTCCTATTTCCTTGCCCTAATTGCAACACACATTTCAGGTCTTCGATTGGCTTATTAAATCATCTTCGAGCTCATGGAAACAGTGAATGTTAACAAAGTGATCCTAATTGATTACGATGAATGAACAACATGCACTTATATTACTATTATTCTACAGTTAATATTTATTCCACAGTTGACTGGTATGATCTTTATGAATACAGTAATATGTTTGTTTTTAAAGTTTATTTTACCTATGGCGAAGGTACACTTCTTTCAACCACACATTCTTTATGGTCATAAAGTGTTACATCTCCACTCATTCCACTTATATTTTGCGTCGATTTTTGTTTATGTCTGTACCATTTTAGGTGTATCTTTATTTAAAGTAACGTTTTTCTTGTATCATTAAATTATTGCTTCTAACAGTTCTAGAACGCTTAATGTTTTTCTCTGCAACTCTACTTTTAATTTTTACTCAACGATACCTATATTATCGTTCACATTCAAGTGCTATTTTTCAGTTAACCTTTGCTACGTTTTGTCTGATCATGATATCCCAATGTCCTATTACCTTGCCTGTTTTATAAAAGCCGCTGTTCTCTTCTGACTATGCCATATTTATGGAACATTCGGAAAACATAACACTTATAATTGTATTAAATATTATTGTGAGATAGATAATCTTTGAGAAGTGAGGCAGTCAGCAGGACGGACTGATCTGACTAATCAATGCGAGCAGCGTAACTAGTTTACGATCTGACATCGTGCTCTTCATTGTCCGGTTCAAATATTAAGATAATAAGGGCTGATAACTGTGTATGTGCGATCTTCTTGCAAGTTGTTGTTTTTATTGTTCGTAGATACTCCTGATGAGTATTCCTCTCTTGATGATGTTTCTCAGGTGGCAGTTTTCATAGACTCTTCTTATATCCTCGACCTACAGAAGAGATATTTTTCAAAGAGACATGGATACAGCGGGATTAAGATCAATCTGTATTACAGAGGAAATGGATTTTTAAAAATTGGAGGGGTTGAAAGTTAATAAATGTCCAGGTCAAGATGGTATTCATCCAAAATTGCTGTATGAAATTAGAGACCAACTAGCAAAACCATTAGCTATATTATGTTCTCAATCACTTACAAAAGGGATTGTTCCACGGGATTGGAAAGATGCAGGAGTGATCCCCTTTTTCAAAAAAGGCAAAAAATCAGATCCAGCAAATTATAGACCGGTGAGTTTAACGAGCATAGTCTATAAATTGTTAGAGTCAATAATCTAAGAAACCATTGTAATGCATTTAGAAAAATTTAATCTAATTAGAAATAGTCAGCATGGGTTTACTAGAGGGAGATCATGCTTAACAAATCTATTAGAATTCATGGAGGAGGTTACTAAAATCATAGATAAAGGGGAGCCAGTGGATGTTATTTATCTAGACTTTGCAAAGGCCTTTGATAGAGTATCTCATCAAAGATTATTTCGAAAGTTAAAATCACATGGAATAGGTGGGGAAGTTGCCAAATGGATTGAAAATTGGTTAACGGGAAGAAGGCAGAGGGTGGGCATAAATAAGGAGTACTCTGAGTGGTGTGAAGTGAAAAGTGGTGTGCCACAGGGCTCGGTTTTGGGACCAATATTGTTCTTGTTATATATAAATGATTAGGACATTGATATGAGATCCATGATTGCAAAATTTGCTGATGACACAAAACTATGCAGTAGTGTCTCATCTAAAGCAGAAGTGGATATATTGATGTCGGATTTAGATACAATACGAGAATGGTCTGTAAGCTGGCAAATGGAGTTTAATGTAGATAAATGTACAGTCATCCACATGGGTAGATCCAATATGGAACATAATTACAGAATGGGAGAAAACAATATTAGAAAGATAGATAAGGAAAGGGACCTAGCGGTTATAATAGATCATACAGGAAAGGTGAGTGAGCAAGTTAAGGTAGCAGTGAAAAAGGCAAATGCAATGTTAGGTATGATAAAAAGAAATATTAAACATAGGAGCAAGGAAGTGATCGTCAAACTGTATAAAGCTTTAGTTAGACCTAGATTGGAGTACTGTGTACAGGTGTGGAGTCCTTATCATAGAGGGGGCATAAACATGCTAGAAAGAATACAAAAAAGAGCGACAAAGATGATAGTGGGATTCCAGAATTACAGTTATGAGGAACGACTCAGAAAAACCGGCCTACAGTGTCTCGAAAAGAGAAAAATTCGTGGTGACTTAATACAGGTTTATAAGATGATCAGAGGAATGGATAAATTAGACTATAACAAGTTTTTTTTAAATTCAACCACCTACAATAACACGAGGGCATAGCTACAAGCTGACTAAAGAGAGGTCCAGGTTAGATACTAGGAAATATTTTTTTAGTCAGAGAGTGGTGTCTGCTTGGAATGCATTGCCAGGGGAGGTAGTGGAGGCAGGGACAGTTAATGCAATTAAGAATAAACTGGATGCGCATAGCTTTTAGAGCAAGGTGATGTAAATGTAACTGGTTGTATACAGACTCTGCAGGGTCTTCTAAACCAGTATAAAGACGTTAAGTTAAGAGGAAACTCTGTCATTGCCGGTCCCAAGCCCGGAAGAGAAAGGTGGAGAGTTTGGCGAGGAGGGATTTATATCACTTATAAAAACCTTGCTATAAAAACGTCAACTAATGAATCCAATGAGAGTTTCTTGAAAGGGAAAAGACCACTCAACAGAGTTTATGACACGGACCAACCAAAGCCGTAAGGAAATTGATTTGTCGACCTCCTTTGTATCAACCTGAGCGACAACGGGACTCGACATCTGAAATGTTAGAACCGTGTGGGAGTCAGAGAAAACAACTGATATTGCAATAGCGAGAGCATAATACGACATCATCGACTCTGAGAAACCAGATGGACCCAAGCAGGTACAACGCAGTTAACATCAGATGAGAGAATTATGTAGTCAGGACACGACAATGAGAATGTAATACACAGTTAAGGAATGGCCTGTATCATAAAACCATAAACACGGAGTGCCTTTATTAAGGGGCATGCAGCTGAATCAATACTGATCATGACATCATTTAGGATCACAAAGTCACAACTATCATGCAATGTTACTATACAATATTACTATACATTGTTACTATACAACGCTACTCTTTAACAAAGAAAAAAGGAAATGAATTTAAAGAAGTTACTACAATCAACTGCAAACATTATTGGATGAAACGGAATCAAGAGATACATCGATACTGATTTGGGACTTTAATGTTAAGATAGGACATGATAATAGTGTTTATCACGAGATTATGGACAAATTGTCTTAGATTAATTGATGAGATAAGAGATGAAATATTTGCACATTTTTTGCACAGAAAACCAAATGGTCATTGAAGGAAGCATGTTCCCACACAAGACAATTCATACTGTAAAATGGATATCCCCAGATGATGAAATACAAAACCAGATTGAACTCTTCTTCACATATATGCAGTTCAGAAGATCTTTATAAGATGACAGGCTCTACAGATGAGCAGATATGATTTCAGACCACAATAATAAAGAGGATTCAAAACTTAAACTACAAACAAACAGAACAACTCAAGTTAACTGGTCTCGCTGTAACAGAGATATGACAAAGGAGTTCGGCATAACACTCAGCAATATATTTAATGCCATGGAGTGACTAGACACAGGAGCTGTCATGGAAGCTGCTTTGGTCGAGAGGCAATGCACTAGCTTCTCAAAGTGATGAATGGAAACAGTTCGCGGTCGAACGACACAAGTTTCAAGCGACCCTTGGTCTTAAAAGAGGTTGGACCAGAGCGGTTGCATCCTGAGTTAACTCCCGTCTCAAGGGACGTAGGACCAGAGCGCCTGCATCCTGAGTTAACTCCCGTCTCAAGGGACGTGGGACCAGAGCGCCTGCATCCTGAGTTACATCCAGGATCAATAGATTTTGGACCAGAGCGCCTGCATCCTGAGTTACATCCAGGATCAATAGAGGTGGGACCAGAGCGCCTGCATCCTGAGTTACATCGAGGATCAATAGAGGTTGGACCAGAGCGCCTGCATCCTGAGTCACATCCAGGATCAATAGAGGTGGGACCAGAGCGCCTGCATCCTGAGTTACATCGAGGATCAATAGAGGTTGGACCAGAGCGCCTGCATCCTGAGTTACATCGAGGATCAATAGAGGTGGGACCTGAGCGACTGCATCCTGAGTTAACTCCCGTCTCAAGGGAGGTGGGACCAGAGCGCCTGCATCCTGAGTTAACTCCCGTCTCAAAGGAGGTGGGACCAGAGCGCCTGCATCCTGAGTTAACGCCCGTTTCAAGGGAGGTTGGACCAGAGCACCTGCATCCTGTGTTAACTCCCATCTCAATGGAGATGGGACCAGAGCGCCTGCATCCTGAGTTACTCCCGTCTCAGGGGAGGTTGGACCAGAGCGCCTGCATCCTGAGTGAACTCCCGTCTCAAGGGAGGTTGGACCAGAGCGCCTGCATCCTGAGTTACCTCCCGTCTCAAGGGAGGTTGGACCAGAGCGCCTGCATCCTGAGTTACCTCCCGTATCAAGGGAGGTTGGACCAGAGCGCCTGCATCCTGAGTTACCTCCCGTCTCAAGGGAAGTTGGACCAGAGCGCCTGCATCCTGAGTTACCTCCCGTCTCAAGGGAGGTTGAACCAGACCGCCTGCATCCTGAGTTACCTCCCGTCTCAAGGGAGGTTGGACCAGAGCGCCTGCATCCTGAGTTACCTCCCGTCTCAAGGGAGGTTGGACCAGAGCGCCTGCATCCTGAGTTACCTCCCGTCTCAAGGGAGATTGGACCAGAGCGCCTGCATCCTGAGTTACATCCAGTCATCTTGACTTAAGTTGTGCCGCTAGTCCAAGGTAGTTCGGAACCAGAGAGGGAGGTTGATGACCAGCGCAGTTTATTACTCACTATAATCCAAATACAGCGCAGGTTACATCGAGACAAAATCGTCTAATGATGTCGCCATCATCGCTTGCAATGGGCAACTAACTCATTAACTAAATATGGGAGCAGTTGCAACCGTTCTGAAAAACAACGCGTGAAAGCGTGTAGGTAAGACGGAACGCCAGCACTTACACAATGGTCGAAGATAGACGAGACATAGAAGTGGCTTTAATGTATTATACAACTAGAGCCCATAAAGCTGAAGCACAGACAAAATGTACAGAGGTAAATAAAGAAGTATACTTCTTCTTCTTCTTCTTCTTCTTCTTCGTACGCAGTCAGACAGTAACCATTATTTTTTCGAAAAAAGCGGCGGTCATCCTGAGGCTCTCGCCACTGCCATAGAGCTTGTCTTGCAGTTCCACTGGTAATGGCCACATCTGCTCTCTCTAATAGTCGTATGTCGGGCAGTTCTGCAGCAGATGTTCAGCGGTCATTTTACCAGTACCGCACGGGCATTCGTCGGTACACCCTATCTTCAA
Organism: Ariolimax columbianus; assembly: GCA_036924085.1. Taxonomy (NCBI): domain Eukaryota; kingdom Metazoa; phylum Mollusca; class Gastropoda; order Stylommatophora; family Arionidae; genus Ariolimax; species Ariolimax columbianus. The sequence goes on from JAVGWX010000003.1 coordinate 119,987,396, forward strand.
TTTGTTGAATAGGTGGTACCTCAGTCTGTTGTGGCCAGTGCGAAGTCTGAAGACAACGACCTGCTCTCTTCTGTTCAACTGGTAATAGGCATCGTTTTTGGTGTAACCAGTATGTTCGGTTTTCCATTTGGTCATGTATCTGGCTTTGATAAGCCGTTTTGACTCTTCGTACGTCATATTGGTATCTGTTTGTGGTAGTCTTGCACCTTCTTTTGCCAGTCTGTCTGCCTCCTCGTTGCCTTGGATGTTGCAGTGTGACGGAACCCACTGTACCACTACCCTTTTTGGTGCGGACTGCTGGCACAGTTTGCAGAGTGCTGCTCTTAAGTCATTGAGCTCAGTGTTTTTCTGGCTTTTTAGCGCTGTGACTACGGCGAGAGCATCTGTCAGCAGGACTATATGGCTCACATTTTCACTGTGTGTCACCATTTCTTCCACTGCCGCCCTCAGTGCCTCTGCCTCCGCTCTGAAATTGCTTGTGTACTTACCAGTAGCGAATGACAGTGTTATTTTTCTGCCATTTGGTAGGTTCAGGAATGCTCCTGCCCCTCCGTTCTGTGTAGTGTTTGTTACAGAACCGTCGGTGTATGCATGGGTCCAGTCCATGCTTGGGTAGCTTTTCTTTATGAAGCTTAGGGTAGTATCTCTCCTTTCTTTTTCAGTCTGGCAGTTTTTGTTTGCAATACCTGGTATATTTTCTACCACCTCTGGAAATATATCCTGCCTCCAGGTAGATTTTCGTACAGTAGTGATGGGTTTTGGTGTTGTTAGTGCGTTTATGGGATCTTCGTGCATCTTTGCTTTGGCTATATCTGCAAAGTTTCTCCGCTTTAGTTTCCCATTTCCCAAATTGTTTAGTCTCTGGTGCATTGGATGGTCAGTCAGTCTTCGGAGTTTCTCTGACTGCAGCTGGGCTCTGAAGTCTCTTCTATCGGTCATGGATTGCAGTTTTGTAATCTTTTCAAGTTCTACAATTGGCGTTGACTTCATGCCACCTGTTATAATTCTCATGGCTTGGTTTTGAAGTTTGTTAACTTTATCGAAGTTCGCCTTCGCTGCTGTTGTCCATGCCGCAATGCCATACTCGAGAACTGGTCTCACTTTTCCAGTGTACAGTTTCTTTAGTATGCCTTCGTCTGCTCCCCAGCTTGTGCCAGCAAGTTTCCTCATGATTGCCATTCTTTCTCTGGCTTTCATTCGATTTCTCTCAATCTGACTTTTCCATGTCATGCGCCGATCAAATGTGACTCCCAGATAGGTTGGGTTGTCGTTTGGCTGCAGGATTTTGCCATTTAGACTTAATTTGGTACTTTAGGGTTTTAATGAAAGCGAGAATATTGTGCATGTGGTTTTCTCCTCGTTTATTTTGACCAGCCATGAGTTCGCCCACTCTTCCAGCGATGTTAGGGCCGTCTGCATCCGATTTCTTGCTATGGTGAGATTCTTTTCAGAGGTCCACATAGCCAGATCGTCTGCAAACATTGAGCTATGGATTCTTCTTGGTATATTCTCTGTAATATCGTTTATATATACCAGGAAGAGTGTGGGTGACAGTACTCCCCCTTGGGGTACTCCCTGCTCGAGTGTCACCTTTTTGCTCCTCTGCCCTTGTACTTGGACTCTGGCCGTTCTTTGTTTGAGGTAGTGGTTGATCCACTTGTACATCTTCCCACAGACATCACTTCTTCTTAGCTTGACTCTAAGTCCATTTTTCCAGACTTTGTCAAATGCCTTTTCCAGATCCACCCAAACAGCTACTGTGTGTTTCTTCTATCTCCTGGGCTATGAGGATGACCTGGTCCTCAGTGGATCTGTGCTGTCTAAAGCCGGCTTGCTGTGGAATTAGTATTCGTTTTTCTTCCAGATGCCACATCAGTCTGGTGTTTATCATCCGTTCCATCAGCTTGCCGACACAGCTCAGTAGGCTTATGGGCCTGTATCCATTTGGATCTGTTTTGTCCTTTCCTGTTTTTGGTACTGGTACCAGTATTGCATCGTTCCATGCCTGCTGTACAATTCCCCTTTTCCAGCTTTGGTTCAGGACCGATAGCAGTTTCTTCTTCGCTGTTTGGCCCAGCCCTATCAGCATTTCGTTTGTTATCCCGTCTTTTCCGGGAGATTTCCTTTTCTTTAGTGTTCTCATAGCCTCTTCCATTTCGCGCATTGTTAGTTTGGCCATCATGTGCTCTTCAGGAGCCGTATTCATGTTTTCGTGTCCCTTTAGCTCTTTGCTAATGTCTGTATGCTTATCTGCAGGGACCTCGATGTGGTTTGCTCTGGCATAGTGATCGACAAAGGCGTTTGCGGCTTTCTTACCTGTGATCAAGTTCTCGCCCTGCTTGATAGTAATTTGTTTATTTGACGGGGTTTCGTCGTTCATGGCTCTGACTAGCTTCCATAGCTTGTTCCCGTCTTTGTCCAGGTTTAGACTTTCCGTTTTATTTTTCCAGCTTTCTCTTGCTGTTTGCTTGAGAGTGTGTTTGTACTTTGCCGTGGCGGCTTTGAGGGCGATGTTTGCCTCCATGGATTTTTCTCGCTCTGCCATGTTCCTAGCATTTGTTACTGCATCTTCCACTTTCTGCAACTCATCATACCAGTAGGGCTTATAGTTTTTCCTAGCTCCTCTTGGGATGGTTTCAGTGGCGGCTTGCATTATTGCCTTGCTTAGGCTCTCTACCATGGGCTTCATTTTGGTGTTTCGTGTGTTGATGGTTTCACACAGCCCATCTGTCAGGATTGCAAATCTGTCCCAGTCGGCTCGTTTGTAATTCCAACGCGGGAGCGGTTTTGTTTCCTGTGGGGCTACTTCCATTTCAATGGTTAGCCTGATCGGCCTGTGGTCGCTACCTGCCAGTTGGTTTAGCACCTGGCGGTCTATTTTATGGTGTATGTCCTGTGTGGAGAAGGCCAAATCTGGAGTCGAGGTGGTATGCCATGTTCTTGAATAGAAGCTAGGGCTATCCTCCGGCCTATTGATTAGGGAGAGATTTGCATCTATCTCCCAATCTTCCACTTCGTCACCTCTGCTGTCTGTGTCAGAGTATCCCCATCTCTCCGAGGGGCTGTTGAAATCTCCAACTACTATGCAGTTGGAGTCTCTGACCTCCATACTCGAGAGCGATAGGTCTCTATTTGGTGGTCCGTACAGATTGGAAATGCGGAGCTTCGTCTCTTGAGCCATTATGTCAACTCCAAGAAGTATACAAAAGCATGAATTATGATAGTGAAGAGGGGGTGGTCAGACATAAATGGACAACTTTCGGTCAACCCGCCTATTTTAGCAGTGAAAAAGGATCTCAAATTTAGCAGTGACACGCCAATTAAAGAAGCGATCAAAGATCAGATTAGCCCTCTAAAGGATAAAAAAGATGCAGTGCCTGATGTGATACCATGAGACATAAAGGCATCAACAAACATGTTTTACGGTTTTGGAATTCAATGGCATACAGAAAATATTACAATGGTTAACGAGAAGGTTTTCGGGCTGAACTACTAAAGAAAGGAGATCTACAAGAATGTAAAAATCCCAGTGGAATAAAGCCCTTATCAGCGCTAGCTAAAGATTAAAACAGAGTTGTTGTTGCTATTCTTCTTCTTCTTGTCTTCCTCTTAGCGCGTTCCCGTTTTACGCCAGTTCCAGCCGAATTATAAGGTCACAACTACAATTGATTTCCTTTAGGAAGCCTACCCTAAAGTACTTTATTTGCTTGTGCAGGGGTGGTGTCTGTAACATTTTGTTTTACATGATAATATTGCTGACCTCATGCACATCTCTCTTTAGTCGCCTTTTGCGGCATGCATAGAGGAACAGTGTACGCATTCTGTCCACTTCAGTGAGGGGAACAGGGATCAGAGAGGAGTTCTACTTGAAAGATTAAATAGAGCAGTGTCTACCAAGTTTATAGACAAGCAAACCAGTTTAAGATAAAACAAATCAGATGTAGACCAGAAAGCCATATTACGCATAATAGTAAAGCAGTCGCGAAACGAAATAATTTTATAGTTACTTTAAAAGTGAAACTACAATCGGCCAAATCGTGTGGTCGATATATTTTTTGGTACCGCTGGCTGATCAATTTGTGTGGTCGAACGTCCGCTAAGAGTTAATATGGAATTCAAGTGTATACATCAACATTGTTGACTCTGAAATAGTCTTTGACAACTGGGAAAGAGATGCACTCTAGTAACTACTAAGACACTACAGAATGCAGCACAAACTCACCACAATAATAAAGAAGACACATGAAGGCATGCAGTGCAGAGTTTTGCACGATTGACAACTCACAGAAATAATTTACCGTTAGGGATCGTCAGACCCGCATGTACATCAACCGCTGATTGGATTATGAAAAACATTACAGCGTATGAGATGGAATCCACTGGACTTTATTCAAACAACTAGAATACCTGGCCTTTCCAGACGGTATCGCTCTCCTGTCTCGCAGGTAACACAAATTATAGAAGAAGATAGACACGCTAAGCAGAATTCCACAAGTCAATATAAAGATGCTTGTAAAAAAGTCATACATTGGGAAATTAAATGCAGCAAACAACACGATTCCAATTAAAGTGAGACTAACATTATTGGATGACAGAGAGAGAGAGAGAGAGAGAGAAAGAGAGAGAGAGAGAGAGAGAGAGAAAGAGAGAGAGAGAGAGAGAGAGAGAGAGAAAGAGAGAGAGAGAGAGAGATAGAGATAGAGAGAGCTCTATTTACCTAGAGAACATCATAAACAAGAAAGATGGTGCAGACGAGGATTTAAAAAAAAAAGGTTGCAAAAGCAAAAGTAGTCATTGTCATGTTGAAACCCATAGGGAACTCTAAAAGGAACAAACTCTATATCAAGATAGGGATTTTCAACTCTAATGTGAAGTCAGTGCTTGCAAAGGAAGCATGACGGATGACCAAACTAAGCGTTAAGAGATTGCACAGTTTTATCATAAAATCACCGAGAAGATTCTGGGTCTGCAGTGGTCCGACAAGGTTAACAAAAAGGTTATGGTAGAGAACATAACAAAAACAGCTAATACAGGAAATCTTTAGTAAACCATCGCATAGACATCACAATGGGAAAGTCCCAACCCAGCATCACCACGAAATTTATGTTAGGAAAAGAGACAAGGGAAGGAACACATGAAGAAGAGGCATATATTCAGATATTGGATAGTCGGGGAGAAGCGGGAAAGAAATGGAGAAAATAGCACACGGCAGATCTGCTTGAAGATGACAGGTTGATTGCCTATTCACCCCAAGATGGTAACGACGAAAAAGATAAAGTACTAAAGACGGTACAAATGATTGCTTCTGACTGTAGTGTAATACAAGGCTTCTCTGTAAAAAAATATCACAATGAGGGTTGCATGTCAATTCCCCCCACGTTGACCAGGTGCCTGTAACACATTCTGTTTCTAGAAGAACGATGTGGGCATAAGGTGGGGATCAAAGTCAGCATGTTTCCCGTCTTCCTGATGTCAGACTTTGCCCTCTCTTTTTGCATGTAAGACTAGAGGCAGAGACAAGAAAAATAGCATCTATATGACATGACGTTGTCAGTTGAGAATGGTGCACGCGGTCATAGAATGTGACGCTAGATTGTGAAGCTAGATTGTGAAGCTAGATTGTGAAGCTAGATTGTGAAGCTCATAGCAAAGAAAGAGCACATCTTTAATAAGGAAGCTCAGAAACAGATTAACTTACCAAAAAAAGGGAGGAATATCGCAACAAAGTGACACAGCAACAACATACGATGAGACAAAAGCAATTATCAAGGCCACGTTCAGATCAAAATTGGCCATAACTACACCTGCAACCAACTTTCCAGGCGAGATCAGGTGATCATCTTACGACTACGCGCATAACTAAACAAACTAAGATGTTAGCTATATGTTGTTGTTGTGAATGCCCCCAATGAGTAGATTTACTCTCTTGTGCGCCCTGAAAAGGACTTTTAGCGACTGGTTGCAGTAGCTTTCGTGACATCCTGAGTGTGCTGTTGAACGTATACTGTGGTCGACCAGGCAGGGGTGCTACGCTTGGCTTCGTCTGCCTTAATGTTAGGAAAAGAAAGGCAGTGTGAAATTGAACTGGTCAACCCACCTCATAAACAGCAGAGGCCTAGTGCAATAAAAACTCTAACACCCCATCCCCGACAGCAGTGTCTACTATGACCTTACCATTACCTTTCATGAGAAATATAGGTCCAAGTGGTGGAGCGGCTAAAATGTTTGCTGCTCACATCAAAGTATTGGTCTGTTTCGTGGCGCAGTCGTGGCGTGCGATATTATATCCAGTTGTACCTGGTCATCTGACTTAAGTAAAAGAAGACAAGACAACGATTGCGATGACGATATACCCCACCTGACAAATGCTGATACATTGTAAAAATAAGACTTCATCGGCTACGGCAGTGTCTGCTATAGGGCGAGCTTCATGTATCTCAATTTAGGTAAAGGTTAAAAAATAGAACATTCAATCTATCAGTCAAAGCATGTCGCTCGTTTGGGTGAAGAGACCATTCACCACATGTCCCCAGCATACAAGGTCACCGGCTGTTCTTTCTGCCTCTCTCCATGTGTAACCTTTTATTCGCAATTGCCACTCACATTCCCTTCTCCACATATTTTCAGTGCATATACTATTCAGCTCAATTTTCTTCTCTTAATTTTTGATCCAGTGACTGTTATTGGCTCCTGTCCCATAGGTCTTCATTCATCACCAAGTCCTGCCCTGCTTTGCCCACGATTCCTTCTTACACATCGTTACCGAGGACTAAAGTCTTTGTTGTATCTCCTTGGTCGTTTTCCATGTTTCGGCTCCATACAACAGCATTGACTGGACACTGGCGTTGAATATTGAATATTCTAACTTTGATGTGCATCTTGATTTCTAACATAGACGAGAGGTAAAGCTCAAGATAAAACGGTTGTTGGGAATTTCAAAATAAAATACAACTCAAATACCTGGCTTTTATCAGCGTCTCATTAACTGCAGTGTTTCTAAAAATCTAGGTATCTGGAGACCCAAGTGTGATAGTACAGGTACACATATCTTGCTCACAACTCTGGAGACCGCAGTATTGTAGTCGCTGTAGTCGAGAGATAATGCGCCTGCCTCTCAAAGCGAAGAACGGAAACGGTGGACGATCAAATCCTGCAAGTTTCAAGCGATCGCTGGTCTCAAGAAAGCTAGGATCAGAGTGATTGTTCACGAGTCACCTATAGTCGTCTTGACTGATCTCATTGACACTGGTTTAAGTTAGGGACAAGCAAGTCTGGTTAATGACCAGCCTAGTTTCTTCCTCTCTATAATCTAAATACAGCGCGTTACAACATCGAGACAAAAAAAACTATCTGATGATGTCGCATCATCGCTTGCGATCAGCAGCTAACACATATTTCATCCCAAATTCTGGACATCGTAGAGTGATAGTACAAGTACATAAATCTTATTTAAAACCAGACACCTTTCGGATTTCGGAAATTGTCGGCATTTAACGATGGTAGTCAGAAAGGAGGTGTGTGTCAAGGAACTTAGTGAATCTACTGCGCAGGTCAATTTAGCAACTGCCAAATATTGATTATTGTGTGCTTCACGTTAAGTGGGATAAAGAAAACGAATATAATAAATGAACAGCGTAAATTTTATTTCAAAGTAAAACACTCCACAGATATTTAAACATAGACTCAAGATAAGATCAAAACAAGAACATATACATAATGTGAAGCTTTCAGAAAGTTACGGATTACAGAATTTCGGAAAATATATTGTACTCCGTACTCCAATAACAGCATTGCGAATCAAAATTCAGAAACCATAATATTAATGCATTAAAATAAAATAAATGCTTTATCAAAAGTGTGGCGTTCACAATAATACATTTTCGTCGCAAGATTCTGCCACGTTTGATTATTGCTTACCAAAGTTTAAATCCTGTTATGTAAATTCGTTGCTACATCCAATGTCTAAAGGATTTTCTTCCTGACAAGTCTGACAACGCGTGGAATTATTGTTTAATCATTAATCTCAAAGAGCATCATTATACGCCTACATTCTGCTGGCGTCAGATGTGGTATTTGCAAGAAATGTAAGCTAAATATTATTACTTATTGACGTCTTAGATGGCAATTTTACCAAAAATAGTCATCACGTGTTGCCTATCTGACACAGCTTGCAGCTTATTCTCCCGCTTGAACACGTAATCAGACAGATGATAGGATACTGTCTGCGGAAAGTTACGGTAAATATTACAAGCAGCTTTCACAAAGCATTGTAGTAATTGTTTTGAGTTTGACAAGGGTTGTGGGCGTGTGCTTTGATTGTCAGGAGGAATACACACGCAAACAAAGTATACAAATTACAGTTACTATAATGAAATCAGTTGTCGGGAGAACGTTATGAGAAAGACACTGGCGTGTTTGGTGAAGTGAAAAGATAGAGAGAGGGAGAGAGAGCGAGAGAGAGAATGCAGAGAATAGTTTGAGATCCATAAATGTTTATTCGTTGAACTACGAAGTGCAGTATCCTTAATAATGTCGAACAAATGAAGAAAATGTAAACATGAAATAAACTCTAGGTTCTGAGAATCTTTGCAGTGCAAACAAAAATGTTAGTGGGCCAGTTGAAGCCCTCTTATTGAAGCAAGGAACCGTTATATATATATATCTTAAGTACCACATTTCAATATATTAATTCAATATGAACAACATGTATGACGAAAGATGCAACTTACAACATCGAATGTCATGTCTGAAGATGATACTTACAATATCGAATGTCATGTCTGAAGATGATACTTACAACATTGAATGTCATGTCTGAAGTTGAAATTTGCAACATCGTGTGTCATGCTAATGTGTGCTGGTAATCATTTCTCTCGCTCAAAACACAATTTGTTATTCAAGGATGTAAACCCTTTAGTTGTTCTTCACTTTCCAGTCATCAAGCCATGCCTTTTCTGTTCATTCTTCCTCGTCTTCGTTCACTTCTTTTGCCCTCAATCTTTCCCGTTGTCACTTAAAGAGTCCTTCTTTTTAAGTATATGACCAACTTATTTTACCCGTCTACTTATTATTTTATTTCCTTGAGATATTGTTTAATTGTTTTATTGCATTGATGCCTTTTGTGTAATTGTTATTCTGTTCGTGGCATTCTAAAATAATTCACGCATCTGTTGCTGTTAACTTTTCTTCGTACGCATCAAACGGATATGATAGTCAACCTATTCGCCCCAAACCTGAGTTCAAAGTCCAAAGTATTTTGAAGAAAGTTTCCTCTAAAACGCCTGGGCAAGAACATTAACTAAGAGGCAGGTGGTCACAGAGTGAATAATTAGCCTAAGGCTGAATTATATCTTCCGGGTGTAAGGAACTGTGCGCGATGGGCCAGTTTGGGATCAAGACTACAATTTAACAAGCAGAAGATAGGCAAGTGACCCTTTCACTAATCAAGCTGTGGAAACTCTGGAGTCCATACAGCTTCAGGTAGAAAAGTGAGTTTGACAGGCAGATGCATGCGAGAAAACGTACTGGAAGGCGCGGTTGATCGTGTCGTGAGAAAAGCTAGTTGACCAATCAGTAAATTTGCAAATTTGTGTGACATCAAGTTCCTACAGAATAGGGTAACCAACCGAACCTATTGAAGTTTTTGTGTGACGTCAAATTCCTACAGAATGGGTAGACAGCCGAACCTAATGAAGTTTTTGTGTGAAGTTGTTGATGTCCAACCATCCTTCGCATCATCTATTATTTGCTCCCATTTCGTGCCACTGTAAGGCTCGAGCGAGAAACGCCGGTACACGTCTGTAATTGTTCCCAACAAAACGACAATATAACATTGCTTCTATTTAATATAATCGAAAACATAATATCGCAATCTTTCCCGTCTCCCATCTTTTGCCAGTGGCTGTTTAATTTTACAAAACTATAGTACAAAATAACAATAATTTAAATCTTCTATCAGGTCCATCTAGCCATGGCATTTTCATGTTATTCGATGGGAGAGAAAAAACACCACGAAATCTGCTTACATTGTCAATATTTTTCTCAACCTGTGTAACACTTTCCGAGTTCCACGTGTATTATTGGTTACGTTTCTTCGCATTCATTGAACGTATGTTCAGTGATATCATATAATCAATAAGATAGTGCCCAGTACAAAACCAAGAAACCTTCATACGACACATACACATGCGTACGCACACGCTCTCACACAAGATGTAAATTTGCATTTCATAATGAACAAAGAAATTTATAAATATGAATTTATGTTAATTTTTATGAACAGACAAAAAGGAATAAATAAAGCAACAAACATAAATGTCTGACATGTTGTGTGCAAATCAACATGCTATATTGTGTCTTTAACCTGTACACCGAAAATATCATCAGGCAAATCGGAGAAATGTCTGGACTAAAGGTGAACGCAACAACAAAGGTGAACGAAAGAATGAAAGTGATCGGATGAAATGCGGGCAGCAGAAGAATGAAGGTGAACAGAAGAATAGAGGTGAACGGAAGAATAAAGGTGAAAGGAAGAATAGAGGTGAACGGAAGAATAAAGATGAAAGGAAGAATAGAGGTGAACGAAAGAATAGAGGTGAACGGAATAATAGAGGTGAACGAAAGACTAACGGTGAAAGCAAGAATAATAAACAATGTTCTTTATGCTAAAGACAGTACTTTGGGCTCGAAGTGAAGAGGAATTACAAGAACACGTGGAGCGAGTCAATAAATGCAGTGCAGAGAGTAGTCTATACATTAGTACTGTTTATAAAAACTATGATAATTAACACTACAATGGAGAAGTCCAAATTGCCCATCAGAGCAAATGGAGAGGTATTGGACCAGGCGACAAGTTTGTCATGTCTTGGGCATGTAATAACAGATGACGGCAAGTGTGAAACTAAAATAAGAAGGAAAATAGGTGTGGGCAAGGATAGATTCAACAGAATGCAGAAGATATTCACATCTAGAGAGCTAGGTCAATAGTTATATATCTAAGTAGGTAGTAAGTTGCACATCGCAAGTGAAGATGGCGACATCATCAGATTGTTCTCGTCCTGAAGATGTAACTTCCGCTTAATTTGGATTAAAGTGAGAAAGGAGATGCGCTGAACATCATTATCACTCTCTCGTCATGAGTTACGGGGAGCCAGTGGCAAAACATACAATTAAGACGACTGAAGTAGCTCAAAATGGAGACATTCCGGTCGTACAATACGTGGCTGGTCAAAATAAATGAGGAAAAAAACAACATGTACGATATTCTCGCTTTCAAACAAACCCCAGAACACCAAAATAAGTCTTAACGGAATATCTGCGGCGAAACAATAACCCAAACTACCTGGGAGTCACATTTGACCGACGCATGACATGGAAAAGTCAGATCGAGAGAAACCGAATGAGAGCCAGAGAAAGAATGGCAATCATGAGGAAACTTGCTGGCACAAGCTGGGAAGCAGACAAAAGTATACTAAAGAAACTGTACACTGGAAGAGTGAGACCAGTTCTCGAGTATGGCATTGCGGCATGGACAACAGTAGCAAAGGCAAATTTTGACAAAATTAGCAAACTCCAAAACCATGCCATGAGAGTTATAACAGGAGGCATGAAGTCAACGCCAATTGTAGAAGTTGAAAAGATCACAAAGCTGCAATCCGTGACCGACAGAAGAGACTGCAGAGCCCAGCAGCAAGCACATAAACTCAGAAGACTGACAAACCATCCAATGCACCAGAGACTAAATAGATTTGGAAATGGGAAACTAAAGCGGAGAAACTTTGCAGAAATCGCCAAAGCAAAGATGAGCGAAGACCCTACGAACACATTAACAACACCAAAGCCGATCCCTACTGTACGCAAACCTACCTGGAAGCAGCATATATTTCCGGTGGTGGTAGAAAATATACCAGGTATTGGAAACAAGAACAGCCAGACTGAAAAAGAAAGAAGATGCATAACCCTGAGGTACATAAGGAAAAACTACCCTAGCATGGACTGGACCCATGCATACACCGACGGTTCTGTAACAAACACTACACAAAACGGAGGGGCAGGGGTATTCCTAAGCCTACCAAATGGTAGAAAAATAACACTGTCAGTGGCAACTGGAAAATTCTCAAGCAATTTCAGAGCGGAGGCAGAGGCACTGAGGGCTGCAGCAGAAGTAATGCTGACAGGCAAAAGAAATGAAAGCCAGATAGTCCTGTTTACAGATGCCCTTGCCGTAGTCACAGCACAAAAATCCAGAAAAATACTGAACTTAATGATTTAAGAGCAGTATTTTGTCAACTATGCCAGCAGACCGCACCAAAAAGAGTAGTGGTACAATGGGTTCCATCCCAATGCAAGGAGGATGCAGACAGACTGGCAAAAGAAGGTGCAAGACTACCACAACCAGATTCTAGTGTGACCTACGAAGAGTCCAAAAGGCTTATTAGAGCCAGATACATGGCCAAATGGGAAACAGAACATACTGGCTACACAAAAAATGATGCCTATTACCAATTGTACAGAAGAGAGCAGGTCGTGGTCTTCAGACTCCGCACAGGCCACAACAGACTGAGGTACCACCTATTCAATAAACTGAAGATAGGTGGCACTGACAAATGCACTTGTGGTACCGGAAAAATTGCCGCTAAACATCTGCTGCAAAACTGCCCGAAATACGAAGACCAGAGAAAACACATGTGGCCATCACCAGTGGCAACACTAGACAAGCTCTATGGCAGTGTCGACAGCCTCAGGATGACCGCTGCTTTTTTCGAAAAAATACAGGTTGTCGTCTGACAGCATAAGAAGAAGAAAAAGAAGAAGAAGAAGAAAAAGAAGAAGAAGAAGAAAAAGAAGAAGAAGAAAAAGAAGAAGAAGAAGAAGAAGAAGAAGAAGTAGTAGTACAATACGTGACACCAGTAGTCGCTTAAAACTTGTGGGAGTCGATCGGCCACCGTTTCCGTGACGATTTGAGAGGCGAATGTCGTACCTCTCGACAGCAGCAGCACCATGCGTAGACTAGAAGACGCTGTTGCTGACCAGCGCCCACATCTGTAGGTCTAGGTGAGGAACCATTAACCAATGACTGAGAGGAGATTCCGGTCGTGGCATGCAATGAAAATGGACGCAATTTCCAAGTAGGTCGTGCACATCAACCAAGGACGGTGCGCAATCTGTAGTGACGTCCTTCCTATCCAACAACGTGTATGCTATAACGTGTCAAAAATACTCGACACTACTACTGTAAAGTGCGAACTGGAGATGTGGATGTGCAGATGAGTCGGTCGCTTTTCATAAAAACAAAAACTAACAAGTGCAGAGGTCCTGGAGAAACTAGGGGTGAACAGAACTGTTGAAAGACAAAGAGCCAACACATGATACATTTTGGGCACGTTAAAAGACATGGCACTCTTGTAATAATCTTTACTATACGGAAAGGTTGAAGGCAGCCGAACACAAGCTTTGCAGCGCTACAAGTGGGAGAATAACATGTAAAGAGGAACTAGCAACAGTCTTCCTGTGTGTACCTCCAGGACAAGACAAAGAGAATGTTGGAGATCCATTGCAGCTAACCTTCATTGTGGAGATGGTATTTGAATTGATTGATTGATTATATCGACCATTTTTTCCTGTTTTGTGGCAGTCCTATAGCGGACACTGTTGTTGGGGATGACGTGTCAAAGAAATTGAGTTGTATAAAGGGGAGTAATCGGTTTCATCTCTCACTACATTTCTCAGCAGTAAGTCATGTACACACGTACAACTTGGTAGAATGCAGCGTACTGCCAACTGGAAGCAAACAGGGACTTTATTGTGCGAAGCAAGCATTCTAACCAATTTACCATTGAGACGCTTTAAACCTATAGAGGTTGCAAAAGTTTGATCAGACGTATTGTAACTGAAGAAATAAAATACATTTTATAAAATATATATTTTTAAAACGCTAGATACCAAGTATGATGACACACTATTCCATTGTATTTCTCGTTAGCTGGAAAAATGTTGCACATGTCAAACTTATTGAGACAGAAATAAATATGATTGATCGGTGATCTAAAGTGATCTAAGTGATCTAAAACCTACTCCAACTGAAAAATATACAACTGGCGAAGCATCAGCTGAGACACGAAGAAATGTCGAATCAGAAATCCAAATAGAGAAACAGGAAACGACCCAAGACACCCTTTGTTTGGACGCAAGGTGCAGGACGCAAGACTGAAAACTAAAGGAAGCTTCGTACGTTCAAACAGCATCTACTAACTAGTCCCCAAAAACACCGCATCAAATAATTGAATGAACTGACACAGGTCCCCTGGATCAAGATGTGAAATTAACCTGTCTGAATACCACTTACCTTACGCAACTTGGAAGTCGGAAAGTAAGACTCGGTACTGGTCTATCAAGATGCGGAAAGAACTTAAAATGATGCGAATACAGGGATCATGAGACATGCACGTGTGGAGCAACACTAGACCCAGACCACCTGATGATTTGCCTACAACTCCTGGAAACATGCAATATGCATGACATGTTGAGGCGGAACGACAAGGCCATCCACGTCACCGAACAACGGAAACATGATGTCTGACCTGGTGTCTATCACACGGAAAGTAAGTAAGTATTTCATTCATCTCTGCTTCAAGTACAAATCTGATAGATTTTCTTAGTTACTTTCTGTGAATGAGCAGAACTTTTCTGGATCATGTTGAGTTATGTTATATTGTGTTGTGTTATGTTGTGTTGTGTTATGTTGTGTTGTGTTATGATATTAGTGGTCAAACTTAACACAAGAGCCACATGCGAAGAACTTCAGAAGTTTGAGAGCCGCAAGACATGAACAAATATTACAGACATGTTTTTATTGGCACACGCACATGTTGTTATCATTGTATATTAATATTACTAAATATGTGCACGTAATAAAACTTTTAGGGATGGACATGATTTATTTATACTTATCGATCTATGTTGTTTTAATACTTTTAATGTCTATTAGCTAGGATAACGAACTGTTGAATGTACTTACTTTAAACATAAGTTTTAATGCAGTGGACTCTCGGTTTCTACCCAATTAATATTTATAAAGCTTTAACCTTTTTTATTTACATTATAAAATCGTGGTGCTAAAAAATAAAACAGCACACATTTTGTCTGCGAACTGTACACAATATGTCAAACAGGCTGCACATAGTTCGCTAAGTGAGATCTGACCGTCGCTGTATTATAGATGAAGCAGAGCCGGCACCACTGCGCTCCCTGCAGACAAATAAGTACTCAGTCCCTATCCGCAGACAACGAAGGGAATGAATGTTGATGGTTCTTGTAGCCCACTCACTGTACATAATCTTTAACCGTCACCTAAGACGTCCATACCAACTCAACCCACGTTTAAGTTAAAGCTCATGAAAATGTATTTGCATTGTAAATATCTAAAATTCAGTAACCGATTAATTTCAGCAGGTCCCACTTATCTATGTTATCGTATAATGTATCTGCATGTCTCACTTATCTATGTTATCGTATACTGTATCTACATGTCTCACTTACCTATGTTATCGTATACCGTATCTACATGTCTCACTTACCTATGTTATCGTATACTGTATCTACATGTCTCACGTATCTATATTATCGTGTACTGTATCTACATGTACTACGGGCGCTATTGTTCTGATCTGCTTGGAATCGATAATACTGTACTCCAGATCAACATAAGTGCTCAGTCTCTTTCAAGGAAAAATATGTGGATGGTTAACATACTCCCACACCGACCTTCTAGACGCCTCTACCTGCTGGATGAACGACTGCTTTCCAAATTTAGCTATCTCTGAATTCCCAGTTCATTGATCGCAGTGTTATCATCCAAGAGACGGTCATAGTTCGACTTCAAAGCCAGCATATCAGTTCTTTCATTCTTGTCAACACCATTGGGAGTAGACAAAGGATATCAAAGACATGGCGGTATATAAGATGTATAGTTCATTCTATTCTTCTCCTCTTACTATTCATGGAGATGAAATAACGTCCACTGCACTTTATGCAAGTTTTTGAAGGTGACTAAGGAGAAGTGTGCAGGAAACTAAATATGTTTGTTAGTGACAACGATCACAAAGACAAGCAGTTTTCTACACATACAATACAAGGGACAACAGAAAAGAAAGTGAAGTAATAGTCAGCACAGATTATTTTCTGTTGTTCGTTATATGTGCTTTTCAGTGTAGAAAAGTATTTGTCTTCGTGATCATTGGTACTAAGAAACATAATTTGCTTACAACCCCCTGCCTCGACTATTACCAATCTTCTCATTCCTTGTCATGCATGGGACTAGAGACCTTATCGTGTAAAACAAATTGCTATCGTGCTTTGGTGCATGTGTCCTAAAAGAAGCTAACTATAGTGGTTGTCCTAAACTTTGGATGTAGTGAAAAATGGGCCGGATCGTTGCTGAACGAAGTGGTGCATACGAGACTACAACATCAAGTATGAGAATGGAGATGGAGGGGGTGACAGAAGCTCTGAAGTGGCTGTCTGAGGCATCTTCAACAGGAGCAATTATCGTGTCAGACTCTCAAACACTACTTCGGAAGGTGCAGAATGGGTGGCTATGACATGAGTGGAGACCTCAAAACTCCAGGGGCTAGTGTGGATCTACTGTCCTGGTCATGCCGGGGTTCCGGGCAACAAGCGACCTGATTTTTTGGCGTCACACGCACCCATAACAGGCACAGTGGACATGGATAAAGGTGATATAGTGAAGGTTATCAAGGACCAGCTGCTGGAAAGCGACACTGCTTTGGATGAGTCTGCAAGGCACAGGCTGCGGCACTTTGGAATCAAATTAGGATTCAGTGGATCAGGGAACCTGAGAGGACGAAACAGGAAGGTGTACAACCAACAGGCTACAGACACCATCAGCATCCACACTTTGCGCCATCTGCTGAGAGAGACTGAGTACCTATGGGTATGCCCGGAGTGCAGTGAAGTCGACTCATAGAACAGAACAGAAAAGAAAATTGGACAAAACAAAAGAAAGTTAAACGAGCCGTTAAACATTGTGAGCCGAGAGAGTCGCAAATACATTCAAATGACAGACCCATAGTTCGCTTCTATTCTGGCAACCATTGCTTGCATATGTCAGTGATTTCCAATATTTTATTAATGACAACACGTGTTATTAAACATGTTTATTTCTGTAACGGCTAGAATAAATGGGGCGTCTGAGCGGCAGAGAGGTTAAATGCTTGCCTCTAGTCACGATGCGTGGCAGGGTTCGATCATTGGTCTCGACACACTCCAATTTACCTGGCTGTAAATGGAATCTGATCAACAGTTAGGGAATCAAAGATGATGAGGAAGAGGACATGTTGACCCAACTGCGTAAAGAAGACCTAGTATGATGAAGTTGTTCACACTCTAGCCCTGACGGCCGTGATAAAAAATGTATCAGATTATCATTCATGGTGTTACTATTGTAAAATATTTCACCAAAATGATAACTTCAAGAAAAAGTGTAATTCCAAATGCTGTTACTTTGGAAGCTGGCGCAAAACAGCCTCTTTCTAAGTTGCACGGCAAGCACCTGAGTGTAGGTTTTGGTCAGTATATTTCACCTGACTCCGACAAGAAGGACTTTGCACCTTTTAATTTCAGATAAACGTCAGACTTCACGCCATACAGTTTGAGAACCACAAACAACCGACATGATAGTTGCTAGACCTCTTTCTCTGTGATCTCGTTCTGCTTTCAGAAATCAATGTTCCGGAAAACATCATTTCCTCAAATATTCGATCTGTTGCACTAGCTGATTGATTGTCTACCCTCGATCTGTAAATCAACAAATGGTGCTAAGAGCCTAGAGCCAGAATGGTGCCAGTCCGGCATCAATACAATTCATATAACCGAAAAACATCAAATACTTACAATGCAGTGTTACACGAGGATATAGTATCAAACGTGCACCGACTTTTTGCCCCATATATGCCATTATCAAGTTCTGAATACACCAAAACATGCCACAAAAGGAAATATTGATCTAACCTGAACAAATATCGGTATTAATTTAACAGCAAATCCCCATTTATTTTGTTTGAATTTGATAAAAATAATTTAACATGTACAATTTTTTATTAGTTGTAGATTTATATTTGTTGAGGTTAGATTACGGCTTTGAAACATCAAGAGCACACAACTGTTATAGTCCTTGTGAAATCAGTGTTTTAAATTTGCTTGTTTTTCAGTTACCATTAAGAATTTCTACTTTATTTTAGTCTATACAATACTGGATGTGCAGGTAAGCCAGGTTTCTGTATTAAACAAAAAACTCATAATGGACTTATCGGGGTCGTTCAGCGGAGGTAAACGTCAATGACAGTTAAACGTGACTTGTGTGAAAGCTAAATCTGGTTTGTTATTTCTTCATTTAATTGTTATCGTCCTTTCCCGCTAACATTCGTTCCGGCTCACTTACTCTTTTCAGAACTAAGTGCTTTTTTGGCGCTGATGGAGAGAACGTCTGAGTATCGATTAATGTCGATGATCATACACACTAACATTACTCAAAATATATTTTTTAAACGGCTGAACGTACAGATAAACTCTGATATGCAAAGCGAATTTCTATAACGTGTGCTCGAGGAATCGTTTGTTTGAATGCCAATTCTCAAATATTGATAACCTGATTGCTGTTCTTCACTGAAACTAGAGTCCTTTCCAAACTTCGAGTCCATCTTTAGCGATTTATAATTTATCCTAACTTCGAATGTAATCAAATGTTGGGTGTGAATTGAATGACCACGATGAGATATGTTTTGCCAACTTAAACCTGTTCTCCTGTTGGATTTGCTGATTTATGATAAGCTAAAAATCATTGTTGTTGTCGAGATATACATTTAGAAGTATTACAGACCCGTATTCCGCGCAAAATATACTCACGTCTCAAACATGTAACTTAGTTACAATTTAGTAAATCGAGTATTTCGTGCTAAAAATTAAATAAACTGATGTGTTGAGCACCGTTTGATTAATGATGTGTAATGTGTACTTGATGTCATATTTCAATGGCGATTCAATAAGTAATTGGTTTTCCTGTTTTTAAAATACATCAAATGAGCAATTTCATTATCAAAGTCATAATGAGTTTGAAGTGCAAGCTCGTCACTATGCAGAGGGATATTATAGTATTATATAGGTCCTGATGCAGAGAAGCTAGCTGGGGTCATTTGTATCACTACATCGAAGGACCTAAGACAGAACACGTTATGTGCTAGGTATAGATAGAAAATCTTTCGTCTAGTCAGCAATGTAGGAAAAGAAAAACAGACGATTTCGATAAGATATGATTGGAAGTCAAATTTTGAAAATATGTCGAGAAAATTAACTTGTTACTATTCTTAAACTTAAAGTTTGGGTGCAAGTTCTAAGAGTTAACGCTCTTATATATCTTGTGAAGATACACCTTTGAAACGCATTAACACAATTTTATTGTGTAGTACTGTATAATCAAATGTTATTAGTAAATCTGTTTCGAAATTTTCCGATATTATTTAACAAATACGATAACAACGTTTCCTTTGGATTAATGTAACATAAAAATGTAAGGTCATGGAAAATGTAAGAATATTTGCCCAAAAAATCACTGCTGTACATCAAGTAGTTTCCGCAAAAATTTATGGAGAGTAGGCACTAGTTCGTTTCAAAATTGCTGAAAAACTTTAGCGATAGCGTGTAAATTGTATGTGTTGTAGTTGCACAAAAATGTACCTTTTTGCTCCAAGTAAAGAATAGTGATATTGCTACAGCTGACTAGTTTACAGGAAACAGAGTATTTGCAGTGTCGGTTTTAAAAGTAACGGTATTACATGTTCAGTTTGCTAGTGCTTCTTCGTATATTCCGGTATTTACTGAAGAAAGTAGGCCTGGGTTCTTCTAGCTGTAGTGTAATGTATGACTTCTCATCACTTCGGGGATCACTGTGTTGATCCCTAAATTGCTGAACAGGTGGCTGTTACGTAGCCTGTTTGTTTGTGCACTTCGAGAACGTGAGACAACCTTGGCACTCGCGCACTAGTATAACCTAGTCTGAAAGCGGTGTCTCTTTGGCGCAGTAAATAGTAAAACTATAAACCAGCAGGTTACGTGTTACAACAACCGTATGTGTGGTACAATAAAAGATTAAATGACGCAACAATAAGTTACATGGCAAATACAACAATATATTACGTGACATACACAACAACAGTTTCCGTGACACAACAACTTGTTACGTGACGAAACAACATGCTACGTAACACAACAACAGGTTACGTGACACAACAACAGGTTACGTGACGCAACAAACGGTTACGTGACATACACAACAACAGGGTACGTGACACGACAACATGTTACGTGACACAAATGCATGTTACGTGACATACACTACAACATGTTACGGGACACAACATGTTACGTGACATACGCAACAAAAGGTTACGTGACACAGCAACAGGTTACATGACATAACAATATGTTACATGACACAACAACAGGCTACGTGATGCATCAACAGATTTCGTGACGCAACAACATGTTACGTGACACAACAGGTTACGTGACACAACAACATGTTACGTGACGCAACAACAGGTTACGTGACGCAACAAAAGGTTACGTGACACAACACCAGGTTACGTGACACAACAGCAGGTTACGTGATGCATCAACAGATTACGTGAAACAACAACAGGTTTTTTGGAACTAAAACAGTTTACGTGACATAACAACGGGCTAAGTGACATACACTACAAAAGGTTACGTGACGCAACAACAAGTTATGTAGAACAGCATTACGTGGAATAACAACAGGTCTTGTCGAACAACAACAGGTTACGTGTTACGACAACATGTTGCTTGACAGAACAACAGGTCACTTAGCATAAAAATATTTTACGTGACGCAAGAACAGGCTACATAACACAATTATAGGTCACGTGACACAACAATTGTTACATAACCCAGCAACAGGCTACGTGGCACATGTCACGTGTACCTAAATTGCCAAGGTCTAATCCAATGTAATGCTATTCTCACACGTTTCGGTACCATAGTTCTACACAGTATCCAACAGATTCGTATTCAATGTTTCCTCTCTTCCGCTGGGTTTTGTTATCTCTATATCTCTTTCTCTTTCTCTTACGTGGAAGCCGACATAATATGGCCATCAAAGTCGCTGATAATATGGCTCCATATGGGATTTGGAAGATAGAGTCGCTGATAATATGGCTCCATATGTGATTTGGAAGATAGAGTCAAATTACGAATAGGAAAGAAAATGTCGTTGAAAATATAGCGAAATCACTGCCAGGCGCATATTTTGAAAGCACTCAGACAGCAAAGAACAATAAACAACAGAACAAAGTGGAAGTAATGCGCACGTCCGAGATTTGAAGTCCGTTAAAGTGAGGACTTGTTCTGGCTGCAAGAAAAACAAATCCTGTTTTCGATGTCGATCAACGAGCACATCAACAATGTGTTTCTTTCGGACTACCGTTTTACGCGATTTATCCTGCACCAATGGACTTCCAATAGACCAGCGGTTCTTAACCTGTGGTTCGCGAATCCCAAGGGGTCTGCATTACCAACTCAGGGAGGCTTGAAAAGAAGTTATGAGCTTTTACATTTAAGATAAAATAATTAATAGAAAGATATACACAAATAAAACAATGAGAAACAATGACAAATACAGCAGAAGATAATTTAGACAACATTCACACAATTAAATAAATGCCAATGACACAGAGGCCCCGGCGACAATTTAAGTGGGTTGGATAAAGGACCGAATATCACAGCAAGACTATCGTCCATGATCGCAGACTTCTTAAAACACTACTGAGCGAATATCAGAGGAACGTTCATCTTAAAAGAAACCGCTTGGAAAAATGTAAGGAGACAGAACTCGGAATTCAAGTTTCAGCTATTACCCCAATATTACAAGGCTCGTAAGTGAAATACAGTGTCAGCCTTCTCGTTATAGAAAGTCAACAGCTCAAATGAATGTACAACCAATTTGACACTGAAGTAAGACCGTCTTTTAAGCCTCAGAGGGTTTGAGTAAACGTAAGAGAGTACAGATTATTGACTATTGGTATTCAGAAGGATTAATATTTGATAAAAATCATTTAATTTAAAGTAAGCAATAGTGGACTTCGCCTCGTCCTCACACTGTGAACATTATTAACTTTAAAATATTATTTTTGCCTAACAACAGATGACGCTTTCCTAGATTGTGTAAATATCGATTTCATTTTACAAACTAGCAGTGTTTTTCATATGTGGAGGATTCATTCAAATTGGACGGTAAGAGAAAATGTTGTTTTCATTTTAATGTTTTCTTGTTTGACAATACAATTTCATTAATATTTTCAATTGCAGACATTGTTTACTGTTAAAAGCACACAGATAATTCATTCCTGAACATTTTCATATAATGGAATATTTTGGTGGTCCAAAGATATTTATTTGGGGGGCCGAAGTATCGCAAAGGTTAAGAGCCGCTTGCATAGATCAACTTGCAGTCAACCCAGCCCCTACAGACTAGTCGAGGAAATCGACGCATCGAAAGTTGGAAACAGCTGACACAGGTCCCCTTGATCGAGTTACGGGAGGAACCTGCGCCTGGCCATCTCCTGCAACATGGAAGGCACTAAATAGACTTCGAACTGGTGTATCACGATGCAGGAAAAACCTGAAAAGATAGGGATACAGGGATGATGAAACATGCGAATGTAAAGTAACACAAGACCAGGACCATCTGATGATCTGCCCAAACCTCCCGGAGACTTGTAGCATGGATGACCTGCTGAGTGCCAGTGAGAAGACAATCCTCGTGCCTGAATACTGGAAGAATGAAGTGTGACGTAGTGCCTAGGACACGGAAAGTAAGTAAGTATAGAACATGGCCATCTATATTTTAGATGGTCATGGTATAGACACCTTCTTGTTTTTGCTTTTATTTTCTGCGTCAGGTTACGAAGAGATTTCTTTATAGGTACCTAGAATAGGCTTCAAATACGAGGAGCTTTACTGCTTCTGTTATTTCTGCTATCCATCTTGTGTGTGGTCGGCTGTTGGCTTTGTATCTATTATATCTGTATAGCATTCCATTCTGAGGGTGTTTGATGTGCCACATGGCGAACTATTTGGTTTGCTGTCTCTTGATGAAGTCTAGCACTGGTATTGTATCTAATTGTTTCCTAATATCTTCATTTGTGATTACATCCATTCTTGTTACTTCAAGCATTCTGCGTAGGCATTTCATCTCTCTTGTTACAATGTTTCTTTTATCTTTGTTTGTCAATGTAAAAATGTTACACTGATAGCACAATGTGGGTAGGAATATCGTGTTGTTTAGTGTTCTTTATGTATCCATTGTCACGTGTTTACATTGTAGTATCGTGGACATTTGCCTAATGATTTTACTTGCTTTATTACATATGTGTTGAGTTGCATTGTCTCCTTTGTCAGCTGTTGCGATTATGTTACCCAGATACATGAAATGTTTTCAACTGTTTTATTTGTTGGTTTTGTATAAATATATTTGTTTTTATTTCCAAAGATCATATAACTTCTAAACCTTCCCATGCAAATTATAAAACATATACGCAGAAATGATATCTCGTATCTAGTAGAAAACAATATGAGCTCGTTAAGTTATTGAAGTGTCGGCTATAACAACAGTTAATGTGTCCCCAACCATCGTCTTCCGTTATCTTATTCCCCCGTGAGATTTGAGCAGCACGTTAAGTACAAGCAGACGGGAACCCACGAGATATGAGCTACTAGCTTTATCTTGGTTACAAAGATTACCTGAGTTCTAATAGCTGACTTAGAGATTAGTCCACTGGTATCGGAAGCCGGGATTTCAGACTCGTCTGTCACCTCTTAATGTAGCCCGTTCGTACTTGTCTGTCCGTAAAGTACAATAACACATACATATATCACACACAAACACATACATACATACACACGCAGGCATACAAACACACACACACACACTTCATCATCACGGCTTGTATTCCTATGTCTGAGGTCCTTCGGTGGGTTTTATAGAACATATTCATAACTTAATAAAAACTGAGTGTAGAAAAGTAAAACATTACAATGTAGATGTGGATTAGGTTAGGGTGAAACATATGTAACCTGCACAACACGAAGAAATACAAAGGGTATGAATACTGGAAGTGGTTCTGCTTGTGGTGTGTATTGAATCATGCGTATTTGTGGTGTCAAGTGGCAGAGAATTAGAGCTCTCGCTTGTCACCGCATCCCCACTATCAGCGACGCTCCAGTCGACCCAAATGTCAATTTCTTCTGGGCTTACTATTAGGGAAGGAAAGGCAGCAAGACGTAAAACGGCCACCCCACATCATTAAACGCAGGGGCTGGTACAGGTGAGTTCCCAACATTTCATCAGCAACATCCTACCTATGGTGTAAACGTGTATGTGTGTGTGTGTGTGTGTGTATGTGTGCGTGCGTGTGTGTGTGTGTGTGTGACAGTGCGTGTGTATATTATACTTGCGTGCTTATACATTATGCATATATAAATAAATAAAGTTAAGTAAGTAGAAAAAGAACGGTATCTACGGGTTATAGTAGATCAGAGCTGAAACAAGAGCTGTTCATGCAGCAACTCAGATTCTTATCAGCCAAAACATAACTACAAGGATAACGGTCATTCTAACAGACTCCATGAGTGTACTTCAAGCCATGTCAAGCCTTAAACAAGATAGACTCTTGCGTGAAATGAAATGCAACATAGGCCTGTTGTCTCAAAAAACACATTTAGTCCTTTAGTGGATTCCGGCTCACTATGTTATCACTGAAAACGAGAAAGCAGATGAGCTCGCAAAAGCCGGACTGCCCATCCACAGAACTATAAGGAAGCAAGGGCACTCACCAAATGATCTATTAGGACATAATGGAGAGACCAGCACAAAGAATACAACCCAGAAAATGACAGCATAGACAAACTTGACAGAGATAGGCAGACAAACATCTTCAGACTCAGAATGGGCATTGTTACTCAAGGCCCACCTCCACAGAGACACTGCCACGTGCGATTGTGGAGCACCCAAGCAAATACCAAAACATATTCTGCAAGAATGCCATATCTATGCAGACCAAAGAGAGGCAGTCTGGCCTGGAGGAGCGACCATGCTCGAAAAGCTGTGGGGGCACGGCGAAGACCTGAAACGCACAGTCTCCTTAGTAAACCTCACCGGACTAGAAACACAGCATCAGTTGATCGATGAAGAAGAAGAAGAATAGATCATGCAAGTAAAGGGAGTGAGCAAGTCCAGGTAGCAGGGAAAAAGGCTAATGCAATTTTAAGTATGATAAAAGGAAATATTAAACTTTTGAGCATGGAAATGATAATAAAACTGTATAAAGCATTAGTTAGACCTAGATTGGAGTACTGTGTACAGATGTGAAATCCTAATCGTAGAGGAGATATAAACATGCTGGAAAGAAAACAAAAAGAGCAACAAAGCTGATAGTGGGATTCCAGAATTACAGTTAGAAGGAAAGACTTAGAAAAACCGGCCTTAGGTGTCTAGAAATCAGTATAATTCGAGGGTACTTAATACATGTTTATAAGCAAATCAATGGAACGGATAAATTAAACTATAACAAGTTTTACAAAATACAACCACCTACAATAACAAGAGGGCATAGCTACAAATTAACTAAAGAAAGGTCTAGATTAAATATTAGGAAATACTATTTTAGCCAGAGAGTAGTGAATGCTTTGAATGCATCGCCACTGGGAATAGTGGAGTTAAGGACAATAAATTCATTTAAGAATAGATTGAATGCGCATAGCTTTTAAAGCAAGGAAATGTAAGTGAAACTGGTTGTTTACAGACTGTGCAGAGTCTTCTAAACCAGTATAAAGACGTCAAGTTAAGTTGAGTTAAGTTAAGTTGAGTTAAACCAAACATGAAACCCATGGGATAATATCTAACAATGGAACCAAGCATGACACCAATGAGATAATATCTAACAATGGAACCAAGCATGTAACTAAGCATGAAATCAAGCATGTAACCAATGGGATTATATCTACCAATGGAACCAAGCATGGAACCCGTGGGATGATATCTAGCAATGGAACCAAGCATGGAACCAAGCATGGAACCCATGGGATGATATCTAACAAGGCAACCAAGCATGGAGCCAAGCATGAAACCCATGGAATGATATATAACTATGGAACCAAGCATGAAACCCATGTGATGATATATAACTATGGAACCAAGCATGAAACCAAGCTTGGAACCAAGCTTGAAACCGATGTGATGATATCTAACAATGCAACCAAGCATGGAACCAAGCATGAAACCCATGGAATGATACCTAGCAATGAAACCAAGCATGGAACCCATGGGATGATATCTAACAATCGAACCAAGCATGGAACACATGGGATGATATTTAACACTGGAACAAAGCATAGAACCAAGCTTGAAACCGATGTGATGATATCTAACAATGGAATCAAGCATGGAACCAAGCATGAAACCCATGGGATGATATCTAACAATGGAATCAAGCATGGAACCAAGCATGAAACCCATGGGATGATATCTAACAATGGAATCAAGCATGGAACCAAGCATGAAACCCATGGGATGATATCTAACAATGGAATCAAGCATGGAACCAAGCATGAAACCCATGGAATGATATCTAGCAATGAAACCAAGCATGGAACCTATGGGATGATATCTAACAATCGAACCAAGCATGGAACCCATGGGATGATATATAACAATGGAACCAAGCATGGAACCAAGCATGAAACCCATGGAATGATATTTAACAATGGAACCAAGCATTGAACCCATGGGATGATATCTAACAATGGAATCAAGCATGGAACCAAGCATGAAACCCATGGAATGATATCTAACAATGGAACCAAGCAATGAACCCATGGGATGATATCTAATAATGGAACCAAGCATTGAACCCATGGGATGATATCTAACAATGGAATCAAGCATGGAACCAAGCATGAAACCTATGGAATGATATCTAACAATGGAACCAAGCATTGAACCCATGGAATGATATCTAACAATGGAACCAAGCAGGGAACCCATGGGATGATATATAACAATCGAACCAAGCATGCACGGGATTTGAACCTGTTGGCAAAGATAAAATATGAAGTGAAGAAGCAACTGAAGCATGAAACGCGGAATTAAAAAGTTGTAAGGATAAAAAACTGATAACTGGAGCTTCATTTTCACATGGAATGGAACGGTAATGTGTGAAATGAAGTGAAGTGAGGTGAAACGAAGGGAAGTGATGTATCGCTGATACACTGAATACATTAAACAGCCAATGTTATATTAAGCACAGCATTGACAACACGAGAAATAAATAACCACAATACTTACCTATGAATAGTTTTCACCGTTTTCCTGTCCACGTGTCATCTTTACTGTTATTAAAACCGTTCCGGTGAAATAAGTACCAGTTCTCAAATGTTGTTATTGACAAAGTGAGTTTTACCCTCCCGTCTTGTGTTCATGCACGCCCTCGCTAGTTATCACTGCACATGTTACAAGTGGAACTGGCTGATAACTGGTGGATGAACCGATAGCTTCCAGAAATTAGGGAGTCGAATAATAGCAATGTAAATCTCTGAAAGGTTACTACAGCAACGCTTTTTTCTTTCTGTTATGGTAAGGTAATGGTAGTCTCATAGCTGACAATGTTTGTTGTCAGAGATGAAGTGTTAATGGCGTTATTGTACTAGACCTCCACTTATTGTGAAGATGGAGCGGATTGTTTTCATCTTGCTCGCTTACATTTCTTATTTAATAGTAAGCCAGGAACTGCTTACGGTTGGGTTGACTGGAGCATGCCGATAACAGGGATCTAACCCGGTAGCTTTTAAGTGGACAGCAAACGATTTTATTAAACTGCTTTCAGGCAAACCTTTTTATTTATCATTACACATTTACTCAAGAAAAGCATTTTCTGAGAAATGCTTACAATTAGTATATCATTTCTAGGAAATGTAGATCTTCTGGTTACACAGTGATATTGTTAGAAATAGCCACACCTTTCTTCTTTTGTAATTGATGTGGAGGAGTGTGGAATGGGGTGATGTGGTCGAGTTATGATGTTGGATCTTGTGCTACACAGTGATATTGTTAGAAATAGCCACACCTTTCTTCTTTTGTAATTGATGTGGAGGAGTGTGGAATGGGGTGATGTGGTCGAGTGGTGATGTTGGATCTTGTGCTACACAGGGATATAGTTAGAAATAGCCACACCTTTCTTCTTTTGTAATTGATGTGGAGGAGTGTGGAATGGGGTGATGTGGTCGAGTGGTGATGTTGGATCTTGTGCTACACAGGGATATAGTTAGAAATAGCCACACCTTTCTTCTTTTGTAATTGATGTGGAGGAGTGTGGAATGGGGTGATGTGGTCGAGTGGTGATGTTGGATCTTGTGCTACACAGGGATATAGTTAGAAATAGCCACACCTTTCTTCTTTTGTAATTGATGTGGAGGAGTGTGGAATGGGGTGATGTGGTCGAGTGGTGATGTTGGATCTTGTGCTACACAGGGATATAGTTAGAAATAGCAACAACTTCCTTCTCTTGTCATTGCTTTAGTTGCACAGGTTCACCGCTGCTGGTGTAATTTTAACAGAAGCTTGCTAACAAACCTTACTAGTCTCATATACGATTCTCCCTAGTCCTATAATGACATGACGAATAAGGCACAGAGATATTATGCTTTGTTCGACTGTAAGAGACTCCACAATTGACTCAGAGAAATTGGAAGCCTCAACAAAGTTGGGCTTTTCCCGCTAAAAGTAATATATTAGGAATGGGTGTATAAGCTCATACATTATGTATAACAGTCACATGAACTGTTAGCTAATCACATTCCTGAATATTTTAATAGTTTATTTTCTCGTCAAGAAATTGAACATTTGAACAATAACTTATTTTGCCTCCACATAAATTAACTGCAATCAATCTTAACACAAAGATATCGTAAAAATGTTAACTACTTTAACATCTACCACTTCAACGGTCTTGATCTTAGCCGAAATCAATTTTCTATTGTAACCTTTAGAATTTTGATATTACAAAATGTTCATATTTTAGAAAAGCAATCAGAAAAACCTACATCACCAGAACATATATTTCACTTTCACGGAGTAAGAGATTTAACGGAATAGCATACGTCATAATTCACTGGACTCTAAGTTCAGTTAACTTCTATATTTGCATAATATGTCATACGTTTCTGACAGTTTAAAAACCCCGAGCTGGCAAGTTCTTCAATCTAAATGTAAATCAACAACACCTTGAAAAAATGTGTTTTTAAATCCTTCCAGCTGTATCACAAACAAAGCAAACTCACGCATACATCAGGCGATATTTAAACTTGTCTGCTGCTCAGACCGTGCAAGCTACCACACACCCATCGGGCGACATTTAAACTGTTTGCGCTTAAACAGATGTTTAAATTGCACATTTATACTGTTTGCCGCTAAGACAGATGTTTAAATTTCACATTTATACTGTTTGCCGCTAAGACAGATGTTTAAATTTCACATTTATGCTGTTTGCCGCTAAGACAGATGTTTAAATTTCACTTTTATACTGTTTGCCGCTAAGACATGTTTATATTTCACATCTAGTGCATCTGTTATCGTTTCAAATGGCCGCTGATAACACTGTCACTGGTGTAGTGAGTCGACAGTGGATATTTATTTATTTTTCTTTACGCTCAAAGAATGCACGCACACAGTAGAGATATCAAGAACGAAATGTAAATAAACAACGACAAATGCAGTTAAAATGTGCACGATAAATACCTGCCCCATAAACAACAAGGCTGAAGATATCATAAAGGAAATGAAGAAACGGAAATAACAATAATTTGAGTAGCAGATGCAAGAAATAATGGTAAGGATGCAAGAAAATGCATCAAGGTCATTCATTTCTATACTCCGGAGTTGACATTAAAGTAAATTCAAAACATGACGTAGGGTTCATTATAAATTCAGCAGAGGCGAAGAGTATGCTAGAAATAAATTATATCTCTGTGAGGATTGTAAGCAGGATCTTTGTAGCAGTTACAGCCAAAGAAAATTAAGATAATACAACAGGTATTCCAGTGTATGGTCCCTGCAATGTCGCAAATAACGCACTCGAGTGCGAGTTTTTTTTTGTTATTGATGACACCATCAATGAAATAATGTGTGCTATCAAATACAAGGACAACATCAATGTAATGGGTGATTTTAATGTCAGACCCGGATACGGAAAAGGGGTAGAAGACTATGTAGAGAACTTCGGAGACAAACAAAGACTGCGTACGGAAATTCGGAGACAAACAAAGATTGTGTAGGGAACTTTGTAGACAAACAAAGATTATTTAGGGAACTTCGGGGACAAACAAAGATTACGTAGGGAACTTTGGAGACAAACAAAGATTACGCAGGGAACTTCGGAAACAAACAAAGATTACGTAGGAAACTTTGTAGACAAACAAAGATCACATAGGGAACTTCAAGGACAAACAAAGATTACGTAGGGACTTTCGGAGACAAACAAAGATTACGTAGGGAACTTCGGAGACAAACAAAGATTACTTAGGGACTTTTGGAGACAAATAAAGATTACGTAGGGAGACAAACAAAGACAGACAGAACGATAATTGATGTAGACTTTCATAATTATGTAGTCAGAACGATCTGTTTATAACCAATACCTTCTTTCCGCATAGACAATCCCAAGTATATCTATGGTACAGACGGCATTATCTGTGTTGTAGAAGCCATATAGATTTTATACTGGTCAAGAGAAACAAGAAAAGAACAGCAATAGATGCCATAGCCATGCATAACTTATGTGTAGATACTGATCACAAGGCGGTAATTTTAGTTATGAGAGTTCATGAGAAAAAGCATCCAAGACGGCTTGACAATTTAGAAAAAGAATCAATCAAAACAAACAAACTTAGAGAAACAAACACCTAACAAGCCAATGTTACGAAAATTGACAAGAGCTTTGCTACACTGACCACCGGAACTAAACATATCGAAAAATAATGGGAAACATTTAAAAGTTAACAGAAGCAGCTAAAGAAACATGTGGAATTGTAAAATCAAGAGATTCAACATCGTTATTAACACCCTGGTGGAGCGACGAAGTAAAAACAGCTACCAAAAAGAAGAAGGCATGCAGCACCATTCAACAAGCAATGCTATTTAGATACAAGGGATTCAAGCCCAAAGGCCGATCAAGAAATAGGTGGCTTACAGAAACATCTTAGGTGGTGAATGCCACTGAGACACACTGTAGGGCTCGTTCTAGAGATGTCTTCATAACATGACGCTGAAATGCAAAAAAGGACGAAAGGAAAAGAAAGAAGCTGCTTAGACCTTGCAGTCTACATTTAGGTTTCATTTTCAAATGACTTGAAAATAGATGCGACACTCTCCCTAGATTGAAATTTCCAGAATCGCAAGCGAAATGGTCCAGGCTGGTAATGAATTATTTATGAAGGCTGACTGACTGTTTAGATCTTAGAAGCTTCAATTCAAACTTTTATTGCATTGTCATTTTATAAGCTAGGACAATTATCAACTTTATTTGTGGAATTTGTTTTCTCCTTTGGCTTGGCGTGAGTTGTTACACCGGGTAACACATGTACATTTTAGCATATGAGTCTAAACAGGAAACATTTGATGACCAGCAGTGGCAAAGATAATTTCTGTTCGTATTGAAAAGGTGCACAAGCAATCCTTACCCTGATTTCTTACAATACAGAGCAAATTTGCTTGTGTTTACCAAGGTACAATCTCCCTATAATGAATGCAATACCACGCTTAGGTGACAAGGGTCCGTCACGTCGAATGACCATCTCCATTACTACGTCTGATAGCCATGACCTACGGTTTTGTTTGAAGTATGTGTATGGGGGGGGGGGGGTGTGGGGGGGGGTGTGATATATTTCGGAATAACCTGTGCATTATAAAGCATTCAATATGTAATTTCGAGGCCTGTCAGAACATTGGCGCACTCCCTGCATTCGTTGTTGAGGTTACTGATGACTACTGGTATGTTGATATTTTCTGTTTATAGCTTGGTCACCTGTCCCATCGTTCCCTGTGCTTGCGATATTATTGAAACTCATGGTTTTCGCTCCTTAGGGAAGTTCGAACTTCGACTTAGATGGTGACTCTTGTCTGCAGTTCCTTCTTTTCCAATGTGTTTGTGTTTGATAACCTTTTAGCGAAGGTATGCTTCTTTCAGCAATATAAAGATTATTTTTTATTTATATGAGAGCGTGTGTGTCAGGAAACAAAATCGCATCCTAGCTAAACTTGTGTGCAGTGCTGAAACGCTACTTAGCCATGAAATGCACTGCAGTCCGAATAAACCTGCAGACTATTGAAAAACTACTATAATAATCAATGAAACATGTTTTACCTGCTTGGGCGGGGAGAAAGACCAACGTCTGGTCAGGAACAACTTACTGATCAGACATGCTAGTCAGGGTCAAGCAAAATATACTCGCAAAGATCCCCACCTCGGCTTTCTGGTAGTCCTCCCTGGAAGCGGGCTGTTTTCATGACAGACTGGTTAACAAGGTGTGGGATCGACGCGATCCGCGTAGTAGTGAACGATACGTAGATGTAACCAAGCATAGCACAACCACCTGGAGGGCCCCAGTCAAGCTTTATCAGCACGCTTCTGATGGGAGGAAAGCTACTGAAACCCACCACTTAACTTCCTTTTCATGGCACACAAAAGATTGAACATTCTCATTACGAGCATTCGAAACAACAAAAACCTGCCTGAACGCGCTCGTACTTATACTTTCGTCTTGGTCAGTGCCTGTTTGCCTTTTATTTACATAATTGTAAGCATTTACTTCAACTCCCACAATGCAGCACATAATTGTTCACATTATTCCATCTCGGACACGTTCTGGCCGTTCAGGCAATATCTGACGGGTTGAGAGGATGCCAGATTTATCAATGACCACCAACAGAAAAAAATGGAGTGATTCATAGAACTAGAACCGACTTCATTTGCACCTGGTCGTCCCAAAATGTGAACGAGCTCCGTAGAACTCGCATCACCCCGAAATTGTTACCTGACTTCGGCAGGTATCCATTTACTGCTTGGCTGACTGGCAGAAGCAGTCATTTCTTGAAAATACACATGCCATACCCGGTCACAGACAACCAAGTATGACATGATTTTAAACTTTTTCGTTGGGTTTGTAAGCTAAGTTCACAACCCATTGACCATACACTACCCTGACGAGACGAACCAGGAGTACAGATGCAGACTATTTCAGTTTAGCAGCTCGCACTATCTTGAATTACGTCAGCAAAATATAATGCACGTTAGAGAACAAAAAATTAATTAAATGAAATATGGAAGTCTAGAAAAAGTGTAATTACGAAATAGACTGGTTAAAAAGTCGGATAATCAATATATTTAGACTAATAAAACGGCATAGCGCTGTTAAAAACCATATTAAATACAACGACAAGTCAGTAAATATGTCACATATGGCTATTTAAAGGAAAATTAAATAGATGCGAACTTGTAAACTATTTTTTTGCACTGACATTGTCCCTTATTTCTCAAAATAATCTCCACCAACTTTGATAGATTTTCCCCATCAATTTTATCAGTGTACCACAGAGTGTGCAGCAGAGAAGTTGTTGGTCTACTGTCTCAGTCAAATTTGTACTTCACGTTTAATCTATTCATCATTCACGAAACGTCTCCCGCCAGACTTGGACCTTGTATTATGTTGTAGACTAAACAGTGCAAACATTGAAGTTGATGCTATGTCTACCGCTGATCGGCTGCCATTTTGAATCATCTGCCACCCTCTCACACCCCACCTTATCCCCTTTCTACCAACTACGTTTTCAGCTATTCAATATCAGTGTGACTTACTTACGCACTTATCCTAGCAGAAAGGTAGAAACCAAACAGATACGTGGAGGAAAGTGCAACCAAATCGAGAAACAGATTCCAATAATAGACACAAAATACAAAGTAGTAGTTCAGTCACAATTACCAACCTGGTATAGAGACATCTGACGCTAAAGAAATTGTGAATGTGGCTTGCTAGTCACATCACATAAAACAAACAGCTGCAGCAACCAACACACCGGGAAGCCCCTGCAGTGTTTTAGCACAGGATAACTGTAAGGTCAGTTTCAGTGGTCACTATAGGGTTCGTATTGATGGAAAACAACGAAAAGACCAATGTGTCTTAACCTCTGCCATACCCAATTTGCATATGCTCAACTTAACTTAACGTCTTTATACTGGTTTAGATGTCTCTGTAGAGTATGTATAAAATCAGTCTCTTGGAGAGTGGTTTAAATGATATGCGAGTCCATCTTAATAGACTCAAACACTTAGAGCTTAGTAGATCCGCAGCCAATTAGGTGCCATGCTGCCCTTAGCAAACTACTTTGAGGGAAGGCACAAATAATTATTGGATAGATATTTAGCTCGAATTCTGAATTTTTCACGGACAAGGGCCGTTTAGCCTACTATTTTCGATTACTTACTGTCAAGGGATTTTTAACCGCGGACAGCTTAACTCGAGACTACTAAGTTCCCCACCCCCCCCCCCTCCTCAGCCCCAAAATTTCATCAATGCATTTCACCCCATCGTACTGTTACTCTTGGCTCACTAGATGCAGCAGTCAAGATGTACACACGCTATGTTATAGAAGAAAGAGAATCAACAAGTCTAACAGCAGCTTAGGATGTCACACGGCTAATCCACTTAACCATAGAGAAGAAACATGTGCAATAACATGCCCTAATATATCTAATACCTACCACATACATATCATATACATATCACATACATATACCCTATCTACCACATACATTTCATATGTCTTGGCTTGGCTTCGTTCGTTCTCAATCTCCCGCAACCAAACACTAAAAGGGCTTAAGTAGCAGAATGTAGTCCAGAGAACGCAATGCGTTGTGTCGTAGTTTACAGCTTGACTGCGATATTTGCACCTTTCGGTCCAACACATCCGACTTCAGCAAGCATTTCTTGAGTACCGGGTTAGCATTCCCTCTTCGATCCTTTCTCCTTATCCAGTCTGTCCTGGTGCAGCCTGTTATCCAGGATCACCACGTGGAGGTGTAGAAGGGTGTTGGCAGCTCTGTTTCGCTGGCCCTGACGCTAGCAGTCAGTATGGATCGCTGACCACTGCAGCTCATGTGCTACTCAGCATCTTCATCCCACATTTCATATGTATCCCCTACCCACCACATACAAACCCCCTACCTACCATATACATATTCCCAACTTACCACATATATATCATATACATATTCCCTCTCTACCACATACATATCCCTGCCTACCACATACATATCGCTAACTTACCAAATACCTACACCATACCTACCACATACATATCCCATGCCTGCCACATACCCACCACATACATATCCCATACATACCAGATACCTATCAAATACATATCCCATACCTACCACATACATATCAGATACATATTCTATACCTACCACATACCTATCAAATACATATCCCATACCTACCACATACATATCCCATACCTACCACATACATATCACATACATATCCCATACTTACCCCATATCTACCACATACCTACCACATACCTACCACATATGCCATACTTACCTCATACCTATCACATACATATGCCATACCTACCACATACCTCCACATACCTACCACATATCACATACCTACTACAAACATATCCAATACCTACCTCATATCTATCACATACTTACCCCATACCTACCACATATATACCACATACCTACCACACCTACCACACACCTACCACATATCCCATACCTACTGCATACCTACTACATATATACCACATACATATTATCTACCTACCACATAGATATCCCATATCTACCACATACCTATCACATACATATCCCATACATGTCACTTATCTACCACATACCCAATACATACCTACCACATATCCAATCCCATACCTACTACATACCTACCACATATCTACCACATACGTACCACATACATATTACCTACCTACCACATACATATCCCCTATCTACCACATACCTACCACATAAAAATAACATACCTACCATATACACTAAAAAATAGAAAATAAGCACAAGTAAAAACAGTAAAACACGAAAATACACAAATGAAACTATGCATCTATCTCTCTAACGATTTATCAATTCATGTATTCTTCCAGTCATTCGTCCCTTTGTTTGAATATATATATATATATATATAGGTTGCTATTTATGTATGTATTTGAATGTATATCTGTCCATCTATCCTCTACCCAACATCCCTACACGTCAATCTATTCATCTATGTAATACCTGTATGTCTGATGCTTTGAAAGGGCTACCCGTGCCCTGTCTGCATACATTGCAGGTACACATTTGTCATGCCAGTTAGCATTGACTCGAATTGACAAACAATTTAACACCTGGTTGGTTCGAAAACGTCTTAACAACTAAAAAATTGTAAATTCACAAACACCGAAAATTTGCTTTGAAATATTCATTCCGTTGTGGAATATTGAAAAAGTATCCAGCAGTGAATATCTTAGATCTTACGTAAGTATCTACTGACTGAAGAATATAGATAAAATTGCTTGAAATAAAAATCTGTTCTTTACTGTTTGCTAATTACACTATGTCAGTGCTTGTACCATCAATATTTACCGCTCGCTGTTTTATGCTCGCACACGTCTGCTTTGGCGATCTTCCATTCGTTTGCTTGCGCGCTGACAATCTCCTAGAAAAACGGTTGGCGATTCCTATCGCCTCTTGGTGCGTGCTTGCGAAGATACGTTCTGTATTGGTTTTATTCACGTCACTAGCATTCCTGCCCGCACTTTGACAAGGGGATGCAGATTCTATACCTCTAAATAGAATCAGGCTTCCCATTTCCTCCTTTGGCCCAGCAAGCATTTCATAGATAAAGACGCAGGAACGTGGACTTAGGAAATTAGAAATAATACGGGAAATAGTGATGGAGTTTTAAAATTAACAAAATTGTGAGGTTTTCAAAAGATTAATCTTGCGTCCAGCAATTGGGAAAAAATGTGAGGGGTGGGGGAAGGGGAAGGCGGGATTGTTTGGAAATAAATAATGTATAGGACAACCGCAACGAAAGTGAGAACGGAAGATCCAGAGATGGGCCAGCAGACTGTGTGTATTATGTTTGCAAGAGACCAAATTTATTGACGAACTAGAGATGCACCAGGAGACTGTGTGTATTATGTTTGCAAGAGACCAAATGCATTGACGAACTAGAGATGGACCAGCAGACTGTGTGTATTATGTTTGCAAGAGACCAAATGTATTGACGAACTAGAGATGGACCAGCAGACTGTGTGTATTATGTTTGCAAGAGACCAAATGTATTGACGAACTAGAGATGGACCAGCAGACTGTGTGTATTATGTTTGCAAGAGACCAAATGTATTGACGAACTAGAGATGGACCAGCAGACTGTGTGTATTATGTTTGCAAGAGACCAAATGTATTGACGAACTAGAGATGGACCAGCAGACTGTGTGTATTATGTTTGCAAGAGACCAAATGTATTGACGAGCCAGAGGTGGACTATCAGTAGGCTGTTGAGTGTTGTATGCTGGCAAGAGACCAAACATATTGACGAGCCAGAGATGGGTTATTGGTAAGCTGTTGAGTGTTGTATGCTGGCAAGAGACCAAACATATTGACGAGCCAGAGATGGGTTATTGGTAAGCTGTTGAGTGTTGTATGCTGGCAAGAGACCAAACATATTGACGAGCCAGAGATGGGTTATTGGTAAGCTGTTGAGTGTTGTATGCTGGCAAGAGACCAAACATATTGACGAGCCAGAGATGGGTTATTGGTAAGCTGTTGAGTGTTGTATGCTGGCAAGAGACCAAACATATTGACGAGCCAGAGATGGGTTATTGGTAAGCTGTTGAGTGTTGTATGCTGGCAAGAGACCAAACATATTGACGAGCCAGAGATGGGTTATTGGTAAGCTGTTGAGTGTTGTATGCTGGCAAGAGACCAAACATATTGACGAGCCAGAGATGGGTTATTGGTAAGCTGTTGAGTGTTGTATGCTGGCAAGAGACCAACAACATTTAAGAGTAAGGGTGGAACCAGTTTCTCATTTAAGAAGACCATCTTATCTTTATTCATCATCTAATATCTTGTTAGCAATGAATGAGTAATCTAGTTGTTGAAATCTACTAGTTCTTTGTCTTTCCTTAATGAGCAGTTATTAACTAGTTTATTACTGCTTTATCTTATTCTTTATCACATTTATCGCTAGATGGAGTGAGGAAGTTCAATTTTCTTTAGTGTGACTGTTTAGGTGTAGAGATATTCTTGTCATATGTCTAAACATTACTATCCTCTGTCTGTTTATCTGTCTGTCTGTCTGTCTGTCTGTACGTGCCACGCATGGCGTTTGTATAATTTTCTGTTTAATTCTAGTTTTTTCAGTCTTTTCTAGTGAAAATGAACTTATTTGTGCGTGTATTTTTGTTGTTGTTGTTGCAAGAATCTGATTTCAAGTGTTGAAATTGTTTTCAGTTGTGCCTTATTAATGGCACATGTCTGGAACTGATGAAAAAGAGTTGTTATAAATATACTGAACTATTGATAATGGGTCTCCTTAATCTACACTGACATTTTTGAAAGTCTAAGTAATCATGATAACTGAAATGTTAATTATTATGTGTTTATTTATTGTTTCTATTGCCCTTTCTAATCTGTCAAAGTGTGTTAACCTGTTTTTATTGTCCTGTCTTTTCTGTAAATGTCTGTTAAGCTGTTTCTATTGTCTTGTCTATTCTGCCGTCGCCTGTTAATTTGTTTCCATTGCCATGTCTATTCTGTCGATGTACGACAGGTGTTCCAATTAAACTGTTCCTTTTTGTTCTAGTTCTACTTGAATGGGTTAAAGTGTGCTGGAATAACTGTCATTAGTTAGGAGCACTTGTGTCCTATTACTGCTAGATGGCCTGTTTGTCATGGGTCAGTCACGTGACAGATAAATAAAAATGGCTGACAACACTGTTAGTGGTTGCAAGAACAGCGTGGTGTGATGAAGTTTCTTGTGAAAGAAGACGTGATACCTGCGGAAATTTACAGAAGACTGCAATCACAATACGGTGATGAGACACTCAGCCACAGTAAGACATTTGAATGGTGTAAACGTTTTAGAGAAAGTCGTACATCTGTGAGTGATGAGCTCGGTCGTGATGGATCTCAACCCACCACAGTTATTCCTGTGAATATCCAGACTGTGGAACGCCTTAACTTGGAAAATCGACGCATAATCTGTCGCAAAATTGCACAAGAGTCAAGTCTTTGCCTGGGTACGGTGAATACTATGATTCATGAACATTTCCATTTTCGGAAGATTAATGCACTTTGGAAGGTAAAACAGCTTTTCACTTTTGACCAACTAAGAAGAGTTCAAACCGGCACTGAATTGAATTAACGTTTTGACATGGAAGAGCATGACTTTTTGGATCGCTTCATTACATGTGACGAAACCTGGGTGCATCATTATACTCTTGAATCGAAACGAGCATCCAAGCAGTAGGAGCATGTGCAATCACTAACACCAAAACATGTCCGTCTGCAGATAAAGTGATGACCAGTGTTTTCTGTGACAAACTGGGCATAACTCATGTTGATTTTTTACCCTGTGGTACCACTATCAACAGTGAAATGTACATACATGTCTGAGTGATGTGCATAACAGTCTGCGGAAAAAAGACGGCCTGGTTTGATCACAAAGGGCGTCTTGCTCCTGTAAGATAAGACTCGACCTAATACGACACACTGCACTATGTGCTATCTTCCGCAACTCAGCTGGGAGGTATCGTCATATCCACCTTACAGCCCAGACCTCGCTCCAAGCGATTTTCAACTGTTTGGACCCCTAAAAGAATTTCAGCACTGATGACGAAGTGAAACAGGCTGTCCTTGATTGGTTCGGACATACTGACAAATCTTTCTACACTGAAGCTTTTTAAGCATTAGTTCAACGTTGGGATAGTGCATAAGCGTTGCAGGAGATTATTTAGAAATAAATGGCATTTTGACTACTTGAAAGAAAAAAAAATGTTTTACAAAAAAGTCCCAGTTTGACTTGAACGCCCCTCGTATGTTAATTTGTTTCTATTGTCTTGTCTATTCTGTCGATGTATGTTAACTTGTTTCTATTACCCTAGCTATTTTGTCAATGTCTGTTAACTTTTTCCTATTCCCTTGTTATTCATTTTGTCGATTTATGTTAGCTTCTTTCTATCGTCCTGTCTATTTAGCCTTCGCTATTAACTTGTTTATATTTCCCTGTCCATTCTTTATAATCCTTGTTTAGTCGCTCTTGACTACATGTTAAGAGCGCTATATTGGCCTAATTATCTGTGTCACTGCACCCACGCTGATGAATGTCTACCAATACTATTAGAGAAACTCGTGAATTTGCTCTTCAGTATATCTTCTATGTGGTTAAAACCTGTATTACATGAGCCATGTAATTTTGATAGGCAATAAAGCAGAAGATGAACAAACGGGAAGTCGATGCATGTAGTTTTAGCCATTCAGAATAGAGGTATCAGAGCACAGAGACAGACAAAGAATGTAATAAGCAATAATTATTTGGCCTACTTGGCAATTTTCTGACAAAATGGCACTGAATGCATAGCTAAAATTAACTTATCAAATGTATAATTAGTTTCCATAAATAGCTTTGACCTTTCACTCTCGCGTGATCTCAATGGCGAGGGTTGCTATCTCTCTTTGATCCAAGGGTGGAGTCACCTTTTCTGTGCCCTAGAGGCAGAGAGAATATCACATTAATGTTATTAGTTGCCTGGACTTATTGGCGCCTGATTAGGGGAGGGGTAGACCCCTCGCTTTTCACGGCAAAGATACAGCGTTGATCTCCCGTTATCAGTATGGCTCCAGTTGACTCAGCTGCAAATGGATAGATAGCTTATTCCTAAGGAAGGAAAGGCGGCGAAGAAGGCAGCTAGTAATCTCACCACATAAACAACCTGTAGCCTCGCACAATGAAGTCTCTAATACTTCATCCCCCTCGTCAGTGTCTGGTATGTTTAACTTTTACATCTTTGCTTGTTGACTCCGTTATGGAATGATGACGATGACTGTGATTATGTTGGGGATGATGATAATGGGGATGATGATGATGAGGATGATGATGATAATTGTGATGATGATGATGATAATGCAGATGTTGGTGATGAAATGGAAATTAATTATTGGAATGCTGGACATGATGGAGAAATTGATGAACGGGATATTGGTGCCAATGGCGATGATGTTGGTGATGAAGGGTATGTTGGTGATAATGGGGATGTTGGTGTTGATGGGGATGTTCGTGATGATGTGGTGTTGGTGGCGATGTTGGTGAAAATGTGGATTTTGGTGATAATGTGGATGTTGGTGATAATGGGGATGTTGGTGATAATGTGAATGTTGGTGATAATGTGGATGTTGGTGATAATGTGGATGATGGGGATGTTGGTGATAATCTGGATGTTGGTGATAATGTGGATGATGGTGATAATGTGAATGATGGGGATGTTGGTGATAATCTGGATGTTGGTGATAATGTGGATGTTGGTGATAATGTGGATGTTGGTGATAATGTGGATGTTGGTGATAATCTGGATGTTGGTGATAATGTGGATGATGGGGATGTTGGTGATAATCTGGATGTTGGTGATAATGTGGATGTTGGTGATAATGTGGATGTTGGTGATAATGTGGATGTTGGTGATAATGTGGATGTTGGTGATAATGTGGATGTTGGTGATAATGTGGATGATGGGGATGTTGGTGATAATCTGGATGTTGGTGATAATCTGGATGTTGGTGATAATGTGGATGTTGGTGATAATGTGGATGTTGGTGATAATGTGGATGATGGGGATGTTGGTGATAATGTGGATGATGGGGATGTTGGTGATAATGTGGATGTTGGTGATAATGTGTATTTTGGTGAAAATGTGGATGTTGGTGATGGTGAGTATGTTGGTGATAATGTGGATATTGGTGATGAAAGGGATGTTGGTGATAATGTGGATGATGGGGATGTTGGTGATAATGTGGATGATGGGGATGTTGGTGATAATGTGGATGATGGGGATGTTGGTGATAATGTGTATTTTGGTGAAAATGTGGATGTTAGTGATGGTGAGTATGTTGGTGATAATGTGGATATTGGTGATGAAAGGGATGTTGGTGATAATGTGGATGATGGGGATGTTGGTGATAATGTGTATTTTGGGGAAAATGTGGATGTTGGTGATAATGTGGATTATGGGGATGTTGGTGATAATGGGGATTTTGGTTTTAATGGGGATGTTGGTGATGATGGGGGTATTGGTGATAATGGATATGTTGGTGATGAAATGTATGTTGGATGTGGATGTTAGTGATAATGTGGATATTGGGGATGACAGAGATGTTGGTGATAATGTGGATCTTGGTGATGATGTGGATGTTGGTGATGATGGAGATGTTGGTGATGATGGAGATGTTGGTGATGATGGGGATGTTGATGATAATGTGGATGTTGGTTATAATGTGGATGTTGGTGATGATGGAAATGTTGGAAATGTTGGTGATGATGGAGATGCTGGTGATTCTTGTGCATTTTTGTGATTTGGTGATAAGGTGAATGATGATGTTGATGGGGATGTAGGTGATGATGGGGATGATCAGGATGTTGGTGAGGATTGGGATTGTGTTGGTGAGGGTGTTGATAATGAGGATGCTGATGTGTTGTTGGCGATGGTGGAGATTATGATGGGGATGAGGATCGTTACTGTGATAGGGATGATGATTGTGTTGATGGTAATTGTGATTGTGAGTATGAAGGAAAGGATGATTATGAAAATGATGATGATATTGGCGATGAAGACGATGGACCATGGTGGGGATTATCATAGGGATGAAGATGGGGTTGATGGTGAAGATGAGGGTGAAGAATAAGAATGGAGGTTATATGGAAGATGAGGATGATGCGTGCGATAATGATGAAGATGATGGTGGGGAAAATGGGGATGACAGCGTATAATGACTTAGCGAAATATTATTGGTGTTGTTGTTGTTGTTTCGAAGCTGAAGCCTTGATCAATATGTTTCACCTGGCCCTGATTACTTTTCACTCACTTCCAAAACATTAAATTACTTAATTAAAAAATTTACTGAGAATATAGTTTACACTGACCTAACAAGATCTAAAATGATGTCATTAGAATATTGACTAGGATCTAATTTTACAACTATCTACTAAAACAGTAAATTGTATGATAACAGCATCTAGTGAAATTGCCGTTTATAATGACTTACCGAAACATTGAAATGTCAGATAGAAACATTTACTGAGATGGCCATTTACAACGATCTACCAAAACATTGATATGTGTTATGCAATTATTTACTGAGATGGCCATTTACAACGATCTACCAAAACATTGATATGTGTTATGCAATTATTTACTGAGATGGCCATTTACAACGATCTACCAAAACATTGATATGTGTTATGCAATTATTTACTGAGATGGCCATTTACAACGATCTACCAAAACATTGATATGTGTTATGCAATTATTTACTGAGATGGCCATTTACAACGATCTACCAAAACATTGATA
This sequence comes from Ariolimax columbianus, assembly GCA_036924085.1. NCBI lineage: Eukaryota > Metazoa > Mollusca > Gastropoda > Stylommatophora > Arionidae > Ariolimax > Ariolimax columbianus. The sequence continues at coordinate 120,031,179 of JAVGWX010000003.1, forward strand.
TGTGTTATGCAATTATTTACTGAGATGGCCATTTACAACGATCTACCAAAACATTGATATGTGTTATGCAATTATTTACTGAGATGGCCATTTACAACGATCTACCAAAACATTGATATGTGTTATGCAATTATTTACTGAGATGGCCATTTACAACGATTTACCAAAACATTGATATGTATCATGCAATTATTTACTGATATGACTATTTACAACGATCTACAAAAACATTGATATGTATCGTGCAATTATTTACTGAGATGGCCATTTAGAACGATCTACCAAAACATGTGGAGTGTGTAGCCAAGTCAACTGTGAGCTGGCTTGGTAAGACCGAAATTACACCGAGCCAAGGTCGGACGTAAAAAAAAAATCAGGGCGTGGTTCGTTTCTGGTGCTACCGCTCCTCCAGTCGACTAAGCTGTAAATGGGTACCTGACGTATGAGTTGAGGAAGGTATAAACAGCAAGGAATAGAACTGGCCATTCACATCAGGGTCCTTTTCTTGCAGGTTGTGATGATATCAACCATTAGTCTTTTCCAGATAAAAACAATAACAGGTGCTTTTCATAATCATATTCAATAGCATTTTCACTCAGTTGTTCGAGTGTGAATAAAAGGTCTTGAGTATTTTTATAGTTGTTCGAGTGTGAAGATAAGGTCTTGAGTACTTGTATATTTGTTCGAGTGTGAATATAAGTTCTTGAGTGCTTGTATAGCTAGCTGCTCGAGTGTGAAGATAAGGTCTTGAGTAGTTGTATAGTTGCTCGAGTGAAGATACGGTCATGAGCACTTGTATAGTTGTTCGAGTGTGAATATAAGTTATTGAGTACTTTTATGTGCCTGGACACCGCACTGGTCCTCGTCCATATTTGAATCCGCTAGGTTTCTCAACTTCCGTTCTAGAATTCTAAAATCCGTTGGCAGTTGGAAATAGAAAAGAGTAGGCTTAACTAGGCCGCTGTTCGAGCAAAACTCAAGCTAAAAATTATAGAATTCTAGAGTAGGTTTTTCTAGGAACACTAAAGAGGGAGATACATGTGTGGTTTTCACATTGCTGATTGTCCCCCTTTTGAAATATAGTTATCGGAGAACTGAGACGCTAGTACCGTCAGTTACAACAATCAGACCATGACGCGCGTTAGGGTCAGGCACAGCAAACTGACCAAGATCACTTTCTCTCTTCCATGTAGCGTTCCCTAGAAACAGGCTGTTTTCAAGGCAGTCTGGCTGACGAGATGGGGATTGACGTGATCCCCGTAGTGGTGAGCGTCACGCAGATGAAGTCAATTACAGCACAACCGCCTGGAGTTCCGCGGTTCACCTTCATCAGCACGTTCGGGATGTGAGGAAAGGTACCACAACCCGCCATGTAATGTCATTTTCAGGGCGCGCAAAAGAGTAAACTTGTTGGCATTAAACAATAACAAATATTGGTATTACCATGGCAAATTAAACAACAAATATTGGTTTTACCATGGCAAATTAAACATCAACAAAAATATTGGTATTACCATGGCAAATTAAACATCAACAAATATTGGTATTACCATGGCAAATTAAACAACAAATATTGGTATTACCATGGCAAATTAAACAGCAACAAATATTGGTATTTTATGGCAATCTCCCAATTTTTTTGTAGATTTGCAGCACCAGGCAGCCTTTAGAACTTTCATGGGTAGCAACATTCCAGCAGTGTCCACGTACCTGGCCTTAGTTGACGCTACACCATCATGTCCCCCTGTATTACCCACATTACATTTCTCCAGTGCTGCCTTCAATTCTTCCACTTGATTTTATCTATCTCCTCCCTGGCTTTCTCGACTGGCATTTTCACTGTCCCTTCCTCGATCTGATTTCCTTCCACCAAAAAGAGATCTGATAAATATTCTTTCCATCTGTTCATAACTCTTTTCTGGGGCGGTCAGCAGAACACCTTGCCTATCGTTCATAAATTTCGGAGGACATTCCTTTTCCTTCCCCATTTTCATTAGGGTCTGCGCCTGGACACCATCTGCCCTACGCTGTATGGCAGGCGATGAACAGACTTCGAACTAGTGTCTCAAGATGCAGAGTGAACTTGAAGAAATGGGGATACTCAGATGTCGACACATGTGAATGCGGCGCAGTTCATGACCAAGATCATCTGATGACCTGCCCCAACATCCCTGAAACCTGTGACATGAACGACGTGATGGAGGCGAACGACAAGGCAGTTCAAGTTGCTGAATACTGGTCCGATGCTGTGTGACATGGTGTTTGGACACGGAAAGTAAGTAAGTATTAGGTTCTTGAAGAATAGCTTCTGATTTTCACCAACTTTATTGTCCAGTTTTTCGCCAAACACATTCCAGGATTTTTGTTTTGCCTCGAGTACTATCTAATTTGTTTCCTTTTTTTTTTAAAGTTACAGATTTTTTGTACTTCTTTGTCTGCTCTGCTGTATTCCTAGCATCCAGGTATTGATTCCTTGTCTTTTTCATTTCTTATCTTATCCGCTTCACTTCTCCTGTCTGCCATGTTCTATTCTTTCTCTGCCTCCGTGCTCTGATTTCCCCATATGGCTCTGCTGCAGCTACTTTAAGGATGTTCTTGAATTTTAACCAGAAGGTTCACATATTGTCCTCTAATTCCTTTATACTTTCTATTGCTGTCTCTATAAATCCCTGGTATCGCTTCTAACATCTGGTTTTCTTAGTTGGTAGGCCTTAGCTCCCTTATCTCCTTTTATGTTTCTTGCATGGTGTTAGATGTTGCTTTGATGGAGTAGCTTTTTTTTAGTTGCTTTCTTTATTTTCACTAGGCAGTGATCGCTAGGTAGTGGTCGCTAGATAGTGTGGGATCCGTGGTCCCAAGGTAAGGTGTTGGAGGTCGCGGGTTCAAATCAAGGTGGAGACCGGAATTTTTTCATCTGAATCATCCGGTAAAAATGTCCTCTTGTATCTGAGTAGTGAGATCAGACAGCTATGTGAAGTGGCGCGAACGTGAAAAATCCTTTGGCAATTGGAAATTGAAAAGATTAGGCTTAACTAGGCAGCTGCTCGGGCAAAACTCAAGATAAAAATCTATTCAAATTATTATAGGGATTCTCGCCCCACGGAGAATATGTCGCAAAAGAGGGGGGGGGGGTGGCGTGGGATGTGTAGTTGGTTATACATCAGGTCTTGGTTATGTGGTTAGCGGAGTGGCATAGATGGCGTCTGAGAGACTGCGAGTCTACCTTGCTCTAATATACGCTTCCACCACCACGTCCCAAAAATATGTGATCGTATATTCCAGGTGTTTCGAACCTAACAGTTAGTAACATATACTGGGATTGAACTCGCAAATCATCAGCAAATTTTCGTCTACCCAAAAATATGAAACAAAGGATGTCACACCTCTCCACGACGTCTAATAACACAAGTGGACTGAAGATAGATAGATAGATAGACAGACAGACAGACAGACAGACAGGCAGGCAGGCAGGCAGGCAGGCAGGTAGGTAGGTAGGTAGGTATGTAAGTAGGTAGGTAGGTAGGTAGGTAGGTAGGTAGGTAGGTAGGTAGGTAGGTAGGTAGGTAGGTAGGTAGGTAGGTAGGTAGGTAGGTAGGTAGGTAGATAGATAGATAGATAGATAGATAGATAGATAGATAGATAGATAGATAGATAGATAGATAGATAGATAGATAGATAGATAGATAGATAGATAGATAGATAGATAGATAGATAGATAGATAGATAGATAGATAGATAGATAGATAGATAGATAGATAGATAGATAGATAGATAGATAGATAGATAGATAGATAGATAGATAGATAGATAGATAGATAGATAGATAGATAGATAGATAGATAGATAGATAGATAGATAGATAGATAGATAGATAGATAGATAGATAGATAGATAGATAGATAGATAGATAGATAGATAGATAGATAGATAGATAGATAGATAGATAGATAGATAGATAGATAGATAGATAGATAGATAGATGTCACCTCCTATCCTTGGTCCTCTGAACATTCTAGCGTCCCTCACGCACTTAAACGCACTTTTCCTCACTATCAAATAATAAGAGATGTACTGTTAGTTTCTTCCTGGTTCACATCTTTTAACGGCGTGGATACTCTTGTGAGCAAACCTTGTGTATGTAATAACTACGTTTTACTTCCTGGAAAAGCTTAGTAGTCGTTTTTCAGCCACATGCTGAGATATAATACATGTTATACAATGATGTGTCTAATAAATTATCCCCAACGGCACTGTCTGCTTTAAAGCCACCGCCGCGCTTTTGTTTACCAAAATAGCCTGATCAAAACATAAACTTATATTTTAGTTGAAAATGATGTACATAACAGTGAATTTAATGAAACTTCCAAGCACACATAAGGGAGACATTAGGAAGCGATCATGGGAACATGCTGAAATCAATCAGTGATCTACTGTTATATATTGACACTGAAATTGAAGAAAGAGAAATTTGCCTAAACTTGCACATCAATATGGTGCACGTATCATATACGTTCATATTTATATGGAACAATTAGTATAGACTTTCACGACCATATGGTACAATTAGTATAGACTTTCACGACCATATGGTACAATTAGCCTAGATGTATACATTAATTTGGAGGACAACATAAAAAATGGACCAATATCCGACTAGAAGATACATAGGCAGCGGCCGCTGACAGAGAAGGGTGGCATGGAGTTGTGAGGATGTCTTCTTGTGTACCCCAACGACCTCCCTGGTTACGGGATGACCTGACCTGACACATTAATATGGAACAGTTATCCTAGATTTGCACGTCCGTATGGTACAATTAGCCTAGACGTGCACATTAATATGAAACAATTAGCCTAGATTTGCACGTTCATACAGTACAATTAGCCTAGACGTACACATTAATATGGAACAATTAGCCCAGACGTACACGTCAATATGGTACAATTAGCCTAGAGGTACACATAAAAATGGAACAATTAGCCTAGATATGTACGTCCATATGGTACAATTAGCCTAGACGTACACATTAACATGGAACAATTAGCCTAAGCTTGCACGTTTATATATTAAAATTAGCCAAGTCATCCACCTTTATATAGTACAATTAATATCTTTCACGGGCATTTCAAATAATGATTCTGGACTTGCACATTATACTGGCAAAAATCTAGACGTGCATACTTATATGAGACAATTAGCCTAGATTTTGGTCCTGACGTGTTATGTTAGCCTAGACCTGCACATTCAAACGAGACTATTAGCTCAAACTTGCACATGTATATGGAACATTAGACTAAACATGTATATTTATATATGGAACAATTGGCATAGACTGTATTTATACCGAACAATTAGCCTAAAATTGTATTTATTTGTAACAATTAGCCTAAAATTGTATGTTTATACATGGAACAATTGGCCTAAAATTGTATGTTTATACGTGGAACAATTAGCCTAAAATTTTAGATTTATACGGAACAATTAGCCTAAAATTGTATTTATTTGTAACAATTAGCCTAAAATTGTATGTTTATACATGGAACAATTAGCCTAAAATTGTATGTTTATGTATGGAACAATTAGCCTAAAATTGTATATTTATATATGGAACAATTAGCCTAAAATTGTTTATTTATATGGAACAATTAGCCTAAAATTGAATTTTTGTATTAACAATTAGCCTAAAATTGTATATTTATATGGACAAATTAGCCTAAATTTGTATATTTACATGGAACAATTAGCTGAGAAATTCATATTTTTTGGAACAAAAATCCTAAACGTTTATAATTATATAGGGCAATTAATCTAGCAGCGTGCATTTATATGTAACAATTAGTCTAAACTTATAGATTTGAATGGAAGAATTATCCTAGACTTGCATATTTAAATGGGACAATTAGCCTAGACGTGTATACATGTTTTTACCTGTATATTGGGTGCTTAGCCTAGACTTACACATATGGAACAATTAGCCTAAACCTGCAGGTTTATATGGGACAATACCTAAATATATATATTTTTTTAAGTAGTTTTGCGGGGCATCGTCCTGGCGCACTACCCGTTTCTACAAATGTGCGCTAATGGATCTCCAAATTGTCCGAGATTCCAAATTCATATACTGAAATGTCTGTGAAATGTGTTACCAATACTCACCTATAGATGTGAATGTTGGAAAATAACAAAGACATTGCAAAAGAGGATAAATGCATTCTAGGCTAAGTGTCTTAGAAAACTGTTTAAAATTACATGGGAGCAATTTATAACCAAATAAAACAATTAGTTTAGTTTATATACCTATTCGTACTGTGCTTTTGTGGTCTCCCTTGCAGCTTAGGAGATATTATTGTTAGATTATCGGGAAAGAGAGAACTCATTTTGAATGACAAGATCCAATGAAGTGAGCGGTCTTGTATGATCCAGGCGAAATAATTGCGGCTCAGAGATGGAATGTCATGATCCGAGAGAGCTCAGTTGTCTATACACAATTGTCAGTCTGGAGTTACCACCACGGCTTATTAGGCTCATCACTGAACATATATGCGAAAATTCTCCTTTCAAATAACCGGTATACGGTGCAAAGCAAATATATATTTCTGTTTGTGCAACTGTTTTTCTATTTGTTCTTTTAATATCCAAGATTCCTTTCCATTAAAATAATGTTGATTCTACAAAATACTGAGAACTTTTCTAAAAATCTTTCATTCAATCAATCATTCAATGTTCTGTCAGTGACATACATGGCACACGAAACAGATACGGGTACTCTCTGTGTGACGTCACTCTTTTCAGTTCATGAATGTTGCTCAAGCCCATAGTGGAGCCCTCTCTGTCGATTGCTCTTCGGAGAGTTTCTTTCGGTCTTTTCCTGCTACAAATGGTGGCCACATAAACCCTTGCAGAGGGAGTCCGTTGGTGTCCATACTTACAATATGTCCGATGTATGACCACCATTTTTCCCTGATGAGTGAAGAAACATGTTGCTGATTAGTGACTTCTCAAATTGTTTTGTTAGTTATGAATTGCTCCCAGTCAATGTTCAACATTTTTATAAGACACTTATTCTAGAATGCATTTATCCTCTTTTGCAATGCATTTATTTTTTTCCAACATTCACATCCATAGGTGAGCATTGGTAACACGTTGAAATTAAACAATCTGAGCTTGGTGGGCGCGATCAATGATTTTTATTTTCAGATGTTCGTTAGTTGGGTAATGGCACCTGCACCTAGACTAATGCGAGTATATAATGATGATGATGGGTTAAAACATTAAAAATTTAGAATCAGTGGACGATTGCGAGATTTTTTTCCAATTTTAGGAAAGTTGTACCCTCATGAAAGTGATGGAAGTGGGCGCCAAGTATAAATAAATGTATAAAATGGTTGACGAGCCCTGATCTAAAGGACATGAAATGAAAATCTACCTTATACAGTGCGGTGCGACTGAATGGACAAGCTACCTCTATTCCTCAACCCTAAAAATTATCACGGTGGACATCAGCAATAGAAATAAATACCGCTTATGATAACGTGGGTACGATTAGACATGGTACATTTCATTTGAAAAATTAAAGATGAAAATAGTTTGCCTGTGCAAGTACATTGCAGAATTCAGATCGTAAAATCAATAAAATATCTTAAAATTTCTAGTACAAAATGAAAACTACAGTACGGGAGAATACCAGATACAACAGGACTCCATATGAAAGACAGAAAGAAGACGGCATCAAGAGAGCAGATAATAGTTTTGATACTTTGCAAACTAATCAATGATTGAAATGTTTGGTTTGCCAAGTGCTCAACACCCCTGAGATGCTTAATGTCGTAAAACTGAACAAGAGAAATCCACTGGGGTATTGGGGAAGCCAGCATTTCAGTCATAAATTTAGTGTTTAGTTTGAAACAAGAAGGCTCTTCTTTAAGGGGTTTCAAGATACTGCACTTTGGGGATACCTCTGATTAATTTACGCAAACAATATTTGGATAGAACATCAGGGGAATGTATTCAAAACCTTAATATTCTGGCCTCTGATGCGATTTGTGATGTTGAATCCTCCTTATCTCCTCCTTCTCATCATTATCATTATTGTCCTTATCCTCTTCTGCTGAACCCTGGATAAACAAATTGTTTTTAATTTTTCAATCGTTGTATCTGTTCTCTTCTGCATTTCTTCTTCTTCTTCTTCTTCGTACGCAGTCAGATATCAACCTTTATTTTTTCGAAAAAAGCAGCGGTCATCCTGAGGCTGTCGACACTGCCATAGAGCTTTAGTGTTGCAACTGGCGATGGCCACATGTGCTCTCTCTGATCCTCGTATGTCGGGCAGTTTTGCAGCACTTTTCTGTATTTGAGAATCGACTTCACTGCGCTCCGGTATACTCATATGTGGTATGCTTCTCGCAGCAAACGGCGAAAGGTTTGGATACCGATTTATACCGTCTCAGCATGCGCCTCGCTCTGGTCGCCTCACATGCGCCCCACTGTGATGGCCTCACATGCGCTCCACTTTGACCGCCTCGCATGACTCCCACTCTCATCATCTCACATGCGCTCCACTCTGATCGCCTCGCATCCGCCCCACTCTGATCACCTCGCATGCGCCCCACTCTGATCGCCTCACATGACTTCCACTTTGACCGCCTCGCATGACTCCCACTCTCATCACCTCGCATGCGCCCCACTCTGATCGCCTCGCATCCGCCCCACTCTGATCACCTCGCATGCGCCCCACTCTGATCGCCTCACATGACTTCCACTATGACCGCCTCGCATGACTCCCACTCTGATCGCCTCGCATGCGCCCCACTTTGACCGCCTCGCATGACTCCCACTCTCATCACCTCGCATGCTCCCCACTCTGACCGCCTCGCATGACTCCCACTCTCATCACCTCACATGCGCCCCACTCTGATCGCCTCGCATGCGCCCCACTCTGATCGCCTCGCATCCGCCCCACTCTGATCGCCTCGCATCCGCCCCACTCTGATCGCCTCGCATCCGCCCCACTTTGATCGCCTCATATGCGCCCCACTCTGATCACCTCGCATGTGCCCCACTCTGATCGCCTCACATGACTTCCACTATGACCGCCTCTCATGACTCCCACTATAATCGCCTCACATGCACCCCACTCTGATAGCCTCGCATGCGCTCCACTCTGATCTCCTCGCATCCGTTTCACTCTGATCGCCTCATATGCGCCCGACTCTGATCGCCTCACATGCTCCCTCTGATCGCCTTGCATGAACCACATATGTATCTTGCTGTCTACTATTGCAGTGTTATCATTCAAAAGGTAGCCATTAATGGACTCCAACATGTCACCAGTATCCATATTAAATGTGCAGGTACTAAGTGTTTGCGAAGTTAAGATGTCGGCTCTTTCGTTGCCCGAAACCCCAGCATTGCCCCACCCGCCATTAGAGGGTTGGGGCCTCAACAGCTGATATCGACCATACCTTAACTAGCCCTTCTCTACATTTCGAAGCAAAAATTGGCATAATGATTATTCTTGTTAATGAGGTCTCAGATAACTAAGTATCCGGATCTGATGATGCGGCACAGTGAATGAGATGACACTATTCCGAATCCTGGCGGAAGTTCTGGAAACAGACTGCACAAGTGTAGTCTCGCTAAACAAAAATAGGGGTCGCAAAGGAAAGGCAATCCCGGTACTCAATAAAGCCAGTTGAAATCGGATGTGTCAGGTCGAATGGTGCGGATAGCGCATTCTCGCTGTGAACTACGACACAGCGTCTCGGCGTCCTTTTCAGGACAAACGCCGAATTAAGAAGAAGACGTTAAAAGAAGAAAGAAGAAGAAGAAGATAGCAAGATGACGCTCGGTCCGTAATCAACAGCTGACAGAACTAACTAACTAGAGGATTAAAAGCAGTCGATGTTACAAGTTTGCAGCTGCCATTCTTGAAATGGTTCCAGCTCTTGCTTGTATTGTTGCACAGTTTGGTTGATGGGTATCTCTGTATCATAATTCGAGAGTTGGTCGTTGGGATTTCATTTAAACCAAGTTCAGCACTTTTTTAATTGTGAGGCGTGTAAGTTTACCACAAGTTTTGAAACCTTCTACTTCAAATGGTTTTGCGCCTTATCTTCATCCACTATTTTCGTGAAAAGGGAAAATAATGATGTAGCTGTTGTTCACTTCCTATCCATGTTCTGTCACGTCTTCTTGGACCTAAGTCCTGATTGGTTTGGACTTTCCCTCAAACCTTTTTAATATTTTGTTCTCTCTGGTATTCTTACTCAATGTTTTACATGCAGTAGAGATAATGTTTCGATAAGCTGTAAGTTTTTTTCCTGATTAAATGACTTCTTCAATATGACCTTCTCTCTTTAATATTCAGTTGAACATGCTGTTGTTGTTGTTCTTGTTGTGGTTGATGACTGTTTTCACTTCACTTATTTTTGTATCTAACTCTTTTATTTTGTTGTCTTCAATAATGAGAAATATGACCGTTTCTTTCTCTCTATCTCTTTTTTTTCTTTCTCTCTTCTCTCTCTCTCTCTCTCTTTCTCTCTCTCCTCTCTCTCTCTCTCTCTCGCTTTCTCTCTCCAGCCTATACTGTGTCCATGAAACAGCAGCGCATTAAGTTATATTAGGTGCTTCGTGTTCAGTCCCCAGACTTATTCGGCTACGACGATCGTGGACTGCCAATGGAAAGTCTTTAAGCGCAACCCTCGATGGAACACTCACAGGACACAAACACCGAAAAGGGTGTATAAACATGGACAAGTGTCATTCAAATACCGCGTCGGTGAAAACACAAGAATGAAACCTACGTAACTACTAAACGCCAGCAAAGCGTATGCTTTATATCTTCAGTATCACCTCTTCCTCGCCATTTTATTATACATTTTCAAAATGCAATAGGTGGATGAAGATACTGTGCTAGTTGACCAGCGCTGACTGCTAGTATCAGGACCAGCGATCCAGAGCTGACTGCTAGCATAAAGGACCAGAGACCCAAAGCTGACTGCTAGCATCAGGACCAACGATCCAGAGCTGACTGCTAGCATCTGGACCAGCGATCCAGAGCTGCCGATCAGCATGTTTTACCTAACCCTATCGTTTCCAATCAGCACATTTTACCTGACCCTGATTAACATGTCTGATCAGTAAATGTTACCTAATCCTGACTAACATGCCCGATCAATAAATGTTACCTGACCCTGACTAACATGTATGATCTTTAAATGTTACCTGACCCTGACTAACATGCCCAATCAGTAAATATTACCTGACCCTGACTAACATGCCCGATCAGTAAATGTTACCTGACCCTGACTAACATGTCTGATCACTAAATGTTACCTGACCCTGACTAACATGTCTGATCACTAAATGTTACCTGGCCCTGACTAACATGTCTGATCACTAAATGTTACCTGACCCTGTCTAACATGTCTGATCACTAAATGTTACCTGACCCTGACTAACATATCCGATCAGTTTGTTTAACCTGACCCTGACTAACATGTCCGATCAGCATGTTTAACCTGACCCTGACTAACATGCTTGATCATATGTTTAGACTGACAAGACGTTAGTCAGGGAATGTCCTATACATTTGGTTGCAAAAAAAAATAAATGTTTTTTGTATCTGTTTGGTTTAAAAAGTAAATGGATAGAGCATATTCTTTATTTATTTCCTTCTACGACATCAAGTATAAAAGATGTCACCCGTATAGCCAAAATAATTTACAAAACACATTTTAAAAATTACACAATACAAAAATGTATTGATTATATGACCGACGTGGTATCGAATACTACGTATTTAAAAGTATCTTGATATCGTTAGCTATTTGTATTGCCCTCGATAAAGTCATAGTACCGGAGAATATCGATTCGTTTGAACAATCCATTTTTCTTCCTCTATCCCACGATTTGTTGACACAAAAATATAACAGAATGCATTTGTTTCTTTTTCTGGAGCGTGCGGTCGCAGACGGAAACGATCGTGTTGTTGACAAGGCTGTCTGGATTCAGCAAGTTGCCAATATCTTTCCATTTTCTTTAAAGCAAGTTTTGTGTCAGGAGTCAAAGTTGTAGCTATTTACTACTTTGGCAAAATTGGGTGCTGTTGTTGCTGTTTTTGTTGTTGTTGTTGCTTTTGTTGTTGTTATTGTTGTTGTTGCTTTTAATGTTGTTGCTGCCGTTGTTGTTCGAATCTACTCGTTCTGAGTTATTTACCATTGACAAACTTTCTTAACTAGCAAGTTGTACTGGATCTTCTTATATCCCGGGTCGTACTGAACGTGATCCTGGACCCACCTAGCTGTAGTGCAATGTAAGGATTTTCAACACGCTAGTTACTATAGAGATCACAGTGTCAAACCTCACTTAGTTGACTGGGCTACTACACTAATACATCATGCCTTCCGTTGCACTCTGTGGATGCTACGTATGCGTCTTGGTCGGTACGTTTACCAAGGCCCTGACAGAACCGACTTTCCACTCTATTAGAGTTTAACCAATTATTCTCAATGTGCTTTAATAAAATGCTATTTTACTTGCTGAGCTCCTGGTCAAGCTGAAGTGATATATGTCTTGGACCACATGGATATGTATTCAAATCTTCGGTAAGGCACATGTTTATTTCTATTGGAGGAAAAATAAAAACCTCATTTGTACAATGCGTAGAGACTGCAGAGGCAAATAGCCTTTATTCCTCATCCATATCAATTGGTTATCAGCAATGGGAATAAACGGCAAAACGTAAACAAAAACCCAAAATGGCTAGAGTCCTACTGAACCGCTTAGCTAGTCGTATACTCTCAGACCAGAAAGTCAGTGGGGCTTTCGAGAAATTTATAAATTTAGCTTAACAAAATCTGGCAAGATAAACGGTTAGCACTACGCACGAAAATCAGATTAATGCGTACACTGGTCCTGTCAATATTTCTCTATGCGTGTGAGACATGGACAGTTACAGCTGACCTTCAACGAAGGATACAGGCCTTGGAGATGAGATGTTTCCGAAGACTTTTAAACGTCACGTACAAAGATCGAGTTACAAACGAGGAAATCCGAAATAGAATTACGACGGCAATAGGGCCTTTCGAAGATCTCTTGGCAACTGTCAAAAGAAGGAAACTCACTTGGTACGGTCACAAACCGAGATCAAATGGTCTTGCAAACACAATCCTCCACGGGAAGGTGCATGGCAGACGACGAAGAGGCCGGCCCAAAAAGAGATGGGAAGACAACATAAAAGAACGGACCAGTCTCCGACCAGAAGAGTCACAGGCAGCTGCTTCTGACAGAGAGGGAGGGCGTGGAGTTGTGGGGATGTCTTCATGTGTGCCCCAACGACCTCACCGGTTACGGGATGACCTAACCTGACCTGAGCAGAGTTGAAACGAAGTGACAGCATCCGAGGAAATATGGAGCATTTTCAAGGCAAGCATATATGGCAATGCTGTATCCTCCTTTGCATTAAAAAAAAGTGGAAGAATATTAAACTACACTCACTCAACTCATTGTAAGAAAAAAAGGCCGTACTAAATTACAAAAAAAAATAAAACCTCGCAGTGTCACCAAGACCACATATCAACGGTGCAGTGGGACTCAAGGAGAGGTGCAAACGAATACTGGACAAATACAAATATGTACTCTGCAATCTAACATGCTTCTGACATGGACAAAACGAAGGAAGTGTGTGAAAAGATCAAAGTAGCCCTGTGTCATTATTTTTCGTGGGGTGTCTTTTAGATGATGTGTCATTATTTTTCGTGGGATGTATTTTAGATGATGTGTCATTATTTTTCGTGGGATGTCTTTTAGGTGATGTGTCATTATTTTTCGTGGGATATCTTTTAGATGATGTTCCATTATTTTTCGTGGGATGTCTTTTAGAAGACGTGTCATTATTTTTCAACATGGTCACATCCCGGTCCACATACAAACAAAAATCAGATGTATTCTCCTGAAACCAGATACGCACAGCTGTTTGCACTCTAAAATTGCAGTGTGGACTACGCTCTTGCAGTTCCAAAAGATGGTCATTATCACGCTTTCTGCTGAGAGGACGACGACCTTGAATTTGTTTTTGGTGGGTAGGCTCTTATCTCTGTACTCCATAGGCTGGAGCTTCTTTTCTTGGTCATAATGATATGCCAATGACTCGTGGCTAATGACAATTCGCCGGATAAAGGCATTGCCTTTCCGGTTTATATCGCGTCAGAAGTTCCTGACGACACCTACTGTTTGTGCTATTTCATATCAGGTGTCAGCATGCGAGGGACCCACCTCCCACACACTTTCCAATATCCAAACAAGGCATAGATTATGTGATGGAATTGCTCAATCAAAATCATAAGAATTTCGGCGACGTCTTTCTGTTTATTGGAACGAATAAGTTCTTCCACGTGATCTTGGTGCTGTGCATCCACATCTGTGATCTTTGCTTCAACTGTATTCCCATGTAGGATGCCATTTTACTGTCTGCTGTGCGTATGCGCCGTGTTCCAAGTGCATGCCACTACATGCCCAAATAGCCACTTCATGGCACTACATGCCCCTATAGTCACTTCATGGCACTACAGGCCACTATAGTCACTCCATGCCACCACATGCCCCTATAGTCACTTCATGCCACCACATGCCCCTATAGTCACTCCGTGCCCCTATAGTCACTCCATGCCACTACATGCCCCTATAGTCACTCCATGCCACTACATGCCCCTATAGTCACTACATGCCACTACATGCCCCTATAGTCACTCCATGCCACTACATGCCCCTATAGTCACTCCATGCCACTACATGCCCCTATAGTCACTCCATGCCACTACATGCCCCTATAGTCACTCCATGCCACGACATGCCCCTATAGTCACTCCATGCCACTACATGCCCCTATAGTCACTCCATGCCCCTATAGTCACTCCATGCCACTACATGCCCCTATAGTCACTCCATGCCACTACATGCCCCTATAGTCACTCCATGCCACTACATGCCCCTATAGTCACTCCATGCCACTACATGCCCCTATAGTCACTCCATGCCCCTATAGTCACTCCATGCCACTACATGCCCCTATAGTCACTCCATGCCCCTATAGTCACTCCATGCCACTACATGCCCCCATAGTCACTCCATGCCCCTATAGTCACTCCATGCCACTACATGCCTCTATAGTCACTCCATGCCCCTATAGTCACTCCATGCCACTACATGCCCCTATAGTCACTCCATGCTACTACATGCCCCTATAGACACTCCGTGCCCCTATAGTCACTCCATGCCACTTCCTGCCCCTATAGTCACTCCATGCCACTACATGCCCCTATAGTCACTCCGTGCCCCTATAGTCACTCCATGCCACCACATGCCCCTATAGTCACTCCGTGCCACTACATGCTCCTATAGTCACTCCATGCCCCTATAGTCACTCCGTGCCACTACATGCCCCTATAGTCACTCCATGCCACTACATACCCCTATAGTCACTCCATGCCACTACATGCCCCTATAGTCACTCTATGCCACTCCATGCCCCTATAGTCACTCCATGCCACTCCATGCCTCTATAGTCACTCCATGCCACCACATGCCCCTATAGTCCCTCCATGCCACTACATGCCCCTAAAGTCACTCCATGCCCCTAAAGTCACTCCATGCCACTACATGCCCCTATAGTCACTCCATGCCACTACATGCCCCTATAGTCACTCCATGCCCCTATAGTCACTCCATGCCACTAAATGCCCCTATAGTCACTCCATGCCACTACATGCCTCTATAGTCACTCCATGCCACTATATGCCCCTATAGTCACTCCATGCCACTACATGCCCCTATAGTCACTCCATGCCCCTATAGTCACTCCATGCCACTACATGCCCCTATAGTCACTCCATGCCACTACATGCCCCCATAGTCACTCCATGCCCCTATAGTCACTCCATGCCACTACATGCCTCTATAGTCACTCCATGCCCCTATAGTCACTCCATGCCACTACATGCCCCCATAGTCACTCCATGCCACTACATGCCCCTATAGTCACTCCATGCCACTACATGCCCCTATAGTCTATCCATGCCCCTATAGTCACTCCATGCCACTACATGCCCCTATAGTCACTCCGTGCCCCTATAGTCACTCCATGCCACTTCCTGCCCCTATAGTCACTCCATGCCACTACATGCCCCTATAGTCACTCCGTGCCCCTATAGTCACTCCATGCCACCACATGCCCCTATAGTCACTCCGTGCCACTACATGCTCCTATAGTCACTCCATGCCCCTATAGTCACTCCGTGCCACTACATGCCCCTATAGTCACTCCATGCCACTACATACCCCTATAGTCACTCCATGCCACTCCATGCCACTACATGCCCCTATAGTCACGCTATGCCACTCCATGCCCCTATAGTCACTCCATGCCACTCCATGCCTCTATAGTCACTCCATGCCACCACATGCCCCTATAGTCACTCCATGCCACTACATGCCCCTAAAGTCACTCCATGCCCCTATAGTCACTCCATGCCACTACATGCCCCTAGTCACCCCATGCCCCTACATGCCCCTATAGTCACTCCATGCCCCTACATGTCCCTATAGTCACTCCATGCCCCTATAGTCACTCCATGCCACTATAGTCACTCCATGCCACTACATGCCTCTATAGTCACTCCATGCCCCTATAGTCACTCCATGCCCCTATAGTCACTCCATGCCCCTATAGTCACTCCATGCCCCTATAGTCACTCCATGCCACCACATGCCCCTATAGTCACTCCATGCCACTACATGCCCCTATAGTCACTCCATGCCACTACATGCCCCCATAGTCACTCCATGCCACTACATGTCCCTATAGTCACTCCATGCCCCTACATGTCCCTATAGTCACTCCATGCCCCTATAGTCACTCCATGCCACTATATGTCCCTATAGTCACTCCATGCCACTACATGCCCCCATAGTCACTCCATGCCCCTATAGTCACTCCATGCCACTACATGCCCCCATAGTCACTCCATGCCCCTATAGCCACTCCATGCCCCTATAGTCACTCCATGCCACTACATGTCCCTATAGTCACTCCATGCCCCTACATGTCCCTATAGTCACTCCATGCCCCTATAGTCACTCCGTGCCACTACATGCTCCTATAGTCACTCCATGCCCCTATAGTCACTCCATGCCACTACATGCCTCTATAGTCACTCCATGCCACTATATGTCCCTATAGTCACTCCATGCCTCTATAGTCATTCCATGCCACTATATGTCCCTATAGTCACTTCATGCCACTATATGTCCCTATAGTCACTCCATGCCACTATATGTCCCTATAGTCACTTCATGCCACTATATGTCCCTATAGTCACTTCATGCCACTATATGTCCCTCTAGTCACTTCATGCCACTATATGTCCCTATAGTCACTCCATGCCACTATATGTCCCTATAGTCACTCCATGCCCCTATAGTCACTCCATGCCCCTATAGTCACGCCATGCCCCTATAGTCACTCCATGCCACTATATGCCCCTATAGTCACTTCATGCCACTTCATGCCCCTATAGTCGCTTCATTAGAGACTTCTTTCACATAGTTATCACGTAGTTCTGAGCACTGTTGTCATAGTTATGTCACCGGAGGTAACATTTTTCAGATCACTCTGGTATATATTTGAAGATCCTAGGAACATGTGTATTTCCTGTGGTAATGGACGGATGCAAAACATGGACCATCACACAGATATTAAGAAAGAAGATCGAGGCTTTCCAAACAAAACGCTGCAAAATAATTCTAAGAATACCTTTGGTACAGAAAATAGCAAATATATAATATTTCAAAGAACTGTTGCATGAAATTGTGCTCATTGTATTTGTCAAAATTGTATTCTATGAAAGTTTGGAAAATTTGGGAAACTTCGAGACAGGGAGCTATAATCAATTGGTTTTTGTTAGTAATGACGATCTTAAAGACCCGTTGGTTTGTTGTTGTTTGTTTGTTTTGTTTGTTTTTTTGTTTGTTTTTTTTGGGGGGGGAGAGGGGGATGGGGAAGGTTGGTTTTGTTTTTGCATTTGGAGTGTTGTATTTTATTTTATTTTTTTTGGTTTTTGCGTTAGCCTTATTTCTCTTTTCCGCAAAGGCGGTGTGCGTTACACTGGTTTTTATTTTGCGCCTGTCCGCCCAGTGCATCCGACTTCAGCATTCCTTTTATGTAAGGGTCTGCATCCTCCTGCATTTTCTAAGATTTTGCTTCCCCGGGGTAACGGCCGGTGCTGTGATGGGATAGAACCCAGCACCTTCTGGTTGTGAGTCGTGTCACTTTACCACTAGCCCACGCCGTGTATATAAATAAATATCTTTGATGAAGGCTTCATTTGATGCTTAGTTTATTTTTTATTTTATTTTGTAATTTGTTGATCGAGTTATTGCAGTCCAGTTTGGCTACTTTGCTATAACAATTTATGTTTAATTTCATCTTCTAATTCATTATTATGAAAACCAGGAGCAGACTTTTGATCTCCGCCTCACGGAGACGGATATCCAAGAGCCGTGTGTTTCTGTTAATTCTTATCATAAAAGCGAGTTCGACATTCTCGTCTTCCCCGAGGTCAAATAAAAAACGGAAGCTATATTGTGTTTTCTGAATTTGTCTGCTAGTCCGTACGGACAGACTCTCATAGTCTAGCCCAGCGGATCGTAAACTTGAGAAGTCTAGGTATCTTCTTCTTCTTCGTACGCTGTCAAACGTCAACTTGAATTTGTTCGAAGATAGCAGCTGTCATCCTGAGGATGTCGACACTGCCATAGAGCTTGACTAGTGTTGGCACTGGTGATGGCCACATGTGCTTTCTCTGGTCCTCGTATGTCGGGCAATTTTGCAGCAGATGTTCAGCGGTCATTTTCCCTGTACCACAGGTGCATTCGTCAGTAGCACCTATCTTCAGTTTATTGAATAGATGGTACCTCAGTCTGTTGTGGCCTGTGCAGAGTCTGAAGACCACGACCTGCTCTCTTCTGTTCAACTGGTAATAAGCATCACTTTTTGTGTAACCAGTATGCTTTGTTTCCAATTTGGCTATGAATCTGGCCCTAATAAACATTTTAGACTCTTCATCACACTAGAATCTGGTTGTGGCAACCGTGCGCCTTCTTTTGCCAGTCTGTCTGCCTCCTCGTTGCCTTGAATGTTACGGTGGGATGGAACCCACTGTACACCACTCTTTTAGTCTAGGTATGAACGCAGAGATCTTCAGCAAATTCATGCTAAGTTCTACTGTCATGAGAGCCTTCCACCTTTATTCGCTCAACGTCTTATATCTATGTCTCAAGCTCTCTTCTCTGGGTATATTTTCGGCTCCTACCTCTTTTACGTGTGGGGTTCCAGAGAAGAAGCTATCTTGTAAAGTTAACAGCTGGTTTCCAACGCCAGAGTATTTTTCTCAACTTCCATTCCATTGTTGTTTGATTTTTACCAATATCTCTACACCGGGAATCTTATTGTATCTTTGCATCCCTTCTGGGGTCAGCACTCGCCCATTTTGGATGTCTCACCGGTGTGGTTGTTGGTTTCCGTGTTCCAGAGACGTTCAATAAAAATGTCTTTACGTTAGAGTTAAATATGTGAGCGTTTGTACTGAATTTAATTTCGTGTAGAAACATGTAGATACGCTAGCCTAATCGAACACAAAATAAAACTCGTTGAGATGATAATCCATCATCGATTCGCCTAATCCTTTTCATATATTGGAGTCAATGACCAGTAAGTCTACAAATTACTAGGAGCAGCGTTAATACATTTTCAACTTCCAAGTGACTCTTGTCAACTAGACAAGCCAGGCTTTGCGGCAAAAAAGTCCTCGTCAGCAGTGCAACACGCCAGAATGGCAAAGGTAAAGTAATAAGAAACGCAAATCTCAAAAAACGTCACTGAGATACAAAAACAGCAATGTTGCTACCTTTTATGAAGCATTTAATAATAAGGTCAACAATTTTCATTGGATTTATAGCGCTGAGGAGTAAAGGCCGCTTGCCCCTGTGATCTTACTCACCACACAGGTTAGGTTTATATTTTACCTCAAAAAGAAAGAAAATATAATTCTCCTTACCCACGTTTTGAACGCATGTCCTCATGGTCAAAGGCCAACATTCAATTCACTCAGGAAACTGTTCACACATGTCCCAAAATATAATGACGACTGTATTTGTGGTACTTTTTTTCTTGTACATTTTGGGCTCCTTTATTAATCATGGTCCTACTATTACATATTGTATTTTTCCCTTCATTAGTACCAAGCCCGAAACTTCCTTTTCAGCGTTCGTCATGGAAAGGACGTTATGACGTTATATCGTAGTTTCCTGCGAGGCTGCAATATCTGCCCATTTTCGGCCTAACACATCCGATTACAGCTGGATATTTTTGTTACCGGGCTTACCTTTCCACTGCGATCCATATTCTCTTAGCTATACTGCACCAGTCCAGCCTGTTTCCAGGGCTGCCATTTGGAGGCGGAAAATGGTCTTGTTCGGTTGTGATAGCTAACCTTGATGCAAGCAACCAGCTATGAGTCGCTGACTGCTGTCAGCTCATTCAACGTGCTGTATCTTATGCCCCAACATGAAACAATGGCATTGAGGGATCAAGATGCTGAGCAGCGCATGAGCTGCAGTGGTCAGCGACCCATAGCTGACTGCTAGCGTTAGGGCCAGTGAACCAGAGGTGCCAAGACCCTTCTACACCTTCACGCGGTGATCCTGGATAACAGGCTGCAGCAGGGCAGATTGGCTAAGGAGAAGGGATCGAAGAGGGAATGCTAACCCGGTACTCAAAAAATGCTTGCTGAAGTCGGATGTGTTGGAACAAAATGTGCAAATATCAGTCAAGCTGTAAACTACGACACAACGCATTCCGTTCTCTGGACTACATTCTGCTACTTAAGCCCTGTCAGGGTTTGGTAGTGGGAGATTGAGAACGAACGAAGCCAAGCTAAGCCAGGGGCATTGATTTGTTGTGATGATTTCTGTAACACTTTGTTTTACATGATGAGGTTGCTAGCCCATTGACAACCCTTTCCAGGCGCATTTCATGACTTGCTTAGTGGAATGCAGTAGTTCTATTCTGTTTCTCCGGTACCCACCCGGTATATATTTAGAGAAAGCTTCTATTTTACTATTTTTAAGATCAGCTGGGAATTTGAGAGTGCAGAGTGGATATTATAAGTCGTCTGATTGGTTTTATAAGCAGAATTAACTTAGTTACGAAAGTAACCTTTTTTCTGTTGGTTGAGTTCTAATTGGACTGGTATCGATTTCTCTCTTGCTGTTTCAAAACAAATGCTAATTTTATTTAGAAGAAAGAAAGAGAGCGAAACAGAGAGAAAATATGAGAAAGGTTTCGCTGAAAGAGAAAATAATTCAGTGTGTAAATAAACAAGCGAATTACGTTAGTGACGAACAAGGAGCTTATTAGCTTCTGACGACGACTGTATGGAGAGGAAAACACGGGTTTCTACTTCATATGTGACGCCCACGAAATCCTCTAAGTTGACACGCGAGCTGAACGTAACACGAGACAATATGGAAAGAGAACTAATTGCTTGCAAAACATAACAAATTAATGTACGTAATAAAGGGCTGAGTTATATGATACACGTTAATGGTTCATATGTCTTTCCAATAATCGTAGTGTTGATGTGGTAATTCATGAAAGTGATAACTGTGGGTGGAATAGTCGTCCATGTATATATTACGTGTTTATTTTCACTTGTGGAGTGTTAGTAAAATGGCTGACTGATAATTAATAGGGTTAAGATAAGTGGTTTCCGGAAGAGCTCTGTGTGTAAAATGAGAACAGGTCCCCTGCCACACTAAATGTCATAAAAGTCTCAGTGCTGCTTAACCCTTCTAAGGTAGAAGACATGCCAACTCATGACAGTATTCTACTTCACCATTCATACTCAGCTTGCTGTGTGTTGAATGGGTCTCTGGCTTGGAACCTAAGCCCTAGAACAGGGATCGGGGAACTATTTTGAATATCCCTAGAAACTATTTCTGTTAAATGATATTTATCCCTCTCACGTCCCCACCATATTCCCTTTCAACCGCGCAAGACAATCCCCCTCCCTTCCCCCTTTCAGCTTCCAATTGAGCAAAAAAACAGACTAATTGCTCTTAAATTTGGTTTAAAAGATGCTCTCGCAGTCAAGAATTAATGAAACACTGCAAAAAACGACACATGTATTAAGCATAGAATACATTTCCTTACTTAGTCGCTCCTCTTCTACCTTAGGTTGTAGAGGTTTGCCTTAAAGAACACTAGGCTTTTCTATCAGCTATCTTTCTCTTTACCTACGTCCTACCCCCCACCATACCCCCACTCCCTTTCCACACAAAAAACAACTAAAAAAAAACAAGCACATTTCCTAGTGTTGACAGTATAACCTTCATATTACATCCTTAATTTCCAGAGGTATTTAGTGTTCTCGTCTTCTTAGTCACAAATTTGTGTTTGTTTTTACAGTATGTCACAAATTTGTGTTTGTTATTACATTATGTCATAAATTTGTGTTTGTTATTACAGTATGTCACAAATTTGTGTTTGTTATTACAGTATGTCACAAATTTGTGTTTGTTATTACATTATGTCATAAATGTGTGTTTGTTATTACAGTATGTCACAAATTTGTGTTTGTTATTACATTATGTTATAAATTTGTGTTTGTTATTACATTATGTCACAAATTTGTGTTTGTTTTTACATTATGTCACAAATTTGTGTTTGTTATTACATTATTTCACAAATTTGTGTTTGTTTTTACATTATGTTATAAATTTGTGTTTGTTATTACATTATGTCATAAATTTGTGTTTGTTATTACATTATGTCATAATTTGTGCTTGTTATTACATTATGTCACAAATTTGTGTTTGTTTTTACATTATATCATAAAATGCGATTATCTCAAATAAAACTATTGAATATGTTATCAATTACAGATAACTTAGGTGTTATACGTATGCTCATTTCAAGGCAATTAACATTTCCCGTGTTTAATGGCGTTGTGCATAGAACCGCGTAGTGCAACGGTCAGCGAGCTGGCTTCGCATCTGAATGTCCCTGGGTTCATTCCATAGTTGAGGCAGAAATGTTTTTTCAGACCGCAACATAACCCGAGTCGACCCAGCCTTAAATGGGTACCGGTTCAGTCCGGGAAGTAAAAGCGGTGAGGGAGAGAAGATGGCTACCGTCCTCATGTAGCCGAGCCTTTGAAATGTGAGATCGCTAACACCTCACAACCCTAAGGCAGTAATGCTATAGGTTACTTTACTTTACTTTACTTTACTTAGTTATAGTACTCTCAAGTTTGGGTAGCTTTGACCAGTTTTAACGTATGTTAATATGTTCGTTTACGTGACAAGGCGTAATCGCTCAGGCCTTTTTGACTCTCCGCTTGTTGGATGTCGACACTGAAATCGATGAATCAGCATTTCTAAAATATCGCGACGCTTTTGTCTCCGAGAGGTTGTTTATGATTGCATCACTGAGTAGCCAAACAAGTGCATACCTAAGAGAAGAAAGTCAATTGGAAGTAAAGGAGCGTCATTGACCATGCACTAGACTTCTGCTTTTTATGAGATAGGGTGACCAGTTCCCTTCCTCTAAGCCTCCATTCTTAACAGTAAGATGGGTACCAATTTATAGTGGATTGACTTGAGCGTGTAGATAATGGTGATGAAGGAATTTTTTTGGGGGGCTTTCGCCTTATTTCTCTATTCCTCTATGCGGTGTGCGTTGCACTATGGTTTTTATTTTGCACCTATCGGTCCAGTACATCCAACTTCAACATGCATTTTATGTAAGGGTCTGCTTCCTCCTGCATTTTCTAAGGGTTTGCTTCCTCGGGGTAACGGCCGGTGCCGTGATGGGGATCGAACCCAGCACCTTCGGTGTCGGGTTGTGAGCCGTGCGACTTAACCACTAGCCCACACCGTCTCCCATCCCCCTCCCGCGGTGATGTTGTTGATGTATAATTACCACAATGAGTAGGTTTACGCTTTTTTGCTCTCTGAAAAGGGCGTTAAGTGGCGGGTTGAAGTAGCTTTCCTCACATTCCGAGCGAGCTGATGAAGGTGGACCCTAGGCGGTTGTGCTATAACTTAACTTAACGTCTTTATACTGGTTTAGAAGACTCTGAAGAGTCTGTATACAACCAGTTTCACTTACATTTACTTGCTCTAAAAGCTATGCGAATTCAATCTATTCTTAAATGCATTAATTGTCCCTGCCTCCACTACTTCCTGTGGCAATGCATTCCAAGCATTTACCACTCTCTGGCTAAAACAATGTTTCCTAATATCTAATCTGCTCCTTTCTTCGGATAATTTGTAGGTATGTCCTCTTGTTCTTGTAGGCGGTTGTATTTTGAAAAACTTTGTTATAGTCTAATTTATCCGTTCCTTTGATTACCTTATAAACCTATATTAAGTGATTAGAATTCTTCTCTTTTCTAGATACTGCAGATTTTTCTGAGTCGTTCCTCAAAACTGTAATTCTGGATTTCCACTATCAGCTTAGACGCTCTTTTTTATATCCTTTCCAGCATGTTTATATCTCCTCTACAATTAGGACTCCACACATGTACACAATGCTCCAATCTAAATCTGACTAATGCTTTATACAGTTTGACTATCACTTCCTTGCTCCTATGTTTAATATTTCTTTTTATCATACCTAACATTGCATTTGCTTTTTTCATTGTTACATGAACGTGCTCACTCACTTTACCTGTATGATCTATTATAACCCCTAGGTCCCTTTCCTTTTATATCATCTAATATTGTTCTCATCCATTCTGTAATTATGTTCCATCTTGGATCTATCCATGTGGATGACTGTATATTTATCTACATTGAATCCCATTTGCCAGCTCGCAGACCATTCTCGAATTTTATCTAATACCAACCTCAAAATATTCACTTCTTCTTTATATGAGACACTGCTGCATAGTTTTGTGTCATCAGCGAATTTTGCAATCATGGATCCGATATCAGTGTCCAAATTGTTTTTAAGGTATAAAGAACAAAATTGTTGTACTCCTTATTTATGCCCACCCTCTGCCTTCTTCCCGTTAACCAATTTTCATTTCATTTGGCAACTTCCCCACATATTCCATGTGATTTTAACTTTATAAATAATCTTTTATGAGGTACTCTATCAAAGACCTTTGAAAAATCTAAATAAAAAACATCCACTGGCTTCTCTTTACCTATCATTTTAGTAATCTCCTCCGTGAATTCTAATAGATCTGTTAAGCATGATCTCCCTCTAGTAAACCCATGCTGACTATTTCTGGTTAGATTAAATTTGTCTAAATGCATTACAATGTTTTCTTTAATTATTGACTGTAACAATTTACAGACTATGCTCGTTAAACTCACCGGTCTATAATTTGCTGAATCTGATGGTTTGCCCTTTTTTTAATAAGGGTATTACTCCTGCATCTTTCCAATCCTTTTGCAAGTGATTGAGAACATAATATAACAAATGGGTTAGCTAGTTTATCCCTAATTTAAAAAGCAATTTTGGATTAATACTATTTTGACCTGGACATTTACTCACTTTCAACCCCTTCAATTTAAAAAAAAAACCATTGCCCCTGTAATACAGATTGATCCTAATCTCGCTGTATCCATTTTTCTTTGAAAAATAATCTATAGGCTCTGGTATCTTGGAGCAGTCTTCTTTTGTGAAGACTGTGACAAAGTACTGATTGAGTGGATTAGCTGCCTCCCTATTCTGACTTATTATCTTTACTGTGATATTTAAGAGAGGGTATATTTTGTCTTGCGTACCTTGTTTTTTTCTAACATAAGAAAAGACGCTTCTACTATTCTTGCGAGAATATCTTTCCAGATTATGTCGCTCACTGCCTCTTTCAGCTTCTTAACATCTGCCTTAGAGTAGTCGTATGTTCGCGTGTTTATGTTTACTTCTTTCCATGCTATACGATCTCAACGGATGATCTGATGGCCACTTGAGCCAAACATTTTTCCAACGGTAACGTTTTCAATCATATTTTCTTCTGTAGTAAAAACTAGGTCAAGTATATTTTTGCCTCTGGTAACTGCTTCTAAATGTTGAATCACAAAATTGTCAGTTGTGCATTAGAAGAAGAAGAAGAAGAAGAAGAAGAAGAAGAAGAAGAAGAAGAAAAAGACGAAGAAGAAGAAGAAGAAGAAGAAGAAGAAGAAGAAGAAGAAGAAGAAGAAGAAGAAGAAGGAGAACAACGGCGATTATCAGGATCAAATATAAGTAAGCAGGATTAACGCTTCAGAGAATGATTCAGTAACATTCATAATAAATACCCTGTGCCATCTGCTAAACGAAATAACATATATTTAGGTGTGCCCGGAGTGCAGTTATATCGGTTCTGTTTAACATCACAATCATCAGGTGTCCTGTCTTTTGGCGTTGGCAATCTTGGACCTCCATTCTCTTTTAATACGTGTGGCGTTTACCAACTCTGTTGTTGATTTGTCGCATATGTCATTCTCTCAGGCTGTCCAGCATCTTCTGCCTGTTTTGTTTTTTTTTTTGCTATCTTTCCCGTTGTCACAACGTGCTCCAAGCCGTCTTATAACGTGCCCGAAAAAGAATGACTGCCTTGTTCTGATCTTTGCATTAAGTTGTCTTTGTGTTTGTACCTCTTCTTCTATGAAACTTACATTTCACTAATCATTAGCTTTCTTAGACGATGTCATGGCTCTTCTGCCATTCTGAGTTCATTTCTTTATATCGTATGTAACTAATTTATTTTACCCGTCATCTGCTCTCATGTTCAGTTGTCACTACTAATAGTCTAGTTATTGTCTTCGTTTCATTCATCAATGTTATGTGCACACAGTGTGATTTCTTTTCTCTTCCGTTTAATGTGTGAATCATACGAATGTACAAGATCGAAGAATAACCCAATACAAGGCGAAAACCAGATCTAAAATTATTATAGGGAAGCAGAAAATGAAGAGGGTCAAGAGTTTTGAATGTATCAGCTCGACTATAAAGAACAACGAAGACTGACAAAAATAAATAAGGAGATGAATAGCCAGGGCACTACAGAGGTTAACTAAAATGAGAAACGAATGGCAGAACAAGAACAAATAAAAATCGTGAGGACTTGCATCTTCCCGAGGTAACGTACGGAAGCGAGACATTGTCAACCAGGTGACAACGTACGAATGCGAGACATTGTCAACCAGGTGACAACGTACGAATGCGAGACATTGTCAACCAGGTGACAACGTACGAATGCGAGACATTGTCAACCAGGTGACAACGTACGAATGCGAGACATTGTCAACCAGGTGACAACGTACGGATGCGAGACATGGTCAACCAGGTGACAACGTACTGATGCGAGACATTGCAAACCAGGTGACAACGTACGAATGCGAGACATTGTCAACCAGGTGACAACGTACGAATGCGAGACATTGTCAACCAGGTGACAACGTACGAATGCGAGACATTGTCAACCAGGTGACAACGTACTGATGCGAGACATGGTCAACCAGGGGACAACGTACAGATGCGAGACATTGTCAACCAGGGGACAAGTACAGATGCGAGACATTATCAACCCCACAAACCTTAAGGAAGAAGATTGAATCATTCGTGATGACATGTTATAGAAGGCTGATTAAATTGCCATTGATAGCGAAAAAGAAAAACCGCAGAAAACCTAGAGGAGCTCGGTATAGAACAAAACTTACTAGTAAACAACAATACGTCTAGGAATTTAACATACTTTGGCCATGTCAAACGTCACACTGAGCTAGAAAGAATTATACCGAAGCATTGCCTACAGATGGCCATGACCGAAGGGTATGGTACTTGGTAGAAGAGGCAGACGCGGAGAAGAGGGGGGAGGGGGGCATGGACAAGGGACATTACAGAGGCTCTGGAGTTGACAGTGACAGAGGCAGCATAGTTGGCCAGGGATTGGACGGTTCATAGATCGGCTGTCATGAGAGCCACTTTCTGCAAAGGGCATGCAACATGATTAGGACTTAGTTATTTGATGCGTTTCCTGTTTGAATACGAATATTTAGGTTCATGTTGTCACCCATTTCACATACGGACTGGAATAATGAATATCATCTCGTCCATTCGCGTATATCGAAATTGACGCGGCTAGTTATAATCTTCGTTTTGTGTCGTGTATAATGTAAGTTAAAGTCAAATCCAGGGTATAGCATATACTGCTATCAGATATGACGTGCTAGAGACTTCATTGTATTAGGCCTCTTTTTATTGTGGTGGGACCAGTACTCTTCCTCGCTGCATTTCCTTCCCGAACAGTGAAACTGGAGGTACCGATAACGGAAATGGGGTCAGAACATGTTTCGTGAAAAGCTAACGCGCTACCACAATGCTATACATACGTTCATTTAACATCATAAAGATGAAGCCGCTAAAATGCTGGAATGAGTCTTCTTGTGTACATATCCGCACAGTAAATATATCACCAATTTTTATGTTTTCTGCGTATTTCAGGGCTTGTAAGACAGGTCCATCCTACACAAAATGCGCTCAAAATAACTAGGACAACAGCTTTGCATTTTCCGGAAGGGCGGCCCTTTATTTCATTCAGATCGATACTGATCAAAGATTACAAAAATGTATCGCTTTCAGGCTTGCTTGTATTTTAGAACTCCAAAGAGAATCGGAGTGCGGCGGTAAACAATTGATAATTTCGTATGTTTCCATTTTTTTACACATTTGGAAATTGCCGTGTTGGCCTGTCTAAATGGAAGAAATGTATGTGAATGTAGACGAAAGGTTGGGCAAAAATCTGAAGCGGAAAACGAATAAACAGTGAACGCGGATCTTCATTTTAGCAACAGTTATGTAATTTCAGTCTCCATGAAAATCAATTATTTGAAATGGTCTTATGAGAGTATGCGCTTATCTATGGACGTTTCATTCCACCTGTGCCCTTAAGTGTGGTAGGGAGCTTAAGTCGTTTTTCCTGGGCCAAGTGTGTTGCGTCTGTAGTTAAATCTGTGATATACGATTTCACTTATGCCCTATATCCATCTGCCACGCAGTCTTCCTCGTGCCTAGTAGCCAGGTCTTCTTGTGTTGTAAGTGTGCAGTGATAGTTGATCAGGTAACATTCTAATGAAATGACTGAACTATGGTATTTTCTGTATTGAAATGCAGTCATCACAAGGGCTAGTTCTTAACATAGTGTTGATGCATCATTTTTCAGTAAATCTTTACTGGTGACATCAATGACGCTATTATTGTTCTCTCATGTGCCAAATGTTCATACATATACCGTTTATTAGTAGTTGCTTTGTTACTAAGACAATGTTTTTGTGTTGGTATGAATGTTTTTGGTATAAGCTGAAGGTCACATCATGCCGCGTATCGCAGTGGTTAGCGAGCTGGCTCGCATCTGAGTGGTCCTGGGTTCATACCCCAGTTGAGGTGAAAATGTTTTTTTCAGACCGCAACGCCTCTTTGGGTTGACCCAGCCTTAAATGGGTACCCGTTCAGTCCGGGAAGTAAAAGCGACGATGGAAAGTAGATGTCTACCACCCTCATATAGCCGAGTCTTTGAAATTTGAGATCACTAATATCTGACACCCCTACGGCAGTAATGCTATGGGATACTTTACGTTACTTTACTTTTACACATCATAAGCTTTCTGATATATAGTTTCAATTTCACTAACATAGTTTGTTAAAATACGTCAAGACAATTCATTCTTCTTCTTCTTCTTCGTACGTTGTCAGGCGTCGACTTAAATTTGTTCTACGAAAGCAGCGGTCATCCTAAATCTAGTGACACTGCCATAAAGTTTTTCTATTGGTGGCACTTGTGTCGTCACTGGTCCTTGTATGTTGAACAATTTTGCAGCAAATGTTCAGGGGTCATTTTCCCAGTGCCACAGGTGCACTCGGCAGTTGAACCTATCTTCAGTTTATTGAATAGATAGTACCTCAGTCTGTTGTGGCCTGTGCAGAGTCCAGATTTTCAAACTCTTTTGATTCTGGTAAAGTTGTATATTCTTTACACTTAGCACCAAGCGCATTCATATGATCTAACAGTCCACCTTCATTTCATCATCGTACATTAGACTTTGGTCGTTTGTAAAGAGTAGTTCAACTACTGAGTTAGGTCCCTGTTCTGGTGTTGCAACTTGATTGGCTTCTGTTGTTATTGTGCACCTGTAAATGTTGAACAGAAACACGGAAAACACACATCCCTGTCGCATTCGTGTGATCAATTGTTCTAATTACATCTTTAGTCAAATAGTACAGTGCTTTCTTTATTATCTAATAACTGGCCTTCATTGATAGTTCTCTTATTGTCCAGAGTGTATTCGTATCCAAAGCTTTCTAATGATTTATAAATGGTATGTTTAAATTGTCTTAAGTCGAATGACTCATAGTCCCTAACAGAACCCAAACCTAGCTTTGCTCAGCTAAGGTTCAACAATTGATCGTATTTTTTGTTCATATATTTTCACATACATTTGTCCTGTATGACATTGTACTAATAAGATTTTATATTTATCCAAGGTTCTTTATCTGAAATTTACTTTCTTAGATTAGTACTAATGTCGTTTTTTTGACAATCGTCTTAGTACTCCTCTTTCTTTCATGTTTTTGTATAGATTTTCTTTAGTTACTTCAGGCCTGTTTTTTTCACAATTTTGAATTGCTTCATTCTATATGACGTCCATTTCTGGTGACTTAATTCTAGCTCTTTCTACTTTTTTTTACTAATATGTCTGGTCTCAAATAGTCCTTATTTATAGGGATAAATCATGACTGCGTGCGTTTTGGGTCGAAAAGTTATTGGAAGTACTCTTTCCATCATTGTTGGCTTACATGCTCTTTAAATTTTGTGATCGATTTTTTTTCTGTAATGATTGAAGTAGGATTAAAACTTCCATTCCCTTGTCTCATTATTTGATACGTTTATTTATAAATCTTGTGTACGCTTTTTGCATATCGATGTTTTATATTGCCCATATTTGTTAATGATTCTTGTTAACTATTGCCCATACTATGAAGAAACTCGCTGTTACTACGTGGGGTGCTGACGCAAACACACTAAATAAATTATACACAGACAGAGTGAGACCAGTTTTGGAATATGGCATTGCAGCTTGGTCCACGGCATCTAAATCAAACTTTGACAAAATAGAGCGCACCCAGAACAAAACAGCCCGCATCATAGCAGAAGCCTTGAAGTCCACCCAAATAAAAGACCTGGAAGCTATGACTGGGCTACAGCCAATGAAAGACAGCAGCGACTGCAGAATCCTACAGCAAGCGAGAAAATTCAAAAGAATCATGGACCCCCCCCCCCCCCTCCCCCGATGTACCACAGACTAAGTGGCCTGTGACGCAGCAAAATAAATGATTTTAAACAATGCTGCATTTTTAAACGGAAAAATAAAACCAATACCAACATGTTCCATCCGCTGCCTCTGGAAAGGAAATCACTTCCCTGATCTTATATGCAATATCTCCAACATCAAAGACAAAAAGTCACAAACAGAGGAACAGAAAAAAAAACATAGTTACAAACTTCACCAACCAAACATTTCCACCAACAGCCTGAACACACGCCTATACGAATGGTTCAGCCAAAGATGTCATTGGAAACGGGGGAGGAGGCATCACTATAAAACTAAAAAGCAAAGTATACTCAGCAGCATGTGCCACTGGGAGACGCTACAGCAACTTCAGTGCCGACGCCAGTGCCATGAGACAAGCAGCAGAAACCCTTATAGACCATAAGGGACAGGCAGAAGAGTGGTCATTTTCACAGACGCCCTCGCAGTGGCGCTCAAGAACCAGCACACAAATGAACTCGGTGCTCTGGTAGACTCGCTCGAACGCCTGCCCCAGTGCTTCAAAAAAACATAGTCCAGTGGATACCAGCCCACTGCGACATTCCAGGCAACGAGGAGGCGGACAGACTCGCCAGAGAGGGAGGAATGCTGCAGCAGAGTGATGCATAAATCACATACAATGAGACAAAAGCATTCATCAGGGCAAAGTACAGTGCAAAATGGAAAAAATACCACCCTGGCCACATAGAAAACGATACCTACCATCATTCTCCGGCTACGCACAGGTCACAACAGACTTAGATGTCATCTAGAACAAGTTCAAGATTGGCACTACAGACCTTTGTGCCTGCGGCACAGCCCCCATGATGGCAGAACATAATTTGCAGTCATGTCCACTGTTTACCGACAAAAGAAGTAGCATTTGGCAACAGCCAGTGTCCTTCCACGAGAAGCTGTATGGAGGTGTACATAGCCTTTAGTCGACTGCTGCCTTCGTCAGAGTCATTGAAGTTGAGGTCTGAAGACGAACGAGGAAGAATTCGTCACATTTTTTATTATGTCGGCACGTGAAGCCCAGTTTTCTTTTTAGAACTTACTGTGATGGAGAGTTCTCCAAGTCTTCCGTAACACTTTAAATGAATGTGCGACTCTGCAGGCTTGTGCTCAAAAAGCAGTTGACTAAGCAAGTAGTCCTGTTGAATATATTCGGCTGTCTGTGCAATATATACGGTTAGGTGACGGAGCCAGTTTCAATCTGGGAAAGTGAAAGTGATCTCTAGTATAAAAATAGAGACCGCAGTATTAACCTCAGCTGAGATATTGTTGTTTTTATCTGTGACCTCATTAAGCAAAAGGAGGTTAGAGTCAAAATCTCATCCCTCGCTTCGGAAATTCTAAAAGGGGTAGTTGCGTCATGGGCACAGTGTAAAAGACAATAACAAACAATTGCCGACAATTCTACTACTGATGGCCTTAATATTGAGGATGAAAATAATCAAAACAGTACATGAAGTATCAACAAGCGAAACTAAATGCGTAACACGAGTAGAAAAACAAGACAGGTAATAAATAAAGTAAAACACTCAATAAAATAAAGTCATAGTAGTGATGACGATGGTGATGATCGCGATAATTATGAAGGTGACAATGGTAATAATGATTTTGGTGATGATCGTGATGTGATAATGATGATGATGATGATGATAGTGGTAATGGTAATGGTGATGGTAGTGATGATGAAAATGTAATGTATATTAACAACAATAACTGAACATTTTGTTTGAAAATCATGCTGAAAATGGAGCTCCCAGCACATGACATCGATAAACAGACTACCTTAACAACGTTCATTTCTTACTTGAACTAATTCCAGACCAAATGTAAATAACACCGATCCTCGTTTTTCGCCTGCTCGATCACCGACATGTCATCATGTGTGGACACGAGGCGCACATTTTAACAAGAACAAATTGATTCGACGAGAGCTCGTCTCTACAGAAGAATCCAACACGTTGAGGATACATGCAGCTTATTTCACACGCTGCTCTCGTGGGAGCTGTCTCGAGTATCAATCACCACGACAGATCGAATTCCCTTACCCTGGTCTTCTTTCTTCCCTGTCGTTTAGCCGCTAAACAAGGGAAGATTTCTCCCAGGCCCGTGTCATGTAGTATTTGCATCATGTTCTGATCTATCGACCAGCAACAGAATTATTGCGCGACCCCAAACCTCGACCAGTTATTTGATTTCACTAGAGTTTGTTCTGTATACATCCATCATTGAATTCGTCCCGTGAGCACATCGACCGGTTCATTAGCATTCATTGCGTTATTGAGATGAAGGACTGTGGGGGGATTTGAGAATCAACATCTGTGGAGCATTTATTTTAATTCGACGTGTTTCCGGTTCCTTTGTTACGAAGAATTCTGTCAGCAATGGCAATCCACATAAGAGAATTTGGAAATGATCGTGGGTCAGGACGGCGGAGCATGCACACTTAGCTGACTATTGAGACCATCAGTATCCACACTCATCGCTATTTGCTAAGGGATACCGAGTACTTATTGATTTGCTAGGTGCGCAGTATCGGCGAGTCTTTATGGAACGGACCAGAACAAGGGGCACCACTGCAGTTGGTCCTTTACGGAAGCAATTCATAGACTCGTAGCTGTGAATTCTAGGGCAATTTTACTTTTATTATGAAGTTTCTAGTTTCATTCATTTCATCTTTGCGCTCCATGTGAAGCATACAATCACCCATACAGTTAACCTCTAATAGGAAGTCTTTATCCGAGCACCTCCTGCAATTGTAATTTCTTTTTACTCCTACTCTTCTTCTTCTTCTTCTTCTTCTTCTTCTTCTTTTTCTTTGGAGCTCGTTCTAAAAAGGATGTTCTAATGTGTTGCAGTTTACAGCGAGGCTATGATATCTGCGTCTTTCGGCCTAATACATCCGGTTTTACCTGGCGTTATGGGTACCGAGTTAGCCATTCCACTGTTATTGTAACAGTTCCCGCCGGAGCAAGGGGAGTTTAGGACAGTGGTGATGCTGATACCTGAACATGTTAAAGCTTAAAGCTACCTGAATGCGTGTCTAGGTCACTCACCGTCACAACATAGTAGAACAGAGTTGGGGTAAGGAGTGTGGACAGGTGGAAACTGACTGCTGGCCTGCCGATTTGGGTAGGGGGAGGATGATTGACAGACGAATTAACAGCGGGGCTTGCTGTGAGAGAATGAGTGACAGGTGTGCAAAGTGTTTCGTTCCAATAAGACTGAATATAGTCATTCCCTGAAATCCATTGGTCGAGCTCGGACTTTGCTTGAGTGTATATAACTCGAGAGAAAGTTTGGCTCAGGAGGCTGGATGGAGAGGAAGCTGGATAGGGAGATGAGAGCGAGAGAGAGAGAGACTAAAAGTAGATAGTATGTTTAACTCACCGACTTAGGTAGAGGAGCGATTGATAGACTCTTGGACGAATGTTAGTGATAGAACAGGATCGCTCAAATAGGTGTGTGAGTTTTGCATTAATAGATAATCTGAACGTGTGTTTGTAAGCAAGGACACATTGTGAACGAGTTATGATCAGATCGCCCGCCTGAGGGGATTTGAGTGAGGAAGAGTATTTGATAAGGTGTGTTGAGGACGCAGTTAAGGCGAGGTGTGTGTGATGTAATTGCAAGGAAATAGAACTGGGTTTAGATAGTTGGGGATTCCATCAATAGCTCATGCTTAAACTTTCCGCTTTATTTAATAGTTATATTAACTTATATATAACATAGGAATAATTAGTTAAGATGATATGTATTGTATTGTGTTTGTAATTCCACTACTCATTTTTATGATATGAATATTATGTAATAAATATGCCATCTGATGTGTGCTATATTATTTTAAGTGTGTGGTCATGATGATGTGGATGAGTGTGAGAATGTTCAAAGTTAGAATAACGGCCAGGGCAAACAGTGGGGCTGTTACATTATCCCTATTCCTTTAGTCAGACTATACAAGTGCAGCTTGCTTCAAGGACCACCACTTAGAAGAGGAATATGGTTTTGGTGAGTTCTGGTTCACCGACCATGACGCAAGCAGCCAGCTACAAGTCGCGGGCTGTTGTCAGCTCATTCACTGTGTTGCATCTTTGTCGAAAACTGTGGTCTCCATAGCAATGGTTTTGCTTGATATGGTTGCTAACCTCATACACTACCTTCTTTAGGAGACTTTTAAAACAAATTGTGGATGAATGCAGCGATCCTATTCTTACTACTCCAGGCACCAATCGGGTGGTTGCTAACCGAACGCAGAACCCTATCTATTCGTCTTTTATCACATAACGTAACGTCTTTATACTGGTTTAGAAGACTGCAGAGTCTGTATTCAACCAGTTTCATTTACATTCATTTTATCTAAATAAATCATTGTGCGCATCCAATATATTCTTGAATGCACAATTGACCCCGTCTCCACTCATTCATATAACAATGCATTCAAAGCATTTACCAGAATCTTACTAAAAAAATACTGATTGGTATCTAATCGGGACATTTCTTTAATTAGTGTGTGGCTGTGCCTTCTTGTTCTTGTAGACGGCTGTATTTTGAAAAAAAAACTTGCTATAATCTAATTTATCCTTTTTCTTGATGCTTGAAAGGTTACAGTTCGATGCTCCTCGCAGCCCATTCTGCAGATATTTTTTTCAATTGATTGAGGTAAATAAATAAGTGCATGGGTTTAGACAGGCAGTGGCGGCCTGTTTGTGTGGAAAAGTAGGCCCTATCCGGTCCATCCTTTTATAAAACCCTATTCGTGACGTGTTTTAATAGTTTAGTGCTTCCGTATATTACGTATATTAAAACCGCTATGTTTCTACGCTTAACCCTTTCACAAGCTCAGACATTCACATTTTCACATTATCGTCGGCATCAGTCCGGCAGGTGTGCCGTATGTGAGGGAACCAAAAATATGTGTATGCCTCATGATCTTTTGCAACGCTGTACCAATGCTGGCCTAGGTCTATAGCCAGTCTATCTCGTCATTGCATAGGTGGGCGACCCCGTGGACGTGTACAGGTATACGTCCACTAAAATGTTGTTCTACGTGCTCATCTGTTGTCAGGCATGCTTACCATATGCCCAGCCTAACGATGTTTGCGGGATATCGCTGCTTCCACAACGCCGCAAAGCAAAATTTGATTTCGAATTTCTTCGTTTCATATCGTATCCGGTATCGAAATGTTTAGTACGCGCCGTTCTATTGCTTTCTGAGTGACAGCTTCTCGGTATTTGTTTTTCGCAAGTTCCAAACTTCGTATTTGTAAATCATTGCCGGGATGGAGATATATATATATATATATATATATATATATATATATATATATATATATATAGAGAGAGAGAGAGAGAGAGAGAGACAGAGAAAGAGAAAGAGAAAGAGAAAGAGAAAGAAATACTGATCCAGTCAGGCACATCTTACTGACCAGGGAGTGGCGTCAGGGTTAGGTACACTACATTGACAAAGACCACAATCTCTCTTCCATGTAGCATTCCCTGGAAACAGATTGTTTTCAAGCCAGCCTGGCTGACAAGATGTGGATCAATGTGATCCCCATGGAAGTGAGCGCCACGTAGATGAAGCCAAGAATAGCACAACAGCCTGGAGGCTCGCGGTCCACGTTCATCAGCATGCTCGGGATGTGAGGAAAGTTACTGCAACCCGCCACTTGACGTCCTTTTCATGGAACACAAAACAGTAAACTTACTCATGGTGGGCATTCAACAACAACATACACACTTCGGAAACCGAGAAAATCCAGAACTGGCAAATTGCGTTTAGCGGATGGATCTAAATGTAAATAAAAAGCATTCTCCACCTAAACCCCAACCTTAAAAGACCTGATTATTTCATAAGCAATTATTTAAAATATAAACACAAGTTCACTTACATTTGCTCACTAATTTTGCACAGATCATCATCATCATCATGTAGCATGTCCTTTATAGAACGTCGCTCCCATCACAGTCTGTCTGAAAGAAACTCGGTCTCTTGTCAAAACACCAGCCTCCGCCACTGTCATACTCAGGCATTCCTGGATATTTTGGTGACATCGTCTTCTTGGTCTACCCCTTCCTCTTTTGCCTGGCACCATACCTTCCATCACCGTTCTCTCCAGACCATTGTGTCTCTTGATGTGACCAAAGTATTTACATTTTCTAGCCAAAATGGAATTGATAAACCAGTTCTCCTCTATGCTCAACTCTTGCCGAATGTCTACATTTGTTCTTTTCTCTGTCCAGGATATTCTGAGGATCTTTCTGTAACATTTTGACTCGAAGGATTCGATTCTTTGTCTAGAAGTTTTGGTAATCGTCCATGCTTCACAACCATAAGCTGCCACAGGAAAAACACAGGCTCTCAAGACTTTTACTTTTATCCTTTTCAGAAATATAAATACATGATTCCAACTGCTTGGGTTCTGTGGCCTTCTTAAATATGTATTCTGAGAAACACGTGATAGGCCTAAGAATGCTTTAATATCATGAAATTATGCAATGTCCTATGGTAACTGGAAACATGCTGTCATTTCAAAAAATTCAATCCAATCGTTATGAACAAACTAAATAATATACAAATAATTAATGTTTGAGTTGTTATAAATTAGCTGCTTCAGCGAATTGCTGCTTTTAATCTACCTATTGACAGGGTTCCATTCCGATCGTGGTCTCATTGATTTGCTTGTGACAAACGTATCAAGTATAGCTGTTTTACTTCTTAAAGAGCTTGTTAATTTATATGCATTTTATATTTTTTTTTGAGGATTTTGTTATCTATACAAGTGGCAGAACGGTTACAGCTCTTGGCTCTCAAGTGAAAT
Organism: Ariolimax columbianus; assembly: GCA_036924085.1. Taxonomy (NCBI): domain Eukaryota; kingdom Metazoa; phylum Mollusca; class Gastropoda; order Stylommatophora; family Arionidae; genus Ariolimax; species Ariolimax columbianus. The sequence continues at coordinate 120,069,426 of JAVGWX010000003.1, forward strand.
GAATCGACCTCGCGCCTCAGTCATATTATGTTCCTGTCGACCAAGTTTTAAACTGAGTACTCAATATACATTTAGAGAATTTCAGTCAGTGAGAAAGTTGGTTGATCACGTTACACTACAAAAGCTGAGACCTCGTACAGATAAGTCTCTAACTCCTCACATGTTTACCTCACTTTTACGTTAGAGTCAGGGATGTCACTGAATGGTTAGAAATACGTCAATCAAGTGTGATGTTCTACCAGTTCTGAGCTATGCTGACTTGATTGTCTGGCTAGATTTAAACACGTTTTATATCTCAACTGTTGCTGAAGTCGGATGGGTTGGCCTGAAAAGTGCAAATATCGCAGTCAATCTGTAAACTACGACACAGTGCATTCCGTTCTCTGGACTACATTCTGCTACTTAAGCCCTTTCAGGGTTAGGTAGCGGGAGATTGAGAGCGATCGAAGCCAAACCATATCCCCACTGGCACAGTTAATAGCAACACACGGTCAGATAGTTTAATTAACACAACAAATGGTCACAGAAGGGGACTTCATGCTGTCATTGTTTCATTGCTTGGTCGCGCCAATTCTGAGTATCATCTCCCCAAGTCTGCTTACAAGAAAACGGGAGACTAAAAATACATTTTGATACTGAAATATATACAGAAACAGAAAGACACCCATTAAGTGGAGTACAGCACTATGTCTTTGATATGATCAATTGGATTAGGTGTTGAAATCTCAGTCTAATCCGTCTCCTTATCTTTCTTCTTCTTATCCTGTGTTCGTTCCTTACCGAGCATGTTGTTGCTATCTCAGATAGGAAATCCGCACAGACTCACTTTTTGTGATCTTGAGGTGCTGAGTTTTAAAAGTAATTTGTTTTACATGATGAGGTTGCGAGCCCCATGCTCTGCTCTGTTTAGTTGAGCTTTAAGAAATGTCTGAAAGAGGCTGCTTTATGTTCAAGGCCTACGAGGAAATCGGAGTATAAATAGGTAAGACAATAGATAAAACTATCAGTCCTCGACAGACGGACACCCAGATGGTATGTAGTCGAGTTGTATACAGTTAAGAGGTAAGTCCCTCACCTGTCAAAACGATAAACGGAAAGGGGGAGGGGGGCGATAAAATTCCGCAAGTTTCAAGCGACCCCTGGGTCTCAAGGGAGGAAGGACCAGTGTCCGCATCCTGGGTTCCCTCCAGTCATCTTGACTCGGCGTTTTGCTACTGGTTCAAGGTAGATCGTAACAAGAGAATGAGGTTGATGACCAGCGCAGTTTCTTCCTCACTATAATCCAATTACAGCGCAAAATACATCATCAAGATGTCGCCATCTTCGCTTGCGATGAGCAACTAACTATGACAAGAAGAAACAACGTACAGATGTTACTGAGATGTTCCTTTAATACCCAAACCTTGCTGTCGGGGAGGAAGTATGGTGAAGTCTTTTTTTTAATTTTTTTTTTGTGATGTGGGATCCCCATCTCTCTTTCTCGCTGCCTTGCTTTACCGAACTGTAATTCATGCACTCATGCACAGCCTAGTGGTCAGGAGCGCGCTGCTTTCTTTGAGAGAACCTGGTAGCTTGGCAGCAAGACGCAATTGCTATTATCATCTCTATCATTATTATCATTATATCAGCGAACTAAATGTGTAGGTTCCTGTCTGGCAAAGACTCGCCAAGGAAAGGAATAACGTATTACAATATTTGTTTACTGGCAGTTGTCGGGACAGTAAAAGAGCACAATAAATACTATGTCACTCAATAAGAATGTTGACTGGCTAGAGTGACTGAAAGAAACAACGAGGGAGATAGAGAGAACCAAATAAATGCAAGAACAAACTCATACGCGCTATTTACACAAGTTATCTGAGATTATATTCAGACAACTAACGTTTATCTATCTTTACCGTGTTGTAGTTGTTTTTTTTCATTGCTGAGGCCAATCGTGGAAATTATGTAAAGTAATGGTCAGTCCCATGGCAACAACTGCCGTCAGGGATGAAGATAATCTTTCAAATACTAAGCTGCAGTCTATTTGAAGTGGGGTGGCCAGTTCCCTTTCTTGCTGGTTATACGTTTCCCAACTCACACGTCACATATCCATTTACAGCTGGGTCGACTGGAGGAGCGGTCGTACCAGGAACGAACCACGCCCGGATTTGTTTCTGTCCGTCCGTGATTTCGAACCCTGGCGTGCTGTAATACCAGTCTTAGCAAGCCATCTACTATCGAATAGGCAGCACACTCAAAGGAGAATTATGTTTTTGGGCATTAAAGGTGGCTTTATCCTACAGTCGCCCCACTATATGAAAACTAAATTTTTATTGCAATTCTGATATAATAAGTGCAGGCCTTACTAATTAGCGTCTTCAGTTTAGGAGACGTGTATCTTAACCGTTTAACCACGTGCTCCTCTGATAAAGTGTATACTTACTTAATCGTTCCTGTTCTACCGCGGGTGTAGACGTTTGTCTGAAAGAAAGCCAGACTATTCTGTCTGGTGCTTGCCTCGGCACCTGGTTCTACCTAGTCCCCAGGCTCTTATAGATTATCTTATATTGTCATATCAACGAACTTTGGGTCGTCCAGTGGGTCTGGATCCTTGGCTCTTTGTTTCACGTGACTGCCGAAGTAGCCGATCTTCTTTCATTATGTAGACACGGTAAAATCCCCAATGTTGAGATTGCTTCTTTCGAGTCTGCAAGACTGGGTTTCGAGATCGTACCGTATTGTCTGATTGTGGACTTTGTCTCTTCCTGTTAGTTAAATAACCTTTCTTAAATCTTATTTCAGATATTAGGAGCTGGCTTTTCTTGGTTGTGGTCATTGCCCATCATTCACATCCGTCGGTCAAAATTAGCACATAAGGGGAGCGGTACATAATTGTATTACCTATTCTTCTTTTACAGAAAGTTTCTGCTCTTAAATAAGTCTACTAGTTGCTGCTCTTAAATAAGTCTACCAGTTGCTGCTCTTCAATAAGTCTACTAGTTGCTGCTCTTAAATAAGTCTACCAGTTGCTGCTCTTAAATAAGTCTACCAGTTGCTGCTCTTAAATAAGTCTACCAGTTGCTGCTCTTAAATAAGTCTACCAGTTGCTGCTCTTAAATAAGTCTACCAGTTGCTGCTCTTAAATAAGTCTACAAGTTGCTGCTCTTAAATAAGTCTACCAGTTGCTGCTCTTAAATAAGTCTACCAGTTGCTGCTCTTAAATAAGTCTACCAGTTGCTGCTCTTAAATAAGTCTACTAGTTGTTGCTCTTAAATAAGTCTACTAGTTGCTGCTCTTAAATAAGTCTACTAGTTGCTGCTCTTAAATAAGTCTACCAGTTGCTGCTCTTAAATAAGTCTACCAGTTGCTGCTCTTAAATAAGTCTACCAGTTGCTGCTCTTAAATAAGTCTACTAGTTGCTGCTCTTAAATAAGTCTACTAATTGCTGCTCTTAAATAAGTCTACTCGCTGCTGCTCTTAAATAAGTCTACCAGTTGCTGCTCTTAAATAAGTCTACCAGTTGCTATTCTTAAATAAGTCTACTAGTTGCTGCTCTTCAATAAGTCTACTAGTTGCTGCTCTTCGACGAGTCAACTTTCCTTTGACACCTCCATTCTGATATATTCCAGTTGCAAGATATTTCAGCTACTAGGTATTTTCCCCAAGTGTAACGTGATGTCTATTCCCTTCTCGTGTGACCACCATGAACTTTGTTTTTGAACGCATAATGATCATCCCTCTCTCACCAGCTCCTCTTCCAGATTTGAAGGTTGGTCAGGAGATGTGCATCTGATTTGTACTTAGACCATATCAACTGCACACGCCAGGTTCAATATATAGACAGGTTTCATCTTCTAGATAAGTGCTATTTGGTCCTTTCCTTGTGACTTTGATTACATCAGCCACGAGGAGCATGAAAAGATATACGACATAATGTCGCCCTGCCTTACACTACTGGTGGCATTCAACTTCTCTTTGTTTCCTGTCCTATTAAACGAAGGTGAGGTCAGATTAGGTCATCCCGTAACCAGTGAGGTCGTTGGGGCACACATTGTAGGAAGGGAAGTTCATAAATAACCGTAACATGGCAAATGACTAAGTACTTTCATTTCGATTGTACTTATTCTGTTAATTTTTTGTTAAATACTTCAGGCTGCTTTTCGACTTCTCATCGTATTTTTTGCAAGTATTATAGAAACTCTGTACCAGGCATATCAAGGGCTCTGGTACGTTTTTCCTTGTCATGCATTCCAGGAGCCTTTTTCTGGGTCCCGTATCGCAGTTGTCGACCACAAGAATTTGTAGTGTCATTTATTTGGCATTCGATTATTTATAGATATAATATCTTTTTCCAGGTCCAAGAAACAGAAGTGCATTTCATCATCATACTCAATATCTTTTTCACTCAGCTGTTTGAGTGTGAATATAATGTATTGAATAGTTCAGTTTGCTCTGAAACTTCACTGGATGTCTCCAGTAAATTTATATTTTTAGTCAGTGACCACGGTCTATATTTTTATTATATGTGTGTACCTCGTAATGAGAGAGGAAGACCATCTATAATCCTATTTAACTGCCTGGCCTAACATAATGGTGGCATCGAGCGATCTCTAAAAGGCTTTTATCAGTCTCGTACTAGCTGAAATTGGTCTCTAAAAGCAGGCCAGAATCCAATATATCGGTGTTCCTGCTATTTGGTATCGACTACTCAGCTCAAACACAGGAACTTGCTCTCTTTCTCTCTCACTTTTTCTTTTCTCTCTCTCTCTCTCTCTCTCTCTCTATATATATATATATATATATATATATATATATATATATATATATCTTAATCTCACTTTCTCTTTCTCTATCTTTCTCTCCTTTTTTCAATCTCTTTATCTCTTTCTCTTTTCTTTCTATCTCTCTATCTTTCCTTCTTTCTCTCTCTTTCTCTATCTCTCTTTCTCTCTCTCTCTCTCTCTCTCTCTCTCTCTCTCTTTTTTGTCTCTTCTATTTTTTAAAAGCTTGTACTTAATTTGACATGATCGTTGCTCTGATGTGTGGACTTCTTTTTTTCAAATTCCAACAAACTTCCCCATAACCTATGAAAAATCAAATCGTGTTAATCTATTACTTTGTGATGGATCCTGGCCAGGTCATTGTTGCTGTTGTTGTTGTTGTTACTGTTGTTGTTGTTGCTGTTGTTGCTGTTATTGTTATTGTTGTTGTTGCTGTTAGTTGTTGCTGTTAGTTGTTGCTGTTGTTGTTATTGTTGTTGTTGTTGCTGCTGTTATTATTGCTGTTGTTGCTGTTATTGTTGTTGTTGCTGTTGCTGTTGTTGAATGCCCATAATGAGTATGTTTACTCTTTTGTGCGGACTGAAAATGACGTAAAGTGGCTTGCTGTATTAGTTTTCCTCACACCAAGAGCGTGCTGATGTAAGTGGGCCGGAGTCCTTCAGGCGGATGTGCTAGTTTGGCTTCATCTTCGTGTCGCTCACTACTACGGTAATCACGTCAATCACCCACCTCACTAGCCAGGCTACTATGAAAATAGCCCGTTTCCAGGGAGAACTGCGAGGAAGTCGAGGTGGGCGTCTCGCCAGTAAATTTTGTCTAACCCTGACTAACATGTCTGATTAGTATGTTTTGCCTGACCAAACACTAATCTACTCTCCCCATATAAATGAACAGATCAATCAACAGTTTTTACCAAAACAAACAGACCCAAAGAATTTTCCACCAGTGTCCCTCTTATGCCACCTATACAAGGTATTTGAAAGGATGATCCTGAACTGCATCTCTCCCTGGATAGACTCGAGGCTGATCAAGAAGCAAGCTGGATTCAGACCTGGGAGATCTTGCAGTGGTCAAATCCTCAACTTGACACAAATAATAGAGGATGGTTTCGAACGCAACCAGGTGATTGGAGTGGCATATATAGACCTAAGCGCTGCCTACAACACAGTAAATCATCGCAGGTTGCAGACAAAGGTATACAACATGACAAAAGACTGGCGTCTGTCTAACATAATCAAATGCTTACTTCAAAACAGGCGATTCTATGTAACCTTGGGAAATAAAGAGAGCAGATGGCGAAATCAAACCAACGGCCTGGCTCAAGGAAGTGTTCTTGCTCCCATGTTATTCAACATATATACCAATGACCAGCCTATGGATACAGACACAAGGAAATTTATATACGCCGATGACACAGCAGTCGCTGATCATGCTAATGGCTTCGAGGAGGTAGAAGGTAAACTAACACGCTCTCTGAATGACCTCACAGAGTATTATCGGGAAAACCACCTAAAACCCAACCCTAGCAAAACTCAGGTATGCGCCTATCATATCAAGAACAGATAGGCAAACAGAGAACTACGGATCAGATGGCAAGGACAGTATCTTGAACACTGCCCGGCTCCCAAATACCTGGGTGTAAAGTTGGATCGCACATTATCCTATATGACACACTGTCAGGAGACAAAGCATAAGGTACATGCGAGAAACAACATTATCCGAAAATTGACTGGCACAACATGGGGTGCTCAGCTATCAGTCTTACGCACATCAGCGATTTCCCTGTGCCTTTCCGCAGCGGAATATGCAGCCCCAGTCTGGAAAAACTCCGCCATGCAAAACAAGTTGATACAGCAGTGAATGAGATGGGCAGGATAGTGTCGGAGTGCATCAAACCCACCCCTACAAACAAAATATATCCCTTAATTGGCATTGCACCACCTGATATAAGAAGAGGTGTAGCTGCGGAAATCGAACGAGGGAAACAGGAAAACGACCCTAGACACCCGATGTTTGGCCATCAGGAACAAGCCACAAGACTTAAATCAAGACACAGTTTCTTAAAATCGACAGAGACCATCCAGACAAGCCCGGAAGATCGACGCATCGAGAGGTGGAGCGAAACAATGCAGGATCCATGGATAGAGCTCAAGTAAGAGGCTGCGCCTGGATACCACCTGCCCTACGCTGTGTGGAAGGCAATGAACAAACTTCGAACTGGTGTCTCAAGATGCAGAGTGAACTTGAAGAAATGGGGATACTCAGATGTCGACACATGTGAATGCGGCGCAGTTGAAGACCAAGATCATCTGATGACCTGCCCCAACCTCCCTGGAACCTGTGACAAGAACGACATGATGAAGGCGAAGGACACGGCGTTAAAGTTGCTGAATACTGGACGAATGCTGTGTGACACGGTGTTTTGACACGGAAAGTAAGTATGTACCAACACAAATTATTTGTTTAAAGATTTACCATTATCTCTCATTTCTATTACTTTTCGCTTTTTTGTCCTGCTTGTGCCTTTCACAGTCAGGTTATGAAGAGGTTTCTTGACCTGGCTCTAGTGTTTGCTTCATACACTGGAAGCTGTACTGCTTCTTTTATTTCTGCTATCCATCTTTTGGGTGTTTGGCCCTTGGCTTTGTAGTGTCACGTGACCGACCATTAAAAAAATATATATGTGCATATATTAAATGCTACTCACTCATAGTCTCGTCACCCCTCGTCACTTTGTAGTTTCAGAAAGTTTTGGACAGATTTTCCGTCAAATTTCTACACACACACACACACACACACGCACAAATGCACGCACACACACACACGCACACGTCTAAGTATAAATAAAAGCTTTTACCGAAAGACATAGTTTTTAAATATGTACTTGTTTCAACCAAAACTATGTGCAAATGAGCAAACAGTCGGATACTTGGAAGAAATAGTGATTGCTTTGGAGAATATAGACAAGCAATGTCGGCTATTACCGCAAAGATAAATAAACAGAATAAGTAATTATCGATTACCAAACATAAGTTGTTCAGGGGACATCCAATCATCTATAGGCTAATGGCGCACATATCTTAGCTATTTGAAAAAAAAATTTTTTATTCTAAATTGCTCCATTGCAGAGGTCCGCCGGAAGAATAAAAAGGGTTGAGGAATAAAAGTTGTTTGCCCCTGCAGTCGCCGGGTACTGTACAGACTACGTTTTTATTTCACTTACAAGGTTTTGAACGCATGTCCCCGTAGACAGACCACCGTCCAAACCAATCGTCCAGCCGCGCCTCGTACACATAGATTAATGAAAACATTCTCACAATAGTATTTTAATTAAAAGCAACCATTATTTAACACTCTTCTTTGTTTGATCTGACCAACAAGGCAGATAAGCAATTATTTGAGCAGCTAAGTGAATTAAGACGATGGCTCACTACAATAAATTAATCACACCTCAAGTAATCGATCGCCATAGTTCATTATTACCGTATGAGAAATATATTTTAAATTCCCTGTTCTTTAAGTTAGTTGCCTATTGCAAGCGATGATGGCGACATCATAATGTGGTTTTGTCTTGATAATGTAATTTGCGTTGAATTTGGATTATAGTGAGGGTGATATTGCGCTGGTCATCAATCTCACTCTCTGGTCCTGGATTACCTTGGGCCAGGGGAAAAACATATGCCAGATGCAGGCATCCTTTGAGACAAAGAATCGCTTGAAACATGTGGGGCTTGAGCTCACGGAGTTTCCTTTTATCGCTTTGAGAGGCAATTAATGCGTGTAAGAATAGATTGTATGCATATATATATTTTTAGGTCAAGTGAATGTAAAAGTCTTTTTTACCAGTATAAAGACGTTAAGTTAAGTTAAGTTGAGGTACACAACTGCACTGTACATGCTAAACTCACTTTGCTACTAGCTTTTCAACATAGTCAACCTCAACTACACTTATATAAAGAATGAATACATCAATTTATATTTGTATACGTTTTAATTAAATGTACTCACTTAAATGTGGCTTCCTTCCTGTTTTAAAATGATGAAATCTTTCACGAAGTCTCAATTGTCAAATTGGGCTTTTAGAGCAAGGTGATGTAAATGAAACTGGTTGTATACAGACTCTGCAGAGTCTTCTAAACCAGTATAATAATAGCTGTCCATCGTTGTCGATGAGGACCGCCGACATCATCCTTGTCACAGATTTCCCTGTTGGGTGTGGTTGCGCATGTGGCTGAACAGGCCAATGCGAGCACGAAAACATCTGCTACATATCGGGCACACGAGGTTTGTAGAAGGGGATGGTGTTCCCGCTGCTCGGGATTTCCGCGTCTCGCGTCTGCTCTGGGCCTTCACAACACGGTCGTCTTCACCGGTAGCTACACCCGATTTGACTGCGCTTCTCCAGTCAGATCTGTTTTTCGCAAGACATTCCCAGGTGTCGATGTCTATCTGGCAACTTTTCAGTGAGTCCTTCAGACCGTCTTTAAAACGTTTCTTTGGGCGCCCTCTCTCGCGCCATCCCTCTCTCAGCTCGCCGTAGAGAAGCTTCTTTGGGAGCCGCTCGTCTGACATACGGACGAGGTGTCCGACCCATCCTAGTTGTGCTTTTTCTAGCAGTGCATGGATGCTGGTCATGTTAACCCTTGAGAGAACTTCGATGTCAGTGAGACGATCTTGCCATCGGATGTGGAATATTCGCCTCAGGCAACCTGTGTGGAAGTGGTTTAACCTCCTTGCATGTCCAGAGTATACAGTCCAGCTTTCGCAATCGTATAGTAGGGTTGGAATGATGGTTGCACTGTAGACTTTGAGTTTGGTCTTGACGCTGATGCCACGACGTGCCCAGACCATCGAGCGCATTCTACCAAAGGCTGTGCTGGCCTTTGCTATTCTGCTTACCACCTCATCGTCTAGGCTGACAGATCTCGACAGCGTGCTATCCAGATATATGAATTTGTCTACGGCATTCAACGTCTGGCTGCTGACTGTAGTCTCTGGTTTTATGTACGGCATGCCTGGTGCTGGTTGGTACATGACCTCTGTTTTTTTGGCATTTATGGTCAGGCCAAAATTTGTGCATGCGGCAGAGAACTGGTCCATTCCAACCTGCAAGTTCAGTTCTGAGTTGCTCATTAGAGCGCAGTCGTCAGCAAATACAAGTTCCCTGATTATGTCGCCAGCCACTTTGGTTTTGGCCTTCATTCTTCTGGAATTGAGTAATTTGCCATCTGTGCGGTACTTTATGGATATTCCAAGCTCCAATGATCTGAAGGCGTCTGTTATCGTGGCCGCGAACATCATGCTGAACAAAGTCGAGGCGAGTACACGTCCTTGTTTTACTCCGTTTGATACTAGAAACGTTTTAGAGATTGCACCGCTGTCCAGTACACGAGCACACATGCCTTCGTGTAGCTGTTTCACCATTGTTATGAACTTGTTGGGGCAGCCAAATTTAGACATTATCATTCACAGCCCTCCTCTGTTAACTGTATCGTATGATACAGTTGATAAACCAGTATAGAGACGTTAAATTAAGTTAAGTCCAATACGTACCCAAAATTGTTCGCAACATGTTTTAATACATTTGTTTATAGTGATAGAATTAAAAGAACGAATTTTGTTAATTTCTTTGAGCTTTCTGTGACAAACAATTTTATTTAATGTGTGCATTATACCCACAATATTTTTTATTTATACTTTTACATTAAATTATATGTCAATAAAAGTACAGAAAGACGCTGAACGTCTATCTACTCCATTGCCTTTTAGGAAAACTAAATAGTGTTCACTAGTGTATTAGATCCACTGCTCTTTCTTCTACCATTTTGTAAAGATGAAAGTTCTTGTTGATAAATGTGAAAGATATATGACAACACATGACTGGCTCAGCCGTGACGTGAGTGCGTCTGCGGACGTTGTATCATGATATGTTATAATGTATCGTATGTGGATCGGGTGGCCAAACGGTTTGAACATCAGCCTTCTGGTGTCACGTGTTTTTTGTGTCTAATCGGAGGCAGAATGCAACCCTAGCGTGTACACTGCATGTCAACTGTAGGTACGACTACAAGCAGTATTTATTCCAGAATCATATAAATCAGGCCAGGTTGACCCATTAGATTGCCATTTTTACTACTAGTGTAGAAACTACTACTAGTGAAGAAAACGTCGTAATAATAGTTTAATGTTATTCACAACGACGTTGTCACCGCTGCTGTTACATAAAGTCTTCCTTCCCATGTTTTTTTGGTTAAGGTTCACCTTTATAAGTTTATTTTCCCTGGTTTACGGTCCGATGGTGAAGATATTATTATTAGCTGCAATGTATGTCGATTGTCGCTTGTCCCTCTGTGCTTATTCAAGACGTTTCGCCTTTCTTTCCATGAAATTGTGTCTACTAGTATATGACACCCCATTATTGAACTGTGGGTTTATTTTTTGTACAACCTGTATCATACAGTGTATGCTATATTATATAATATTGGGGCATATATGCGTAATGTGCACTATGCTGGATGTTGATTTATTCCACCCGGCCTTACCAAACCTAGGTCCTTGTCGTTGTCAAACGCTCCTCTCTAACGGTTTCCTTAACGACGGGTGTTAATACAAGCCCGGTTTCCCCGAAAACATCTACAGTATAGCCATTTTTGGTCTTTCTAAAATTACTAGATAGATACCATCAAGTTTTCTTCGACCAAACGGTCGCAAAATTGTCGACGGATTATCTTGATCATATATGTCGTTTATTTGGTATTCGCTGCAATCCTGCAAGAATTAAAATGGCAGCTTCCATAAATGTTCTGAAAGGTTATCGATTGCATAATATTTTAGTCACATACACAAACAAGGTATTTCGATCACTGGTAACTAACACATTATATTATACTTATAGCAGTTAATATTCTCTCATTGTTGTTTATAATTTACTGCGAATTATTCATTTTAAGTAGTTTTTGTTACAAGTAAAATTAGAAACTTGATATCGATCTATAATATAATATATAATAATATAGTTAAGTATTATTATATCATTATCAGTGGGTGGAGGTACAGTGTGAGTGTTATCTGAATACCAGGAAGAGAAATTAAAAATAAGAACACAGAATGTCCGTACACAACACCATGCGGGAACAATCTCATGATAGAGACATGGAGCTATGGATAAACTCATATAGAAATATTGGGAGTTGCAGAAACAAGATGAAAAGACACTGGGTACACACAAAAAAGATAAATAGTTATTTTTAAATAGTCTACATTTTCACGCATTGAGGAAGCAAACACTAAAACAGCATTCAGCATTGTAAGAGGAGTCAGTATTAGAATACAGTATACTTTTAAAAAAAGAGCTAGAAAATACAAAGTGAAACAAAGGTCTATGTGGAAATTTGACATATAACGACAGTATGGTGCTATTAAAAGTCAGAGAAAGACAATTTGATGTGTCCATTCTACAAATGAATGCAGCAACCTCAGATTGTAGCAAAAAACAATTAGACGCGTATTATGCAGTAGTTACTAAATACAGTGGCATCAAAAGATATACTAATTGTTATGGACGAAATGAATCCTAAAATAGGAAAAGGGGAATATAACAAATTTGTTGGAAAATATGGAAATGGAACAAAGAATGAACGAGGAGAGAAAGACTGATCTAATTCTGCAGGAAAAACTAACTTTGAATTTGTAACACTTTTTTTAAAAAGCATAGAAAACTAAATACACCTAAAAGCCAAAGAGATAGGGCAAGGAATCAGGTTGATTTTATTATAATCAGAAACAGATTTAGAAATGATGATGAAAATGCCAAGACATACCCAGAAGCAGACATCAACTCAGACCACGATCCTGTTTGTATAAAGATTCATATAAAACTCAAAATCACAGAGAGCAAAGTAATAAAGACACTTAAAACTGACATTCTTCTTCTTTTGTCCTTGATTTTTCCATGAGGCATCACAGAGAGGTGGAATGCACAGATTTCTTGTTATCGCCAGATGGTGGGCTTGTGCTGTCGTTAGATGTAGCCCTCGATACATCTACATTGAGGTCAGCCTTTTGCACATGGATCAGAGATCTGCATAAATACAGGCATGTTAGCGTTAAAACAGCCAGATATATGGTAAAAGTACCTGGAGGCAGTAAAGAAAGTGTATGAAAACTTGCAATCAGAAGGCAAGGAGATAGCCTATACAAAGAAGGGAATTGATAGCCTATACAAAGAAGGGAACACAGGACAGAATAAGCGCATAAAGGAAAATACATAAAAACCAGAATGCAAGCAGCAAATAAATCACTACCAGATAAAGAACTTAGGAAAAACCAAGAATGGATGACAAATGACATCTTAAAACTAAAATGGCAGATACAAAAAAGGCTGAAAACGTTTCTGCATATACATCACTAGACAAATAGATATGTACAATGTGCAGACAGGAGAAAGACCAGTGGTTGGAAGCAAAATGCAAGGTAATAGAAGACATGGAACTAAAACACAATACAAGAGAAATGTATATGGGAATAAAGAAACAGCAAACAAGACACAGGTGATTCAGGGTGAGGGCTGCATCTGAAATAAGAATGGTACAATTTTGATGAATGAGAGTGACATCAAATAGATGTGCAGGGGAATTTTTTGTGGACATTCGTGAAGCCAAATCATCAATATATGATGATGAAGGACCCAGCATCCTTAGATCAGAGGTGGAGAATGTGATAAAAACTATGAAAAAAGGGAAAGCAACAGGCAGGAATTCCATAATCATAGACCCAAGAGGATTTTGGTATAGATATGCTCACTGATTTATATAATGACATATACAAAACCGGATGTAAACTAATTGACCTGAAAAAATCAATATTTTTAACAATGCTCAAAAAACCTCATGCAACAGAATGTTCAGACTTTAGAACAATCAGTCTGATGAGTCATACAATTAAAATACTGCTCGAGCGAATAAGACGAAAAGTAGAAAGGAAAGTTTAAGAAGAACAATTTGGGTTTCGAACTAAAATGGAACAAGAGAAGCAATTTTTAGTTTCAGAACTATGATAGAGAAATATATAATGACATTTATATCTGTTTCATAGACTACTAGAAGGCATTTGGTAGAATCCAACATGGGAAATTAATTAAATGTTTCCAAGAAATAGGTCTAAATGGTAAAGACATAAGAATGCTCAATAATCTATACTGGGAACACACTGCCACAGTAAAATCAGGAAAGATATGCTCTCCAAGTATAGATGTAAAAAGAGGAGTGAGATATTGATGTATATTATCCCCTTGTCTCTTTGATATCTACACAGAACAGATATTCAAATAGATAGAGGGGATGCCACTGCTTGTCATTGGACAGGGCAATGAAAAACCTAAGATGCAGATGATACAGTTTTTATGGTAAAAAGTGAGCAAGAATTACAGGAACTTGTGACAACAATATACAAAATAATTCAAGAGTTTGGATTAGACATAAACATAAAGAATACAAAGACTATGATACTTGGAAAAGTAATAAGAACCCATGCATGCAGATACAAATAAAAGATCCCAACTACCAGAACGTTCAAAGTTTATCTTATTTTAAGAAAGAAAAAAGCTGTGAAATCAGAAAGAAAATAGATATGGCCAAGATGGTATTCAGCAACATACAACACATTTTGACATCCAAATAGATGTTATGTTTGTTTGTTTTGAATGCCTACAATGAGAAGGTTTACTCTTTTGTGCACCCTGAAAAGAACGTTAAGTGGCGGGTTGCAGTGGCTTTCCTCACATCCCAAGTGTGCTGAAGAAGGTGGACCGCGGTATTCCAGGTAGTTGTGCAATGCTTGGCTTCATATACGTGTCACTCACTACTTCGGCGATCACATTGATCCCTCACCCTGTTAGCCAGGCAGCCATGAAAACAGCCCATTTCCAGGGAGGTCTACGAGGAAGCCGAGGTGAGGATCTTGGTCAGTAAATTTTGCCTGACCAGACGTTGTCTGTCTCCCCATCCAAACAGATAAATCATAATTTAAGATGAGAAATGTCAGTTATTATGTATACTCATCACTACTTTATGGCGCAGAAACATGGACACTGAATAACAAGTTGGAAAAGAGTATCAAGCCCTTTGAAATTTGGATAAATAGAAGATTGGATCAGATTTCTTGGAAATAGAAGAAAATAGATGTGGAGGTATTGAAAATGTTGAAAGTGAAAAGAGAATTAATGACCGAAATCAGGGTTAGACAGTTAAGATATTTTGGCCATATAACAAGACATACCTCCTTGTTGAAGACCATACTAAAGAGTAGGTTAAAAAGCAGTTATCCAAGAAACAGACACTTTAAGTGGGTGGATAATATCAGAAGATTGTCTGGGAAAATACCATTATGAGAAGAGATAGCATTGCAACCAACATTTGATGCGGAGATGGCACTTTAACTGAACTGATATCTCAGGATATATCTGTGACATAATTGAAGGTGGTTCGACATCTGATTTTTTTGTGTTTTAAGCTTTGAAAACGGATGAATAATGAAGTGTGAGTTCTTCAACTAATATTATAAATGATAGCAATTTTATTAATAACAGTAATGTACTAATAACACTTATGTATTGTAAGAAACCCCGTTCTAAGTTATATCAGTAATAATAAGAGTACGAATTGTGAACAACCAGCATGGCTCGATACCAAACCATCTAGGGAGTAATCATAATTCATTGGAAACAGCAAACTGATTATCTCAACATTAGAAAAAGTTAATTTGTGTATGTAACATATTGAAAACAACATAATATTAACTACGTAGATGGCTGTACAGTCTTTTTTGAGTATTTGATTAATAGGTAAGGTGCCTACCTTACAATTTTAATAAAAGATCAATGCCTCAATACAATCGCCAATAATGACATGCATTTTTCCTGCTTGCCTCTCCCTCTAGATGACAAAGTATACAGCAACTGGTAATAGCACACTTCCAGCCATCCTATATCCAATACAACAGTAGCATATGACCAGAGTCTCTATTTAAAAGTTGAATAACATCTGTTTAACGCTGTGTATCTTGGCTTTCCCATTACCGCAAGAGGTCGTAGGGACATCACTCAGTGTGTGAGTGTTGCGTGTTGGGCATCTTGCTAACTAACCAGACAGGACCCAATGTTCCCCGGGCGATGTGTTTAAGTTCATTATTGTCCGTGTCTACATTACACGGTCACACCAAAACTGACACTGTCTGCAACTATGGCGAAGGGCAGATTTAACATGAATTTGTTAGCTGTGTTATTCTCAAACTAGTGAAGAAACACCTTTTTAGTTCCTGTAATTAATGATTGACGATGCAGTGAGTAACCATTATGACTGATTGTGGCATTCAGAGTAGCAAGAGACTCCTTCCATTTCAGCCAGTCTGTAGGCATTTATTATTTGTTAATTGAATGTGCTCTTTTTATTATTCAGCATGCAAGCCAAAGATGTAACTCAAGTGACAGTAGCAGCGGTAACCTCAGTCAGCTAAATCATGCTAGCGGCAATGACAAGTCACATCCAGAAACAACTACCAAAAACCATACTTCTGAGCTAGTGAAAGGAAAGATAGCTCAGAAACAACCTATAAACATCTCGCTAGAGGCTGGAAAAACCTATTTTTTCTGCACTTGTGGTTACAGTAAAAAGCAGGTATCTGTGCAGATCATTTTTTTAATCTACCTCATGGCTTTAAAACATTCCAAATGTTTGCGTAGCCTTCCATGCCCGTTCCTCTATCTTCTGTCCTTGTCTCTCCATTCTCGATATCTTCCATTTTTATTGTTTACTCATCCATTTCCGCATCCATTTTCTGTGTATGTATTTATATGTATGTATGTTGTTGTGTGTGTGGTTTTTCCCCATATCTGTATATTGTGTGTCTTGATATTTTGTATGTTTGTTTTTATTGATAGTTTTTGCGTGTTTTTATCATTGTTTTGTCAACATGTAATGATATTGACCATTTCTTGCTTGGTCTGTTCTTGGTCTTCTCTTTTTCATCATTGGTGTACTGTGACTCATATATTCCTGGTCACTCCTAGGTATGGTTGCTTACTTAAACTGCTAATCTTTAAATTTTAAATATTTTTGTTAATTCATTCTTTTTCCATGAAGGTCTTATGGCCGGGATGTATGTGTCATTTTCGTTTTGTCCGAGTGCAGTCACTGAGCCATTGCCTATATATGTTTTTATCTACTAATTTACTATTTGACTTGGCTTGGCTTCGTTTGTTCTCAATCTCCCGCTACCAAACCTTGAAAGGGCTTAAATAGCAGAATGTAGTCCAGAGAACGGAATGCGTTGTGTTGTTGTTTACAGCTTGACTGCGATATTTGCACCTTTCGGTGCAAGCATTTTTTGATTACCGGGTTAGCATTCCCTCTTCAATCCCTTCTCCTTAGCCAGTCTGCCCTTCTGCAGCCTGTTATCCAGGATCACCGTGTGGAGGTATAGAAGGGTCTTGGCAGCTCTGGATAGCTGGCCCTGACGCTAGCAGTCAGCTATGGGTCGTTGACCACTGCAGCTCATGCGCTGCTCAGCATCTTGATCCTCTAATTTACTATTTAAGAATGGAAACTTTACAGTGAGATTTTCCATTTTTGTTCCAATGAAAAAGATAGGATTATAATATTGTCATAATTTTTGTCTAAATCTTTTGACACCCATGGAATAATCTTCCTCTTGAAACTTAACTTGATTTAATCAGCTATCACTGTGAGCTCTTTATGATAGTCATGATATATATTAAAGGATGACCTTGAGCAGGGTTTGCTACTTGATAATCAGTGGGGTTTTCATGTGGGTCTTGGGTCAGTTGACATTATATATGCAGCACGTCAACTGCAAGAGAAATGTAAAAAACAGAGATGTGACTTGTGCACAGTTTATGTTGATCAGACCAAAGCCTTTGCCAACGTCAATAAGGATGGACTCTGATAAATCATAGCGAATTTCCTGCAGGTTCATTGCGGTTGTCTGCCAAATTTGAATGGCATGTTGGCTCGTGTACTGCACGAAGGAGAATTGTCTGTAGCCTTCTCAGTCATCACCAGTGTCAAACAGGGTTGTGTGCTAGTACAGACACTTTTTAGCATGGTCTTTACAGCAATTCTCACTGATAATGTCCATGTTGCTGCTCCTGGCATGCATATCAGGTATAGGACACAGGATCAGTTGTTCATCCTGTGGCACATGAAATCCTACACCAAGGTGCGTGAGACCACAATCTCAGATCTCCTATTTGCAGACAATTGCGCCCTCATTACTTGCTCAGAGATATGCAGTTAACCATGACAGAATTTTCTACGGCATTCAGTAACTTTGGTCTCAAGATCAACTACTGGGAAAACAGAGGTACTCTTACAGTCTGCTCTTGGGGAGCCATTCATCGAACCAAACATTACTATACAGAACCAACGTTTCCATTCACCTGCCTAGGCAGTTCTCTCACTAGAGAGGCCAATATCGACTGTGAGGTCAATAACAGGATTGTTAAGTTGAGCTCTGCGTTTGGGAGGCTCAAAAAAGAAACCTATGAAGCATCAGTGTCACCACCAAGATAAAAATGTATTGTTTTCACCTGAGCTGTCTGTGTAGGCTGCTCAGGATCAGGTGGCATCACAAAGTGCCTAAATCTGAACTTCTTAGCAATACTAACATGCTGAGCATACATACACTTCTGAAATTGGCTCAGCTACAATGGACGGAACATATTGTTCGCATGTCAGATGAGCGCATCCCCAAGTAGCTGTTATACAGTGAGCTCAACACAGGCACACTTACCAGAAGGGTAGAAGAAATGCTACAGACATTTATTTAACCCTACCAGACCGCTGTACCCATTTTTCGGTAATTTCCTTAACTGCCGCTAAATCGCTGTACCTAATTTTCGGTACTTTGGATAGTACGTCATAAAATGCGTCAGTATCTAAAAATAACCAACCAATCGTGGTCAATCCTCGTGATTAGTCATTGCAAATGGCTGCCCCCATGTTTGAATTGATTTTGTGGGGTTTAACATGAACAAATTCGGAAAATTGACAATGAAACGAACGGCTGTTGAACCAAGCACTTCAACAGGAAAGCAAAGTAAGTCTAGGCTTATGACAGTCCAACAGGTGATCAAAAATTTGGTTGATTCAGACTCTGTTCAAGTGAAACAGACAGTGAGAGCTCGAGTGATGAGATGAAGGCTTTTCTTGGACTGAGGATCTATATGGAATACTCATGTATAAAGCCCAGCTATCAGGATTATTGGACAAATGAGGGCTCTTTGTTGTATTTACTCCCAGATTTCGAAATGTTTTATGACTTGAGACAGATTCTTTGCCTTTTGCTGGGTGGATTGGCACACAAAGGTGGAATATTGACGCTAGACGAAAGGTAAACCTATTTTCTACAATGTCTCCAAGTTACATCTTACTCTAACCACTTGTTTGCATGTAATTAACATTTTTCTATATCATGTTGGTTTTTTCTCTTTAATGCTCTGGAACCCAGGAATGGGAGACAGTTGGGTTCAGGGCCTTAGGTCTGGTAGGGTTAAGACAGGAGAAGCTGTCTCATCTGGTTTCAGCTAGCATTTTTTGATGACGGGTTTGCCTTCCCATAGCGATTCCAATTCTCTAAACCAGTGTAGCCTGTTTCCAGGGCCACTGGGTGGAGGTGGAATAGAGTCTTGGTCAGCTCTGGTTCACTGACCCTGATGCAAGCAGCCAGCCATGAGTCGCATTCATTGTGCTGCATCTCCAGGTCCCTCCTCCCACCCCACCTTGTGGCAGGGAAGAATAAGACTACTGCCACACTGAGGGCTTTAACAAAGCTGACACAGACAAGCCCTGAAAGTCGCTAAATTGAGAGATGGCACGAATTGATGCAGACCCCAGTGATGGAACTTCTGGAGGAACCTGCCCCCGAACATCATCTACCGCACACTTTGAACTGGTGTATCATTGTGCAAGAGGAATATGAAACGATGGGGCCATACAGACGGTGGCACATGTGACAGTTAGTTAGTCGTTGACTGACCGTTCCGGTCCTGTGCTGGTTAACCAGACATCTTTGGATCCCTATATGGTGTTCCTTCCTCGCCGCCCCTCATTTTACACCCAATTCAACCAGTCGCGTCAAGGACGTAGATTCTGCATCAACTCCTGAATCTTCCCTCCAGCCGATGTAATTGTGGTGCGATACATGACCCAGCCACCTGATGACCTGGCCCAACCTCCAGGAAACATGCAATAGGTGCAGCATGCTGGAGGCAAATGACAAGATCATCCATGTCGCTGAATACTGGATAAATGCTGTATGATGTGGTGCTTGGACATGGGGAAAACAAACAAACATTGGTTTTTTTAACTTTAATTTCATTATCATTGTAACTTTTTGTGCTAATTATGTAAAGTATTTGTTTTTCAACATCTCTATATAATTGATCTTCATTACCTGTACATTATACTTCCAGCCTTTCTGTGACAGTTCCCACAAAGCACCAAACTTTGCTGCTAGTCGGCCTCATCACATCAGATACCAGCCCTTGCGTTTCACAGTGGACGAGCCAAAGGAATACTGGCTATGTCTCTGCAAGCAGTCGAATAATCGCCCTTTCTGTGATGGGACCCACAAAAGATCAGACATCCAAAATGCTGCTTTATCGTAACTCAGTTAGTTGGCACTTAAGGTGGTACATTTCTGGTATTTTTCATTGTCTTGCCTTTAATAGCATTTCCTTATGTAAATAAATATGTCCACGTTAGTGATTAATGTGAAATAGTAAATTGGTGCTACAGCCTGAAAACAAAGTGAAGAAAGCTACAGAGAACTTGAAAGTAGTGTGAGGTTCTCAAGCATTCAACATCTCAAAGCTAAGGGAGGATGTCAAGTACTCATGGACTGAAGAGTATGGGAGGACATGAAGTACTGAAACCTGAAAAGCTATTGAGGATTTGAGGTACTCACAGCCTAAAGACAAGGTGAGGACATGTAGAACTCACAACCTAAAGACAAAAGCAGGACATCAAGTACTCATAACCTAAAGACAACAGGAGGACATCAAGTACTCACAACCTAAAGACAAGAGGAGGACATCAAGTACTCACAACCTAAAGACAAAGTTAGGACATGAAGTACTCATAACCTGAAGACAAGGTGAAAACATCAAGTACTCATAACCTGAAGACAAGGTGAAAACATCAAGTACTCATAACCTAAAGACAAGGTGAAAACATCAAGTACTCATAACCTAAAGACAAGGTGAAAACATCAAGTACTCATAACCTGAAGACAAGGTGAAAACATCAAGTACTCATAACCTGAAGACAAGGTGAAAACATCAAGTACTCATAACCTAAAGACAAGGTGAAAACATCAAGTACTCATAACCTAAAGACAAAGTGAAAACATCAAGTACTCATAACCTAAAGACAAGGTGAAAACATCAAGTACTCATAACCTAAAGACAAGGTGAAAACATCAAGTACTCACAACCTAAAGACAAAAGGAGGATAAGAAGTACTCATAGCATAAATACAAGGTGAGGACATGAAGTACTCATAACCTAAAGACAAAGTGAGGACATAAGTACTTATAACCTGAAGACAAAAGGAGGACATGAAGTACTCATACCCTAAAGAGAAAAGGAGGACATAAGTACTTATAACCTGAAGACAAAAGGAGGACATGAAGTACTCATACCCTAAAGAGAAAAGGAGGACATAAGTACTCATAACCTAAAGACAAAGTGAGGACATAAGTACTTATAACCTGAAGACAAAAGGAGGACATGAAGTACTCATACCCTAAAGAGAAAAGGAGGACATAAGTACTTATAACCTGAAGACAAAAGGAGGACATGAAGTACTCATACCCTAAAGAGAAAAGGAGGACATAAGTACTTATAACCTGAAGACAGGATGTTTGTCCATCACATGTGATGAACATGAAGTGCACACAACCTAAAGACAGTGAAGATACAAAGTAGATAAAATGTGAAGGCAAAGTGACAATATGAAGCCCGATTTAAATTATAATGTACTCGATGTCTTAAGGCAACTGAGGGTGAATATTGCTTAGCTTTGAAACAGTATGTAAATCTGGCTTGATATTGTGACATATTAAAATACATGTAGTAAGGGGCACCTAGGAAGGTCAGACATTGTAACTTTCTTGACATGTCATAAAAGGTGACTAAAACGGTTGTGCATGTGGTTGAGTAACAACCTTGTCATGTAAAATGAATTGCTACAGAAATGATGACTGTAATAATGCACTTAGGGCTTTCATACATTCTTCCTGTGAGGGGGGGGGGGGCAGCTGCAGTGTTGGCTCAATGCACTTTATATGGAGGGAAACAGAAAAAAACATAAATAGTATTTAAACAGAGTTTGTTATTTGCTTATTTCAACAGCTGAGTTTTGTTTTGCATTTTTGTATATATTGATATTTTGAACACTTTTAGACATAGACTTGAACATGTCTGAAGAAAGCAGTTGTCAGCCGGTCTGGGGCTATCTCAATAGAGCTTTCAAGAATGGTGCTGATGATAGTCATGTGCTCCTCATATATGGGCTATTTGCAACAAATATTCAGTAGTTATTTTATTAGTTTCACATTTAAACACATTAATAGCTCATATCTTTAGTTTGTCTGTTGTGGCATTGACTCATTCGCTCCCAAACATTTCAGACCTCTGAACACAATTTTTTTCTTACGTAAAACTACAAAATATTATAACTTAGTTGTGATCTAATGATCTTCAATAAAGGTTCGCTGAAATATCACACATTATGTATCAAAACTGTTCATAATTGAGTCCACATTACCATGGAATACAGATATTTTAGAAATGGAGGTGAACATTTGTGTATGAGATATCACAGTTGCATAATCGTTTTGTTTTTTATTTTTATTTTGAAAAAATGTGTTCACATCATCGACACATTATTCTGAGCCAATGAATAATGTAATGACTTTCGATTCACGGTAATCTACAAGGGAAGATGTTCTGAAAGTTACAATTAATTTGGTGCAGTTGTTTTTGCAGTATTCCCCTTT